>CM030371.1:14979653-15579653 GCA_003604175.2 Clonorchis sinensis
AACCGAACGATGACGTGACTACCGAAGAATTAATTGTCATGCTTAGGATTTTTCTAACGTGTTACATTACGGTACAAGACAGTCACCACACATTCGGCAATAACAGTGCTGGCGGAACTGCAAGTGTCCAACTAAAACGCACTCAAAAATAAAATATATTAACAACATCATCTTTGTTTGAAAATAATATTTAAGCCAAGTAAGTAGTAAATTAGTTTATTCGGGATTCTGGTGATGAACCCCACTAGAAATAGAAACTGTTCCCCTCAATACTACTCATAAGGTCGATGAACACTACAGACACCCTACTATTGTTTTTTTCCATTCCTGGGACTTTACAGTTAGGCCTATTTCGCGAGTCTTCTTGATGCATATTTCTCGTTTTATCACCCATTTGTACGTGTTCTACCGTGGGAACCCACTTAAGATGCCATTGATTGATGGCATTATTGGATTTGTCCCCAAAAATTGGAAAACATATCACAAATGAGCACCTAAGGTGAATTTGGTGTTTTTGTAAAGGCCTCTACGTCCTATTGGGAGTATTTACCTAGTACTACGAACTCAGCCCATTCCTGTATGCTGGTCGTGTTGTCTCCATAGCAAACGAATTCCAGTAGAATAAATCACGAGGAAAAACTCAAAACACATTATTATGCCCAAATATAACTCTGCGAACGCCATGCACGTTTTGGCTGTTCGGTCGGAAACCGCAGACATTTACCTACCAATTATTTAGCACAAGAAACTTAAAGTGTTAGGAATGAGTAGCTCTTCTCAGCCTCTGTTGCCCACCACTTCACATCAGTCAGCTGAACTTGAAACTGAAATAGAGCACACTGTGAATTATCACGAGGATTTCTCGCAAAGTCAGAATAAAATCAAGGATTGTTGTTACAGGCAATTTAATCAATGCAGGATAAACATATGGCTTTAGCAGATATTCCATTGCAATGCCTCTAGGCTATATTACGTTTAGATATGGACAAAAGAACGGACCTACAGGCGTATTTGTCGCCTGTTTTCTTGGGCGAGCCAACTGTAGTTCTACCAAGAAACTTCGAATTTCGCGAACTATGGAGGTACCTGTTACGCTTAATAAGCGTGGGAACGCTGCTTTGAATCTGAATCCAACGTATAGATTGAAATCTTCCGTGGAAATTCGAAATAGAATGTCTACATGAGAACTCATGTCAGTCGCACTGTAACGTTTATTCCTCTGGGCAAACATCCACCACACGGTTTCCAGAATAGAACCGAAGATAAGCGAATGTGTGAAAACGTACCTGAGAACAAGCTGGTATCGCTCCAGTAGCAAGTTAACTCATCGGGCTGAGTTGTATCCGAAAGGTCCATTGAAGGCAAGTGATGATACGTCAAAAAACAACTGAGTGGCTGCAGGTTATCGTGCAATCGTTCCTCAGCGAACTTACTTCTTTTTGAAATGTGTGGAAACCTCAGGGGCAGCGGTACCTAACTGATGTCAGTAGACCGTCACGGTTGTATTACAGGACACCCTAGCTAGAGTTTGTCACCACGCATTTGTTTTATTTCGTATGGAATCCGTACAATATGTAAAACTATCTTTTCTGATGACGTTGTACACACTCAAACGTACATTTTAGTGCTGTTTTCAGGCAACTTGTTTCATTTTGATGTTTCCTCATGGCGTCACCTAGCAATACTCTCCATGCTTTCCCTCTCCTTCGGCTGTTCGCTGAGATAATCTTTCCTCCTGCTGGTATAGCGGTCGCGTACCAAGATACAGGTATATTGCCTTCAGTGAGGGAAGTAATGATGTCAAAAATGATAAGTGTGGGTTTCTAGCAACGCACCCATACTATTTTAATTACGCTCTAGCTCTATGTTTTGTCAGTGGGAATATCTGCAATGCGTATTTGCCATTTGGTTATATTGCCTTAGGTGCGATGCCATGGACAATAGAGAAATTGCTGCCAACCTGTGGAGATGTTGGATATCATTTGGTTTGTCGCCAGGATTCATCAGTATCATATAGATAATTAATAAGAACCCTAGGTTGCGCATGAATGACAGTTCCTTCATTATAATGAAACAGAACCAAATTTACAAAAGTGTGTTGACGTCAACTAATTCCCCTAGGTGTGACATTTTTGTTCTGGTTTCAACCCAATATCTTTCCATTCGTCGGCATACTTCTTGGAAACGTCCTACATAAAAATTCCTCTACAGATTCGGTTGGTTGGTTTCGACTATTGTGTGTATTTACCGGAAATGGCTGTTTAGAACAACCACTCTGGGCAACATTTGCACTCTGAAAAAGCCGAAATGTACACAGTTTTTCCGACGGAAAAGTGACACACTTGGATGAGCTGTATTTACAACTATCATCTTTCAGCCTAGTGTAAAACGCGTTCGAAAAAAGAGTAAACAAGAACAGGTTGCTGGGAAAGTAAAACTACTGATAGGATTGGTGAAACTTCTTCGACAACCCACGGCCACTTTTTTCTTTCTTGGGTTAGCAGGTAAGTAAAGTCTCTAATCTTCCGTCAAACATGTTCTGACGGAACCCAAACTGGATGGTAATAGCTAACTAATCCCCCTATGAACGAGATAGTCAGCCTGATTTAGGTGCGTTTGCCTTCAAGGCCGAATTCGTATGCAAATGAGAGTACTTGACCAACGCCCCTAATTTACTTAGAAGGTTGGATAATGCAATGATGAACTGGTTGTTTTTGCTGGTTTAGTTGTGAGTTTTGCGTGTGTAGATTCTAGACCTACTGGATTGGCTGAGGCCCTATATAAATGGGACCGGTATACTGCGCGAAATATTGTTTACAAGAGATTCGACAAACTCTCGTACTTGGTATTTTTCAAGGTAATGCATTTCGAAAGGCACTTTTGTTGATTCCATCCAGTTGTATGTTCAAGCATAACACGCATTTGACGAAATTTAAAATTAAGCCAACTATCTGATCCCCAAAAAGGACAAAATTGGTAATGTGCTATCTACTGGCTTGCAACAACCTTACGAGTAATATGGCATTCCCAGGATTTTTGTTCACAACAAATTTTATCTTACTGAATATAAAGAAGCATTTCGAACAACAGAAACGGTGAGAAGAATAAGGCGGCGTGGAAATAATTTTGGAAGTTTATGAGAACAGAAAGTACGTATTACTTTTGGATTAAATTGTGAACATAAATGTTCCGGACTGTTTGTCAAATAAGCGTCCGGGTGAGATCGAAATATAATGCCCAGTTTTTCTTCCAAACAGCTGGACTGTGTATAGGCTTTGTGTTTTTCTTTAAAACATGTACGTTCGTGTTCAGTAACTGACAATGTCATGAACTTATGTGCGATAATCTAATTCCGTCAAATGAACACTTCTTCCAGGATAATGGTTCCACATTTATGTGGACAATATTGATGAGGCTTTGAGCACAATCCTAAGTGTTAACATGACACAAAAGCATCATTTTTGATGGCTTAAAGGATTTTTCAGATATAGATTAACCATCAGTTCATAGCTATTTTAGACATTTTGGCTTGAAGACATCGGAAACCAGAGTTCCAGCTGGCTTCCAGGTGAGTTCCGTCAAAACCAATTTAGGATGCAAAAGACTATATTTCGCTAATTCAGCTTTGAGATAAAAACTGGGCTGTGATCTGGGATGTTGGTTTTCGGTTCAGACAAGGTCCACTAGTCAAAATAGTCCCACGAACCATATTGATCTTTTATCGGCATATCCGACCGTTTGTTATTACTGAGTATCCTGCCATTCGGAGTGCTTTTGGTTATGAAAAATTAATGTTTTCGTTTCGGACTAGAATGTTTGTTTATACTTATTGTGGTGATAGTAGGTTGTTTCGAATGAGCACCAGTAAAACCTCTAATTGTGCGTATTTCAAACTGACTATCTGGAAACCGGGTCTTCATAAAATCTACTATTATCACTTTTTGGAAAAGATTGAAGCTCGATAAAAACTGGAAATAGTAAGTAATAAAAAGTTTTGGGTACGTCAACTACCACTGGAGAATATTCAAAAACCTGACAACATTTTATTGAGCATTTGTCGACAGTGAAAAACGTCACGGATGACCTGCAGCAACAAATAACCTCAAACTTGCGTAGAGTCGATGCTTGTTTTCACCGCGAAGAGATATGGTGGTTAACTTAGCTACGACTTGAATTATTGAGTTTCTGTAGATTGGGGTTCATAAACTATGGAGCCATGGTCTTGGATGGTGCAAAATGGTAGTCCTTAACTAAACTGATACATGGAATGTGCGTAGGTGCACATTGCATACTGGTGCAAGAATCCCGGCGACCGGCAAATTTTCCAGATCAAGTCCATATTTCACCAGGTGGAGACAGATAAAGCTTTACCAGTGGTTACCCACGTTACAAGACAGCGTCACATTTAGCAGCTCACTTTACTGGCCATTTTCATCCGTCATTAGTCGGTCATTTTACGAAAATCTTTCTCGTCAGGCATTTGGAATAATGATAAATTCCTATGTGTTGTTATTTGGGGCTAGATGGAAGCGGCTGCATAACGTGAGCTAAAACGTAAGCTTTATGAGAATCGGGTGAAGCCAAAACATGCTAATTTTGATTTTCAAAACACAGACCAATAAAAATAAGCTAAACAATTGTTATTCTACAAGCCGTCTAGCTGAACACAGAGCTATACACCACAAATTTAAGCATCCAACAAAGCTAGTTGGTTGAGCAATTGGTGTCTCTCAATCCGATCGCACAGAAGAATTGTAGCCAATTTCATGGCATTTGTTGCATTCTTTGATGTCCCTTGGGATCATTCAGTCATTTCCTGCATTCTTGGTCAATATGGACTACTAAATTGCTCTTTTTGAATTTAAATGAAACCGGTTCAGGCGTTTCATCCATGCTTGTACGCGTGGCTTAACCGAATGGCGCGTGAGGTGTCCGTATTTGTAGCAGCTACACAAATAGTTTACACTTACTTGTCTGCACAGTCCAATCCTCAATGAGACCACTGCTTCACTTCATTTATAATCTTAACAACCAACCTCCTATGCACCATGAGAGCCGCTGATGTAGGATTATATGACTGGTGAAATCTCACGCAATTCTCAGCATTTTGCAGATGTCCAGGTAACGTTGTGACAGGTAATTATATAAATAAGCTGTCATGTCAAATTCACTTCGAAAGTGAATCGAAATGGCTTGCGAAAACACGGCGGCATCTTCAGCCCAGCTGTCACTACAAACAAGTTAGAATTGTCTGTCCAGTTTTTTCTAAAAGGCTGCATGTTCAAAGCACACATTTATTCTCTATTGCATACTCAAGGGCAATCATAACGTTGGAAATACGTTCACCACTTGCTTGATACTCTTTCAACTTCTTCAGAGTAGAAGGTAGCTTTTGCAAAGCATTGCTGGATCTAAACTGGAATCATGCTAGAAAATCAATCAATGTTGGATTCATGAACGCAATAATGGTTGCAGAAAGTGTATTCCCAATTTTGAGATCTTCTCTGGATGGAGTTATGGGTTCACTGAGTGCAGTTGCATCAAGTGGTGCTCCATCGGTTTTCAGTAAAAAAATAACTATTTTGTGCCGTGTTGTGCGCTTACGTTGCTTGATTATTCTTTCTTTAAGTTACTCCACAGGTACTCCACTCTGTAAACACCATATCAGTGGACCGACCAACAAAGTCCTCTTTTGAGGCTTCAATGGAAGAAATGTGTAAAAGAACGCGCAATTTATGATCATAATTAGCAAACTTTTGTTCGCACTTCAGGGTAGGAATGCATCCCAAGGCTTGGGTCCTTACTGTTTACGTTTTATATTTCATCCAGTTGCCCAAAAACGAATGCACAGTCTGCGCAATTCGGGCAACGTCATTTGACTTTGCGAGACACTCGTCCCAAAAGCGAGGATACTCTTTCTGTCCATGATGAGAAATAACTCGGATCTACCCACAGAATAAAGTTGAGGGAGCTTGCTGTACAAATTATTTCGCCGTCAACGACTTGGCCTGTTCAGAATCCTAATAGTCCGTACAATTTTCGACAGGTCAGAAAAATTCCCCCTCTCTGGCGAATCTCTCCTGAGACCAACTTCATCAGAGGGGAAGAAATCTAATTATCCACGTATTCGATAAGTGGGTTTACTCACTATCACACAACTTGGTTCCAAAATCTCTATGTTGACCCAAGTTGCTTATTATAATTGCACTCGGCAAAATAAATAATCAATTGGCATTGAATTACTCTATGTTCCGTTATGCTCAGTGTTCATGCATGATTTCTTCTAATGCAATAAGCACACAAAACAAAATGAGGTGGACAGATAAATGAAAGTAAAATCCAGTTAAACAATGGGATCATTCATGTTCTCTGAATGATATTCGTCCAAAGTCGGAGTGTATAGGTATATTCGGGTAGGAGTAGGGAGAATTTGTCCACGGTCAAACCTTGACGGATAACTTTGGTCACCTTCAGGAGACAAAAATCACCGACGCCGCTATTATCGGCATGCCTTTTTAGCTGATAGTCTGTGAGGGCTTGTCGCAAAATGTAAACCTAACAACACTTCAGACTGTGTGAAATTCGTGTATAGGGTTACCTATTTCGTGTGCAAAAAAACATGTTTTATGGTTTACTTTGGGCGCACCTTCTCCGAATAAAAATGCCTATTCAAAACGAAAAGCGAACTATCAGATATCATAATTTAGGACTGGTGTTGACTTCAAACAACAACAACAACGAGATAGGATGGAGATGCATCACGATTAGAGGACTGACATTAATGCTGTGCAGCTTGAGCTAAAAAAGCAAGCAGACATGGAGTTAATGTCTCTGGCGCTAAGGTTTCTTGGTACTCCTTGTTGCAAACACGCAAAATCTGCTACTTACCATGATTAGTAGTTTCGATGTGAAAATTAAGTATGTACTGCGTTTCTTTATGTGTATCTCAATTCAGGCAGCCTTGGCGCCTTATGGGACACAAAGGTACCCACCGCATTCCAGCTCTGGTGAAAAGTCAGAAGAACGCTTCAATATGCGTCTGCGAGTTATTCTAGCTAGAGCAGCAGTTCTACACCTTACACAGCATTTACCGTAAGTTTGTAAGTGTTCATTTTATAATGTGAGGTTTTTCAACAACGGAACGATACTGACAGTCAGATTACCAATATTAATTGTACCTTATCTACGATTCCCGCCATGGCTCAGTTGTTAAGCTGCA
The DNA here is from genome assembly GCA_003604175.2 of Clonorchis sinensis. Classification (NCBI taxonomy): domain Eukaryota; kingdom Metazoa; phylum Platyhelminthes; class Trematoda; order Opisthorchiida; family Opisthorchiidae; genus Clonorchis; species Clonorchis sinensis. Next base: position 14,986,873 of record CM030371.1, read on the forward strand.
AGCTTATTGACCGCAATGTTCATGGTTCAAAGCTGCTCCTGTCGGGGATTCGGTAACTTGGTAGTTTACCAACTTCCCTGCCTCCTTAGGGTAGGGTGACACATAGGTAATGAAAGGGTGTTATGGTTGAAGGGTTTGCTGTCTTGAGCTTACGACCGATATAAAACTGCGTGATGATCGATGTAGATAAAGCCAGGCACGGGCATAATTAAGCCAGTTCTTGGTCTGAGAACCACACACTTCACTTTAACTACCCACCATTCAACATTATCAGGTAAGGTATTTATCGCGCAATATCAGAGCTGGGGTAACTATATCACTGTCATGCTCAGCTGCTTATGTTATGATTAACCTTTTACTGAATGGTCGTTGTGCTTCAGTTTTGGTCCATATAAGACTATGTTATTTCAAGTATATTTTGCTGTGTGGGCTTAAATTGTCAGCTGCCGTTTTCCGTTTTCTGATGCTTCGTTGACCTACTCCATTTCCATCACGTTACCTCGTAGTTATTCAATTTACTGAACGATTAGTTGTAACAGGCATATTTGTGGCATTTTAGAGACTGTTCTTAAGTGAAGGAATGACCATCCTTTTAACCGTTGGTCCCTTTCAACTCACTTATTAGAGTGCGCTTTCGACGTCAAATGCTGACGCTCAGCTTGTGGCACTCAGTCACTTAGCTTGATTTTATCAACATGGGGGTTGTAATGGTTTTCACATTAGCAAGGCAGCATATCTTTTTTGTAACGCTGTTGTTAAGGATTCTTACAAACCATTTCACCAAAAGAACTCATTTCGCCGGTATCGACTACCAGCTTCTCAGTCATGCGGGCGCACGTCAAGACGGTGAATTTTCTAATTTTTGCTTTTTTGTTGCACGTAAAACTATTTGGAAGATTTAGTACTCGGGAGATTGCATAAAGCTAAAAATGGGAATTATTGTACTCACAAACGGGCTTCAAGGTCCTTTAATGTCACCTAACAACAAGATGCGGTATTGCAGGTCGTCCGAGAAAGACCATGAAGCAGCTTGCTGTGCAATTTTCTTCCACATTTTGAATGATTCATGTATTCTAAAATCCTCTACAATGAATGCACTGAAGCCAAAAGACTGAGTTCAGCTCATATGGTCTCTCTACTTGCAGTTCGCCACACCCCAATTTTCAAACCTGACATTTCATCTTCACAGATTCTAAATTCTAAGGGTTTCTCTTCTTCCTTTTTATAAGATTGTTACTCCCTTTTACTTCAAAATTTGTTCAACTCTTTCCTTGTTATATTCTCCGGACTAAATGAAACAAGGTTTGCCCTTTTTCCAGTTAAGGGACATACTTTTCAACGTTTTGGTAACCATGGAGAAGTAATCCCGCTATAACATCCCTCTGGGGTCCACCTCAGGTTACCACCGAATCTACTATCCTCACCTATCAAAGCCCGTAGACATTTCCGATTTTCTCAAAAAACTCTAAGCTCACTTTCCATTGCACTGCAGCCTCTGTAACACCTAATGAGCTCGGCGACTTGTCATCAGTTTCGTTTTCACAGACGATTCTAGGCAAAGGCTTCTAGCTCACTACCCTATACCTAAAACCAGATAAACACGCTCTTCCACACTCCTCCCTTCCTTGATAGCCTTTTTTAACCACCTTGTGATTTGGTGTGTTACAGTATCACCTCGTTATACGTACAGCATTTCTTGATCGAGCATGCCTCGACTTGATGGTGTAGCTTGAACCATAAGCAAGCAAGGGTCCCGTTCAAGACAGCGGCCGAAAGTAAGTCGTCCGACAGTCGAAGACAGTGGAATCCATAACAAAACCTAGACTCAAAAAATCCTCAAAACACATAATATTGTAAAAACTGAAAATGTTCGAAAGAGGGAATAATACATGAAATTTTGAGGATTCCATCGTTGAGGTGCACTCAAGAACCTAGTGACTACTTGATTGGGATTGCGTGACTGGACAGTCAGTGATATTTTCTCATTTCTATATGAGATTTACAGTCTGCTCAGCCTCTCGTCTTGCAAAAGCTCAGGTATCTAATAACATCCTGGATACAGTGGGCCTTAATCTCTGGGGGCAGTCGTAGGACTTGTGTTGCTGATGGTTTCCCAATAAGATGAAATATCTGTAAAATACTCTACTTTTCTGTGTAGGCAGGAAGATAGGTTCAGGATGATATGTTCATTGATTCATACCACAAAACCCTCATTCAACCGACATCTGTTTATTGTTTAAATCCATTGACAGTATGCCTATCAACCATGCTATTCCTCAAAAACTGATACACAGTGGTGTAGCTGTCCAACACGCTGCCTGCGTATTACTTTCACCAGCTTGGTTCCAAATGTTTACAGTTGAAACTTGGTACTCTAACTCCGTCCAATACAGCCGGAAATGGCTGCACTTCACACATGCTAGAGAGGAAGACACTTTGTATGGATGACTCTAAAAACCAAGTTTCATTCTGGAAACGTCTTCGCTAGGCGCAGCCAGCCTGGTTTGCTGAAAGAATTGTGGCATGCCATTTGCAAAAATAATGTTTCTTTGATTTCCGCCTAACAATTATCTCGTAAGTCAAAACAGTCGCTTTTAAATCAAATTTTAAGTGTAATCCATCGAGAGACAGAGTAGCAGTTACATAAATGGACAACAACTTCAAAGTCTAATTGCTTTAGTTGGCCTTACTTAGTTGTTTCAAAAAAAATTCGCAGTTCACTGGTTGCTGCAATACTATTTTCACTAGAAAACTCGACCTATTTCTCTCAAGCAGATTTTGGGGCCCCCTCCAGGAAGTTCATGAGAAACTGTGCATGGTACAATTCGCCCAGATTTCATGACTCCTGCACGTAATACTGCATAGACTATCTGCGAGATACGTGCAGCCGGTCATCAGTCATTTGCGCCCTCCGAACTCGAGGATAATGTCATTTAGTGAGGCCCGTGTTATCAGCATAAGTCAAGCGTTTTTGCGCCAAGGATTTATCGATCAGTAAGTCGCATTCAAATTACAGCCCAAGGTAGATCTGCTGTAAAACGAGTTGCCATAGTTCTCGCCGTTTCCATGGCACAGCAAGCAATCGACAAATTTGTATCTTGCTGTTTATATCTCCCATGTTTGGCTAATGAAAAAGAGCCAACTTTTGCGTGTTCCAGAACGCCACCTGACAATGTTTCCGTTCAAACAGCGTGAACTGGTAAGATTTGACGGTAAAACTGTCAATAGCTGTCTCGTTTCCCACTGTTACCCTACATGATTTTTCAAAACATCCACGCACCTCCCTCTAACTAGCCATGAAATCACCTACTCGGTGGTCCAGATTAGATCTGATTGCAGTCGACCACGCAGTGGGTTGTCGCAATAACCAGGGAACTGAGGTACGGTCTACTAAGTGTATGCACAATCTTTTAATTTTTGGAGGCAAATCTATGTTTTGTCTATTTCTGCATCTGCTCACAGTTCTTCCATTTTTATGGACTTTAATCACGATAGACGTTTTTATCTGTGACGTTGTAATGGAGTGGAGGAAAACGCTTGTTTTTTTTTGTGGAGCTACCGCTCGAAATGTACACGCTTCTGATGGACTTATTCACAAATATAAATTTCAAAGTTGTTTTTGTTTTAATTGATATCTCATCCTTTAAATAAATTTACTATATTTTGAAAAGTCATCAGCATCTTGCTTGGAAGAACTAGCATTTTTAACAAGTTACAAGATAGTATATGGTGACACCATCCTTCAGTTATTTTCGTAGCGTCAGCTGATAAAACGAGGAATGCCTACGTGATCAGCAGATATGAAATAAATATCAGCTGGTGAGTGTGTACCAATATGAGCAATTCAGTTAAAATCTCCCTGTGGAGAAGGAACCCGGGTTGCTTAAATGTAGCGGTAAGGTCCTTTCGGTGTTCGGTAACCGAAAAATGACTATGCTAATGTAACACAAGGACTCATCGGAAGATGCCTTACAATTTGGATCCCCAGGGATTAACCAGGTGGCCCTAGCTGTGATAAGTTTCACCTCTCTTACAGTACCCCAGATGAGAAGAGGATGGAGCTTTCTGCCGAATTCTACACAAAAACGTGACATTCGACCGTAAAATGTATCCTCTGGACTATCGGACCGGATCTAACTTGCGCGTTATTCAGAGCAAGGGTACTTTGACGAAGAACGCTGACAAAGTTAAAGCCACACGAGTTTATCAGGTGGCAGAATTTAATTTTGAAATATCATGACACGATAAGAGTGAACATTTTTCAATGCAGGGGTTAGTTGTCCATTGAATATTCAGAACAGTTGCCTACCTGTAAACTACGAGACCCAAACAGCCCTCAGCAACGGATTGGGAAGCAAAAGTATACAGTGCCCAGGACATTCGCAAAGTACAGCCAAAATCAGTGACCGCGTAGTCCACCACAAGTCGGCAGTCAGTTAGAAACCTGTGACAAACTCAAAATACCACGGATCTCACAATTATTCGGTATCGCTGAAATTGTCTTTCTTGAAAATGGTACATACGCACTACTTAAATAAAATAAGTAGCTGTAATCTGTAATGCCGTGTGGAGAAAATGCGTGGGTTAAAAGAGGGAACAGCATACGTCGGCCAACTAATCAGTGTCCTTGGTTTAAATGTTTTCGGAATATGGTCTGTAGGCTGTTGCTAAGCGAGACAATAAGGACCCTTTGAAATGCAATGTCCCATAATCATGCGGCCAACGGTAACGGGAAAACTGAATGCCAATACTGTGATAACATCTGTTTGTTTGCGTGCTCATGCAGAGTATTATGCTGGAAATTAATGAGACCAACGGGGTTCCCGGTATTTTGATTATAAACAGTGGTGCCGACATCTATTGTTACGTCATGAGGTTTAGACTGACTGAGGCTACCTACCATCCCTCACCGATCTTAACTCCGCGGGCTCACATCGGCTCTAGCACCAAACTACGATCAGTGCAAACCGTCTGTCGCTGTCTACTGTGCATACGCACCTGGTGGTCTGATCACTGCTGGCCAGTACATCCGATCCGGTTGCCAGCCATCATTTCATTTGTATATGAGGATTCCCCTGATAAAGTATTTACCAAGTAGTTCGGGTAGTGAACTAGTCATACCGATGTGAAATCTGTCCACATGCTCCTCGCTGAAAGCATCATATATAAACTTGGGCAATCCAGTCAGAACCATATGTTTACCTTCTGAACTTTTTAGTGCATTGTACAATAAGTTTTATACATTTCAAAAAACTTTTGTGTGCCTGCCATGGGGTCTCAATTTACGAACACGTATGATGGCCACCGTCGGGAACTTCTGGTCCATGTAACTTAACCGTGACAAAGCAAAACTGATAGTCGTTGCCCTCGCATTCCTTCAAGAAAGATTGATTACTAAACTTCATACTCCATTCTCCCACAAAATAACTCTGTTTTAGATGATGGTGGTGACCATTCGGTTTAAAACAAGCGCCTGCTAACGGCGGCTGATTTCGCTCAGGATGTGTATGCTCGATCAAAAAGATGTGAGCATAAGTCTCTATTTATGTAATTTCTCAGGTTTCACTACAGTCAGTTATTTACGGCATCACGTTCGCCGCCACGGAAAGGTTTATAAACCATGGAATTTTGGAACCAAATCGATCAAAAAGGTTTTCAGTCTAACTAAAAAAGAGACCCAACCTGTGCTACTCCGATGGTTCATTCACTGCGAGCCTGTAACAATGGAATGAATGGTTCCTAAAGCTGCCCATGACCCGATGGACTAGAATTTTAAACATTCTAGGTAAAACTAAATTAACCACTTGAAATCCACTAGATTAATGTTTTAAACGACTTTGACCTTCTTTATACATCCAAATGTCTTTCAGTCAGAGCAATATCTTTTTGTTTTAACTGCACTCTCATATACTTTGAAAGCTAACCAATTCCCCCACAATTTATGCTCTGATTTTGCTCCCAATACACCTGCGATGAAACAAAATTACCATTTATATGCAATAATTATTGTACCGCGTGGGAAAAACTGTTCTCATACCATGCCAAAATGACTAACTTTTACTTCATATTGCTAAAGTATTATCTAATCTGTGAGCTATAGATCCTCCATAAAGCCAGTTGGAATCAACAACATCCGTAAACCCGCTTTGCCCAATCGTGTAACGCCAGAACTGTCTATGAAAGAGCTAATCACAGGGGAGATGAGGATTGATCAAAATATTCCCTCAGGCGATTAGTTGAGTTAAAGTTGGCTTCAATGAGTGCCAATACTGGACCGGTGTCCGTTGACGGATAACAAGCTGCGCTTGTAGATTTAGGCACATGACAGTTGCTGAACAAGTATGTGGGTTTGTAACCGCATTAATCTTAACCAACTGGTTGGCAAATCTGAACAATTAGTATACTAAAGAAACCTGAGCAAGGAGTGATATTTTTCTCATTCTTAGAATGGAATTGTAAACAATTCCCACGTGGGTTGTCACAGGAAAAATTGTGATACCTCGAGTGGAAAATCCTGAACAAGTGGCATCCTCGACATTCTTTGACTGTTCATTGAATTCCACATTCGGCATAATAATATTTCATTAGCAAAACACCGGCACTGCTCGACGAAAAATATCGGACAAAGAGCGCTGATCACTTGTTTCAGTTAGCAAACTAACAACATGCGTAGCAAAACTATGTGCCTAACTAGGACAACTCGTAACGGCATTTTAGACAAAACGGAGGTACGTGAAACTCAGGATATGCAGCAATCAGAGTGCAAGTGAGTCCCCCTGAAGACGAGTTGCTCATGGCAGAAAAGTTGGGTGCTTGAACTGAAAACCAGGGACTCATGCTTTGGAAACTCCCTGGACATTTCTCAGCCTGTCAACATAGACTGGCTTAAATTACGGGAGAAAATCTCGGTTGAAAATCATAATTTAGTGGCCTGGACATGCCCTAAGACTAGCAGTGAGTAGGAGAGCCGTGCACCAACTGAAACTAATAGACTGTGTTTACAGAGGACCTGAAACTGCCACGTACACAAGTGAAATGGACGTTGTCTTCACTGGTTCGGACGTTTTGGTTTAGGAACAGTCACAAACCATGTAAAGGCGGATACTACTGAAGAGGCATGTAAGTAGTACGTCTTCTCGTAAATCCGCTTTGCGATTCTTGAAAAGTGAGATCTCTTACGGAATTGGTGGAGTCTCTTTGTAGCATTTGCCTGGATTTGAGTAACAGTCAAAGAATATCCAGAAAAGTTGAGGAAGACGCGTTCAAGGAGAAGGTGGATATTCAGTTTTGTAAACGAGATGCATATGAGAGTTTTGCTCCCCTGTTCAATAGTCTGTAATTGTTAATTTGGTGTTCTCAAATAGAAAACTCCGCAGCGAAGTCCTTCTTCCTTTCACCCATAGCACGCAAAGCTGAGCATGAGCCTCCAACTACGAATGGCTGATAAACTTGCAACATTTGTCCTTTTTTTTAATTCATTTTAGTGCTCCACGTCGACAATCATTTTGTCCCAGCAGTGAGGAATTACTAGCATGTTCATAGTGAGGGTAATCATTAACAAATTTAAGACTACGGTTTCCATTCTGCCGGATGATGCAGAATAATGTGAAAACTAGGCAAACACTGAAAAGCTGCTAGGAATTTCCAGCCATGCACTATTCACTATATGCAGGGGAGATGCGGACGCTGGAAACCTCTGACGGTAAATACATATTTTTGACGTTTAGCTAACTAACCATGTATGCGTTTACACTACAGTTTTATAGCCCATGAGACTTTGAGGAATACATATTTGAAGTAAGATTCCTCAAAGAAAAACACTTCAAACGTGCTAATAGGCTTTCAGGATTCATGTGGACCTCCTTTGAGTTCAAAGGAGCAAATATTTGACGTGGCCCGACCTTTTGTAACAACTTTTTGGGGAATAGCTCCACGATTGCTGCTTAATGTGCATGTAGTGCGCACTTCTTTTAAAAATTCCTGATTTGAATTCTAGTCTATGCATAACGGATGAATGTCACACTCGGTTAGGTATATCATATTGGGCTGCGCATACGTGAATACATTGGTGTCAACTCATCAGAGGTTACTAAATGCAGGCCGTTGATACCGATGTGTTAGTCATCTAACACTTGTGCTGCACAACATCAGTGATTTAATGCCACTGATTTGGGAATCTTCTTTTTCATTGGGCAGGAAGAATTCCCGCTTATTTCACACGAGACTAGATGTTTCCACAGCATGTTGTTTAACCAGGTCTATCGAATGAAACATATATGATGTATATGCGTTTCCCATTCCTGCTTTGCATGTCCATTTGACAGGTATGATCAAATCAATACAGAGCGGTACCGATAGCATTGGCTTGTTTGCAATTTACATAGCCTGTTGTAGCCACATATAAACTTTTTGAATTATATATACATATATATATTGTTCCAGCGAAAATCCAGCCTCCAATTTATAACGTTTCTGTAACTAATAAGCCATTCTTTTCCGAAGGGATTCTACACAAAACCGAGGAACACATTAGATCCCACCCATTTTTTCCCAAAATTTAGCAAAAACGTTTGATTCCTTCTCAGTTATGTAAGATCTAGATAGATAGTTTTTCCTGAGCCTTTACTCCGTTTGCCCAATGAACCTGATTCATCGCATTTGAACAGAAAACTTAACTCCCAAAAGCATTCCAAAACGTGTACCGAGTCGTGACATTGGTCGGGATAATTCAAAACAGATAACAGGTTGACATATGACGTGTCGGGAATTACCGACTTGTTTTTTTACCAAATCACGCTCGTACTATGGAAACCATAGAAACATAAAAGCTTCCACTGTTTAATCGTCAGTTGTCAAAAAGTCGTGTAGCCGACGACGTGCACTGATATTCAGCTACCACATCAATGTTTTCTTCCTTCTCAGTGTTGAATTAATAGGAATAGAGTTTTTAATCAAGTTTGAGTAGACAAGCTTTGCTCGTATCCATAATTAAGCGATTTTTACACAGAAAAACATACTATCCGTAATTAGTTGAACAAAGGATTAGTTCTTCCAGACGAAAAATAATTATGGTGGATTTACCCTTTCGGAAACGATAATTTTAATTTTGCCCGACGAGAAAGCAGTAGACTCTTTCTACATTATGTATTTTAAAGTTGTTTACCTGTAAAGAAATAACTCAACCCCGAGACTTCTGAAAACGACAGGAGTGCAAGCAGGTGTGGAAATGAAGCTTGTGTACTGCAAAACGCTTTTCATAACCTGATGGGAAATTCATTGGACTGAAACTTTGCGAAATTGATGTGTCTGAGAATAATGTAATCTCTAACGACGTCTGGGGAGCGTGAAATTCGAACGCACTGCCTATCAACCTTCTTCGTTTTTTTCAGTTTCTGTAGGCAAAACTCAGTTTTAAAGACGTGTTCTATACTAGTTTTGATAGGATTTTTCGACCTGGCAGCGGAAATGTATCAGTTAACTTAAGCAGAGATTGTATATTTCACGGAACAAGAATCTGAGTGTAACGTAAGATCCCGATTGTAACTCAGTGGTCTTAGTACACTAGACTGATTACAGACAATAAAAGCGCAAGGTGCTGATGGTGCTAACTGTTTCGGAACAAACCTGTCTATCACAAGGAACAACAATCATTCATACCAACCTTCAGATTGTACTCCATAGGCCATTCCTTATATCTTTATGCATATTGTTTCTACAGGATACCCAAAAAACACTGCTTGCTTTTATACCTGCAGCTAGAGGGTATTTTCTCCAAAAATTGAGGCCAAATTGTCGAATCTTCTCGTCTTTTATATAGTCCACGGGATTCTTTGCAGCTGCTTATAAGATAGACGTGCTGTGGATTTTGTCCGGACAGATGTCAAAAGTGCACGGGTAAACCCGCGGACATGCATTATCTGTCCGCAGGTATGCCATGGAAACAGTCCATCGAAGTAATCCTGTAATCTTTGATAGTATGTTGCTTTCAGATGCTAGTTTCAAGGTTTTAGCTTTCAGAAATCGTTACCTCGAAAATATAAGCACAAACTACGACTATGCTGACGGACAATCTGGAACCTGTACGCGCGCAATGGTCTTGATAGTGTGTCTCTCGAAAACCAACCGTTCAGTTCATATATCCAAACTACTTCGGTAGAATGGAATGTTTGCACACTAGAACTCACCATCCATCGGCTCAAATTAGCATACTTTCGTCTGACTCCTAGAGCACCAATATAAGCATCGTTGATTACAGCCTTTGACCAAAAGCACGTGGGCTGTGGGCAGTTGCAGCTTTCACTTCCAATGTGAGTACTGCCAAAATCTCGATGTTTGATTTAGGCGTGACGCTCGTCTTAAAGGCCAAAAACCGGTCTTCCGTTTGGAGGCCAATGAAGCGAGTGTACTCGTAAAAAAGCTGTCTGAGAATAACGGTAACACCGTGCCGTAATATATGACACACTAGGGAAGTGCAAAGGCGTACGCGGATATTGCAGAACAAAAGCTAAGATAGACCGTTCGCTCAGTAAAGCTCCTGTTACTAAAGCCCCTAGCCTACAGACCTTAAAAGTGCTTTCGCCTGATAATTCATACATTTTACTCGTTAATTTCCATTGTTGTAGGACCTGTATATCTTCGATTGTGTAGTGATTATTTGTTCACTGTGCGGTCGATGAGGTATGATTTCGTTAAGTATGTGGGGCAAAGATAGATGGTGTTCAGCACCATGCACCAGGCGTGTGGCAGTTTAGATAGGCTTTAGCCTGTTTACTAAGCTTATCAATTCGTTTGCTTGCTGGTGTGTCCATATTTTAACACGGTGGTCTCAAAATGGTGGGAAAGTGTTTGATTTATCCTGCCGCCTTAAAATAAAATTCTATAATTAGCATTAAGTGCCAGTGCGCTGCACTAATACTATCTTAGTTACTGCGAAAAGTCTACGCTGATCGAGTGGAATCCGTTACTATGCAATCAGGGACAATCAGATAAATGTGCTAAACTTAGTGAGAATGTCGGTCGTCATGGCAACTTGGTAATCCATATCACAATGCATTGATATAATCTACTTTTAAACAGGAGGCAGAACTTGTTTTTTCCTCAAAAGTGCGACTATATTCGGTGATAAATCAACGTTATTGCGTCGTACAACTGCGTCAGTACTTCGTCCCATTTTATTTTTAAAAAATCTGCCCCTACAATCAGTCCGCTTCAAAGTTGCCAATCCGACGAAAATGTGGACACATCCACCGCTTTTTTCCTGGGGTTCTTCGAATTATGGTGATGGTATGGGTAACTCGGTTCAGTGGCCTTTACAACCACTAAGCATAACTGAAAAGGGATGGTTTTGTGCTCTTGCCCTTGACAGTCATTTTCTTATAGTTCGTTCGTTGAACATATAGGTAGATATTAATCCGATGAGTGGATATCTGTCACTTTAAACGAGTAAAAAAAGCTCATCTGAATTGGATCTACCAGTGATTTTGAAACAGTACAAACTTGATTGGCTCTCGGTACTTATTGGAAATGGTGATGGAAACGCATGTCATTAAGATGATTATATTTTATCCTCGCTAACTAATTGTCAGTCAAAAAATGTTCTGTTTGTCTATTATAATCGGATAGCTTTTTATTAGTAAATGAACCATGATTTTAAGGTAGTTCCGGGATACAATCCTTTTGATCAACCCCAATTTAACGAACATGTTTTGAATAGTTGAAGTATGAACGCGGGTTAACTTCACACCTGCATCAAAGATACCTCTAGTCCTTATTGCACCTAATGATTTCAAGGGGATTTCGAACAAGAGTAATGATTTATGGCTGGTTCGTAGGCTAAGTTTCCCTAAAATACGTGTATAGGTTTGGTTTGAAGATCTCGGCAGCCGATATGAGCTTATTGGTCCTAATAGTGTCCGGATCGACAAACCAAATGATGGTTAACTCCCACGGGACACCATCCGCGCAGATATCTTAATATTCTGTTGATGGTATGGAATAACTGATTGTATCCTACAAACCCGAATTCGCAACCAGAATACACATAAACCGGTCCAAAAATATAAATATTGCTTCGGAGATCCACGCTCTGGACGGACTTCTATTTATAGTAACTTCATGGAAATTTGTTCTTCCTCTCAAAGGCATAGGTCACAAAATTCTTCTTATTTCAGACTCTTTGATTCCCTGATTTTCTGAATCTCATATTCTCTGGCTTTCAGGTTTAAGGGCCCTAAAATATCTAGACGAGCTATTTTACACTCCAGGAGTTCTTCTGAACGCTCCTTAGATCTGAGCACTCCTACATCATAAGTGTTACAGCCATGTCATACTGTTCACGTCCAGATGGCGGAGCGCTATTTTCCCCACATGATTCCGTATCCTTCAGTCGAGGCATTTATTTCCTTAGTTTGACTTTTTGCTACGAACTTTATTTTATAACCAATTTTCTCTTCTGAAGCGGTTGTATTTTCTTCACAAGGTACTCACAAGGTACTCTGGAGACAGGATGAATATGTACTCAAATGCAGGAGGGGCGTCACCGTAGGCGGGTGGGTAAATTCAGCCCAAACACAAACAAATTAATCGTCCGATGGCTTCTTCCCCAACCTTACTAGGAATGGTGGAAAAGTGGTACCATGTGATAGTATCCTCACTTATCATCATCTGAACACTTCCTATTTCCCATAAGGCAAATTACGGGACATACTACCCTATCCTATCTTTTGTTCAGTCCCTTGGGACGAAGACGATTCCATAGTGGGGTAGCTTTTCTTGGCTTCCATTCAGTGTTTGTCATCGTGGACGGGAAGCTCCTTCTAGGTAAGCTTCCTCCTCCTTTCCACTTCACTTTTTCCCTTGAATGACTAGCTGTATATTCATCCCCACATCCAGTATACACATGTATAACGGTGAAGTTATCTGTGCATTTGGTTATATCCGAATTACTGTTTCACTTCCAGCCCAAATTACGCACCACACACATGATCTGAGGATGATTCATCCAACTAAACCTTCGGACGTGCTACTGATTTGTACTTTTTAATCAATCATTTAGTTCCAACTCGAGAGTGACCATTCGAACGTACCTCACATGTTCCCCGACTTCTTGTGTGCTAAAAATGTAGTTTTCATTGACCTGATGTTGTTCACCTTGGCCAGGGCCTGCGGCATCATCTGTGAATATACTTTGGTTTAAAGTGCGTCAAATTTATTGAAATGATTGTTTGCTCAGCCTTACTTCGAACCACTCAAAGTGAGAAAATCGCTGTAGGGAATCCAGTTCCCTTGTAAGTTTCACAGTTTTGTTCACTTCAAACTTTTAAATGAAGATGTATGCACATTTTTTCGATACCCTCTATTGTGTACTGTCTCTTCAGACAGCCTTCGAGGACCATATTTTTATTTTGGTGCTTACTGGTTGCCACCTATTTTAAGTTTTGCGTTCACTAGCAAATTAGTTCATCTTTTCAGCTCCCAGCTTTCATTATTAACGACTTGCTACTAGGAGTCAGACTGGTTGTTTACCATGGCACTGATCAGATAACTCACAGACAACAACCAAACATTGTCCGTTCCAGGTTGTTTCTAATTATAGTATTATTTTTCACTTTCGCCACTTAAAAGCGTTAAGGAAAGTTAAATATATCGTAAAGTATACCTTCTGACATTCCCCATGAGGCAAATAAAAGAAGCACAGTGCTTCAAAATTAGTTCATGATAGTTTATCTCGCACATTTGGTGGCTGCCGTATCTATCAGGCGGCTGGGCAGACGATTTTTTCCCATATCTAACATCCAACATTTTTACGGGTTGCATTCCGTTCAAGAATGCGGAGGTTCAGTTCGTCAAACAGCGTGTTAAGAAACGAAACATGCTTGTCAGCATGACTACGAGATGCACTGAGTGGCTCGTGAAATTGCTAAGACTGACAAACATGTCAAACTCTGAAAACCATGTTGATGGGAATCTGCAGTATCCTGCCCCCTACACACTCGTGAATAAATAGATGATGTTCATGAGCTTAGATTTTTCGTGCCCCCACGCCCAAAAAAAATTAAAAAGTATCCTGGCCGTGTTAGTTGATAATTTTAATTTATCAGATGTTTGTTGTGGTATGGTGAAGGTTTTGTTAAAAACGAAGTGGCTTGCGGATTTCAGGGTTCGTATAGTACAAGTAAATTACAGTATCCACTAAAATTACTATTACTGCGTGATCTATTTTGTAGGGTGAATTTGCTACATGGCGACCAATACTCAATTTAGTTTTCAGTTATGGTGCTTTTATCAGCATCCCATTTTTCCGATTGCGAAGACAGCAGTAACGTTTTCCTCCAGTTGCCGGTCAAACTGTTCTTGCAGTGGGATGTGAATAGTCAGTAATCCAAATTAATCAAACTCATCATGGAAGTCATAACAGTTATACGTTACGGAGTCATAAGCTTATTAGATTGCCAACTTTGGGTATTGCGGACAGCACCGTACACCGAAAGCCCAACTGGTTTTTGGGAAGTCGGAACAGTTTCACAAGTTTACGGAGGTTACAAAATTTTGGTACGTTGATGAGGGAAAAACACCCAAAACCACTAACTTAGCAAAACTGTTCATTAGAGGAGAGAGGGTCGTGCCGACGTCACCCCGAAGCAAACAAAGACATACAAAAAACAGCAACTTTAAAGTGACCAACAAGCGAAAGCATGGAATTTACCTTTAATTGATACATGTACGCGCTTTGTCTCCTTAGACTCAATGCCATCGGACATTTTCCAGTTTGATGTCACCTATTTTGCCGGAAAGCATAGACTTAGGCTATGAAAATTTGACCAGGTGAATAAAATTTAGTCCACTTTCAATCGGTTGAAAAGTTTAATTGAACAAATTTGTGCACTTCAACCACAACTTTGGATTGGCCTTCGTTCGTAGAATAACTGTGCATTGAAACAATCGGAATGCTAGATCGTTGGAATACACTCAGTCACAAGCAAAACCTCCATGGTGTGACAAACTCTAAGGCATCGATCTTTCCGAGATGACTGCCGCGGCCCGACCAGTCAGCCGGTATTTCTGCAGGAAGGTGAAAGTACTAAATGGATCTACAGCGGTACTAAATACAAACCAACATACTCAAGAAAACGGTTCTGATAACTAATCTTTGTACCCCACAGGATTAGCTATCTGAATCGTAGGTTAGATTGTTTAGTTTTAGATCAGTTTTTTTTTAAAAAAAGCGTTAAGTTATTCTGCATCTTCCGAAATTTAACCGCATGTTGGACACAACGTTGGAGCTGATTGTGGCTGACCATCTGTCTTGACAGGCAGCGAAACTTCCCTAATGGCAGATCCAACTGATCCGTTTAACCGTACCCGTTGTTGTCTTGTAACTGCTAGCAAAAATAGGGTTGTTTGCACCAGTAAACGGGAAAGCTAATGTTTGAATGTCGGTCTCATACTAGCAGATTGGAGTATATTGGAGTCATGTTGATTGTCAGGTCGGAGGGATGAAGAAAACCATCTTGGCAGCAAAAGGTCAACACTGAAGGTAGAATATTTTTGCAGTATCAGGGAGGAGCTGGACGCAAGATAAACTCGTATATTCCCGGACTTGTTCAGAAAAGCATGTTTAACCAAATATAAGTAGAGCAAATAAGAAGTAAAGCACTGTCACGCTAACTCGGTAACATATCTAATTGATGAAAGAATAATTTCCTTTCGTAGGTTGCCGGTGAATTGTACTGTTCCCGTCTATCCAAGATTTATTCAAATTGTCACATAAACTGTTCACGCTAAGGCTCCTGAAAAAAACGGCCTCCACGGACAACCAGACTGTCTCATTGTCAAGGCAACTGGTGGTTGCCTTTATACTGTCTAGCAGTGTTTCTCATCCTTTTTAACGATAGAGTATCAAGGTATCGTTAAAATACGTTCCGTTACTCAAACTGGTGGCTTACACAAGTGGAGAGTACTCACATACAAAACAAATAATGAAACTAATAATGACCTGTGAAGTATAGAGTGGACGAAACACGTGGTGCCGTGACCATATGAACTAGTGGACGCTGGCTGGATTCCTGAATACTTGAACAGTAATATAGTTGGCAGCAATACAGATTCAAACAGAATCAAGAGGGGGGGGCTTGGGGAAAGACGAGGAAGAAAAACTTCATTTTCAAAGAACTACCAAAACTTGGAACTGGTTCCTCATTGGGAATAGTTTGTAGAGTGACTGATCAGGGGTAGGTGTAGAACGGGAGATGCAACATATCTAGGACGGTTGCCGTGCTCGGAGCACTGAAGTAGTGGGATGGAGGCTACGGCACTTTAGTGGAAGATGGTTTCTAAACTATCGGCTGAAGTAATAAGGGGAACTGATAGCCATTTCTTTCACACAGGATCAGGGGGAATGAAGAAGTAACCATTCACATGGTTAGGGCCGGCCAACTGTTACCGGCTGGCAGAGTGATGGCGGAGTTGAAATGATTAGTATATCAGTTTACTAAAGTCAGTTGCTGTTGCCTTCAATAAGTCCAAGGTATAAATATCTGTAAGACAGGTATTCCCTGTAGACACGACAGGCAAGATATTCCGGCTGAACTTTTATGAAACAATTCAGTGGAGATAAAGTGTTACAGAAATTTAACAGTTTTTGTCATCCGAATGCTTTACGAGAAAGTGTACGGCGTATATAAATAGAGGAAAGTGTGTGGCAAACTGAAAGACGCTTTGAGATTCCAGATCCGACTGCGGATCCGAGGGAGAATAACTTGCCATCCAGATCCCATCTGATTCACAAGGTTGTAATGTAGCGATTATCACAGCGGAATGGCGACTGGTTTGTTGCACACTCTATCCAAAATCCTTAGTATATAACCATTCGTTTTCACCCTGCGATACCAGTTCAAATACTTACAGGTGCGAAACATGCGGCTATACCTCCATGTCACAGCAAAGGCGGTGCTTGGTTCTCCTTGTCACGTTGCCGCTGTTTGATCAAGATCGACTCCGGGGTGTTGGTTAAAATAAAAGTGATGAAAATGGGAGAATTAGCTTTGGTTAGACAAAAATTCCAAGTATTATGCTCTTAAAGTCTGGAAAAGGAAACGGGTTTTGGATTACGTAATTTTAACTCGCCCATCTTCAACTCCATCGCCATGTGATGGACGATGGAAGTGTTTAATAATATCCTTCCGCTTGTGAATGCATCATACAGTCAAGCATGACTGCCCAGTGATTTCCCCTTGGATGCAGATGTTTCCTTCGTTTTTTCCTTCATTTGGAAATATAGTGGCAAGGCATGTTGGTTCATATTAACAACCCTACAATTTATTCTGCTTAATTTTTTTCATTTTAATGAAGCTGTTCGTTAAGTCCGTTATTTTAAGATCCTACACTAACATAACAAAGTTTACGTTATTTACAACTAGTAGGGGATAATACTATTTTTCTGTATGTTAAATTTGCACGTTCAGTATAAATGATGAAATTTCCACACCTTACTAGTAGTTATATCTGAAAATTCTGGATTTTGACATTGTTTACTTTGCTGCAATTGTTCAAGAACAACCCCACGATGAGACTAACCAGAGAATACAGTGAATACCCAGAGCAGAAACAATGGTCGGAAGGGGTTGTGCTAAGCTAACGGGAGATTCAGCTGGGTTCCAGGTGAGTCTCTCGCAAAAACCAAATTGATTTGCAAATTAGTGTATAACTCGAAAAACAGTCCCATTTGGGTTCAAGTAGAACATAAGGTTGACGGAACCTCGGGGACTGCGCCTACCTGATGAGCCCCAAGAAGGGCGAAACCGGTCGTGGGCTGTCGAACAGTTTTCAGCAACCTTATGAGTAGTGCATTACTGACAGTTCTTGTTTTTATAGTTTTCGTTGAACATCTCAGTGTTTCGTTGCATTGGTGGTATGTTGGCCAGACTGTTCTTCTTGCGGAAATCTATCTTTTGATTTCTTAGCGCCAACCTAGTTGTTGTCTTCGAGTAGGGCATAGTTCGCAGTAAACTCTACGATGATGCACAAGCAATGCATCCGGATCTCCCCTTTATCCATTACATTGATTTCTTGAATGCCCTTATAACAATCAGTGTGGTACATAGGCTGTTCGACTTAGACGGAGGAATGACTTGTTTCATTGCAAAAGCTGTTTTATTAAGCTTACGAGACTTCGATTTTTTGGGCTGTTTCATAAACATTAGCGTGTACACTGCTGAACTTTGGATTCTTTATCGGTGCAGGCAAAAACTAGCGAACCACGTAAAATAGTATACAACCTGTTAGAGAGAGAAATGGGAAATCAGCCTGATATTTGCAGTAAAATTCGCAAGCAGAGAGTCCTCAGGGATAACAGAGCATTTCTGAAATAACGGCAGCCTAACTTTCCTCGGCCAAGTGCGCGTTTTTAAGCAAAGATAATTTTAAGGGATACGCAACAGATTCTCTTGGACGACAATATTCTGCATCCCACAACCCGTAAACCAGCTAATATGTCATCCAAATGAACTCACTGTCCTTATGTGAATTGTCATTTGAAGCAAATCGAAAAATAAAGTGTGCTGTCAGTCGATCAATAATCGTAACTCAATAATTCATCCGGGCTTCCAGGAGGCAACCCCTTTTACTTGCAAGCACTGGTTGCCTCAACAAATGACTAACTGGATGATAAAACTCACGGTCGACTTCAAGTACCAGGCCTAGTTAATGAGTCCTAAAACAAAAAAAGCCGTTATTGGTTTCCCGTGGAGTTCAACAGTCTTATAAATAGTATCGACCACTTGATGCTGTTCATAGGGCACCGTAACTAGCTCTTCATAAGTGACTCTTGCCAGACAAGGAGAAAAAAGATAGATTTCTTTCAAGAACAAGACAGCTGCATCAGACGAACGAGCTTATATGATCATGGGATTGCTTTATACACGCACCAAACGACAAAATAAATTCCGCTATCAAACCATGATCTGTTCAGTGGTACCACATTATCTCCATTGAGATTGCATTTGAAGTTGACAGGTGGTCGACAGAGAAGTAACTGCTAAATTCTTTTGAAGACATCACTCAGCTCATGCTATTGTTACCAAGCTAATTTTTGAACTTTAATTTCCTTTCAAACACCGCAGGTTTTAAAGTTGAATTGCACCAGATTGACCCAGAACAGCGTACGCAACCCGGTACCATTTATCGTATTTTATCCATATACATATACTTTCCCAGTAGATGGTTTTCTTCGGATTACACGTACCGTAAGAAAGATTCCCCCTAAACGTCTCCATCTTAAACTCTCATCGTCATAAACTGAAACAATTTTCATCAGAAATGAAAATGCTAAGCTGCACGAAGTTTCGTGTACTCTGAAAGAGTTGGCATGATGAACGGAATGCGAGCGAACAGTAGCCCTAATTGGTTTTCATACCTTCAAATGAAGGCGGCCTGTTTGCTCTCACTTTACATACTCTCAGTACATACGCCGAGAAGAACCCTAGTGCAGATCCTGTAACCTGATTGCTTACAGCAACTCCAAACTTCAACAAAAGACAACAAATCACTAGTCCAATCGAAAGGATAGATATTCCGTCGCACAAAGTAAGGCAGCTTTTGTGAGCGTTCAAAAACGTCTCCGCACTTTTTGCGTGCAGTGCCTTCTCCCAAGTTTAGTCCTGAAATTTCCAAATTGTTCTCTCCTCGGATTCCTCGGGCGGCAGAAGATTCAGCTCACATGTTAGATTCTATCCATCAGGTGCCACCATAGAAAGCACAGGAGCATAATTATGAAGCCGGAATATTCTTATAGAGACACGAAAAATGAGTGCATGTAAACTCTGGAAGAAACATTTCAGAAAATAAGTCCACATCGAATAGCCCGGAGTTAATTGAGTCTGGTAAGAAATATAGCATCTACAACAGCGACGTAGAGGGAAACAAAATTATATACTATCGTTTTAGAGTGCACTGAAGATTAATGAATTATGCTTTATGACCCAGTTGAGGAGTCTATCTATTCGGGATATTGAGTAAGTAACCTGGAAATAAAATATTTGATGTTCCAGAAACTACATTGAATCTTATCAAACCACCAGCGGCGTGGGACAGAAACTGGTGGTTAAAGGATTAGTAACCGATTAACACGCTCTGAAGGAACACTTCTCTGTCGTACGGAAGAAGGCACACGTGGTGAGAAGTTAAAAATTTATTTTACACGTTTGGGAGTGACAGTTAAAATGTGACACCTTTATTTTTGAAGATGACGGTTACAATGTATGACTAGTGAAGCAAAAGTGGTGTAAAGTGAACAGGAAAAAACAACCAGCTGCTTGGTCTCAAAACAGTTTATGTACACAGAGATGGGCGATGAAGTTGGGTTAACATGATCTCACTACTTGGTGCGCTTTTGATTTTCCAAAAACTTTCGGAATAAAGACTATGGATTGAGTTGATTTGCAGTAGACATTCACCAACTGACGTGGGAGGTTTGCTGTTTGGCCCCCGATATTTTGAGATCAGCCCCCCCCCTCCCGGTAGTTCGAACCATTTATTGCGTTGTATATTCTAGCAAACGTTTTAGTAACTGTGCATCCGTTCTCCGTTTGTAACTTCCCAACTAAAGAAAGCTACTAGGTTAGGTAAGCAGAAATCAGGTCTGATGAACCACCTACACATTTTGGAAGAGGAAACTTCGGCAGGCTCGATAAATCGTAGATGATCAGCACAACATTCTAGTCTTGCAGTCGAGGCTAGTTGGTGTTTGATGTTGTGTGCCCAACCGTTACCCTTGCGCTACAAAAACAGGTAGACATTTGTCACTGCCAGACAATGACATTATATATATGCATACCTCAAGGATATTCAAGAGCGTGAATGCTAACCATCAATCCGGTTTTTGCATCCAGGATGATAATGCTGTGGTCTGACTGAATTGATCTGTTCGCCGCCTCTTTCTGTCATATTCGAGCCATCTACACTAGTCATATAAGTAAGCGCACTGATGTTTCCTTCTTGCCTCTGTTAGATTTCTTCTTTGAAGCCTTCTTTGGCCTACTACTGGCCTGCTTTGTTACGCTTTTGATTATCTTTAGTAGTCTGCTTCTTCGACTGCAGTTGGACTTTGGTTAACTGCCGGCAAATACATGGCACACAGCGCACCCACATTCAACAAGTGCCGTACAGATAGCAAAGGTCAGATGATCAAAACTCTTGCTTTATTGCCGTTTCATTTTCAGCAAAACTAAATTGTACACGCGTGGTTTGGTTTGGGTTTACTTGGTGTGACAATGACCATGATGAATCTTTGCTTTTGCTGCCTTTGTACTCTTAACTACCTAGACCAAAAGTCACAGGCAACATCATCTAGGATATTGCTCCAGTTTTCATTGGCCTAAATGCTAGACATCCCTTTATATAAGGATGTCTTGAACGTTTCGTGCTCTTCACTTGTTCAGAATGTAAGGAGTGTTACTTCTATGCCGTGCGTTACAGAAAAACAGACAGGCGTCTTGATTACCGCGTCGCTGAATCGCATTCGATCTAAAGCAAAAAAAATTGATTACTTGTGGGTCAATTAGTACGCTACGCTACTGCACGTGATTTATGTATTCAACACCCAAAAGGCAAACAGTAACTGTGTTAAAATAGTCAAGATCAACAACTTGTTTGGTTCTCATTTGATCCTACATTGAGTGATCGGTGTTTTTTACCTACTGAAGTTATATACAGTCTGCGAGTGAAGTTAGTTCCAAGTTCCGTAGTTCAAAGTCGCTGTCCTAAATGGAACGAAGTTGTCGTCCATTGCCAATTCAGATGTAGGTCGGAAGCACGTGCACCAAATTGCACTTACCAAACATGGAATTAAATAGAGTATACATTTGTGAGACATGCAGCTACTTAGGGACAATATGAACTCAAATGAGAATAACGGGGCTTTCCATTTATCTAACCAAAACGACTTGCCACTTAAACTCCCCAAACTTGCCTGATTTTACTTCCACAAATCTCCCTGACACTAATTGTGGCCTGTCAGCGTTTTCGTGAAAATCCTTATCGCTTTACCAGCAGTTCGTCCGCATGATATTCCAAATTTGTGTCAAGGTGAGTACAACTCACATTAGGATTTTGTGTGTATTTGCGTCGTACCAGACACAGGAAACAAATCCGCTGATGATGTTTTTTTCTTGAAGGCTGACGGAAGCGCACAACTGACATTGTAGTTGACAGTTGGAGTTTCAAAAGGAGTCTGCCAGCGTGCTTTAGACAAATGCTGGAATTAAGTTACAAATTCATTGATATTCAATCGGAGTAGTCTGCACGAAGTCATCTGGAAAATTATCCTGGTTTATGTAACGATATGCTGAGTTGCCGATACGGACATTTGAGTCACATGTAGGCTTCGCTATTCTAGACATTATAAAAAGAGAACCGGGTTCCACAGTTTACAGTACTATTCACCCACAACGAAGGAAAAATTCACAACAAAGCACAACTTTCCATATTTGTGGCGTTAAAAAATGGGTAATCCTGTCCCTGGCTGGCACAGTGCAGCGTCAAAGTCCACACACCAGATGATAATGATAAGAATGTTAACTGGATGAATTTAGCTGCGGCCGTCTCTTCCAAGACCAGTCCCATGATTCTGCATCATGGTTCGATCATATGGGCATCAGGACAGGACTAGTCGGGACCCCTAATGCGGATGGGTAAGTAGGTTTAGTGACACGCATAATTATATTCTCAGGTGGGCGGTCTTTGTGGCTGGTGCGGAAGCTGTGACGGATAAAAGCGTATGGAGATCAATGAGCAGACAGACGATTAAGTAAGCGAATGAGGAATTGTCATGTTATTCATTTAAACTTACATACCATTTCACATCACTTTCATTGCCGACAAGGTTTCTCACACAGATGCATCATTGGTGAGGGCAATTTAGAACGTGAGCAGGTGTGAACGTAAATTTTATTAAGTGCTTGAAGTAAGCTAGAACACCCTAGTCTAGCAGCATACAGTTTTCACGTACCTAACAACCGCCTAACCACACTGGAGCACTCGACCAAAAGTGAGTAAAATTTTGGGATTCGTTATGTAACATATTTGTCGATGATACTTCTCCTTACTTTTCAGCCGTGCTGTTACTAATCATACTTGCCCATGAGTGACAGCTCTGTATAAATCTATTGTACTAGCTAACCAATCGCATCCAAATGGCGATGGGCCTATCGGGTCACGTCTGCATTGACCTAGGTACCTAGACCACGTCAACTATCCACAACCGCGTCATCTGGAATTTAGACCCTGACCGGAAGTTAAAGATTAATTCAAGTTTTTCAGAGAATCCATTCCACCTCTGGCGCTGAGCTGGTCGTTAAGCCACCATCGGCTTCTCTCAGAAAGTAACAAAAACTGCTCCAGAGTTTACTATTGGCTCATCACCGGATAAATCTCCGGATAGCAGGAAAACAGAATTCAGTGGACAGCGAAGTGGGCACCTTGCTTTGCCGCGTTGAATGCAAGGTCCTCCATGCGGGACTCTATGATCATTCTAGGAGAATCTTCGTATTTGAACTTGGGGACAGGGAAGAGAAGCATATGCCCAACCGCTCGTTGACGGTCTCTTTTTTCATGGTGTCGAAAAGTTTGCAAGCCAGTTTCCAAGCTCAGAATTCAGATTAACTGGCCCCTAACTAACAATCAATAAACGCACTCCAGATACCAATATTCTGACATGTTGCTTGTCCGTAGCTGAGTTCAATTTCAGTCACACGTTATTTTATTTCATGCGAAGAAGCATGTTGCATTTATCAGATCACTCATTCATTCGATCATCAGGCTGGACTGCATCTACTGGACCTTTAAGGCAACACCATCCCTCGGTGTTTTCGACCAGTGTGTGACTGAAAAAAACCTGTCCACAGTTTTTGTTTCGAAAACGAAGTGATGCAAATCGTTTTGTTGTGTGATGGTTTTTCAGTAGGTAATCCAAAACTTAGGGTGTCGATGAATGCTAACTGGATGAAAAGCCAAGACTTGAGGGAAAACATCCACCGCACTATTGTATGTCACCTACAGCGCCCAGAAGAACACTGCGCGTTTTAACCGTAACATACATAAGGTTGCTTAAAACTTCCCAACAGCCAGCGACCCGTTTCGCACTTCTCGGAGCTGATCGGTTAAGCACGGTCCTCGAGTTTCCCAGAACCTTATGTTCCACGCCTACACAAATTGGAGTGAATCCAACAAATACTCACATTTGCAGACATTCGTTTTTCATAGGAGACTGAAAACAATCGTTCCAAAGCGAGGATGCTGAGTTTTGCGTTTCTTGGGTAGTGAAATCCCATTAAATGTTGTGCTCAAATCGTGAAGCCTGGTGGCTAGGATGTACCCTTAAGATGTTTTGGCAATTCGGCTTTAGTCCAGCTTACCTTATTCTGTCACTGGGCCTTAACTGATTCTGTAATCCATTCGGTAATTAGGTTTATTGTCAACGCCTCTATAGGATTTGCGCAGTTAGGAAAACACTAGAACTTCTCCATAATAGCCATTCAATTACCACGGTGGGCATCCAGTAGGCTTGGGTATGAAGACTTGTAAATGGTACTAGGATGAGGACAACTATGCGGCTGAAATCAGCATTCATAAAATTCCTTTATTATTGAAGAGATTGTACTTCGGTCTGGCAGAATTATCTTGTTACATTATACACACAATTCTTCCATCCAGACCTACATGTCTGACTAGTTGTGTTGAGACACATTAAACTTTGTTTGACTGGAATTAATTTATCGGCCTTGTTAACTTATCTAGCATATTAGATAGGAAACAACAAGATCGAAAGCCATAGAATGGGTTGCATGATGACCAATGCGTTGTATGGAGCCCCTTTTTTGTTTGGATTCGTTCATGTGGTTGTTCACCAGCGACTCCCATCGTTCAGCCATTAGGCTTCACTAATAAAATCGTCTTCAACTTTTCCCAATAAAGGAAAAACAAGCCTTTTGAAGAGTCTTTTTGAAGAGTTGATGCGTTTTTTTCTGGAAGCCCACAGCCCTCCCAGCTAACTTGATATGCTAGTAAACGAGTGGATATCTTTCTCACAAGACTGCGGTGCGAAAATTGTAGTCACAGGGTACTGTATGAAAGTCAGTTTGCGGACTGAGAAGTTATCAGGATGGTCAAGCCAGGACCTTGTGAGTGCACCACACACAGCCTGTACTCACCCCTTAGACTGATTACAGGAATTCAGCCTACATTGTATCAGCATATTCTCCACCAGAGCGACGAACTGTAAACCTGGGAATCAACGTCGATTATATAAAACAAAGGAAAAACCTAAAGATGAATTCTCCCCGAGTACTAAGTATATATTTTACTGGAACGGGGATAACCCAAAATACTGACTAGTCTATTTTCCATTATCTGTTTAGTAACTACTAGCTTACTTTACTCACTTACTTATTTCAATATACACAAATGTCAAGAAATACTTTGCGTTTCCTAATCACAATTTTTTATCCGCGCTGATTGATAGATTCGCTGCGTAGCTGACAGCACATAACACGTGACAACAGTAACAGAAGTCATCACTCGTTACCGAACACGAATACTTCGTTATGTCAAAAGGGGGCGAACATGCTGAACAGCTGGAAGGGACGTTTAAAAACCATCCTTCCTTGAAGAGGCTGGTGATTGTAACCAACAGTTCAATCAAGGAAGAATGTCACAGTTGACCGTTGCGAACTGTTCGGATGTCGGCGATACATCAATCAACACTGCTCCAATGTTTGGTGGTTGACCTAAGGAAAATGTTTTTACAGTGCGCAGTGCGGGAAGAACACGAAATGATGAAAAGCTGAAACCATTCACCATCGCCCAAACCCTCACGACAAATTTATACAAGATTTGAAAAATTATACGTGGGACACTACAAGGATTGATCCATGTTCCACAGGGCTATGTGCCGCGGATGCCCACCGCTTAACTAGTGGTACTTGGCAATTAAGCGAGTCTTCGCCTTCGCAATGAGTTAAACAATTCACCTTCATGTAATAATCCTACTCGCTGCCCTCATTGAGGCATCAAAGCCCTGGAACCATCTATCATTTTGGATAAAAACCATAAAGTGAGACAAAACCGTATCAATCATTCGATGTATCGTCATCCAACATGCATCCCTCATAAAGTTAGTTTTTTTACCGTCTCATTGTGTTGCATGTACATACTTAAACAGAAATCCGAATAAAAGTATTGCTAGTGCAACGAATAATATCCTGGTCAAAAAAGAATTTGCTTTTTCCTGAGCTTCAAAATATTTTGGGAAGCCTCGGGTCATTCCATAGACTCACTGTCAAAGACAATCTGAAGTCTAGCTCTTTTAGCAGCAGGCTCGAACCCTATAGTACCCTGAAAATATAGGTTCCCCAGCAGCCGTCCAGTAGCAACCCACGTGCGTTAGCGAATTCTCCAGGTGCTGTAATTGGGTTTCTTTTCAAGTGGCTAACGCCACAATCGCTTGGTAGTTCTTGACTCTCTACGACTGTCTAGGGATCTAATTGTGCACTCCAAAACAACCCGTTGATGGGGTCACCCTGATTGCTAATGAAACATTTGTAATCAAATTATCAAGCTCAGCAAACAAACCAAAGAGCATCTGGGGGACGTAAGCTACCAACGTTCCCCCATAACTTCAAGTCTAGGAAAGTGTGACTTGGATTTCCCCATAAAAGAGCCGAACTTGACGCGATGTTTAGCCCTTGTAGCCCGTTTTTCAAAGCATCAAGTGGAGTTATCAGAGTGTTCATATGGCGACCCAGTCGGCTGATTTGCTTCAAATATCCGAAGTTTGAATCCCAACAGCTCACCAAAAAGTTTAGATACGAATGAGTAGGTACTTCTTTACCTAAATGTACTTGAAATAGGATACCTAAACGCATGTAACATTGCCTGGAAAAGCTTGCATGGTCAGTGGTAGACGAGAGGAGCGAGATGACTTAGGTGCTGCTAGTGGTTGGCTGACTGACTTGTTTATTTTGAATCACTGTATACTGAATGCCGTAGCTAGTTCGAACATGGCGGCCTCCGCTTGTAAACACTCGTCCTGACCTAAATTTATCGTTTGGATCCGTACAAGGGGAACAATCCTACACGTGCAAACATTGATCGGTCTTCTTTTTCCATTTATCTGTCACGTTTGTGTGAGCAGATATAACATGGGAGAATAAGACACTTATTGATCAACTGCAGTCAATTACTCATCACTGACAGACGTGAGTATCCAATCCAGGTGGTATCGAGAGAACTTAGTTTTCCTCAAACTCTGTCTATTCATGCAAAGGCTTGAAAGTATAAAGCGAGAGGCTCATTCAATAATGGCTGTGAATCCTTCAGTTCGAAAGACCACCAAGAGCATCTTCGGTTGTTCTGGAAGTGGATGTCGTTCAGACCACACCACCCGCAGTACATTGTCACGGAATATTCCTCCAATGTTTGGCAAACTTCTGTTTCAAAAAGGTTAGTAATACTTCACCGTCTAGGCGGCACAATACACAAGAGGCTGTTGGACACTACTAGACAGCAATCATATGAGTATTGGGTTCCATCTAGAAAACGCCCTTCTCTATCTCGAAAATGAAGCCAACTAAAACATGAGGCAGACTTTGTGTGGCGTATTCCTTTGAAGAATATTACCAGCTAGAGAGCCAGCTGGGATTTTGTTGAATCTTTCATTGAAAACCAAACTAGCTTGCAAACGAGTGCAGTTTGCGAAATATTTCACAATGCTTCAGTTTCAACAGGCCACCCGATCTACCAAAACATGCCCTCATTAGGCGGGCTTCGGGCGGTCATATGATTGAACGCGGCAGAAAACTTTAACCACAACAGATCAAAGCAAATCAAATGACGAAGTTTCAACACTCGAATGATCAAAATCAACGGATGGCATTGTTTTGAATTTGAAGCCTGAAGGAAGTGTATCTCAAAGTTTTGGCAGGTTCTTCGCATTTTTAATATACTTTGTGCATTTTGTGAATATCAAAGATCAGCTCAGAAAAAAGAATGCTCTGTTTAATCAAAAGCTGTTATGCGGCCAACGCAGCTGTTTTTGACCGGATTCCCTGCATTCTTCATGTTCTCCACAACATCTAGGTAACAGGTGAAAAAAGTGGCCCATTGTGTAATCGCCTGGTTCTAGCATGCAGACGGACATGTGTGTTGTACTTCACACCCCGACGACACGATTTATGTTAATTTTGACGTGAAATATGCGTTCACACGGAAAACAACATGTGCGTCTGCATTTTGCATTAAAAAGTACCACGAGGGTTTTTCCAGGCGGGACGACTTCGCAGCACCGGTTTTATATGTATCTAATGCACTCTGCACGAGAAAACAGCTATCCATTTGAACGAAAAAAGATGTACAGCATATTCAGTTGAGCAACACCATAGACAAGGGATTCACCTGAGCCACCCGTAAAAACCAAATTGGTTTGAAAATGAGTGTATTTGTCGAAATCAGTTCGACTTGGGTTCAAGTAGAACATAAGGTTGACGGAACCTCGGGGACTGCGCCTACCTGATGAGCCCCAAGAAGGGCGAAACAGGTTGGGGGCTGGCAAATAGTTTCCAGCAACCTTATGAGTGGTTTTTTATGATAATTTACTCGAGTTTTTTCAGGATTCATGACTTGATTCACGCTGTATGTGTGAGAACTGGAAGGTACCTGCATTGGTCGGTTGGAGGTTGACTCTGTATTCATGCATATGCCGGCGTTTGCATCCCCAACGCGTAGATTTTTATGCGTAATTCCAAGTAGTTATGGCGTTTTTTTTCACACATCTGTTGAAGCGTTTATCTGAAACGTCTTCATTTACGATAAACAGTGAAAACCTCTTCTATTCTTCTTTTCTGTAAAACACAAGACAATAGGAAGGGAGTCAAAAATTTATAATCACACTGATCGCTGGCAAGGCAGCTCCCTTCTGCTCAACAGGAATGTTTGCAACCAACATCCATAATATTTATTTTCCCTAAAATTTTGTGCCTGGTGGAAACTACTGACTACTACTACTACTACTGATTTCAATAACTGAACTGGGACAGCACAGATCGAGGAAATCCATGTATATGGTATTTCTGGCAGGGATCGTTAGGACAAGTTCCCCAAACTTGTCCCTCCACAATCGATTACTTTTTATCTACAGTCAAGGTGGAGTTTTTCTCAGTTTAACTGACTCGGAACCAAACAACATTTTCACCGACCTAAGTGTCAGACAGATGTACACGCATTGCGCAGCAGATGCAGCGTTGGTCAGTTGTGAAAAGGTAGAGAAAAAGCTAAACGTGAATATGGAAATCTGTTAATTGCGAGGTTACACCTTGAATCCTGTCTACAAATTCACCATATGCAGTACAAATGTTCACGATCAATAATTTTGATCGTAAATTTAATAATACCACAATGACCTGTGACGAGTGTTCATTCAGACCATAATCAGTCCCATTTAGTCCATAATCAATATGGAACCTCACAAAGAATAAAATTGAGGCTTTTGGCGATTTTTTAACCGTGTGGTTTAGTGCGCCCAATCATTCTGACAACCGTTCAGCTCTTATTTGACGATAAAGCATACGTCCTCTTGCATAGAATCTATCAATTTGGTGACAATATTTGTAGGATTAGATGGCATCTGTTCGGATGGCATTCGAACGGATACCATCATAATGGGAGCAAGTTCAGCTATTTACGTACTGTCCATCCGAGCCACCGTAGTAAACAGCCTTGATACACGTCAACGGAAGAGCTAGGTATGTTGGCACATGCTTCGCTATTCAGTGATGAATGGCGCTGCACCCTTTTCATTGCGAATTAGTCATACCGTTGATTAGCTACTTCAGGCCGAAGGGTATGGTTTTCAACTACTAGCCGCGAGATTGAGCTGCCCTAAGGCTTTCTGGGAAACGCACCTCCGATAGTTTCCAACGATCGGGGAACTGTTTTACTGTGCTTCTAGGCTTATCGCCATACTCTATTAGACGCAGTGCTAAAAGCGGTGACAAATGTCTACCTGTTTTTGTAGCGCAAGGGTAACGGTTGGGCACACAACATCAAACACCAACTAGCCTCGACTGCAAGACTAGAATGTTGTGCTGATCATCTACGATTTATCGAGCCTGCCGAAGTTTCCTCTTCCAAAATGTGTAGGTGGTTCATCAGACCTGATTTCTGCTTACCTAACCTAGTAGCTTTCTTTAGTTGGGAAGTTACAAACGGAGAACGGATGCACAGTTACTAAAACGTTTGCTAGAATATACAACGCAATAAATGGTTCGAACTACCGGGAGGGGGGGGGGCTGATCTCAAAATATCGGGGGCCAAACAGCAAACCTCCCACGTCAGTTGGTGAATGTCTACTGCAAATCAACTCAATCCATAGTCTTTATTCCGAAAGTTTTTGGAAAATCAAAAGCGCACCAAGTAGTGAGATCATGTTAACCCAACTTCATCGCCCATCTCTGTGTACATAAACTGTTTTGAGACCAAGCAGCTGGTTGTTTTTTCCTGTTCACTTTACACCACTTTTGCTTCACTAGTCATACATTGTAACCGTCATCTTCAAAAATAAAGGTGTCACATTTTAACTGTCACTCCCAAACGTGTAAAATAAATTTTTAACTTCTCACCACGTGTGCCTTCTTCCGTACGACAGAGAAGTGTTCCTTCAGAGCGTGTTAATCGGTTACTAATCCTTTAACCACCAGTTTCTGTCCCACGCCGCTGGTGGTTTGATAAGATTCAATGTAGTTTCTGGAACATCAAATATTTTATTTCCAGGTTACTTACTCAATATCCCGAATAGACAGATTCCTCAACTGGGTCACAACGCATAATTCATTAATCTCCAATGCACTCTAAAACGATAGTATATAATTTTGTTTCCCTCTATCTCGCTGTTGTAGATGCTATATTTCTTACCAGACTGAAGCAACTCCGGGCTATTCGATGTGGACTTATTTTCTGAAATAAACTTTGTCATCCATTATTCAGGAACTTGGTCCAACGTCTAATTCTTACTAGAAAAAAATTGTGACAGTTCTTCCTGCTGTTGCGGGTTTTGGAAGCAACACAGTATGCAGACACGATAACCTTGCATCACGTGAACTCTCAGTCAACGATGCCATGTGAACAATTTGTTCAGCGTACTCTGAGTTGGTGTTTTTATAAGATTTATCGGTTTTTCCTTCAACAGCTCCCCTCTATTCGCATTGAGATTACGAGTAAGACAACATCCGCATCTAACAAAGCAAAGCATTGTGCATCAGTCCGAAAACAATCTGAGTATATATTGTTTTGTGTTTATTGTTTATGAGACAACGAATATCTACGATGCGACAATAATAAGTGTTATCAGTTAGTATTCACGTGGCCACACTATATCCTGAAGTCAAAACAACTATCCCCGTGACCCAAATAAAGTGTACTTGATCACAAATCCTAATTATTAGAACCGGAGAGGTTTCAGTGCCAATGTCTTTAGATAGCGCGCACAACCCAAGTCACAAAAACCACTGTAAACAAGATAAAATGCACAAAATTGGACAAGCGTAATGCATCGCTTTTGATCCCTCCGTATTCATTAAAAACCTCAAGACACGTTGGCTAATGCGTTTTTTCACCTCAGCACACACTGACTTACAGCCGCTCAAGTGTATTGATCCCTTTAACATGATATCCAGTGGAACACATCAGGAAATGTTTGACTTGCAGAAGTACAAAAGTATTCGATCCCAAAATTGATTCAATAAGAGATATTTAACGGGAACCAAGAGGAAATAATCCAATTTCACCTGAACGTGCAAGAAAGATAACAAACCAGATCGAAGCAATTTTTTGGCAGAATGACTGGGATGTAATAATGGAAAAGCCGACCAAATACCAATGCTTATTAAGGACAAATATCTGAATTTTATTATCTTTACCCCTTTTGTCCTTAAGACCTAGAATCATTTGAGTTGTCTTCTTTTGCGGCAATAGAATTTCATGCCACTGCAAACACTGACGTGGATTAAAGCAAAAACATGTGTTAAATTTGGTCTTATGTTCGGACATGTATACATTCTTTGGAGTTCTGCGAACATTGCCATTGCGTATTGGCTTAGGATGACATTGCAAACGCTTGATCATCGGGACCTCAAAAGCGCCTCCAAAATATTTGTCGTTGTGACCGAAGAAAATGTTTTAATATACAACTGCGCATATTTAGGGACAAACAATCTTCCCACAGATATAACCAGCCGAATTTGTGACCTAGTCACCCACACAGAAAACACCGTGATAGTATACGTTTAGTTGTATGATTCTCGTATTAAAGGCCACGATTCTTTCTATTGCTAATACTAACGTTGTTGCGTGTCAAAGATGGGAGTAGTGTGCTCACGTTCAGGACTCGTTGAAGATCACCAACCGGCTGCGTAATTAACCGTACCCGGGATAAAGCCGTACCCACATGCTCATGTAGCACATACTGAATGAATCTGGAGTGTTATGCAAGAACAGTTGAACGTGCTGATTGTTGCCGCCTGTGCGTAATCGTTCTCGCGCCTCGGAAGATTACAACCTTTGAAAGAGGAGTTGAGTTTTGGTGACCTGTTTCTCAATGAAGATTTGCGGCCTGCAGTTGTCGTGGAGGATTTCATTCTCAGCACATTAGTTTGAACAGCCTTCTTCCCATCTTGGTCCATATCTTCTGATTTGTACTCGCCAAAGAAAGGGAGCACTAGACACTGATGCCACCCTCCAAGAGCTCGTCTGCATTGTATATCTCTTGTTATGTTGAGAATCAAACCCCGGAAGGTCTACGAACGTGTTATGAAAATTTTATTAGCGTACGTTGAAAAAACTACCGTATCGTGACTGAGGTCAGCGCTTATAGGCGCATAACGAAAAAGATATTCGTGCGCCGACAGCTGTGGCTTGTATCCTGCAGGATCAAGTTCGTGCACTAAGAAAGTTGAATATAAAAGGCAGATTTTATTTCTCAACTATTAACTGTGACAAATCATCCAGCGTTGTTTGATGTCGACTTTCTTGCTTCAGCCTTGGACAGGATAGATTTCAGCTGTGAAGTTAGATTTAGTTAACCTGGTTTTGAGCGATGCCATTTTAAGGCACTTACATTAAAATTTCTTGACTTTCCTACTCCCTTGGCACAGTATTACAGGAAAACTTCAAGATTCTTGAAAGATGTACTACTCGATATCCGAGTTTCATGCCTTCTGCATGTGTCCTCGCTCCATACTATGCAATAACGTCGAATAGAATAGGACGCACTGTGCTATGATAAACCTCGGCGTTTTTGCGTGCACGTCATTCTCCCGCTCGCCTACGGTTCGAGACGAACTATTTCCGGTAATACCTTTTTGCAGAATCTTTGGGCTGACAAATAGGTTTTTCATTTCTCATCTGCCCGTTTTCATAATTCGCTCTTCAAAGTTTTCAGACATAGCTCTCATTTCCCTTGGCATTATGATGGAAATTTTGCCGTACAGGACAAAAAACGTACTCATTATCCTCAAAGAAAAGCGTCAGGTTTTTCTCTGGTGTTCTATAATTGTGTCCCGTCTATAAGTTCCCGTGCACATCTGCCTAGTGCACGCAAATGATAATGATGATGTGCTTTTTAGCTTGCCTTTAATTTGCCGCGTTTTTGCCTATTTTTCAAGCCTCCTAGAAGGATAATTCATATAATGCAATAATATTGCCGTGAATGCTGTGAATAATTTATAACCGAACGCATCAGAGCATTTATCAGTGTTTCAGAAAAACGTACAGACCTCGTAGTCTGGCGAAGTCGTCTACACTGCTTTGAAACAGAATAAAATGATAGCGTTTTCCTTTACGTTTCACCACATCTGGTAGTATATATATGAATAAATGTGTTTCATAGAACTGGGGAAAGTCGTGCGCCAGATGTCTCCCTTTTGTGGAAAACTATGGAATACCGGATCATGTGATAAAGAATCCCGCAAAAACAACCAAACAGTTCGAAATAAGTTATGAAGAATCAGACTACCTGGCTTGGCTTTTTGGCTGAGAACAGCAAATTGTTTACCGACAATAAACATTAATAACTTCCAGGTTGATTAATTTCATTCTCATGAAGGATTCACCAAGAAGCATGTTGGTTTTTATGTACGAAATGAAGGGGGACCAAACACTTTTTGGTTTAACTCCGTCGGTGAGTTATGATTTCCATCCTTTAGGCTGACCAATGAGAGTGACATTGAAGGTAACGTACAACGAACGAGTTGATGGACTACGAAACACTTTCGACATTGACAGCAACCTGGTCGCCTGGGCTTGGTTTTCACAGATGAGGGAGTGAGTTGTTCCTCCCATTCAAAGGTTATATGTATACCTTAGCTTAGTGGAAAGTATGCTTAGAAGGTGTGACGGATGGTTTAGATTTTCGGCAGCCAATTCTTGAGTAAACATATCTGATTAGTAATCCCAGACTGCATGTTAATGTGCGGGTTTTTCGTGAGTTGGCTTTGGAGTCTTGTGCATCAATAAACAGCGCCTGCTGACAAAAATAAATATGAATGTAAGTAGCTCCGCTAGTCACAGAATTCAACCTCACTTAATCGCATCCACGACTTGTGTATCATTTTGAAAAAGTCGACCCTGCAGCTTAAAAGGCTCGCACTGTAACGTAATGTGTTTCGCATTCGTTGCTCGAGATAATACTGCCGTTATTTTTCAGATAGCTTCGGGGTGCAATGGTGAAATTAAGGTACCACCACCACCAAGTCTGTCGGTATCCGGTGTCGGCCATCGGGATTTTAATGAAAAGGCCCCAGTAATACAGGCCAACAATTGTAGTAAATTTATTTTCCAATGATTTCCCACGCAGAATAAATGCACCGGAAAGTAATTTAGCCGTTTGAGCAGTGTGGGTAAAATTTCCAACAAGCTCGGTATTACTGAGACCTTAATAGAAACAAAACTACCTGGTAGCCTTCGGAACTTTGATGTCATCTGACTGATTTTTGAGTAGTTATTAGTGAATATAACTCGCTTAAAATTTGTGTTGAATGATTTTCTTTTCTTTCCGGTGCATCTGACATGCTAGTTTGATATTATCAAGTAGTTGACTCTTGGTTCCTGAATTTCCGGTTAGATCACGTCCGCTTAAACATTGCTTGCTCAAACTCATAACCCTATTGGAGTACCGCGATAAGCTTGCGTAACTAAACCCTTCCCGCCTAGCAGTGGTAATTTTGCGTAAAGCTTCAGTAAACACCATATTCTATCTTGTAACTGAAGGACACTGTCATCAGTTCTTTAACCACTCAGTAGAACCATATCAAAGTACAGTCAAAACAACCCCCAGTAGGTCAGTGTAATTTTTTAGCACTGCCTAATCCGACCAGATGTACTGGTGCAGATTACCAGTTACGATATTCCTCGATAACATAGATGTGACAGATACAATAGAGAATCTTGGAGACGACTTTTCCTGTGCTAATATGAGTAACCTGAACAAAGCATTTAACCTCTATAGAGAACAAGAAATCAAACTACAAAAGGAACACAGATAACAAAAACGTTTGCACAACATGCACAAAAATCGGTGCTATGGCTAATTCTTTACAGTGTCTAACAGGGGCACGATATATAATCATTCAGCGCAGAAATATTTCCGAATATTCTCAATTATTTTTAAGTGGATGGTCACAAACATAAGAAGGTTTGCGAAACACGTGGAGAAATGTACAGGAGAATAGTGAATGGACGGAAGTGTTCTATTCCAAGGCGTCTCAACAGTGGTTTCTTAGTCAACCTCGAGACAGCTCGGTGACTATGGTGCCAACCTACTGTCCGTAAGGCTGCCATCTGGACTGCTCTCGTCTGAGCTTCGGCAGCCTGGCAGCCTCTCAGCTCTCGTCCGTTTTTTGAAAATCAGTTACCGCACCATGTACCTCATAATTTTGCCGCACGTACGGAGAGAGCAGAAAATGGTGAGTAAACACAAATAACCAACTACGACGTTAAGATGCCCTAGTATAACGACACACCATTTCGTGAACCAAAAAGTCAAAATCACAATCGATGGTTTGTAGGCCTGAGAAGATAGCTTAAACCAAAAATCAAAATCATAATCGATGGTTTGTAGGCCTGAGAAGATAGTGAATGTAAAGTCGCCAATACCGTATTTCTGCTCCTTCTCATTCCACACAGTCCTTCCGCATCAACTCGAAAATATGCTTAAAACTATCAGAGTTGCTTTCCGCTCCCTAGAAGCGATTAGTTTAGGTTTGATGAAGTACGGCAAAACGGATGCCATAAAGTCTTCGAAGACGGTGTGCCCTAGAGGACGATGACCTCTACCTTCGAATGACGAGCTCACTGAGCACTAGTTCCAGTCCAGTAGCACTCGAAAATACGTACCAAACTCTCCGGTTGACCATATTTTCCATGAAAGTTTGTATGCTTATTGCTCCTATCGCCTCTAGCTCGGCTGATATCGCGCATAGGTACCCGAGGCAACACGCTTACTGGAAGCGTCCAAACGCCGTAACCCCCTACCATCAACGCGGTGCGCAGGCAACTCCATGTAGCAATCATTTCTCTTTGGTGTTCGCACACGTACCCTGGACCAGAATCGGAAGGAAAACATCCTAATAAACTGAACAAGTTTACAGTAGTCTGCACGGCACATCAACACTGGCGGCTTTTGTCAAACGCGGTTTTCGCTGCATCTGGATGGCTGAAATCAGACCTGGTATATCATGTCTCCCATTTTGCCCATCCGTGTGGATGGTGTGAACTAACCATGAAAATAGCACAAGTGCGAGGCAGTTAAATCAAGACCGACAGGAATGCAGGCGTCGGCTGAATCACCCCCTCGTCTGTGTATGTGTATTCAGTTCAAGGTTGTCCATCAAAGACATTGATCCTCCGGTGATAGGTGGTTTTGGTTTCGTTACTCGAACAATCAATCGACGAGATATGGCGGTACAACTGCGACTGTCATAAAAATATAGTGTTCAATTCATAGACGAGTAAAGTCCCGTCGGGGGTCATCGCAACATAAAATTCATTTTTGAATAATGCTGTAAGTTCTGAAAAATCAGTCCTGTATACACACGAAGTCATTGAAGCTGCAGTACGCCTTTCTCTAAAAGCCACACTTCTAACGGACTATCCCACGGGAGATTTTGCAATGAATTGCATAAAGTCTACGTTTTGGCTGGATGTATCTTGCAGCCAGTTTCTACGTTTACAAATGCCTAGGTCTTCCATTATTTATTTAGTTTATGTGCCCCACCAATTTAAACATTATTTAAAGTATGTCTCAAATTGGGGCAACAATGTGTAGACTTACACGTAGTGGGATATCCTTTAATAAGCTAACCGTAAATTTGCTTTCATCCAAGAGTTGACCGGTAACGTTTATGTGCACGCCCCGCAGGGATGTTTAGATAGGAACATGCGGCGTCGGACGCAGGTGCAAGTGGAGATTTGCTGCGATATACGGCGACTTTCAATATTTATGGCAAAAGGATGAACTCCGTGGCGGGAGCTCTTGTTAACCTTTAAATTGCAAGCTATT
This sequence comes from Clonorchis sinensis, assembly GCA_003604175.2. Lineage (NCBI taxonomy): Eukaryota > Metazoa > Platyhelminthes > Trematoda > Opisthorchiida > Opisthorchiidae > Clonorchis > Clonorchis sinensis. The sequence goes on from CM030371.1 coordinate 15,024,470, forward strand.
TTACAAAGCATTGATGGTAATGTTAAAATCCATTAGTACGACGCGCATCCATTCTGAAATTTTCTTTACAGTTTTTGTAACTGAGACATATGAGAAGAATTTGCTGAAATTACTGTCATACTGCTGGTTCACTCACCTATTTTCCATCTTATCATATCATAACATATAACTGACCTGCAACTAAAGGTTGTGCATACTATTCGATTCATTCGAAATTTTCAGAACTTTGTTCTGTCAGAGCAGATGTCTTGGGAGCATTTCCCCTCCCTTGTGTTTGATGCAGTCGAAACTCTTTGAATTCCATCTCTACCTTAAAATGATGGCCCTTACCTATTCTCCCCTAATCCGCCTAATGTTTCACAGGAACAAGCTATTTTTTGGTTCTTCGAATTCGGTGTTATTATGCTATCCACAAAGCGAAACAATCTGAACTAGACTGATGGGTCTGATGGATGATCACCTAAACAACATTGTCAAAGACAGTTCTGGAAACGCTGCTTTGATTCTATGAAATACATGAGTCGTTGGAGTGGATCTAACTGAATTAGCTGCTTAAGATGTATAATTCCAGAGAATCAGAGAATCAGCCAGACCATTAAATGAATACAATGCCAGATGATCAGAGTGTTCCCCAGGAACTGTTTTGAACAGAGCATCTAAAACGATAGTGGGATTTAAAACCAGGTCAGATGGTTGACAAGTAGATATGGACACCTTTTTTGACTAGCGTCCACAGTGCGTCAAAATGTCTGCTTCAGTTGCAAGCAGTCTTCGTGAGTGGTGTGTGACCCAATGGTGGAAACGTTCACCATGCTGATAGTGATGGGCCTAGTTCTGGTCATTATGGAATTTCACAACTTTTCATATACACCCCGATAAACTGCATGCGACATGGTTATTTAATAACGTTCTCCTATCCACAGGTCATAATTCACCATTGAACAATTTCACATATTTGAGGGTTCTATGGAGCAATGTCTATCCGAAATAGGAAATTTGAACGTTGATAAGTAGACACTCAGAACACGCCAAGATGTTCCAGTCAATTAATAGTGGTGATGGTGACGTTAATGGTGACACTTTATGACATCCTGTTGTTCCGGGGTATATTTGTGCGATACCATAATGATTGCAATAAGACAATTACATGTAGAGGAATTGACAAGTGGCTCCGGTGTCTCATTTATATACCAACCTCTTTAGACTAAATACTGGAGTTCACAAGGCCTCTTATTGCTTGGATCTTACAGGGACGCCAAGAGATCGAACAAAAAAAACTGGGTTCCAGTACGAATTATCTGCCCATCCAACAACGCAGCCACGTCCAGTAGTGCAAAAATTCCTGATGTTGTCAACATGCAAGTAGGCAATGCTTGAGCTAAAGAGAAACAATGATGGACCAGCAAATGTAGCACCAGAGATAAGCAGTTTTGAAAGTGTGTTTAGCCATAATCCACAGCATACAGTGTTCACACTCGTGCCGGACTTATCATAAAAAACTCTTCTATTTGTGTCATTTCAGGTTTCTTGCACTTAATCATCCTACTGCTTCTAACGTTAGCTTATTAATCAACCACTATGTTGTACTATAATCGCGTCATCGTGCGATTCAAATAAAAGTTGCATAAAACCGGAAGGCGAGGTAACCAGTGGTAAATGTTGTTTGGATTAGCGCCACCAATTTGTAGCGTTCTTTGATTCGGGCCTTCATTTTTTGTGAGGCTGTGACCACATTATCCTTCATACTGTTCAGGGTTGCTGCTGCACTTCAAAGGTCGTTGGTTTGTTCGCTGAGCTGGGCAATTCGATTGCAAACGTTTCATCACCAATCGATGTGACATCACTGCTTTGGTACGGAGCGTGGTGGAGCGTAGTGATTAGTTGATGGTGTAACTGGCGTTGCTTATTGTTGATGCCCGTCATAATAGGCTCTTTTATGGGAGACATTCAAAAACGTTTAATTAGCTTAACCAAGTTAATGCCCAATTAGTCCCATTGATCTCATGCCAGGATATCTCGTGTTAACAGTAGGTTACTGAAGATCACAGTATTCCAGATACGTGTTCAGATGCAGAATTCTTGATTGGTTAACTTAGTTGGTCTGGAGCTCATCAGCATAACCTGATTGATTATCTGGTTTGCTGGAACTCCTGTGGCGCATTCAGGGGTTGATATTTGAAGGCGATTTTACAGCGCCGGTTGACCTTTTCACTGGTTGGGCTCTGAACCTCGGGAAACAGAGCAGCCATAGTGTAGATTATTTGATCAACTCAGTATCATTCCTGCCAAAATTCTTCGTAATGCCCACCATTTGATATAATGAGTAAAATGATTAGGATAATCCAAGATGACTCTCAAACTAATCGGCGGTTAAAATTCCTTGATTCGGTATCCACTTCACTGTGATCGACCGAAAGAGAACTCATCCCTTAGAAGAAAGATCTTTGTGGAACGGTACATAAAAAATATGTAAATGGCGTGCGACCTTATACTTCGCTTAAACTTCCCGATCTTCAAAATTATCTACGTGACATGCGGAACCATTATATCTGTCTCTTGTCCATGTCAGTTTGCTACCTCTTGTAGTTCGTGGAACTGGGTAAAACCGAAACATGAACTACAAGATAATGTCTGGTATCACGGGCTATATTGGAACGGAACATAAACATAACCATCAGTTTTAACCAGCACAATGCATCCTAGTTGATCTGCATTATACATTATACGTCCGCAATACTTATTCCCCTCTTTATTTGCGTCTTCCTCTGATGCCAAATCGTAAAGTCATTTATATGTCAATTCATTTCAAGTTTCCTCAACGTGCGTTGCGGAGCACAGTACTTGGAGGGTTGAAAACAGCAATTGTTTTACGCGTCAGAAACAACCATAAATCAAAGTCACTCGGAAAAGGTATTCGCATTGTTGTATTTTCACCTGAGATTCTGATGAATTTGTTTGCTCCACTGAAGACCGCAGTATGTACAAACCGCCAAATACCAAAATACCAAAATTAGCTAGTCAATTAGAGGGCTATGTCTTGTTGCCCTTGCTTGTGTAGAAAAAGAGAACATGCCTGCTCCTGTATAATTAACATATTTATACAAACCAATTACAACCGATACTGTACGTTGAAAACCTCTTTTAGTCAATCGGTCAGGTAGCCCTAAAGGTGGGACGTGTGTTCATTTTGATTGGTTCCGTAAGCAGAGGGCTGCTGAGCTGAGATACGTTAGCCACTGACAGTGTCTACCTGGAAAAGTTCCACCTAGTAGGTAAAGTGAGGCTACCTGTCCAAAGCAAAATACGGAAATCCGTGGACATTTTACACAGAATAAAAACAAGCAGAAAGTGGTGCTAAGTTCTTAACTTCAAAGCCTTACTACACAAAATCTGAAAGACCGATGAAATGAAAGCGAGGCCAATTCAGTCATTTCATAGTAGAGTCGAACACATACTGGTCAGTTTCAATAATTTGGTGAGTTTACTTTAGATAATTATGTTTGAAGCAGGTTGGGATTAATTTGGTGAAACTGCTTGATTCAACCCACAATGAAGCATAGCATGCTGGGCCACCAAAACTGTTTTTTTTATTTTCTGACGACTTGTGATGGAACTGGTGAGAAACGGTTATTCTAGACGGGCTAACGCTGTAGACGGTAATGGTCCTTTGAGCCGTTCGATAAATTAAACCGGTATGTAAGAGGAAACCATGCGGTTTACAGCATCTGGTGATGAATGAACAACTTTATTCAACCGTCTAAACTCAGCATGATGGAAATTCGTTCTGTAAATCCGACTGTATTTTGTCGGCAGTGCTACGTCAACAGCACTAGGAATCTCCACCTGTAGCACGAGATTCCACGCACACAAAACCTCCTAGTGTCTCACGTTCTAAGTGTTAGTATTGATGGGCAAAGTCAATTGTCACTTTGAAAAATGTAAATTATCATACACGCATTAGTTGCTAACTTTGTCTCCAGCGAATTGCAGTTTTGAGTATCTCTATAGCAAGTCGTGATAGGCTGTCATGGTTACTCCTCTCCATCCCTTTTGTCTAGTTGGTTATTCCACATTCCTCCTTTCCACTTAGTTTCTCCTACCGAGTAAGTCTTGACTACCTTGAAACAGGAAACACTCGTCGAAATCTTGATTGGCAGCTTTATCTAAGCGTGTAATGTAGAACATTTCGTTCCAGAGGTCGGCGTTTTTATTTCACAATCCCTGCGTTGACTATAAATAACCATCTTTTAAATGGCTGCTCTATTATCCACTTGATATTTGGTCAGTCTAATAAATTATTCATACAAAAACAGGATAGAAGTGAGACGAACAGTCGAAGATTTGAAAGCCCACTTGAAATGAAGCCAGTGATAAATTATTTTTTGATACGGAGGTTTTCAGGGTGTTGGGAATTTCAGATAGTGTTTAAATTCAATGGCAATGAGTCCATTGGGATTGGTTACATTAAATCGCACTGCATGACCCCAAAAAATTGTTCTAGAAGGCAAAAGGCTCTGTAGTTATCATAAAATAAGTTATATTTGACGCCTGAAATGACTTGAGTGAGGAAGTATACTTGCGTACCATATTAGGCCTGCTAGCCGGAAATTTGCATTTTTGCTATTATGGTTCGTGCATAACTTCCAGCCTCCGGTTTACAGTATGCTACGTGCTGGATATCCGCGTATCACCCCAAAAACGTGGACAAAAAAGGCTACGTGCTGGATATCCGCGTATGACCCCAAAACGTGGACAAAAATCGGAATTTTTTACAATCTACGCGTGCGATGATTTATTTATAATCAATCAAATTCTAACCAAGACACCGGCCTCAATAAACTTGCAATGTTTGATCTCCACGATAGAAAATCCATTCGCATTCAGTCGCGTGTGCAGATCGATACGGAGAGGCACAATGCTGCCTTATTACTAGGCGCAACGCATTGCGGACGGTTTAACATTGTATACTACGCAAAAGTCAATCATAATTTTCTTCCTTCCCAGGTGTGGATGCCCCGGGGCGTATCCTATCCCATGTACACCCATGATACCTGCGAATAACTGTAACCTCGTGCGATATCAACCGTCGCATAGTGTCATCACCCTAGTTGCCTTATTTGCAGCATACAGCGGGCTAATGATGATTATGGTAGGCAAGCACCAAGTCCCTTGCCAATCCGATCCTGTTCTTTTCTTCACGATAAGGTTTTCAAGTGAATCGTAGTTGTACAGCAGCGAAGCTTGTCGGTAATTGTAATGCTGTTGATGATGGTATGAACCGGCACAAGTTGCGTTTATACATCGCCTGGTCGTTTGTCGTTTTTGATAAATTTCGACTCATTGTGACCAGTTCGAAATAGATTACAGATTGACAGTGATTTAACCAACTTGTGGGTATTATGTAGGCCATCAGAACCAAAATTGGTGAGGCACTCAAAGCGTAACTAAAAATCTTGGATTGGTAAAAAATCAGCAAATAAAAATGCAGCTGATTTTTATCAGAAATTCAGGATTTCCTCAGAAGAAGCATAAAATTTCATCGAGGCGTTTGAATAAACACTCATTTCACGGGGCAGTCTTTCTGCCCAACCTTTTTGGGCATACATGTGCTTCACTAATCGGTTTGTGCCACTGAATTTTCAGCTGATGATGTATTCTATGCGTGCTATCATATCACTATGGTTAGCTCATTTAAGTGATCAAATCTCTGTTGCGCGTACGCAGAAAAAACAGTGATACTGTCCAATAAGGGGAACGTAATAATTCGCGTTTAAATCCAAGGTATGGATTTCCATACGAACTGAAAAATTATTTTGCCTTATTTTTTCCGGTTTGCTTCTGATAAACTGTAACATTTTGCACAAATAATCCAACAGAATGTCACTCTTACGCACCTGTAGAATGAAGATGTTCCCCTTCATCAAATGCACTATAGCAAATTAGATATCCTCACAAACATAAAATTATTTGAAAATATCGACCCACACTTTGGCGAGATACTTTCTCGCGGTATGCTAGAAAATCCATACTAAGTGCGAAAAATATATTATTACCAGAGTTGCATTCATTGTCGTCCTAAGCGCCTTCGAGTCGAGATAATGTAGCATCATTGTGCTTGTGATCCAGATTTCCAGGTTCCTCTTGTTTGGACAGTCCATTTCCTATCCCGTTCTTATTGTTCTGGTGAGTCCGTATTAAAGAAGGATGCAACGCGCTTTTTAGCACTTTATATAGACCATTATTAATACTTCGCTCAATAAAAAATGTCAGAGAAGAGTTTGGCATTAGTATTCCACCTGCGCATGCTGAATTTACCTGAAGTATCCGCTGTGCACATGGGTGAACTAGCTCCATTTTGAGCAGTTTTACTCTTTACCCAATGACTCGTAAGATGACCTAGTATCTTTATTCGTTGCGACGATAATTGACACGTCTCTCCGGTCATCTCAGTGAAGTAGCCCTACGGAAGTCTGTATCCTACTGGACGAATTTTATACCCGGGGAGGAGGTATGAAAACACTGAATGAATGTGAATTCGTCCAGTTCAGCAACCACCTAAAGCTGATTCAAGTTTTGCTGATGTTCAAGTATGCTGTGACTGGCCTTACTGTCTCATCCATTGAATTCAAAAGCCATCCCTTCTTCAGCGAATTAAAATCCTGGTTTTTATTGCGGGCTGTCTTATAGGATTACAATTACCGTAGCTCAAATAGTCACGTGATCAAATCGGGATGAACCGATTTTATCTGAAAAGGAGGCACCATATGAACACTCATACTTATAAATTGGCTTGCTTGCCTGTTTCAGGATGCTCTTTTTGAAAAGCACACCTACGCAAAGGTGATGCAACCAGGCTTTCTTATCAGTGCACCCAGTGAGCTACAGTGCGTTTCGTTCAGACCAAACGTACGGTACCAACTTTTAACGCCGTCTATCCGCACAGAATGCCACTTCAGTTCTGAATACGATACTCACCACCTATAGGTATACAGACCGAGCTGATGAGACATTGCCTTGACGTTCACTTGAAGTCATACTTGAGCAAACTCACTTTCTCATGTTGTGCATTGATATATCGCCAAATGCTACAACATATTATATCTGCGACCATGAACTTATATCTCATTCCAACTCATCAAACCCTAGCCTACAATTACACTTCGTAGATCTCTAACCTCATTCAGCTCATTCTGGTGAACATATCGTTTCAATTCGGATCCTCAAGTCACATAGTTCTAAGGAAGTGGGTGACAAACATAAGACGCGGAGTTGTGAACTGCCGCAGGGTTAAAACTTCTTTAGGAATCCCAGGAAGACTAGAATAGTAAGCTACGCCAATTCCCTAAGATACCTATTTGCAGGATCAGTGAAATCAGACAGCACCTGTCATTTCGTACGTCCAACTGATGTGACAGACAGCTGACGAACAGTAGCTGGGAATCCTGATCTCAAAAATACAATAAGAACCGAATGTAGCATTGCTCCAGAGTTGGACAGACATTAATAAATGCTTGACTTGGGCAGAACAGCCGTCTGTACGAAAATAAACAACTCTGGTCCTCTTTGTTTCTAAAACGACGTATGTGTCTTATGGTTGGACGGCTCTGTGGATAACCTTTAGAACAAAAAAGAATTTGGAGAACTCAAAACCAATCCTAAGGAAGCAGTAACATTTTGTGTGAAGATTTTTTTCCCCGGAATGATCGTGTTAACCGTAATTACAGCATGATTTCACTCCACTCTACTCCGGAAAGTCAAGGATTCGACACAATCGGGAGTTTCTTGGCACGTTCACTGCTGATGAACCAATAATGATGAAATAGCAGTACACTGAATCTCGCCTTTTCAGCAAAGACTAAGTTCATCTACTGGACGTAATTCTCGTTAGAAAAATTGCAAAATCTCAAACTTTCAAAGATCAGCTCCGTTAGTGCATTCATCTGAGACAAGTTCATATACTTATTCGGTTCATTGAGTTTTCTATTTACTTGAATTGAGACTGTGGACATGAGATAGCTAGGGACGAGAATCGCTGGTATTTGAACTAAAACTGGAAGCACTATCCTTCCGGCAGCCAACCGCATCCAAACCCGAGATCCAAAATGCATCCACTGTGTCCACACTGATTACGTTTTAACCCAAAATGATTGGCGAGGTTTGCCGCATAGGAACTAGGACATTCTTGTGACAATCCTTAGGGTTATACCGACAACTCAGCAGTTGTCTTTCTTAGAAGTAATGTTCGGTTTCCTTACCTGCCGTAAAAAAATACAAAGCAACCAAAACGAAACCGGTTTAGGGATAGAGAAAATGAATTAAATCTACTCACACTTTCGTCACGGAGATAGGAAAGCCTTTATCTTTGCTCTCAAAAACTACGTATTTACATTTGATCTACGTGGGTTCTTGAAATTTAATGCTTACAACTTATTCTTCTCATTCCTCAACCTTAATTTTTTACTGTGTTGCAGTAATGATGTTGAATTTCACTGGCCATTGATTTTGTCTATAAGAGGTCTGATATTCTTGCCGATGAATGTGCTTGATAAGTCCTCGGTAATGCGGTCAGCAATAGGTACTTATTTTGTCGGCCATTTCTAAACTCCACACTTCGTCCGTATATTCTTTATCTGCATATTTGTCAGCCAAAAGATCCAACTGTGTGTTTAAACTGGCCTTTGTTACCATTGTTATTAACGCCACCTTCCTTCAGATGTTAGTCACCGATACCAGTTTCATCAAGTCACAGTTTATAGTTAAAATGCAGATAGATAACTCAGTCGAAAGGTATGTCAGCTGAAAGTGCTAAGCCGAAATGCTTAAGTATCGTTCATTTGCAAGCAACTTTCAGCAACCTTCCGAAGACCATTTTTCTCTTCGGTGGTACTACTCAAGCAGCATAACTTTGGTTTCAACGGGCTCAATAGCTAAGATAATACAATGGAGGTTATCAGATTAGAAGTTCACTCCGTGTCTATAGTAGGTGGCGCGCAAACCGCAGTCCCGAATTCTTCGTTCTGTATGATGCCATTGAACTATAAGGGTGGAGGTTTACTCAGACTACATCCGTTATTTCTGCGGCACTTCCTGATAAGCACCAAAGGAATAGTCTGAGATTTATTTTTGATAGTTAACAAACCAAACCAAAAAATCTGATTTACGTTTTCAAACTCCGCAACTGCTTGCTTGAAAGGAAAGTGTTTATCCGACAAATTATCTAAGAATACAATACGCGAAAAGAACAAAAGAATTTCTTCGTCTTTCTTTGCACACAAATGTGAAAAAAGCCGTTTTGTCCCATAGTCATCGATAAATGTGTGTGTGAACCACTGATATAAGACAGCTAAAAATGTATGAGATATCACAAAGGAAAAGTGAGACCAAGAAGTTGGAATTCAGTTCAGCATGGATGACGAACTAACTAAATTACCGATGCGAATGCTGGCCTATGACGGAATCAAGTGAGTTAGACAAGAAACAATAGGTTTTTTTAAAGTGTTCTTGCCTACGCAAGCAGGCTTATGATGGGTAGATACATTTCCCGAGGTAATTGGTTGAAAATGACCAGATTGTTACCGTTTACTGTCAAAAGAGGATTTCTACAGGCATTCATATGTAGGTATACGTGTACTTAATGTATCTTGTAGAAGATATAATTTGGAAAAAAGAACAGAATGGCAGCGGAGGCTGACAAAAATGCCAGTTGAACCGTTTGGTTTCGATAAATTCCTCCTGCCTTATTCCACCAAAAACAGCGTGTGCACAACTCAAAATGACCAGTTAGAAATCGACAGTTGCAAAACTGTAGGTAACCAGAGCAAGGAGCAGCATCTGAGCGTTCGGAGTCTTCTTTCGATCAAAGAATTAAGCCGTAACAAACTGTTAGAAACGAAAGGAAAAACATTTGCACAGTTTCCTAAAACTGAACATCCTCTGTAGTTCCCTTGGAATTTCCTGGGTGTTATTTGGAGTGTCATAAACTCCCGCAAGATGCAGTGGAAGCGCTTCAAGGAGCTACACATCCTCCACTAGTAGTTCTCACTGCCACACGAGTATTCACGATAAATTGTCGTCACAAATCTTAACGAACCCTATGAATTTTTAAGAGAATTACGTCGGCATATTTTCTCGCACGTCAAAGGAAACCAAACTACTTCATTTGTTGAACAGTAAACAACCGTAGTAGCTGGAGTAAAGACTAGTAAACTTTCTCCGAAGTTGCATTTGGGGTTTTGCGGGATAGGTATTTTGTTCATATTCACACCACTCTCGTTTGAACGGTCGTCCTCCTGTTCTGGCGTAATTATTCCGTTCAGTCCACACCAAAGGGAAGCACTGGACTCGATTTTCGCCCTTATTAGAGCTCATCAGCAGTTCATATCCAGTGGCCGTGCCGGGATTTGAACCACGGACATCTGACATGCGAGGCGAGCGTGTTACTACTACTCCACCAAAGCACGCTGGACGCATCTGAATTTTCACGTCTGAACAGGCGAAATGTCCGCTTCGCCTGTGTACGAGCACGGACTTGATGCGTTTGGAGTGCCGTTATGTGTCCGGTATTATTGTCCGACAGTTCAAAAGACAAGCTATCAACAGCAATGCCTCTGCATATCTTGTCAAGGTGCACTACCTGTAAACTTCCATGGGGTCTCTGTCGATAGGGAAATCAAGTGAACAGCTGTTTGATGCAGGTCATACATGCCCTTTGGGTTGCACCTCTTTCATAAACAAGGACGAGCTTACGTGGTTTGTTACAGAATGTTTATTCAGCACCTGCAGCCACAAAAAGCAGACGCAAATCAGTTATTTAAAAGGATCCTGATCTACCATTTTCGGTTCCAGATAAAGTTATTCGGTGGATCGTGTCATTTATGGTCTATAAAGAAACTGTTTCCATTATCTACTCACCTACACAACCCGGAAACGGATGACTCCACTGGTACATCTGTCGACGTGATTTGGATGTCTGGGTTCAGCCATTTCTGCCTCCCGTGTATTCTGACGGCTTTTTATAGTGTTTGCTCACAGAAAAACAAGCCATGTGTACAAGAGTTGTGCAATAAAAACATCTGAAGTATTTTTCGATTTTGAAGCAGTCCACGCGGCACATGAGTGTTAGTTAAGATAAGGAAGAACGAAGTCCACTTGGACTCACCATCAGTCTGTTTGTCTAGGTACCCAACTGACTGAGGTTTCTGAAAAAGCCTCACATCACGGTAACAATTAAGTCACTTTCCAAAGTGCTTACAGTGATGCGAATCCTCTATTAGAATCCCTTGCGAAATCATTACTTCCAGCATTGAGAAGCCAGACAATTAGATAAACATCTATTCCTACGAGGAATCCAGCTCCGTCATGTCCGAATTTGCATTCGCGATGTCCACACTAGTCACTTGACTTCACTGGTTTCCTTAGTTTAACCATACCCGGGGCTAGAATTGGTATAGAAGATTCTGCGCACATTTCCGCGTTCGGTCTTCAGTCGGTCATTGCGTACTTTCGGTTATGCGCCTGCCTAGGTGACTCTGTGCCACTTGACACTGTACTGTTATTCTGCACACCCGAAGTTTTTCCATAGGTATTTTCCGAGCGCCGGCTCCTTGACTCTTTGACTCCCAGTCAGAGGTTTGGCAGATTCTAGGCCTGGCGTTATCCTGGCACTTTGTCGTACTATCATGTGCCTCACAACTCTCTCTCTTTTAGGTTGTTTATGAACCTCATAAAGTTTCTAAATATACGACTCCGCTGCCTCGGAGCCTTTGATTTATTTGAACGTAGATGCTCTATATTGTGGTTCGTTCGACTCAAACACTCCACCTCTTCCTGAAGTTTCCTTCCTTACATCCAGAACGGAAATATTGAGATGGCTAAAGACATGCATGTTGGCCGTTTTTACAATCCCGAAAGGTTCCCACTTACCTGAATCTCGTTCGCCCTCACAAAGTGCCTCAGTCTTTTCTTGCAAAACATTTGTCCGGGCTGCAAAGTTCAACTGCAGCTTCTCGCACTATAGTTACCCTTAAGACTGATTCGTAGACATGTGTAAATGTTTCTCTCCTGACAATAAGATAATTCAAATGCAGCCATGCATGCATTGAAAGTTATTTCATCCTCCAAATGAATGGCATTTCTTCCGGAAACTCTTTTCTAGTTCCCGTCAATTTCTGAGGAACCCATTAACAGTGCAGCATAACATTTTAGTCAGTTCGTTGGATTGGGGAAGATATGGGAATCTGAGGGCATCTGAAGGGCATCTTATGACTCAGCGGCTCTTGGAAACGCACAGGAGACCTGACGCGTAATGACTTTGCTCGGGCCGCCGAATTGTGCCATAGTTTTACTCGTTTGGTTTTGTATCCTTACGGAATACACTGATCTATCATGGTAACAGTATATTGGCTCGACGCGCCCCTTGAGGGGAAGCCTACTTCCATCTTTTGGGAAGGAGTTAGCTAATTATTTGTTTATCTTGCAGGCCAGTGGATTCTTACGTATCCGCTCACATCATTTCCCATCATTATTCGTGAGACGCGTCTCCTGGTTTGCATGCGCGTGACCATGTGACACGTGTACCAAATATTTCCTACCAGCCACTGGGACGCACGCTGGCTGGCGAGGGCCCAGCATAGAATTCCCGATAGTTTTCTCCAACTTGTAAAAAAGTCACGGTTACAAAAACTTGGAAGAAGTTTTAGTTTAACAACCGTTTGACTTTAAGTCCCAAAGCGATGTTGGCAAACCGCCAGTTTTGAAGCGCATCAGGTAAATATGACTCGGAGAAAACGCGTCAACGTTCCCCTGGCATTTACTTTAACTTCATAGAGTTTGTAAGAATTTGTAGCCAGCACATTCCAGCAAGCAAACTGTGAAACATTTTTATCAGCCAGATGATTACAAACCCAATTAACATAAGGATCTGATATACATTTCCTTCATGACAGCCTTCACAACTTCCAAAAGCCCAAGAAAATCAATTCACGAATCGCCAAAAACCACCTAGTTATTTTTACTACGATGGCTTCCAATCAAGATGATATGCTATTCATAAGTCACGGTATTAAATAAATAAATAAATACACGGTATTAAATAAGCCCAAGTGTATGGTAAAGCCCAATTTACCCTAAGAGATTCATTTGTTGCACAACATTTACCTCTTTCAGTTGTTGAATTTTCCAAATGAACAGTGAGCATTGTAAGTAGGAAGCGACTCTTCGAGAGAGAGAGAGTTCATGTTCCGGATTTTAAAGCAACAATAAGCGACTGGACCGCTGTGAACGGCAACACGTTTACCACGCTCGCAAGCAACTGTTCATGTGCCGATACTGTCGAAACAAACCACTTGAATAAAGTCCAAAACTTTTGGATTGGCGACAGGAGCGAACATCAGTCTAACGGTTTCACACTCCTGGGAGCTGTCACTTAACTTGTTTTGGCTTCACATGATGTAGCTAGGATCAGGCATTTTTCTCATGCCGATAAGCGCATTATGTCCAGATGAACTCAATTTGCCCCAGAAATATACCCCTCTTGCAAACCCGATGTATAGAGGTTGATCGACAGTAGGGATGGTGTAATGTCAAATCTGAACGTGAATTTATTATCTGTCTGTCTTGATAGTGCAGCTTTCTCTGGTGTCAGGGAGGTGAACCACGTGAAATCACAGAAAACCACACGAAAAGTGCTTCAAACGCTGTCTCTGCGCCTCCCATGGTGGACCGGCGTTTTTACTCTTGTGAAGAGTCTCGTCAGTTGATGTTCAAAACTACTGCTGATGAGTGATCGTATCTAGGTCTATCAAACACACATCGTGCAAGTCACCAGATCCCTCATTATCTACGCTTCGATGAATCATATTGGACCCTCTTTCTGTATAAACACTAGTTCGTGTAACTTGTTGAATTGTTCCTGTCAACGTCAAAGTGAGACAACCACGGTATTAGGATAATACACCCGTGTTTATTTACTGTCAGGCAATGTCCCAAAGTCAGACGGTTTTCGCAGTTCGATCAGTCACTACGATGAGGATGCACACAGCCATTTTAGTGCAACAAAACGATTATTGGAAACGCCTACACTCATTGCACTGATAATCCACTGCACACTGGGGTCTGCCTGGGCCATAATCACGTGGAAAATAGTACTCTCGAGAAAGTTTATCACCTGGTAATGGCTTTATGGTGAAAGTCCCCTTATTGTTACAGCGTCGAAGGGTGGGGATAGTTCAATACGACTTTTAGTCTCATCCAATCTAAGCCAGGCCTTTTATTTGCAGTCGGGCTAAAGTGTATGATTCAGTATTGAACGTGGCGTACGTAGCCCCTAAGCGAAGAATATGAAATCAACTAGTAACGGACACTTAGGATTATCACTTAATGGTCACTTATTTTGTTGCATTTCATTACGCAGATTTTTTACAGTTTCCAGGCTGCATTAGAGGTGACTGGCATCATACTAGGTTTGGCCGATCAAGTTTGGTCAACTAATTGGATAGTCTGACGGTAGGCCGGTAACCTGATGTTAAATTATCTTATCCTTAGAAAGGCAGTATAGGACACGTAACCAGTAGAAAATAGAAGAAAATTATCTCAGTTCCAAATGTTTACGATTAGCAGGTGAATCGTGCTGTAAACTGGTGATCTAGAAGGTTGATTCTCCTAAGGCATTTGTGTCCGCATGCTAAACAGTTTCACAGAGTTGAGATGACACTGAGAAGATTCGGCCTCTTTTCAATAGCTCACTGGTTTTGCAGCATTCCCATATGCCGCGCCTCAGACTCACCCTTTTTGAACAGCCACTCTTCAGGCCGTTCTGTTAAGCAAGACTGTTCTGGTGCTCGAGATTTGTTGGATGGTTGTCTATTGAAGCAGATGCGTTCATTGTTTCTTCACTGCCACTGCACAGAGCCTTTTGACATAGGCGCTTTGCATATTTTCGGGTTCTTTTTGGTTACAGAAAGCCTCAGGCCAGTTAGTTTGCATGGGGCCACTTTACTGGTTCCTGTTTGACGCTTCAATATCCTTACAACAAATGTTTCATGTGAACGGTAGTTAAGATAACGGCTCTTTACTAGACCGAAGTGATCATGGCAACAGAAGATAGAGGGTGAACAAGGGTACTGTAATTCGGGCGAATTAGTACATTCTTGCTGTCAGTCACATACCAAGACGAATTAACATATTTCGACCGAGTATGATCTCATCGGGGCCATGGGTGGTAAGCACGGATAAACGGTGACTTTTAAAAACCCTATAAGTTACGAAATCTCGAGTCATCTCACACAACAAACACCAATTCATCTATATGATGCCATTCTTATCAAAGTCAATGCACTTCTTTATGTGGTTGATGTTTTCACTTATTCGGGGTGGTCGGAAGCATGCTGATTTCATTGGCTTTGGATGTCTGAAAGTTGCACGGAGAAAGTGCCTGACAGCTGTCTATTGGTCAAGCATGACTGTTCTTCATGCTTGCGGCTGAATGCGGCTGGGATTCGTCTCTCCTCTCCTCTTGTCCTTCCCCTACACCATCTGACTACGCCCTGCACAGTGTTCGAAAGTAATTATGTGTTAACCAAAACAAAAGTGACTGCTTATTTCGAGCGGTTTGAGATTCTTGGTGGCCAAGTAAACGGAGAGGTTCATTTTAGAGTTCGAGGACTCCGAGCTACAATGTAGGAACATTGATAGTGGTAGGAGATTCTCTTTTTGATCCTGGTAATTTTGAGCCTTATCTTCAGAAAGCTAAGTGAAATTTCAGAGTAACATCACCGATAAATGACTGAAGGACTGAGTAAAGATCCTGTACACCGGGGACTCCATATGAGGCATAGAATTATGCCGTTGATCATGGCCCAATATAGTGCTCCATTTCAGTGTTGTTGGGCGGTTCGTTAGTGTGCAAAAACAACTTTCACCATACGATATTACGCAAATCAGTAAGTGTAGTGTGATTATGTGGGTGGTGGTTCCAGAAACTGTTAGGACACTCAAACTGTCTGTCTGCTGGTCTGCTAGTTTCACCTTGGGTATCCTAAAGTTTACCAAGGACGTCGTAATTGTAATTCCCCTGAACTTTTATGGTACATTCTTGGTAGGATCATAAAAGACTTAGCTACACGGAATATTTCGTCCATATAGGGACACATCCACTGGAGTGAGGACGACCTTGCGTTTCAATAACCTAAGGTCGGCAAACAACTGGTTATCCGTGGCAATGAAAAGAACCCCAGCTCGCACGATTCAAAAGCACATACCCCACGTATTGACTTTGGGACAGCATAGTTATGTTGTCCATATAATCCAAGGCCATTGATCTCTGTTCAGATAACTCGATATTTTGATTCATGGTGCCTTGGCCTTTCAAAGAGTCAAGGCCTCATTTAGAGTCGAGGCCAAAGTCGATGGGTGGTGGGTGGTATTCAAGCACTACCCAGGCAATTACTGTAAACGTTTGGTCATCGGACATCCTGCCGGTTCGAAATTCCGCTGTTGTGCCTTACGCACCAAAGTCAGGTGCCGAAAAATCAAGGAAATCGACAGTTCAGGTACCTTTGTTGAAAGCGAAAAGAATACTCTAGGCTGAACACAAGGATTCTCCTTCCGATCTGAACAACGCTGGGTGAAGATTATTTGGCCAAAAAGCTCGATGGTGCTCAAGAAAGACGTTGCTACTTCAGGAACTGACAATCCACTCCTCAAAACGATTAATTTGAATGAAATGTATAGACGCAGGGGCAGTGTACAAACCAACCTGGGCTGAACATATTGTGCCGAGGGATGTACCCCACTTGCGAATGGTCTTTTACGTCTTGTTTTGCGCAACCCTAACCAACCAGCTTACTATTAATAGGTTTATTATGGAAAGATCTCTGATTTTCTTATCAAACCGCTCTCCCGCTCTCCGTGTACACAAACATAAAAGTGGAGAATACTGTCAAGCATCAAAACAACTTATCATACAACAATCTGATAGGAAAGTAAGTTTCAGTTGTTTTGTTTGTTTTTCGTGAGACAGTCAATTTTCACGTTACCTGGACGACGGTTTAACTTGCATACTTGTATTCTTCAACAAGTCAGGTGATCACAATAAGTCAAGGACTGGAAACAAAAAATCAGCTGATAAAAAATGAAGGTTCCCTTTATCAGAAGCAAATATATCACAAGGCTAGACTTGCAAGCCCTGATGCACACCACAACATAACCAGAGCAATACAGGTAAGCCACTGTAACGCTGTTGGTCTGACCATAAATTAAACAGTAGCTTTTGGAACTGGTTTCATCAAATCACTGAGGTGAACACATTGAAACACACTATTGTCTCAAAAATTATTAATCGCGTGTCGACTGTCATCCAGTGTTAGAAGCTGCAAAACTCAGTTTTTGAATTGGTGAACGGTGTATCACATGGACTAAAGGAGAAGGTGGGATTGATGACAGACTGTATACTGCAAAACCAGCAACCGCTAAGCAGCGCCACTAATTCTTTTATAACATTGTTCTAATCACGTGACCATACGTGTCCTCACGTTTGAGTGACAGCTTCTCTGATGGAATTCTCTGGTAAATTGGGCACCAGGTCGCTACATTAGAGCATCAAGCAGGCAGAAAGAGCGCATGTCAACTCGTGATTTTTCCGTACATGACAAAAGGATCTCTATTCCAGGCTTACTCATATTGTGGCGCCGGTTTCGCGCATGCTAGTTTTCCTGCATAGGCTACATTCAGACAATCTGATTGATCCTGAGTACACTTTTTATCGTTCTCACTGGTATGGTCTGAAAAGAACTTCCCTAGCTTGCAACTGTGCTTCGCGGTTTGCATGAATATTTGTGCACTTGTTCATATTACTGCTTAATTCAAGTCACAGTTTGATTGAGACTTTTGAACGGAACCTAGCGAGGGATGGGTCAGTTGGGTTGAATTCAAGGTGGTTCCCTTCTATTCTAAATGAGTAGGCTGAAAAACAAACTCGCTACCACGCTTCAAAAAGTTCGTTAAACGGGTGAATAGGCAACTGCTATTCTTGGTGGACAACAAAAGATATCCTACTGAGTTTGGTATCTGGATTTCGTTGCATTTTCTGCACATTTTTAGACTAATCGTATCAGAAAAAGACTTTCAAGCCCACCATTTTTGTGGAAACGGTCTTGCCTGTGTCCTACCGCAATCACCATGGTGACTATACTAGATTTTCCACCTTCGTGAAACTCACCAACAGTGTAATAGAAGTGACCATGCTGTGGACTCAGCCTGAGTTATCTGTCATGAATGGAGGTCAGTTTAAATTAACCTTGATTAGCAATCACCACTGGACGAGCTTGTCCATTATTTAGTAGTTTGTTTGACTCGTCCAGTTTTTTTGAGGGCGACAAAATATTTTTGGTGGAGGCCATCATATCATTATTAGTACGTAAGTGCAAGCAAGCCAAAAGCACACGAAATTTCACGCGCTACCTGCCGCATATATTCAATCGGGCGCTATGTGTGTGAATATTGGGAAGTCTCAAAGTTTGACGAAATTTCAAATGGAATCCATTATTTTCTCATGAACATAGTCCTTTGGGCATGAACTGTTTTAGACAAGTAGACATTCCTCCAAATAATTTCGGATTAAAATTTAGATAAAAGAAAGTTGTACACAAAAAATAAGTACCTGCCTTGATGGTGATGGGAGATTAGGCCTAGGTTCCTTCGTATGTTTCGGTTAGAATGTATTCCAGAAACCAAGTCATGTTCCACAAGAATTTTCTAAGCTTAATTTATAAGTGAATGTACGTTTCACAAACTAGTCTTCAAGTAGAAGGAAACTGACCCGATGTTCAGAAACACTATGGTCTGACAAGCATCAAGATTGAAACACGTATTTGGCTGTAGAGCAGGTTCCAGCAAGCTTACACGAGCTATTTTGAGTCAAGACAGACATCCTTCATATCGCCACAAATTAAATATTAGGAGGCATTTTGCGACAAGTTTAGTTTGAAAATCCCATGAACGGGAAATTCAGGTAAATTTCCGCTGATTTCCTCGGTGACCCATAGGCCAGGTTTTTCTGATGACCACCTAAATAAGCGAGTGCAAAAGCAGAATGTCCACGGTTTTTATCGATTTCTTGAGCATTATTGAAAAGACATTTTTTACTTCGTGTTTAACTGGTGTCTCTTGTTGTATCTCTTCTGATGCGGATAAACATGGGCACTCTGAAATTGTGAAGAGGTCAACGTTTGATCAAGTGCAAAGTTGAAGATGATTGTGCACGTTTCTGGCTTTCAACCAGCCCGATGATATTGATACATAATTCGAAAGCTCCAACTACTGTGTACTTTTATTTCATCAGCAGTGCATATTCAACCCACCCCCAGGGACCTCAAACCGTAACCATTTGTAGAGGAAGTTAAAAGTTCTATCAATCCACGGCTGAACAGGACGTAGCTACATTAACAACGTCAGCACCATTGATTTTCATGCAACTTGCGCCTGTTAAAGATGACGCTTACACTGACAATGTCGACTTTCCGGGTAGTACCAGAAGAGGGTTTGGTGAGCAAAAAATAAATAAACTTCAGCTATATTATTATTTTATTATTATTATTTCTATTACTTCTTTCCGCCTTTTGGTGAGAAGTACTAGGTTGCCGTATTTTATCCAAGCATCTTGTTTAGTCATGGCATAGCCACATATGTTTCGGATAGTGTATGGCCCTGAATGTGTGACTGGTGAACAGATGGTTTACAGATAGACGGAGAACTTTCAAAAGAACTAAAGTTGCATTGCCCGTAATAATTGCCCGCAGTAATTCATTGAGCTGCTCTGACAAATGAACAACGCTGCCCATACTCACCTTCTGGTAATTATCTGTAAGGAAAGGCGTCTGTAGAAATGTCGTCTCATTGGTTCTGTTTTGAGTAACTAAGTTAAAACGGAATCTCCTTTTGTGAATATGTTTGGTAGCATAAAAAACGATATCAGCACGAGTGAACCGGCTCTCTTATGATCAAATGAACTTACCCATAGACAGAAGATATCGATGAGTGATCACTATGATTTCTGCAGCGAACTCATCTCTCTCTGCAAAGCATGTCCTTCGAGAAATCCTATTGTTCATTCAGTAGCACAAATTGGAAAGTCTATCAATGCCGGATCCAGTTCAAATGAATGTATTGTGCGGGAAAATGTTCTGAACATCTGTGTGTATTTTGCTTTGGCAAACCGCAAAAGGATCCTCGGAGCGGAAGTTCAGCTGTCTTGTGCGTTCCTGTTGACAAAGAATGTCTAAAAGAATAAGCTTATTAAGGAAAAACAGAAATCCAACTATTTGCTTACGAAAAAAGCCTTTTATTATTCAGCCGGAATGATTCGTCTGACGGGTCCCTAAATATTCAAAAGCAGGGAGAACCACTGTGCTGAAATAACTCAAATGTAAGATGGGAAAAAGTTCAGTATCGGTTGAACCTGGCTGGTATCTAAAGGATCATCAGAACTTCAGAAGAACGCATAACATGAGTTAGCAAGAAAGCAGAAAATGATCACCTGAGTGTAGCTTCCATAGTTGACAGAGTTTTGTGAACTGTCCCGTCTTTTCCTTGGATTGTCCTTTCCGGTGACGCGATGGTTTTTGGCTGCATTACATGTTCTTGTCGCTTATAGGCCTTCAATTCCGTAAAATAGGCGTGCGAAACGCCCGTTATTACGCGCGTCTGAATTATCATGCCACATTGGGCAAATCGCATTCGCTGCTCAGAGTAGAAATGTTTACATTTTACAAAATATAAGCGTTTGTCAGAGACTTTGGTTATCCTAGTTATTTTGGTTACTTAAATTTGTGTCACACTTCAGCGTAAGGTATTTGCTTTTTGCCTTGGATTAAGGATTCGGCCTCATGAATTTTTCACAAATCGTATTATATGAACAATTTTCATGAAGGATGTGACGCGGTACTATCATTCGCTCAAACTGATTGATCAATCACAGACTCTTATAGTGAGTTACGGGCAGCCAAAACAGTTGCATTTTGAAGCGTTTTTATCCAAAGTCAGATAGTACACTCGTACTGTGTGGACTGATACTCGGACACCAGCTTATCGCTCTGTCAGATTTATCATTCGAAGTTAAATGGCTTTGCTTTTTGGATGCAGTGCGTCTTCCCCACTGTGGTTAACATTCTGCAACAAACACTGAGCAAATTCCACATCGGAAAACGAAATGAGTTAAATGTTAGATATGCCTGATAATCAATCCTTTCGCGCTAATTTTCCTCCTGTCATGCACACGCTTAGATGGTCAACCGATGATGACGGTGGTGGATAATGTGAGTGATTTTTTGAATACTGTCGGTGACAAAATCCCAATCTAATGTACTCAACCTGTAAAAGGCCAATGGTATTTTGAAGTAGTTTTTGATAGCAAAATTTCAATCCTGAATGCTATCACAGACTGCAGTAAACACAACGTTTTACCAATCACAGTGGATAGTAGGTGCTTCCCAATTGGGATAGCTAGCTAATTGTGAAACGATGTTGAAAAAAATCAGAATTTATGAAAAAACCAGTTTTCCCCACAAAAGAGACCATGCACCACGGTAGAAGGGCCTTTTGAATTTGGTTGTTTAACCTATTTTTGAAGTTCAAATTTTTTTCCAAAAATCCATACGGATTCTCCTTACGTGTAAGACTCCGCCATTTCCACATGCATTCGAAATTGCTTCAAAATGTTTCGCTATGATTGCCTCAGTAGAACACGAGGATAAAACTAACTGCACTCGTGGCTCTTGAAATTCTCGGACACTCCATAAGACAAAGTCACAACGACATCCCTAAACAGAATGCACACAGTCTAAAATTCTTATTTCAGAGTAGACAGTAAACCCCACAGCACTTGCAAAGTCTTCGACCTATTCTGTTGGAATATATGAGGTGCAAATTCTCGAAGTAATTTGCAACTCATCTAATTCATCGCAACGCTTACAAGTGTAGTAGAACCGTATGACGTATGTTCAAAATAGATAATGTAAGCAATTTTGTAAAACGACGAAGTTTAGCGCTTTCTGAGAACTGGCAGGGCAGCTCAGTTTCGCTGCCTGAATTTTCGTTTATTCATCGGGATTTCATAGTATGACTGAAAGTTGCCTTAACAAATTCATGAGACCTTATGTGTACGCGATTTAATCCATGTTTGTTCCTGCTGTGCCTCCTTTCATATAGATATTTAAGGTTTTATTTTGTATGTATTGCGACTGGTTAGTTGCTGGACGACTTTTGCGCAAAAGCGCTATCAGTCCACTTGGGATCGTGTTTCTTCGGGATTGCAGTCAGGTGTAGTTGAGTAATTTGTTGGATGCCTTTACATCAACCCTTCTGTTCAATATTTTAGACAGGTTTGGAAAAGTGCCATTTTTGCACCCTATATTCTGATGGTCTTTACGCACCGCTTACGCTCACCAAGTCTACCGTGAAATGTTTCGGTTGCCTGACCTGTGTAAGCCATCATGCAGTTGTAACAGTTTATTTTGTGTACACAGTCCCTAGTCCGATCAACCGGAAGTCGATTCTTCAACTGCAGCGATGCTGAGCGTAATGTCTTTACCTTCTGTAATGCTATTTTGGTGCTTGGCGTATCTAACACCCTTGTGTTAACTTCATATATCTCTGTTTTGTATGGAATGGCTGCTGTTCCACTGCTTGTTTGGCTTTCGTGTTGGGCATTTGCCCGTCTTAGTCGCCGCTTAGTTAAACCCACTGGGTATCCGCTGTATAGAAGTCGTTTTTTCACTTCAAACTGTGCTGCTCTTCGGTCGACCTCCTCTGTGCACAGTGCGTGTACACTACCAAATATCACTGAAACTGCACTGGCATATACTGCCTTTGGGTGTGCTGAGGAATAGTTGAAGACCGCACCACTGTCTGTTGATTTCCGGTAAACAGTCGTTCTTAATTATCCACCATTGTTGTGTGTCATGCAATATAGGAAGGGTAGTTTACTCGATATGGACTCCAGCTCCAAGCAAAACTTGATGTGTGGGTCTGAATTGTTAAGCTATTGAAAGAATTCGGTAATGACACCGCGCCTGATCACAACAAACCTTTCATCTAGGTAGCACCAGAAAACCCTCGGTAGACAGTCAAAACTGTCCAGAGGCCTCTGTCCAAAGTCTTCCATGTACATATTGGCCAAAATCGGGTATATTGGAGATCCCAATGCTAGGTCTCGTTCTTGGGAGTATACAATTCAGTCAACAACAAAGTGACTGTGGTTTAAATACTAAATTTAGAAGGAATCTAATTTCGAAATCAAGCTGACAGTTCCCTCAGAATATATCTTGCCTCAGTAAGAATGATAATGTTATCCGTAAATTTACGGTTATGCACAACATACATAACCTTTTGTCGGTTAGTGAAATTTCATCCCTTTCGTTGGATAACTCACTTAAGGGACTCTAAACTTGAATGTTATGGAAGCTTGGTATGAACACTTTCTTGAGAAATCGCGCTACGCTTGAGTGTCAGTTTCAAAAACTACTGAAACCTACAAAAACTATATACGTACATTTTCGTGTTCATACGTCGCAGTCTAAAACGCCTCTTGATAGATTTTGTCCATCATGATCGCGTCAGAGATTTCGCGTTTCAAAGTCCGAAAGTTGATAGAAACACAAACGTCCAGCGTAGATTGATATACATTCAGAACAGTCCCAAATAGTTCAGCAGACAGTGGCTGAGGATGGCGATATTTTATGCTATATCGGTGGTGTTGTTGTTTGCAAGCAAATGTGAAGCCGGTCAAACAGAGCATAAGGAATTGATCAGAACCAGTGAATACATTCATCCAACGGTGAGTGGTTCTTGCCAGTGCATTCAGCAGTAAGCCTTTGGAAACGTAACTGACCGATTTGCGTTAATTCGCTCATGTGGATCGTCATTGAGTGTTCAACCAAGTCATTGCTATCGGTTTGAATATTGCCGACTGACCAGCTTACCAACCTACCATCACAGAGATTGTAGTTGGCAAAATTTTCTTCCTTAGTAAACCACTTGAGAAAGCTCAGTGTAAATGGAACTGTTAGTTAATGAAACTGGAGATCGCGTTTTACCGACGGCCGTTTGCTGAAAGTTGATTGGCTCTTACACCAAGACAATCAACAATCCAGTAAAAGAGACCCCAAACTAGCTCGAGTTTTAGGACAAAACCGACATTAAAACGGTCTTTTTCGTTCAGAATAATGCTGGGGAACACTGCCAAGACTATGTCACCTTATTCAGTATGGAGGCTTCCTCAACGGATAGAGTAGAATAGCTAATCCGCCCCGGGCAAACCAGAAGCAAGTTTCTGATGACAAATGTCGAAGTAACGGCTGGTACTAGTGCTTCTTTACCGCTCAAGGCCAAACCGTTAAGTTTTCGCTTACTGGCCGAAAGGTCGACGGTTCAAAACTCCCTCCATTTCGTGAGATGCGCCCGGCTGGTGACTCCCAATATAAATGGAAGACCTATAAATTTGCTTTTTAGATTTTAAGCATAAAGGGCCCTGTTAATATAACGAAATTTTATCTTGTAAGTGAAGCCAATCTATGCTGAAAAGCCGAGAGGCACTTTACAGCTGTTTTATCCTTATTGGAATTCATCAGCAGTGTGCATATCACGAAACTTCGGAGAGTCTCCCACCCGCAACCACCCGGCTAGTAGTTTGAACAGTTAACCGTTCGGCCACGAGCTGCTGATCAGCAGCATGATTAACTAGAACTTAGACAGAATATATCGCTGCTAATCCTCCAATCACGAGATCCACAACACGCAGTCACACGTGTTGACTGGCTCCTCGAACAAGGACTTCTCACATGGAAGTTTCATTCATCGGGTGAAGTTTATTCTTCCACTGAGCTACTTATCGACTGTTGCTAGTGTGAGGAGATTTGTTTTTTGTGTAAAGATTTCCTTCTGTAGGTGAAGCCAATCTATGTTGAAGCGCCGAGGTTGGCTTCAGTTACACGGTGCAATCTCCACACACAAAACAACAATTCTCCTCACACTACCAACAATGGAATCTCAGTTGAAATTTCGTTTGCGTGTTTGGCCAAATATGTTAGGTAGGTTTTTTCGCTACATACATGGTGGGTTTTATAAAAATTCATTTTGACTCAGCAGGAAATTTAGTATACAGTAACATTCAGTGAGAAAAATAACTGCACACTCCCCTGTCCTTCATGTTAGGGAGGTTGCACACTCACCAAAAATAAATTACGATTAAATCTCACTGAAATTTAATCTGAGGATCTTTACGCATGTTGCAAAATATTTTACTGTGTTCTTTATGCAAAGCAAACTTTCGCCTGCAAGCTGGTACGCACGCACATTAATCTATCAGATAAGCATGTCAGTCTGTTCTCACCAATCGGTTTCAATCCTCATAAGCAGACGGGTGCAAAATGGAAATCATCAGCGGTTTCCAAAGGACCATATATGGAGAACGTTCGCTGGCGATTTGGTGCGAAAAGAGAGACTACAGAACAGAAGGCTCGAAGGCCAACCGTAAACAATCGGTTTTCCAATGTCGATATTCCCATGCAATTCGATGCCCGAAAATATTGGCTTAAATGCCCTTCCATTCGCGAAATCAGAGGTCAGTCTAGCTGCGGATCGTGTTGGGTAAGTGCAGACTACCAAGTTTATTTGCGCTCTCATGATGCAGTCTACCGAAGTACCTGTTTGTGGATTTCACGATGAAAGTTTCCGTCCGTAACCTCTAGTAACGTTTAGGCGTGTAACGCCCTACGCTTGCTGAATTTGAGTAAGCATTTTGAGGTATCACATGGAGGAGTTCTACTTCGGTGGAGACACGTTTCCACCGATAATTTCGCTTTTTCGCGAAATCGTGATCTTTGGTGGAACATTACTGTATCATTATAACTGATTGAACAATAAAACGTGGTTTATGAGAGGTGGATAAAAGTTTCCCGTTTGTGGTAGTTGTTCCCATTTCTTCACGTTTCGAAAAACGCCATCCGGTATAGTGGTCCTCTAAACCCAAACACGCATTGGTTCAAATTGGTCAAATAGCAGAAAGGTATGCTGTAAACTTGATCCACCACCAACCCGTAGTCTGTATTGGAAAAATCACCGAGGATGTCCAAAATCACAAAGCAGGATAATTTTCACATTCACTATTCATTCACCATTTGGCATCTTATCGCAATGCTGAGAACAGTCCAAGGAGGACAACACATTTCCAAGGTGCATTTCAGTCGGAGAGATTTACCTACATATGCTGATACGGCGCAGCGGGACTTCAGTAATATACAGTTACAGTGTTCTCACGATAGCACCAAATTAATTGAAGATTATATTATTTAATAGAAGCTATCCCGAGATTGTCATTAACTGACCCAAAGAGATCATGTTTATATATAAAGAAAGAAAGCACATAACAATGGACCATAAACTGCAACGTAGGAAGAACAAGGAGAACCCTAATGAGTCTTAATGAAGTGCCTGTGTACATGGGACTTGTTCCTAAGGTTGTCTGGTTCGGGAGCCCATTCGTCCTGACTTGTACGGGTGTCCAGCATAGCAGGCGAATCTATATTCGAACAAACAACCCACTACAAATTTGTTCAACTCTCTCCACTGAACGTTTGTGACGGTTAACATGACTTGAAACGTAGCGTTCACATTTGCACTATGGTCTGTGTCGATCAGGTGAAAAATAATGACGCTCCAGAGTTACCTCGTGCTGTTTTCAGGTGACCATTTTGAACCATCCTTATGGACACGAGTAACGAGCTGGCGCACAATAAAGAGTAAGCAACTGTGAATTGTATTAACACTGGTAGCTTGTCTTGATTATTCAGTGGAGGTGTTGGATAAAGTTCAAAAAATGCTCCACACGCATAGTGCGGAAAGGGGCACTCTCGTCACTACTAAACGTTCATATTGATATCTCCGTTGCGGTTTTACCCCTGAATTCCGATGGTCTTATTTTAAGATTTCGCTTGATAATCTCCCTTAGAAAACCACTCTCCTCGAGCGTGCTCCGCATAGGGTCTAATTCTTCGTGCAAAGTGTCATATTTAGCTAACTTTCTAGCTTTCGACGCCAGGCATATAACAGGGTTTCGCCTCTGTTCCAAACAAATGAAAGTAGCGAAGTTAGTTTTTATTGACCACTCAAGTTCTTTTACATAAACAGAGTTTGTACCAGCCACATGATGGTATTGGACAGTAATCGTTGGTCAAGTATATGTCGCCGTCGATAAGTTTTTGGATGGCATATTCTATGACTGTTCAGAATAGATGTTTAAAAATGAAATAATTCCACTCACAAAACTGCAGTTTTCATGTTATTATTGTCGTAGGCTTTCGGCGCAGTGGAAGCCATGAGTGATCGCCTGTGCATACACTCAGGCGCTAAATATCAAAAAGGGCTGAGCGCGGTTGACTTGCTCTCCTGTTGTTGGAAATGTGGTTACGGGTGCGATGGAGGCTTCCCGGCGCAGGCTTGGAACTATTGGTCGACAGATGGTATAGTCACTGGCGGATCAAAAGAAAACCCAAGCGGATGTCGATCTTACCCTTTTCCGTCATGTTCACATGATGAGAGGGGAAGACACCCACTATGTCCATCCGAAATTTATCACACCCCGAGATGCACAAAGAAGTGTGATACAGATAAACTTCATTATTCTGCAGAACTCACCAAAGGTTAGCGTATTTTCGATTCCTGAAATGCCTTCAAAGATTGTTCTTACTACGTAGGAAACGGGACAGCCAGCGAGCTGTTGCCATGAAGTAGAACAGTATGAAATACAGTACCGTACAAAGTTGAAGATTCTAAGGCCTTTGAATTCACACCAATAAATTTATTTCATCTGCATGCACTGGCCAAATTCATTGACGATACTTGATATGGTGGTATAAGTGTACACTTGTACAGTAACAACCCCTCGAAGGAAACACTTACACGACCCATCGTTCATTTGAATACAGATTAGACTGGGATATTCTAGGCTATGCGGCCTAGTAAAATGTCCCATTTTTTCCCATTGACATACTTCATTCATTTTGCTTGCAGTTAGCCACCTTCTGACCTGATTAGTAAAAATCAATCGATTGATTTGGATATTTACATTTATTTGCACTGAAAAATGCGATTCATGTGGGTTGGTCTGTCTCAAATTTTCTATTTACATCTCAAGACTGCATAGCGTCATTTTCAGATCCATAAATGTTATGTGCAATTTTAGCCTGTGCATTTCAACTAATCAATGTTTATTAAGCAAACACCTTAGTGGTTTAATATAAACCATCAGTACTCAAATATAATGGTACGATTAGGGGCATTAAGCCCACTGCTGAACACTGGGGTGTTTGCTATGTGTCAGTTGTTCAGCATCAGCACCAGGTCACCTCACTCATCAAGGACAGAAAAGTATTCGGCATAACTCCTGGATCCAGTGGTGAATTGTACGGGTAACAGAACATCTGCCGTGATTTCTCAATCACCCACAGGAGCTCAGGAGTCAGTATCTACTGTGCAATTCCCTAAGAAGCCCAGAGCATTAGTTTTGGGTTGAGTCGATAACGTGAGGCGTGATAATTCATTAGTCGGCTTTAAGGTAAAGTGCAGCGCCGAATATGGTCTTAGCTACCTGACTAAGTAGTAATAGAATATCCGTGTGCTGAGATTATATATTTTCGTTTGGAAAATTTGCAAGACCAGAACTTAGTGTGCTGTGCATTGTATTTGTTGAATAATTTCTTTGTAGCGTTTTGCATGCGAAGTTTTTCCCCTAAAAGCTATTGAAAATGAAAAAAACGGAGACCGAAATAATGCATTCTGTCAAACCTAATCCACTGTACTTAGGTGGGCTTTCCCTCGTTCTCCCTGTGTTCTGTTCGAAAACTGACAATTCTTTCCTACGTTCTGATGTCCCGAAGAAAACGTTCCACGTAATTCAAACAAGCCACTCGTAAGTTCTTTTACTAAATAGGATTACGTTCCGAGCTTCGAACCATCGTTTGTGACAACCCACTCACACTTTTGGATTGCCAGAATGTAAGGCCGTCCTTCTGAGCATGCGGTCACTGAACTGTCCACTCAATCCAAGGAGAAGCATTCGAATTTGTTTGTCAAAATTTATGTTAGCTCCGAGTGTTGTGCGACAAATGAGGTAAATGCACGAATCTCTAATCTCCGGTCACGTCCGGATGAGCGAAAACATGCATATCCCTATGTGATGCGGAGCATTTAAGTCTCTGGGATACTTGTGGTTATTGTCACCGGGATGCAACATTCGACTGTCTTTTTCACATGGTTTTCAGGACTGAGAGCAAACATGCGCTTGAGTTTGGTGAAGTGTGTGCTCATCTGTCGATGGCGAAGCTGACGAGCAAAGTAGTAAAGTACAAACATACCAAAATATTAGCAATAATATTGGCAGGATAAAGCAGGGTAGAGATGTATTCGTGTTGGATGAAATTAGGTGAGAATAAACACCATGCCTCAAGTTGAACGGGTTGCATGATCTAAATGTACGCGGATTTGTGTAAGTGACATATCAGTCTGTACACGTTAATGTGGTGAAAGGGTATGGAGTGAAATAGCAAAACGCTCTCAATAGTTGATTTTTTATCTGCACGTCCGTTATTAGGAACAGATATTTTTTTAAAAAACTTGATAAACGGTCTGCTCCACTGCATTTTATTTATCCAGATCTTCGGCTCTTATTCCATTGTAAGGACCAGCAACCTAACATTTACAGCGAATTGCCCTGGGATAATTACTGAAAATGAAGTCATTCTAAAGGATGGGTAATAATAGTTTTTTTTCTCATCAGTAGTGCATCAGTGTGAAACGTCCATCAAAAGAGGAAGGGCCTCTCGGTAAAACAAACAATGAGATTTCCAATTCATGGTGTTTTCAGGTGAGAAGGATTCGCTTAGCTCCACCGACTGTCATACGAAGACTCAATTTTCCGCATAAATCAGCTTGAGACAAAATGTTTTGCCAGTAATTCAAGGGGTTCATAATTAATTTGTTGTCAGAAACAATGTCCGTAATCATGAAGCATGCGTGAAATAAGGCCTTTGTTCATCAATCAATGTTCATTGTGCTTCTTCACGTTTTCAGCGAACAGCTCTTACAACGTGCTAGATTCTGACAGGGAGATCATGATGGAGATCATGAACAATGGGCCAGTCGAGGCAGTTTTCGATGTGTACGAAGACTTTCTTCAATACGAAAAGGGAATCTACTTCAACGCTTGGGGTAAGCACGTCGGTGGACATGCTGTTTGTTTGTTGGGTTGGGGTGAGGAGAACGGTGTTCCGTATTGGTTGCTCGCCAATTCATGGAATGAAGAATGGGGTGAAGATGGTTATTTTAGAATTTTGCGTGATGGGAACGAATGTAGCATTAGAAGCGATATTAGTGCAGGACTTCCAGACTTGTCGTCGATAGTGTGGTAGTCACTTCAGTTGACTGTCTCCTTTTTGTCGCTGTATCGATCAACTGATAAAAGAAAACGACTTTGAGCCCACATGTAAGCAAGTATGTGATGTGTTTATCATAAAAAATAGGCACAAGAAAAAGGTCGTGAAAATTTTCTCTGTGGATGACGAAATTTTGCGATTGTTCCATCCCTACCTCATAAGAAAGCTCTATGCAAAACACTTAGAGGTGTTTTTTTCACTTGTGACGTAACAACGGATAAGATATTATCTACTTACGTTTACAAGATAGGTGTTCCTGATATCCGGACTGTATCCAATACGTCCTACTCTAATGAGAGAAAGAACGTGGTCCGCATCCCAACATTTTGGATAAATCCTACAGACACTAATTCACCATACTAGTGATCGAGAAGAACTTTCTACCTATTCAGGCAATTTAGGAAAACGGGAACCAGTATCAGAATTTAGAATCTGACCAATTACTGTGTGTCCATTAGCAGTGGTTCTCCGCGCATTCGAACAACTACTGATGCCTCCCTTTCCAATCCAAGCAGGAATTCTCCCGTACCACCATACATTGTGCCTTCAATTGGTACACTTCTGTTTTATGGAGCAGATGCCCCTCTGCATGTTTCACACGCTCACTAGTCAATGAGAACCTTGTTTTTCTTTTTTTACCGTGGAATAATGCAAGTCTAGTTGCGTACTAGTCGAATAAATGTCAACTCCCAATTCTCCCTAGAAGCACGGATGACCTGAACCGCACGTTCCATTCGGCGTTGATTGTCACCTCATAGTCCTCTGTAAACATAGCTGGGTAACAGAATCTGGGTAAGTTTTTCAGTACCAACCCCAAGCTGATGAAGACCCTGGGGAACGTACTCCATGTTTCACGCTTTCCGGAGATCACAAACCTAGAATTCGTCTCCGAATCCCGGCAAACCTCTATTTTCCAGTTTTGTTTGTCAGTCACAAAAAATCTTTCAGCTGTAGCACCTTTTCGGTGCCTAGTTACCATGACACCAGAGGGAGGCACGGGAGTCGGGATACTTCCAGGTTGCACGAGCCTAGACAGAAGAAGTCAAGTGGCAGAGGTCGGTATCGAACCACGCACCTTCGGATCGGAGAAATCCCGCCCTCTTTGTCAGTCATATTGTCACATAACTGGTTCACAATATTTACTTGTGACTGAGTTTCGCCCCTTGAATGAAAAATACCTCTTCTGAATACAACGGTGTATAAAATTTCCGTAACGATGTGAATCTTGGATGGAAAGAATCCACCGGGCACCTTATGTAGGCCCAACATTTTTGTTCCTTCTTTCCTTCTTTCTTTCCTTAAAATATGTAGCTTGAAGCACCTGTGTTCCAAATAACCAAGATCCCACGTACCTTTGAGAGCAAACCAACGGTTAATGCTCCTAGGGCCTTTGTTGCAGGCTAAAGGCGTCTTCCTGTTGGCTTACCAACCCTGTCGAAATCCAGTCCAGTAAACCGACAATGTCAAGCTAAGCAATTACCACCGTCGATTATGGGCTATATTACGTTCGCTAAAAGTATTTTATTCCAGATTTTCCGGCTTCGCTCACCGAAAAAAAGAGATTGTGTGGAAGCTGTAACCAGGTATTGGAGTTGATAGCATAAGCAATTAGTTGGTGCCGAAGGAGATGGGAATCTGGAATCCGAGCACAGAGAGCGACAGTTTTTTTACGCAAACGCCACTGATTGCTTGACTGGGGTACGTCTGAAAATGTCAGCAAGCGTTGATTACGCGGGTCTCGCGTCTCCATGCAAGGAAACGGCAGTTTAAATATTACTACTTTTCTGTTTTACTGCAAGGCCATAGGCTGTCCACCACTATATTCATTTTTCTCACCACAGGGCCGAGCGAAGAAGCTTTTTTGGCACACTCTTCTCATAAGCAAAGTACATGTCAGAGCCAGCATCACCTGTGATGTAAGATTAGTTCGTTGATTGGAAGAGAGGTCCTGAAACCATCTGACGTACTTCAGCTTTGTTGATCCGACATCCCCACCACATCCGACCTGGTTGGTCAGCGCATAGAGGTCTAAGGAAGACAGCCTTCTTATTATCCAGGTTGGTGCTTGGAGCAAATAGAGTAGGTTTTCCCTAAAAACCGTCCACTACTGTAGCTGTATCCTGGGACCCATCTGCTGCATTTAGATCGGGCTTTTGAGAGAAATGCTTCGTATAAGAATTTCAATAGTCGTCCTAGCTATTTAAAGGGATCCGGAAGGTTCCCTTTCCCTATGCAACTATGAATGTCACATGAAAAAGTATTGTCAGGTGGTATCGGCCGTCGCGTGATGTCGTTAACCGGGTCGCCTAACGCGCTGAATACAGCAAACTGAGTAAGCAAAACAATTTACTCCTGGTGCCTCCCTTCTTGCACACTCACATGTTTCCTCCTCTATCCTGCCCCATCCCAATGTCAATACTGAAGCTCCAAGTCCGGCACTAGGACTGGTCGATTTGCTTGTGTCACGCACAGCTGTAGGTCCTGGGTGTCCGCCTTCTCTGACAGTGAAAGGCATCGACAGCGGCTCCAATTAACTTCCTTTGATTTTGGCAAGCAAGGAAGACCATTAGCACTCGTGCTCCTACACTACATTGCGTCTGTGTTAATTGATGCTACGTATCAGAATAAAGAAGCAGAAGTGACGCAAGCATTTCCATGTATCATAGGTGTTATCGATATTAGATGGCGTCGACATATTTGTAACGATGTAATTAGTAAACGGATCCTTGACTCTACAGCAGGAACTTCAACTAAGGGGACTCAGCCACGTACTGCGCGTGCAAAAATATCGTTTATCCAGACGATAATTTTGTTTAAGTCTTCTTCAGAATGATACAATATGCGAAGTGGACAACGTCGGGCTTAGCAGAAGACCTTGAAAGAGTATACGAATAGTTTTGGAGTTTTTGGTGTCACCCGCCCCAAAAATGGGTTCCAGTGACCACCTGCGTTTGGCTGGAGGCAGTACAGTTCTCGCCGGTCTACCTCAGTGGCGTTTGTGCTGTCAGTTTCTTTCCAGCTTGTATGACTGAGCGTCTCAGAGTGTAAGCACCTCAGAATGCCTGCAGCTGTCTTTTGTTAGGTCCTGATTCACCCATTCCTTTTTCCTATTTTTATACTTAAGGCTAAAAGCCTGACTGAATGGAAAGTATCATTGCAGAGCAGTGTCAATACTGACGCCGCTGTCTCTGATGATGACCACTTTTTACCACAACAATGATGTATTTGCGAATTAATCGGATGTTATCGCCAACTTACCTGAATCGCTACAAACCTTGTTGCGGAGATTCACTCACCACCTACCCAGACACTTTTGCTGTGAAATAAAGCCTGTCGATGGAATTATTTGACACAACACAAGAAAGACTTACCAAGTTCAATGAAGTCCGTCCAGGAAAGAAGCTTCGACTTTCGTAGTCTTGTAACGTTAAACAGAATTCGAGTAATCGGTCGCTAAGCTTTATACCGTATAACTTCCACGTTTGGTCGCTACACCAATGAAGGCTTAATCCGTACCGCGTCAGTCTCTCATACCCATTCACAAAAACATGGTCTATTCACTGTTAAGGATTTCATCGTTTTGCTAGTGTTTGGTGCTGGCCAATGACTTGTTAGTGTTGCTACAGTTCTTGCGTGTTCAGTGTAAACAGTTGTGGCAAACAGGCCTAATTCTACGCTTCCACATCCTAGACGGCTTGCTGGTAGTTGGATAAGTGCACAGAATTTATCATCAGCGATATGTCTTGCGGCGCGAGGTCCTAGGTAGTCCAGTGGGACCGACCGAACATCCTCGACTCTCTTTAAACTGGGTGGACTGTCTCATTATCATCCAGTGCAGAAGAATTACCTGCAAGTGGACCAGTCTTCTGCTCTCATTTGGGAGCCTAAAATCTAGTCTCGTACATTAATTCGTTCAACTTTCCGACAAATACACTCATTTACACAAAAGATTCTACTGAATCTCGTTTATGACATTCTTCAACTGAGTGTGCTGCGCAAAGGCCAACTCACGTTTCAGTTCTTACGATATTCAAGACATCGCGGTATATTTTTGTAAAGGAAACCACTCACACGACTGTAGTGCTCCACTTTATGCAAACACTTCTAGGACACGGCTGAGGAGTTTTGTCCGTCTTGCCCACACGCAGTTGAATGCGTTTACACTTTGGGGGTAGTTTCTATGTGTGCATAAATGTTTAGCGCAAGCAGTTTGGATTGAAGAGGAACGGGAAGCGGATTATGTTACCAGCAGCGAAGGAGGTATGGTTGACAGAGTTCTTGGAATTAGTATGCTGTTTAAGCAGATCGTATAAAGCACTAGTTTAAGATATGCTTGAACTCATTCTCAACTGGATGGCTTCAAGAGTAAACATGCATATTAATGAAGAAAATTACTTGGCCCCTTATTAGGCAATAAACTATTGGGTAAGCTTGTGCTTGGTGAAGTGATCCCAAAAAGAAGTGAAAACTCTTGCACACAATAAAGACTGTTTTTTTCGGGAGGGAAGATATCTCTAACCGACCCCTCAGGGTGTAACAACAAAAGGTTTGAATAAACTGGTTGAAGCTGACGTTTGGTAACCAAAAAAGACGACAATTTTCATTCTGTCAGCTGTTTCCTTGATGTTAAGTGAAAGTTGATATTTTACCATGTTAACACAAAATGGCTGAAGAATGCGTGAAAGCTTGACGGTAACCAACATTTAGTCAGGGCAAATATCTGTGTTCATCATAATATTTTAACGGTTAAAGCTCACTGCCATTTCATTCGTAGGACTTTTCAAGTGGTTCAGATCTTACCAACTGTAATAATGGAAGTAATCTTTACATGTCATATATTCTGCAACGTTGCATGCTCAGTGAAACGGAAAAAAAAGATGCAAAAATATATTATTTGCCTAAAATACACATCCGGAAATACATGGAAATAAACATCACATATGCCTCGTCCACATGAAAATTGAGCGCAGTAAGTTAGTGTCAATTCTGCACCCTCTACTGCATTCTAAATATGCATAGCGGAGTAGAAAGTCACATGTTTGTTCTTCTCAACTTATTTTCTCAGCATAGCTTTAATTCTTGATTGTTTGGTGATATTTAATGGTAAGTAAAAGCTGTGCAAAAACGCAAACGTGTCATCGAGAGTTATGTGAATACCGGTGCAACGGCGGATACTTCTGATGTGGCATGCGAGTAGTATGTCTTCTCGTAAAGCCGCTTTGCGTCGCTTGAAAAGTAAGATCTATTACGGAATTTGTGGAGTTACTCTGTAGCATCTGCTTGCATTTGAGAAACAGTCAATGAATATCCAGAAAAGTTCAGGTTGACGCGTTCAAGGAGAAGATGGATATTCAGTTTTGTAAACGAGATGCATACGAGAGTTTTGCTCCCCTGTTCAATAGTCTGTAACTGTTAATTTGGTGTTCTCAAATAAACAACTCGGCGGCGAAGGTCTTCTTCACTTCACCGGTATTACGATTAGATTCAGAATAAAGGCAAGCAAGCATTCTAGACTTCTGATATTTCTTGTTGTTTGCTAAACGATTACTCAGTAGATGCTCAGGTTGATTACTACTCGGACACCTCTCATCAATAAATCGGACTCGTGCACGTGGAGACTTGCATGACCACAAGAATATCTAGTTGTTTTTAAGACCCTTCAATAAACTACTTAGGATAGCATAAAGTCTTTGTATTTTATTTGTTTTAAGTAAAATGATTAATAGTATTTAACGGCTAAATCAACAAACTGTGGATAGTCCAGAAGGGTGGATAACTCATACAACTAGTGAACCCAACACTCAGAAGTTGTTACCCAAGGAGCCGGGCAAGACACGACCACGTTATGTGGATTTTATGATTAGATAATCATATGGCGCGATATCCTGTGCCACACTGCCAAACAGTGGCTGGATGATCAGTCGTAGGAAGATACCCGGCAGTCTGCGAGATTGACAGTATTGATGATTCTTAATAAAGGTGAAACAACAATACAACTGTTGCTGCTCTGTAGATTATGCGTTTCGTGTACGGGACAGAATCTGTAATCAGACACCCTTGTCTACTCTTTTTGTGCCTGCCCCACAAACCACATCGCTTTCACTATCAGACGTCTGCCAGCTAGACTCCGAAGCCCCTTAGAACTGGAAATTGGCAACAGCTAATTTCTAAGCCATTTAATGGATACGTTTCACAGATCAGCATGATTGCATTTAGCATCGTCTACCTGGTTCCGAGCAGTTGATCAGACATGGTTTGGCATTAGGCCAAATCGACTGCCAACAAAATACTAAGATGAACTTCGCGACCGCGAAGTTGACTACAGCAATCTGACTGAATTGACCATCAGTTGATCAACCAAAAACAGAGGCTAGTTTTATCAGGTATCTGTTATTCATTCTTTTGGCTACCTGATCACTGAGTCACATTTCTGTTCCCCTCTGAGTTTACTCAGTAATCTGTAAATGTAAAAGACAATTGAGGCTGGCTGGAAACATATGGGTTTAAAAATTCATGTCCACAATATAAATAGAAATACTGGACACGTTTATCTCAGTATCATTTTGTCAACTCATTGTGAATCGCGTGGGCAGACTTTATTTTACGATATCCTAAAAATTCACTGCTACTGTGAGAAGTTGATCAGGACATATATCGAGAATAAATTTAAGCACTAGCCACTGGTAACAGATTTTCATCCATTTAGCTAACCAACCAGCACCTACAACACATCAGACGGATCGCAAATTCTCAAACATTCATGCACGAGAGACTACCAACAAGTTGGGACTGAGAATGAGACCGATAACAGCTGGTACAAAAAATTTCTCCCCCCCTCCCCTTAAATTTCGGGTTAATGCAAACGAGTTTGCCTGACCGGACCAAGGGAAGTATTTCGTGACGTTCGGTTTTGTGTTAATGAAGAATCTCAAAACAGTAGAGGATGAACGACAAACTCACACGCACATGACACTCATCAGGAAAGTTACAATCACACCTTCCAGTTGTTAAAGAATGACCGGGAGTCATCGGTTGTCTACATGACAACTTTATTGAAGGTTTCGTCCTGTAAGACTGAAGCGCCAAGGGGAACTGTACAGCTGTTTCATGCTTATTATGCATTCCTGTTCCCAATGTCTACATCTACATCTACATCATCTACCGTCTACATGCGGGGAAAGTTGGCCTGTCACGGAATCAAACGATCATGACACAAACAGATGCTAGATTTCCTCACCAGCTGATACTTTCACACCCGAGTAAGCTAGGCATATAGACAATGGTACGCATTCAGATTTGACTGTAGTCTTTGATCAAAGCTAGTAGTCAGTTTTCCGGAATAGCTGGACTTTTGCACTCGAAGTCCCGTCTCGAAGTCCCGTTCTTAGGGGAAATAGTATAGTCTTCTTAGTGATCCCGAAAGCTTTGAGAACATCAAGGTTTTTTACAACGGTTATACCCGAACTGTTATTTTCCCAGTGTCCCGTCTGTTATCTGACAGTGCCCTGTTTTTTGTCTATACGATGGTCTAAGCCATCCACGTTCTAAGCATGGACTTCCTAATCTATATCATTCTAGACTGATTTTGTGGAATCCGTTTAACGGCCCCAGGCTTTATTTGTCTTCAAAATGAACTGCCACCAGGTAAGGCATGTTTGAAGTCGTACAAATTTTAGGATTCATCACATCAGATGTTAGCATTCTCCAGCTGAAATTTAGCACCAACATATACACGTACTTACCGTAAAGAGAGGGTAATGCGTTATATTGGAGTTAACCCAGATAGATGTAGGTCGTACTTAACAGAAGCAAGTAATTACGACCGAAGAACGTTACCATCCAGAAGAATGCCAGTTGGCTTTTGTTCCAGCGTTTGTCTACGGCGGTAAGTAGATTCGAATAAGAAATCCAGTGGAGTGCGCCATCCGGTGTCCCCGGGGATCATTTTCGGCTCCTGTTGCCTGGCCGATTTAAAGTGTAAACTGTCAAACCTAACAAAAGAGCAGACTCCTGAGGAATTTTTCTCACTCAATTGTGTTGAAATTTTGTTCATTCACAGTTATCCCGAGGGAGGCCGCATTGCTGATGGACAATTGAATGTGCAGGTTGGGATACCTCTGGCTGAATAGCCTATTTAGCTGATCAAACAACATAAAAGACCACTGAGAGAAGTTCATCGGTAAGAATAAACCGTCAACGTGAAATTCTTTTCAATACTACCAACCCGATTACCTTCATAAAATTCGTTATTATTATCAGCCATCTGTTTCACGTTGACTGGGTATTGTTACAGCATCCAGTGGGTGCACTTCGCTGTTGAAGTCCTTCGAGATCTCCCTTAACTTAGCATCAACATGGCTTCCAGATAGAATTATAGAAATAGTTTGGTGATACCAACCCTAAAAACCTCGTTGTGAGCGAAAATAACAGCTTGGCATTTTTTTCGGTGACAAAAATACCACTTTCAGTCCATCTGGTGTACGAATGTTAAACACAAAATGGGACGGGATAAAGGCAGCATGGGTCGGTTATTCTCTGGCCTCGTTTAACAATATATTGCACTTTTATTCTGGTAAGTTATTCGTATCCTGTAACGGGCAACGATGCTTCAAAAATCTCCAGTTACAGACCTGCTATCGGTTACTTAACACCAGTGCCATTTGCAGAAAAAACGGACTTAATTATTAATATCAAAATGGTTCATTAATTGCTAAAGACATCACAATTGATGAAGTCGAAGAAAGTCATCTTGTTGTTTGCTGATTGGCTATTCTCATTTGGTGCCGTCGTATGTAACAAGGATTATCCACTCAGCGGGGAATATGGTTGCCTACCAGTTCTCTCTAAACACATTGGAGCATCGACAGAAATCTAGGCGATATATTACTTCTTATCACGACATACTAATTTTTACTCGGTTTGGGTTGTAAAGGCGCCCTGAAAACGAAACCAACAACGGTAGAAGCCTTTCGGTGATGCAATCAAGTCTATTGCGTGTGGTCAGTTATCCAGGTAAAATGCATCGCAAAGAGATATGACACAAATTTAAGGAACTGGCCAGAACATCCTGATCGAAGTGAATGCCGCTTGGCGAGAAATTCATTGAACTAATCCGATCCACTTCAAACGAAAGTCCAAAGTGCCATGGAGAAAGAATATACATGACTCAGAAAAACAGTTTGGGATTTCTCAGGGGTCTTCACAGCCTAGCTTCAGACAGACTTTTATAACCAAAAACATTATTAAACGGCGCTGTTATTTTTGAAATTCCGACGTACTAGGCTTAGCCTGTCTCTGCTGTTTGGATTGCCTTCGAGCACATAAAGAATACTTTTTTTTCCGAGACTTGAACTCTTCCGGAAACTTTTCTAGTGATTAAACATGCAAATAAACTGCTCATCTGTTTGCCCACTGAAGTTCTGATTTCTTCGCTCATGCGGAAGGCGACCCACGGTTAGCTGAATGTTGATTTAAAAAAATTCTGCAATTTTTGTTTTTCTAACAATAAACGACCTAAACCTCAAGTGTTCTTGAAATACACTGTACTACGACGACAGAGATATTCTATCCCATACATCGGTGATCCCTTTGACATAAGCCTTCTGTCAGTTTTAGTTTTATCCCCGCCTGATATATAGTATATACAGGCTTTTGACCGAATTTCAGCTAGAGGTACTCTTGTTGCAACCATAGATGTCTTAGAGCCCTGGCAAATTTTTTTTAGTTTTGAGTCTGTCTAAATAATTGTAGCTGGTAACCGTGAAGCAGAGCGGACTGTGGCTTACTGACCTTAGCCAAAACAAAAAGCCGTACAGAAACTGTACGGCCATATGTGAGGCAACTGATTCGTGGCAAGCATTTCAAGCTTTCACCACAGGGGTGAGCCTGATGGCATTCGGTGTACTCCTGCGCGTATATACGTTCATTTCGTCTATTCGTCCAAAGGTTCGATAAACGCATATGAAGCGTTTCAAACAACCACAAACTATGACGCAAAACCACATGCGCTGGCACAATAATGCATGAGATCCTGCACTATTTCAGGGCCAGACACCAGAGAAGTTCTGAAGGCGTTCGTTGTACAATCCCAGGTAATAACGAAAGTTACCGACATTTGTAGGTCTGGAAAAAAGTAACAAAATATCAAGATAATTATATATTACACCATAAGCCATTTCCCGGAATACACGTACAGTCTCTTAAAATTATTATCATTTCCATCATCATAAATTTGGCTGTTATACGAGCGAGCAAATCAAATACATGGGCAGCAGCATTTTACCACACAATACCAGCTTGAAAAGATGCCGCTCTCTCTGCCCCAAATCATTCTTCTAAAAAAAGGTTTTCCCGGAAATGAGCATTAATGTTGTGATCAGAATCCATTTGCGCATGAATACATGCCTATCTCTATTTGGTAAAAACCACTGAATTGTTTTGGAATGGGTAATGCTATTCTGAGCGTTTGGATTGCAATTCTTTCATTATGAGTGGGGAAGAGGTAAAAAACACAAAGAGCCCTTTGTGATAAACCCTGAAGCTACCTGTGCATTCGGTCTACACCATTGTCATTAGTCTGTGCAAAACTGTGTGGTCTATATTACTGGCGGTTTTGAAAAGGTTGATAATATATGGATAACATAAAACTGCACACAGTCATTCAAATTTGAATGGGTTTACAAATGCATGTATTAAGACCATGTCAGGCTGATGCTGGAGTTATGGCAACAAACTCCTCCCCCAGAAATGCTAATCTTTTGAAACAGTGAAGTTCACTGAAAATTGCAGATCAATTCAATTTGTCACAAATTTTTCCCGGGATTCAGTCCCTATTGGCGACAATGGGACTGAAAAGTGGCCTCTAAGAAAAGAAGCCCTGTAGACGGTCATTATTGAAAGTGTTGCTTTATGTGGCTCGTGTTAAGTTGTGTTTTGGTTTGCAAGCACTGTACTTCATGGCGCTAAATAAATTAACGAGGCAGAAAACGACGTCAGGTTTGCGGAATTCTTTTGAACATTGGTATAATAAAAAGTTGAACCTTAACAAACACAATACGTAAGAAAGTCAGCTTCTTGGGTGGACATGAATCACCTAACTTGTGCTCACAAACGAGTTATTGGGGACTCGCGCGTCGCATCACGTGCAATTCAAACAATCCTTTAGCTGCCGAGTAAGCAGTTGTAGTCTAACGGCGCTTTCAGCAAAACCTTCGCGTCACCTTCATGATCGGACAAAGGATCATAATGTCCAGATGGGGGTACGATACATTAGTATATGTATATACATATAAAGTATCTTTGATGTCATTCCCAAGTCTACCTCACCTATTCGGTTAGATAGCGAAATCTCATCTGTATTGTACTCTTTTACGATCGCTGAAGTATCGGACGAGACAACGTCTGAATATATTGCCTAATTACCGGTAACATTAGAATGATAAAAACTGACGATTAACAGCTGCATGGCTCCGTCCGCTAAATTAGGCGCTCGATATGAATTCTGTACGAAGAAGTCTCGTTGCCGATATTGGTCTTAAACGTCACTCTTGGCATCCTTCCTGTGGCTGACATATCTGAGGCGACTAATGATAATCCAGGAAGCCAAAAGAACAAACACCGTGGCAAACAAAGCCTGGTTTCCATGAATGTCATGGGATCCGATCATCATGAATGTGTATAAAAATCTGCAACAA
This sequence comes from Clonorchis sinensis, assembly GCA_003604175.2. NCBI lineage: Eukaryota > Metazoa > Platyhelminthes > Trematoda > Opisthorchiida > Opisthorchiidae > Clonorchis > Clonorchis sinensis. Next base: position 15,066,642 of record CM030371.1, read on the forward strand.
TCACTGTTTCTTGGTGCCACAGAATCCTAGCAAAAATTCACTTGTAATGGTGGATTGGTTAGCACGAATTCAAAAATGACATTGGGTGTAACTGACGATCACGATACGACCATGACAATTTGTCTTTAACTTGGTTCCTGATGGTAAGAGAGGTCTTGAAAATTAAACGCAGTGTGACGGCCATGTATGTCAAATCAGCAATATTTATAGCCTTCTAGCGCTCAGTGTAGCATTTAAAAATGTAGTGCGGGGTGTTCGGTGGCCTTTGGTTACAAATATGACCTGGTTTTTTTGTCAGCAAACATCAAGCCTAAATGCTCATTTCAGGATTTTTAGTCCACTTTCAAGTATTTTTTGAAAACAGTTCTTCATCTTTTTTTCACTCTCATGTAAACTGTATTTATGTTTACTCTCCCGTCAATATCCGCCTTTTCTAACTCCAACGAATGAGTGATGAAATCACTGGTTCACGCTTACCTTTGATCTCACAAGACATTCACAGAAATTATGGAATGATCAAACGCTCCACCCGAAAATTCATAGTTTGCACGAATCCGATGAGTTGACTATTAACGTTATAGGATAACCCTGAAGGTATATACTTCTTTGCATGCTGATAAAGCATGCAGAAATACTGGAATGCACCAATGGTCGAGATTCTGCATACAATCCGCTATTTGGATACTTAGCTTCATTTTTACGGTCACCCACAGTTTGTTTTTCGAGTCACAATATGACACCACATTTTACTTCGAGCGATTAGAAACCTAGTGCTTTTTCTTGCCTAGACGGGAAATTAATGAGCGCCAGGAGGCCTGTTCCGTGGTGCTATCCGCCAAACCTGTTTTTTCAAGGTCGAACGTTCACAATGTAACGTCAGAACTCATAAAACAACAGTTAAGTTGTCCAACACGGGGATGTAGTTGTACATGATATGTACTTCCGCACACGAACGCTGGGCTGACGGGACATACTATACGATCTGTTCACTAAAGGTCCCTCGCAGTCTTACTTCATCAGACAGAACGCCCACTTTAAGTGTGGTCATTATAAAGTCCCATCGCGCACTTCAACCAAACTGAACTTACCTTCTGAAGTTAGTTATTTAGAGATACAACGTAATGATGAGGCCATACCTTATAGAACGACTCTCTATATCAGGCGTTAAAGTCTAATTTACTGGTTCCCAATTGGCGACCGAAACGTAGCCCAGGTATATGAAGAATATCGATAGATTCGCCGAAGTGCTGAGTGCAGCGGTATAGAATGCGCTATCTGTAAGCATGTTTATCGCACCTTAGCTATCTGGTTGCCTTTGATGAGCGCTTGAGTTAGTTGAACGTCCGCGCAACGTCGACGGTTAGCAGCGGAGCTTATGACGTATTATTTACACGTGGTCGCATTTACTGTTACTGCCCGGGCTATCATAAAACGTTATCACTGTGCGCACTGCTGGTGACAAATTCTTGTTTTACGGTGTCTTAGATTTCGCCATGAGTTAGGCAGTATGAAGGAGCACTAAATTTAGACAGGTGCCGAGGCAGGTACTATCCCCGTTTCTTGCGATAAAAACACTGAGAAAAAGAAAGTTCATATTGGGGCAATGTGGCAAAGATAACAGCAAACATTTAACCTGATCTTTATCCTTGTCTATAAAGGCGGTTCAGATACCTGCAAAGGTCCTCAGGCACAACGATTTTCATGGACATAATTGTAATCGAATTGAGATAGAAACACATCGCTAAGTTGACCAAAAACCTTTAGGCACTTATATACGCAGTATTTTACAAATACAGTGCGGGAAAAAAACAGCAAGGCGTAACACACCGATGAAAACAACGCAGGATAATAAATATCAGCGTTCCTGCCCCATCCGCCCATGGACTTTCTCTATTCCGACTCCGTCTGAGACATTCTTCTGTTAAGCTCTTTTGACCCAGCAAAAGTTTGCAGCGAAATGTCCTCAAAATTTTGTTATACTACTCCCCGAATTAATTAAATGTTGTAAACTCCGTAAAACTTCGTCTACTCCAAACCATCTGGATTATCCAGATGGTTTGATTATATTGCTGAAAGTATATTTTTCAAGATCTCCGCATATGTACACACTTGCTATCCTTAGTTGCTAAAAGATATGTGGAAAAGTTGTCGGTAATACAGAGTTTGCTACAGTTTGTTTTTTATTTTGTTCGTGCTTTGCTTAAAACCTTGTAAACCCTACACACGAAATATCAGTTTAAGGACTTGCCTTTCACATTCAACCGAACCTCACACAAAACTCCAAACTACTGTAGGCTCTACTTAATCCGGAGTCGTTGCAGAAACCGATCAGGCTCTACCTGTTCTCATCACTCATGTCTGCGATCTAACTGTTACAATGAACATTCTGGCCTTTCCAAGCTGATTTAAAATTCTCTTTTTCATTTACTTTTGATATCCTTCATCTTTCTAAAACCTGCTGTAACTATTTTCAATCAGCCCACCAGCCGATTATTTCAAGACCTGAATAACAAGTCATCTGACAGTCTTGCATCACATTTGAAGTTTTCGAGCCCCACTAATGCCATTTTGATCTTGGAGGTCCCAGTCGCATTTACAAGCAATTCCTGCAAACAGTCATCCTGACTTAGATCAAATAAACAAAAAAACAAGTAAATAAATAAACAAGTAAACAAGTAAAATGAGCCGAGACAATAAACCAGGCGCTGTTAGTCCTTGGAGCATTTTACGTACTGTGTGATCATTTGGCAGGGGTTACATCACCCGGTTCAACTTCAACTGACACAGGTAGTCAACTCGGTTTTTCTTCCTACCTGGCATTTATTCAAGGCGTTTGGTCAGAATTCCATTTAGGCTCACTATTGGCGCCCAGACAGTTTTATCCTAAAGGTCCATGTTAGGAATCTGAAATAGGCAAATCTCAGCATTACATCAAGCATTCGCCCAAAGACTCTCAGAACTTGAAAACTTTAGCACAAACAAAGCGCTATTCTGCTGTTTTCTTTTATAAGTTGGGTCAGAAATTGCTAGCAACCCAAAGGTGAAATGAAAATTATTAGGTATAAATATAAATGAGACAATCGGAGAAATTGTTAGTTTTGTTTAACTTTCTGGTAAATACCGTCAATTTTTGGGAAATTCATCATGCATATCGCCTTTAGACTTTTGGCCACTTGTAGATGGTTAGCACATCCATTGTCCATCTTGAATGGACTTCAGCTACCTGGTTGAATCCAGGTTTCGGGAGCACTTTTAGAAATTAGGGGAAAACAATAGCCAGGATCAACAAATCCCAGTTGACGAAGGTTTGGGTCGCTGGTGCTGTAATGGAGGTGATCTGTTGGTAAGCTTGGGACTTCCATGGGCTGAAGCCTTTTCAGGGTGTAGTTTTGGAAACAACTTAAACGAGTACCGATTTCATAGCTTTCCTCCTCACATGTGCGATGTTTCTATCCTGATCCCTGATTTATCTTGACTGCTCACTTTACCGGCATTCAAAATATAGGTGTTCATAAATGTTTGTCTTTCATTTCAATTGGAATTGGACTTTTCTGAGACTTCCTCGGTGATTAAAAAGGCTACCTTCTCGGGGTCTGTTAGCTTTTTCTTGGTATTTATGAACTCGAAATTAGGATGTAGACCAGCTTTATGACAAAAAACTATCAAGTGAACCAAAAAATTTAATATTGGTGAAAAATCTTATGTTGCTGGGTGTTAGGACAATGAAGGTTGTTCGTTAAATACGAATGAAAATGAAAAGTGTGATACTTGAGACTGGGCTAGTGAATGAAGTATCAAAATCAATTATATTTGTTTTTTATCATGAAACACTCATTTTATCTGAAGGTGTTCCTTCTTCATGAATACTATATGTATATGTCTGAAGCTATTCAAGTCACAAGTAAACTTATGGTCAGGTTTAATGAGATGAGATCACAGTAAATATAATAATATTAATAATAATATAGAATACATAATACGATTGGTTCTTATCAAGCTGGTTTTGAAATTTATTGGTGTGTCCACCGCTGATGTAAAATAAAATTAGTCCCTGCATAGTTTAATGAACCTTTTGAGCGTTTGAAGGATAACGTGTGTGGTGCAATGCTGGAGAGGAATGCAAGTAAATTCTACCTAAAAATACATTAAAACATTTTGAATAAAAACAACAAGAATACCGGGAGAACGTGATATAGGACGGACTCTTACTCTTACTCTTACTCTTTTAAAGATAAGCAACCTACTGGTTATCACAGATTAATCCAATCCTTAATAAAATTGAATGTGGTTTCTCTCTCCACATTTTGGTTTAATTTCGTCGCAACTTTATCCAAGGAACAAATCAACATAATTCAGGTAAGCCAATCCTTATGTTACGCAGAAACCAGTTGGAACAGAACAGACATACCCGTTTGTGACAACCTCTTAATTTAGTAACCCGTACCTACGGCAATCACAGACATTTGATGTGATATGAGCATATGACAACTATCTATGGAAACTGGCAGTACTCACATAACCCATTCCCAAGCTGAGTTGTAGTCAGTCGCTTTTATCTCATCACTTTCCTGGTTACGCCAAGTTTACATTTAGTAGCATACTGAGAAGGGTTTAAAGGCTTTATCCAAACAGCCGGTATGCTGTAGATCACAACGTTACATCTCCCCGTGTGTGGAGCAAAACAAACATCAAATAAGCAGTTACAAGTCATCAGATAAGAAACTAAACATCTTATCCGCACAGACTTTTTAAAACTGAACAATCTCACGCTTCCTCTTGAACAGTTTCGCAGGCTCATTAACTACTGAATAATAGTAAACGAACACTGCAAAGCGGTTCCATAATTTTTGCAGTACCTTTTAGCTTCAGTCAAATGCGGAAGCAAAGCTTGGACACCAGATCATAGACTACTTGCATGCTTCATCAGTAGCACACAATTACACCTGTAGCAATGTGACTAAGTTGCTTGTCAAAACTCTCTATAGTCACTAGTAAAGCTAAGAATCAACGAATCGGGTCGGTCAATGGTAAGTTTCCAACTTCGCGTAGCGGCACCCATTCCATTGTGTGCGGTGAGCCATCTTTTGTGTACCCGATTCCGAAGGTGTCGGATTTACCCCGTGTCCAGCTGCTCGTCCAAAAAATTGATCACAATGCTTGCTTGTATTTGATTGCCCCGAAGATCCCCATGAGTGCTGCAGTGCGTGGTTTTTTGTGACGCAGCCTAGTGACAGAATTCCAGAATTCCAGACAGCTAGTTTCACCTGGACAGGCCAGCTCTCACGAAGTTTTTTAAGGTACTTTATGGCTGGGAAGAACTGTTATGATGTTCACAATCTTTCCCGTTAAACACGTTTCCGCACGTGATGGGTGCCTCAGGCGTCGTCAGCTGTCTGCTTTTGACATACACAGAATCACGTCTATGAGTCCCCATGAAATTCTACGTAATATACTCTAGTGCGAGTTATACAAAAGCTTCTGAATGCTTTGCAACAGGTCGCTAAAAAACTAGCTGGATCCTTAAGATACATCAGATAAACTACAGCGTGTTAATGTACCAGGGTTCAATGGGATACAAAAGGTCTGAATGAACCATACACTACGTCACCAAAATTGACTAGAGTCTCAAAGCTAAGAAACGTTTGTTATCAGACAGCCTGATATTTTCCATTGAAAAATCAATATAATAATCGGCATTCCGAATTACCGCTAACTGCTTCCGTATCATATTTCAGTTTACGCAGGAATTTATACAAGGGACATTTTTCCAGTTTGCGACAAATGACTGACATTTTGTTTCTTTTCAGTGTAAGGCGTGGTGTAGATTCGAATTTCTTTGTCCATTCGACTCACCTGTACACACTCCAGATCTCATTACAGTGGCGCAAATAAAAGTGGTCCTGAAATTCGATCACTAGCCACAATTACACCTCAGGACAGAGGTTCAATGATCTACGTGTTGGTGTGGACTGACTGGGTTCTACCAATCGAAGAATCAGCTGATCCCTGAGAAGAAAATAAACCGGGAAACTTATTTTTTCCAAAAACATATTACGTGTAGGTTGGCCTCTGGAGATTGAATCAGCGACCGCGAACTCAGCGCAAATAAATGGTTACCGCGGCATTTTCTACATTTAAAGAGTTGATTGTATTTCACCGGCCTAAATTGATGGTATTTTTTATCTTCCAACGCCGCCATGTTTTCCTTTGGAAAACGAAGGGGGAGAATTGTTCTACGACCTGATTTAAGTGCGTTTCATCTTGTGCTCAATTTACCTGTCAAATCTTGATGAAGAAAGAGCGAAGTGCTTGCAGTTTAGGTCACTTTTACAAATGATGTTTAAGGGTGCTTGTCTTTGGCTTTCGTTTGCTGGGGCTAATGAATATGACATGTCCCTTGTGACCGGAAAATTTTGTAAAGCTTTGTAGGATTTTCTAATCATAGTCTCATTATGACTGATGATGAATGCGGATTGTATCCCCCCTCTAGGTCTGCTTCAAGAGTTTCGATGTGTTCAAGCTGTATAGCAGCATCATGCACTAATCAGTGCAATCTTCAAGACGCTTGCACATGATCGTCTCATGGGTATAGTATTTGCCTGTAAGCCTAAGCATACAAAAATTCAAACGCTTTTCTCCTCCGAAACGGTGTATAGACCGAGATGGTAGTAGGATAGCTGATGTCTTGTGCGCCGAACAACGTACAAATTACGTTACCTTGGTTGTTGATCAGGTGGCTGTTGATCAACAGCCACCTGATCAACAACCAATAAACTCACCCGAGCTACCAATATTCCAACAAATTACGTTACCTACTCAGTAGGGCGATTTCGGAGAAAAGTCCTTTCCTGGACAACGGTTAGGTTGCATACAACACCCATTCTGTGTCCAGATGACTTGCCACCCAAAGAAAGCATGATGGTCAAGATTCTGCAAAGTTGCCCAAGTCTAGACAGAAGCATTCGCTTGAGTGCAAACCACGGGCTTTTCGGTCAACAAATTCGTGCTTTAACCATCGAGACATATCGACCAGAAAATTCACCTTCAGCAAATTCCCCAACAAGTTTGAAATTAGCGTACAGGAAGCTTGCCAGGCTTAACCAGAACAGGTTAATTATTCTCGAAATGACCATATTTTTTGTGAATAGTTGTGAATAACTACAGTATGTCCATATTACGTATTCTTGGACGCAGAAAGCTGAGCAACGTTTGCATGTTCTTCTCAGTCAGCCTTTCTAAGCCTAAGAAATTCCTCGAAATGTTGCCGCCCAATTCTCTGCGTGAGTAGAATACCTGAGGTTTATTGCGTAAAACCAGCATCAGCAGAACGTTTTAAAAATATCCGCCAATCGCATTCCAGTATGGTCACATACTCCTTCAGGCATATGAAATGCACATTCAGTTTTATGATATACAGTCAAACTCGAGATTAATGCTTGGTTTCCTTTGCTCTATTCTGCAATACGCATCCGGATTACGCCGATAAATCAAATGCATGTATATGTTTACTCCTGCCAAAAAAACCCGAAATATCCAGTTTATTCACAAGACTTCCGGTGAAAACCAAAAGCTGCTGTGAGAAAACAAACCGACTTTATTCGTGCCTATAGGAAGTTCGTTTCATTGTAATTACTGATAACCGATAAACCGGGTCAGTGTAAAATTATCCTAGAAATAACTAAAAACTGCACCACCGAAGGAGTGGAATTAATCATGTTTTGCAACTCATAAGTGGACGTAAAGCATCTGCTGATACATCAATCCATGCGCGTCTCCATCGTAGCCAATAGGCTTCTTTAAATTCGTTTCCAACTCATGGTCCTCCTACTGCGTTTGGACGTCCAAGCTCCGAATAGGTGTTTAAGAATTCTTGGGCTTATGAAAAAACGACTTATGTTGTGTTAGCTTAACCTACGTTTCGAAAATTAGTCCAGCAAATTTGTGGAACCAGGGTAATCTGTGATAACGAAGGACAATTGCCAAAAAACATGCCCCGCTCTAACATTAGAGCAGAGTAAGTATAATATGCCGTATAAATTGAGGCGCTGTCACTGATCAGGAAGCACTTCCACTGCCAATCTTGTTCGTTGCTTCTGTACAGAGAAATTGCCTTGTCAAATGTTGAACTCTTGTGTCAGACCGCCTCTGATTAAAGACAATGAACATTCCAAGACAGCTAAGAGAGGGTTTTGCTCTCTTTATAAAAATGCATCCAAACAGGCAGTGAACAGCCAGCTGAACTTCCTTCCCAACTAAATGACATTCACTAAAAAATTGCGTTCTACAAAAACATATGGATTGTCACTCTTTAAGATCCCAGCTTCTTTTTACGTATATCTGATAGCCTTCGTTGAGTTTAAACATCCACCGCAGATAATGATCTCTCTCATTTGGAAGAACTTCCAATATTGCTGAGCTCACCAGATCTATTCCAAAAAACGTCACGGTGTTAGGAGTTACAAATCGGATGGTTGTTCTAAGACTGTCAGGTGGTCCGATCAGTTGATGACCTGGAAAGGGCGATCTTTAGAACCACCAGGTTGACAAATCTCAGCAGTTCTTAGTTCACCCTAATTTAGTCTTCCGTTACGGTAGAACGTACGTGCTACCTATAAACGGTGTTTAGGTGGATATGCTCTGTCCTATCTTTAAATGTAAAATCTTAAAGGGCCATCGTGTGTGATTTCCTTAAACAGGGATGTACAGGTGCAACTTGTTTTTCGGGGACATGCCTGATTGAACTGGTGCATTCCAGTAGGTGAATATTCATGGACAAAACACGCAGCTCATTTTAAGGAGGTCGAATACTTAGGTTATCCATTTCAGCCAAATCCATCTAAGCACCCAACAATTTGGCATTTTTCTTTATTCGTGAATCACAGTACCAAAACTTCAAATCCTTGTTAATGTTCGTTCCTGACGAAGCTCATTCATTTACAACGTCAAAGTTTCTCTTGCCTTGTTTTACTTTCATGCATTTATTCATTATCCTGCTTCAGTATAAATCGCCGCCGCGCATTTCTCTTACTTATTGCAACTACGTTCTCGAGTTTGAGCGGAAATTAATTGCAAACTGCCCAGCAGTCTGACTGACGTATCACGTCCAATACTCTGCTTACTCAGTAAGTGTGAACACTTTAGTTGTGGTGCAGGTGCGAATTTTATGTGCCAGCTAGAAAAATTAAGTTCGTCGTATTTGATTGTTCATTTTTTACAAGATTTGAGATTCCTCATTTCAAGGGTAGACGTCTTTTTCGAGGATATGAATCGGAAACAATATCTTACTGATGCATTTTTACAAGCTTCAGCGGAGACAGCAAAATGCCTCCAATAGACTAGACCTCTTTGTTTTGTAATACATGATCAAGAATAAGCGCCAGAGATTTCGCGAAAGAGCACTTCGTGGTAATCGAAAATTGGAACCTCTAGACTGATTCACAGATTAGTTGGGGACACTCCCGATTTGAGTTTTCAATTCATGCGTTTGACGGGCCGATATCATTCGACCACTCCAAGCCGAAGAATGCTCAGGAATACTTACGAGGTGCAAGGCCTAAAATAAACTTTAATCGATTTCCACCAAAGGTCCGTATGTGGCCGTGACATGCAGAAACATTAACCATTTGTTGCCACGCAAATAAAAGTTGGATTGCATTCTCCAATATGGAATTTTAACATATATACTGGTGGTTGGTTCATCTGAGTTATCCACTGCGGGAGTTCTGCAACTGCCGGACGCTAGGCTGCCTCGACCTCTAGACTGAAGCTCAAGCAAACTGCCCTACTGCGAGGACGCTGTACACTCAGCTAGCTTGAACGTAGCATTCGCTGACGCTTCCCGGAAGTGTACGAAATGATTTCAATTAACCTTGACGTTTGAATGCATTTTTGTGCCTCAACAAAATTCGTTTTACAGGGCAGTCTTGCACTGTAAAGATTTATTCGTTTAAGTTAGTACTTACATCGCACCTTGTGGTTATTCAGAAGCAGTAAGAACAGGTTCATGGCGGAAAGCTTTTACAGTCGGTAATTCAGCTTGTTATCTAACCGCTATATGAAAAAAAACAGCAACTGTAGCTAGTTAACAAACCCAGATTTAAAATATCACTTGGCAGATATGACGACAAATGTTTTGGTTTGTTTTGAGGCCTAATTGTTTGGCGTGCTAAGGTTAGAGACCTGGGGTTAAATGGATAACTTAAGCAATGTATCGATATATGTCTAATCAGAAACCATTCACGAGCATGCACAGACGCCGTACAACATGACAAGGTGTATGATATCTAAGGAGCAAGTCGCGATTACTTACGAAAATGCTAAAGCTGAGCTAGATCCTAGATTTGGCATCACTTTTGAAATTTGCGACTGGATATCTCAGATATATAATTCACACGAAGCTCTGTATTCCAGTACTTGTGTGTGTCTATCACAAACCAGTACCTCACTTTACACAGCAGAATTTCACTAGTAGAATCTTTAACGCAGTAAGATTGCATTGGCAAAACTCACCATGCCATAGGTATTTTGAGTGAAACAACCCGAGGGAATAATACACAACCGCGGATTTCGAAAGACGTTTGATAGGTATCTTCTTGGTGAGAAGGGACACTCGCTTCCCTAGACTAGTTCGGAATCCAGGGATTATTTTTCCATTATGTTCTTGAACTTGTGGCGTTTATTGTTGCCGGAAGCATCACTAAGCACGAACAAATGAGCTATATAGCAGAGTGAGATTTGAGTGCAAAATAAGGAATGTAGCTGGATGTTCTGAGTGTGCACACTTGTTCATTTAATGAGGTGCAAAATGGCAGTAAGGTTACGAATGGGAAATTTCCAAAACTTTCTTCCACGGGTGACAAAAGGGGATCAGAAAGACAGACTGTGCGTATTTCCTTTTGTTTATGTAAATTCTAGGTTAGAATTAACTATGACTGCGTGCACTTTTAAAAAACGCAAGGACTTTTCACCACCTTTTTCTCACGGATTGTTAATGCTCATTAGACAAGCCTGGAAGTAACTTTGTATAAATATTATTGGAATGCCAGAATGGATGCTAGCGCAGATAAGCACAAGTTTGCAAAACGACGGCGTCAGCAAACGGCCTAATTGAATCTCGGCTGATTCTCGCGTATAAAATATTTGTCAGACGTCTTCATCAACCATACGAAAATGTCAGAAATATCTACGAACGCCCTCTGACACCATGACAGCTGGAACCAATTTACCCTTTGTATATAAATTCCAGCTAATACGCTCTCTGAGTGACTGACCCCCATCATATTTTGTGTCGTCCCAAGTGACAAACGACTTTATTTGTGCACTGCAATCTGTTGGAGAATATTATGGCAGTTTCTATTTAGTACTATTTAGTTCAAGAAACTGTTTGCGCATAAATGCAACCCCAATGTTCAAGAAACTGTTTGCGCATAAATGCAAATAAATTTTTAAAATTGCTAAATCATACAGGACTACTGCAATAGGACTACTCAATATTCCGGAACACATGGACTCGTCTGCGTTAGGTCAAAATTGTTGCAACCAACAGGATTTCATTTTTTTAGACTTGCAATAAACTTGTCAGTATTTCCGAAATTTCGATTTCGTTTCAATAATGGCGACAAAATGAATGTCTAGTTGGGCAAATCCGTTGGACTAATCCTTACTTTTGTATTGGCCGAAATAAAGTGGGTCTTGACATGGCTTAGTGTCATTCAAACAAAAAACTTTTTATCTGTCTGAAAATATTCCATTGTTTTTGCTTGTTCACCCTTTGCCTGAAATACGAAGGTTGAATGAGTAAAGTCGCCATGGAACTGAAGCCCGCACTCCCAAAAGTTTGCACTATAAATAAAGTTCACACATATGTCTGTCACCAAAGAGCTTGAAAAAACCATCAGTAGATCTTCTGAAGGGACAGAGAATAGAGTTTAAGCCAGTATCACGTTACGCTCTGATGTACCACTGCATTGTTCCTCCTCCCTCCCCCCAAACACAGAAAACAGATGCTCCAATCATTTCTTGTCTCTCAAACACGACCAAGTTTAAGATGGTCTCATATTTGAGTATGGATGGGAATAATGTCCTTCGAAAGAAGAAAACAGCACGGATTTTCCGGGAAAAAGCGCTTCGACTACTAAGGACTCACTAAGAAGTTGACCAACATCTCATCCTTGATTTTATACCCCTTTAGCCGGAAAAGCAAAAGTACTTAAATTTTGCACACGAATGGGTTATTTCCACAAATTCAAATAGGTTGGGAAGGAAAGTCAAGCGGAGATGGAAGATTTATCATACAATATCTTTTCCTCTGCTCACAGAAACGTAGAATCTACCGCAGAATTGTTGAGGTCGGACGCATAGACTTTCATGGCACACCCCATCACGTTTTGAGGCTGGACGCAGTGAGTTATCATGAAGCTTTAGCGCCGCTGACCTCTGATACATTACCTCCAAACTTTCGCTGAAGCAAGAGCAAAACCTTACGGCGCAGAGCTTGTTCACTTACCGCTTGAATTGGGGACATAATTCACTTCTGGAAAACGTAATGTTTGTTTTGGCAGATTGCTAGGTAACGTCAAAAACCGTGAGTTGGGCTGCAAAGTCGGAAGGAAACGAAGGCGGAATCAGTCAATCAATCAACTGGAATGAATGACACCAATACTGCCATCATATAGTGGTGTATGTTTAAACAGAAACGCATGCATTGCTTCACTGCATTTTCGACCAAAAGGACAACTTATTGCGGCCGAGACGTTGCGTTGGAAGCGATGTGCCTCATCGTTCACCCTGTCATGGTGATCCCTCAGAGGTGCGAATAGGTTGAAAATGTTTAAAATATTCTTTTGTCCCAAAGACACTTTTCTCGAGGTAGCAGTTCAACCCCCCCTAAAGCCACACAAGAATTGCAGATGTATATAAATCTATCAAAATTTTTACCATGGACATGTAGTAAGTTGCGTTGCTCACTACGATATCCAGTCTATGAGTCCCTATGCTTTGTGAATCGGGCTTTTCCTACCAGTTCCACAAGATTTAAATGGTAAGCTGAGTAGAATTACGCCAAGGACTTCGTATTCTTTGAGTGTTAGGCGGACTGAAAGTGGCGCAATGAGGTATTCAGTTAGGTTAGCGATTTCGAACTTAAAAAGGCGAGTCTAGTGTGTTGAGCTGAACAGATTTTATCAAACGCTTCCAATTCGAACAACGGTATCGGTCAACTGAGCGTACTCAGCATAATGCGCACAAGTGCAACCAAGTCAGACCTGATTTACACTGAACGAGAAGTGTGTGAAGGAAGCTCTCTCCGACAGACAATTATCCTTGTATACCTGTCCGCGGGCATAAACATTTACTTGAAGGTAGCTCTCACTTTCAGTCATTTCATTTTAACGAGTGATTTTTCTCAATAATCACTGAGTTATTATGGATTTCACAACACCCTTCCAGCTCGACTATATTTTTGAACCCCCCCTTGTCTTTTGTACTCCCTACACTAACATGTGGTAAGAGTCTCTGGAGGAGACTGAAACAAGGCAGCACAGTGGTTCGCTCTTTCGATAATGTAGGGCTTACGGATTCGCACACTGCATTTTATAGATTGTGAAGCCTGCTTCTGTAAGACTTACTATCTTCACTGGTTCATAATTTCCGCTGGTGATTGAATGTAAAGAGACCACCGATTTTGCTTCAATGAATATTGAACACATGTCACATCATTGATGAAATGCTTACACCCCCCTTGTTGCTGGCCTGGAAAACTATCCTTAGTTTTATGGAATTTTTTTTCGGCTTCATCTGAAAATGGTAGCGGACAATGCCCATTTCATCCATGCTGATAGGGCCCAGCATTGATGGGCTTTGCGGATTACACTCAGGTTGATCATCAAATCAATAGTGCCGCTAACGGGTGCGCCTTGACCTCTCTGTGTACCGAACACACTTGAACAGGTTAGGTCACTCAGCAGATTTCCCTTTTCGTTTACTAAGACTAAAATCTCCTAAGATCTTTGTTCAAGCGTACATTTGTTGGTCCCTCACGAAATATTACGATATCCTCAGGTAGCGTGCGTGATCCATCTATGCTTGGGAATTATGTGGGTCAGTCAATATTCGCATTTTGTCATCGTGACTTTTCAAACAATCGGCGACATGATGACTTCATAACCGCCTATTTGTGTCCCGGAGGCAACTCCGTCACCTATTATCATTTTTATCCCACTAGCTTACTGAATATGTTGGCTAGCCGTTGGTCTGCTGTTCTTCTCGCATTTTGGAAGGTCACCACATACAGTTCTGCCACACTACAAGTATGGCAAGGTGCCCACCAACGATCCGTTATTGCTTAAACCAGCCTTTGGTTCTATCCCAATGACTGCACTACAGCATGTGTCAGAATCGTCTTGAAATCACGCAGCAGTCACTCTTACCCTTCAGGGGCAGCGCATGCAACGGTGGCATCCGCACACTTGGCACCACATGAAATCACAATCTAAAGTTTATTACGCCACGATAGCAATGGTACGCCCATTTAGGTCTACCTAATTTGGCAAGCTGCAAATGCTAACAAATTTGTAACAAACCGTCAACGTCAACGAGGGCGTTACAGCTCGCTACATGTCGAAACACTGTCAGCATGAGGACTCAAATTTACCTCCGCTTAGTTTCTGGATCGATCAGCAACATAAGCGGTGATAGTAGACAACTGCATGTTCACTTTGATGAAAACGGGTCAAGGTGCTAGCAAGGTGCTAGCTTTGCGATTCATTATCTTACTTTCCACCAGTCAGTGAATGAAATCATCCTTCTTCATAGGGGGTCAGCATCTGACTTCTTTCCCTGCTTAGCTGCCCCGAAAGGCTGTGCATATTTTGGTGCACATTTAGGCTCGAGAATATGGGAATTCTTTGCTCCCGAAGAGGGATACCCTCCTTCGGGATTCACTATTAGAAAGGGCTGTCGTATGTGCAAATTAGTCTTCTGGTCAAATATCTCGTGTTCAGCTTCAGCAACCCTATGCAAATGTCACACATTTCAATTTGATCACAAAAATAAGCTTCATCGAAGGTCTTACCAGTCAACTTAGACCACACGATTTGGCCCATTGTGATTTGATGTGTCGTTTTACTTCATTTGTGCCACTCCAGTCAAATGAAATGTTTTTTAATGTGCGACACGGTGCTCCTTAGCTTCTCTGTACGTTGAACTATTAGTTCTACCGACCGTTTAGCTGTTGGTGCCATATACATCACACTAGCACACAATAACAATTGATACTAGCCTCTGCATCATTATGTTTTTATTACCGCGTGTATTGGATATGAAGGGAACAGTCATATTACAGGTAGACGCCTACAGATCATCCAATTTGGCAAGTAGAACTATCACAGGTGGCTCCGGATAACTTCTTCTTCCTACCCGCATTATTTCATGAGTCAGTCAGTCTTCTGGTTAAGAAAAATGCTTCATCCACTAGATGCAGGGGGCCAGTTTAGCGTATTTATATTGGATATAGACGTCGCGAGAATCCCTACTATTCGATTCACGTGTGCTCATTTACTTTCTATGGCAGACCGCCAAAAAGTCAACCATTTTTCGCATATAAAGATATCAATCTACATAAACCATTCGATCAAATACAAATGAAAGCAAGAGATGAATTCAACTAATATGGAATCTTTGCGAACTTCGAGTGACTGTGACAACTACAAAATGATTGTTCATTAAAATATGCGTGTGGCTTTGTGTCCTGCAGGATCAGACTGTCGTCCTGATTCAAGGTTGATTGGGTTATTTTAGCAAATGTACAACACCTGCCCAACAGTTGGTACAACGTGGCATTCTAGGCCCGAAACATCTGGCATTTACTATCCAGATTCCGAATCGATGGATACCTTGTGAAAGCTCCTTTGTTTGAATAGCCGTAGCGTTCCTGCTTTTCATGACCGTGCTAAAGCATTCGGGTATCTGCTCACCACAGTTAAAAATGGGTAGGTTGGACGGTTTGTGTCCGAGTTGTCAGTAACCCGCAAGGAATAGCCCTAGTGTAGGCAGCCTCCAGGTTTTACAAATGAAGGTGCAATTACTTTGAAGCAGGCGTTTTTAATATCGTGGCCAATGGATTGTCACTCGGATGGGCAAAGTCGTAGTTGAAGAATTGCAGTTCTGTACTCTGACGCACACCTGGCCGCCAAGGCCGTCCGACACTTGTGCATTAGCATGTTTGTCTGTGTGTGAATGTGCGCATCTGACGTACTTACCCATGCGCGTTCGTTTCCCGTTTGCTGAGCCTGCCTTGGCTTGCTGTCCCATGAGTTCCGCGTGATCGCATTGCCAATGAGAATCACGAGACTGTCGTCAGAAAGGATGACCGCAACCGAAATTACTGAGCCAAGATTCTGCTCGCCGTTGTTTGGTGTGCGGACGTTGACAATGCACTGTGCCGGTCAATGACAGAATTGTGCACTTGTTGACGCTACTAACATGAACACTTGGGGGATGTATAAATCTGCTTACCCTTGTATAAACAGTACCGTAGAATTTTGAACCCAATTCTTCCTCTTGGTATTCGGCATTGTCGAACCTACGCATCACTTATGGTTCCGCATCGGCAACCTCAAAAATGCAACCTAGGTAGAGTTGATACTTTTCAAGGTGCCCGTGAAAACTACGGAAAGCAGTAGGCCCAGTGCAGAACCGGAACACCATCAACTGCGTGAAACAGCCTTCCGGTGAACTGAAGTCGTATGCCAAATGTGCATTTCAATAATAATTCCTTGGGATCTTTTGTAGAAACATTTAATTCAACATCGTTATCTTTTATATGGTCACGAAGATAAAAGATGCCTTCCTTGAGCATGGAACAAAGGTGTCTCCAACGAGATCATATCCTTCTTGTTCACAGTAGCTTTCTTGATACCGCCTATACGTCTTGAAGCTTGGGTTGACAAATCCTTACTCAATCCGGGTCAAGAATATTTGCTAGCCATTTAGCCATGTCTCGATATGGGAATCATGTTGTAGAGGTCATTCATCAGATCACGCGTCACAAACACTCAAACCACGTGCCAATTCCTGACCCACTTGCAACCTTAGCCAACAACTTGTACCCTACAAATTCTCATCCATTTTGTTTACGCGGCTACCACTTGCGTAAAGCGCCAGGCTTATGAACTTCAAACACCAATGGAGACCCCTCTCTTCACACTGCACACAATAAATAGGCATACAACTAGGCTCAACATACACTCTAGCGCGCACAGAACAGAAAGTCAACAGAGCTCCGCAAGTCTCCACGGAGAACTACGGAACACGTGTAGCAGCTATACTGCAGAGAAGACACGTCCCGCGTCCGGAACTTCACTCAGGAACTCTCAACAAGTGTCCTCAGACGAAATGTCAATTTTTGGCTTATTCCACTTTTCGCATTGTATCTATTTTTATCAAGTGCACCTAACTATTGTATTCATCACATTCTAGTAAGACAAACATTTGTTAATGCTTGTTACCTTCTGATGAGCAACTTAATTACGTCACAACTAGAGCACTAACAATGTCAAGCATGGGTCTCAGCGGGTGATCTGGTATTTGGATACCAAGTGGCCCATAGAATCTCCGTATCATATATCCTTCGGGTTTGACGTTGTCAACAGTTGTCTATGTGGGCTGGTTTTGTCTATTTCGAAAGTTTCTTTTGAATTTAATTCAGTCACCCAAGATTAAGAACATCTTATCAAGACATTTGTCCTTCACCATAATCATTAGGTCATGCTTCTTATCAAAATGTGTGAGGAGTATGTATTGGCGCCTGAGAAATATCTCGAAATATATCTTTGGATGTCTACTTGTTGGATGGTTCGTAGGTCCCGGAGGAGTAACCGACAGGGTCTGGCTTGAAGTCTTTACTTGAGAGTTGTGTTACAAACCATTGTTTCCCAGTTTGAATCAAAACACGACAGCGAAGTTGCACAAGTTACCCACCAAGACGATGAAATGAACTGTTTCTCCCACATGTTTTTTGGCTATGCGGTCTTACAATAAGTAGTGTTCACGCGGTGCCTGATCATACAACATACGAAGACTTACAAAAAGGTCAGTCTGTACAAAGTCGGTTAACCCCCCATACAAAGCACAGTGAATGCAGCAAAATGAACGTCACCTGGCCAGATACGGTTTTAAGTCAACATAGTGGTAATTTCTCCTGATGATAGATCACAACACGTAAAAATAAACGGGGCTAGCATGCCACGATCTCTTAGATGTTGGGTAGGTATCCTTGATCCCATCGTCGAGAAGCCTGCGTTAAAAATCCTCGGCATTCTTGGTATCGACCATCAGTTATCCAGAACAGAAAGTATCGGAGCCTCTATTAATGCCCCGCCCACTTGTTTATAGAAATTACTAAAAGGACCCGAGTTGTCTGATTAAGCACTGACATGCGAAAATAGATTCAGATCAACTAGTGCCCGGCTTGGTCTGAACGTCCAGTCGCTCTTCTAACTTATTAGGTCTGACCGATTAGACAACTTCAATGAAGTAAAGCGGGCTAACCCATTTAACAACGTTTTGAAGCTTCTGGTCAATTTACGACGAATAAATTACTGCAATCTTTAGTGAAAAATATTTTTAGAACCCATTAAGTAACTTGTCAGGAGCAGAATAATCGGAAACAAAAAGCGAGAAGAAATTGAATCCGAATAGTATCGACTGGTCTACGACCAACCTTCGAAAATTTTCTATTGGCTAGGGTATAACATGCATGTTTCTGGATGATGTCAGTTAATCTTACTACTGGCTGGTGTTTCTTAACCCGAATCACACAGCGGATATGAACGGACCGTTGACTCGATGGATTGCATGTGGATCGCCAAAGCTCCCAAACCGCATCCTTCTACGGGAATTGCCGGGGTTTTGCAAATCAACTGGACCCGACGAAACAAAACCTTGATTGCAGAATACAAACAGTCTTTCTCTAGTTCTAGAAATCGTGAGAACTTACCCAGAGGGAGGTGCGCATTTTATTAGTGAGCCGCAGTTCACTTCCAGTCGCCTGCTAGTTTCTTGAAAGGACTCTTTTCTATGGTCCCGTGGATGCACTTTTTCATTCGTTTATTCGTGCATTTTGCCCCCAGATGTATGTGCCTCTCTTCCTTATCTTATCACGCAGCTGATTTAGTTGGAGCTACTTTTCTGAGTGCATTACAAAGAGCTCTTCCCCATATTTCAGTCACTCAAAAATACATTGAAGCGCCGAGCTTTAGATTTGGAAGATGAATCTTAGCTGTTAATCCTCACTTCCTGGTTATGATCCGGAACCTACTCAACTCGAAATAAGTCACATGGTGCATAAGTAGAGGCGGTTCAAACGATGCAACACATACTTCAAGCAAAGTTAACTTATGAAGCCTATGGTGATCAAAATCTCAAACAGGACTGTTACATGGACTTGTTGGCTTGTGGTGCACATTACCGTAATCTTTTCTGTGATAGTTTGACTGGAATCCCGTAGGTATTTGAACGCCAACAATGTTTGGATCATTGGACACATGCATTGTTTCTATAGGCCACAGAGTGTTTGGGCCGGGGTGATTTCGAAATGCGTAAGATTTCTTGGCATTAGTGTAGACCTACATAAAATAGTCCGGTAAGCATGCAAAAGCCAACTGCAAGCCATCAGTCGCTCAAACATGCCGGTTAATTAATTAACATTGATAACAATTGCTTGTATCTCACTGGATATCAAATCACTTTGGGTTACTCATCGAATCATGTCCCTCCCGTCATAGTGCCGCTCAAATCTTCCGGAGTGTAGCTCATAATGCATGTTTTAGCTGTGTGGATGGCTTTTTTTTTACAAATTATTGGTGTTTTTGCCCTTGAAAACACTTGGTGTCTAGTATCTGTTATTGGGAACTAGAGAAAAACCCATCAGTGTTTGCCTGATGAAATTATCGCTGTGACGTTTCTTATTTTAAAAAAAATTATGCTGCCGAATTTCCACGGTTTTCTTAGAATTTATAAGAAAAACATTCAACTACAAACCGTTTTCAATATGCGTACATCCGTGTGCCTAGCAGCGACACAGTGGTTAATAGAGATCTTAAAGCCTGAACTTAAGCCTCCTTACCGAGACAATCTGCGCGACTTCTCTGCACCAGCTGAGTTAGTAAAGACCTCAATGTCGGTTCAAAATTTACCTGCTCCTCCAGTGTTGCAGCTCTTTTACAAATGGTACACCCATTAGGTATATACGTTAGTTGATTTATTCGCTGAGCACAGATGTTTTTCACTATACTATCTTCTTGAAAGCAGTGTCTTTACGCTTACGTCTACTGCAGAGTTCGAAGGTAACCCGACATTTCATGGACAAAAGGTTGGACTGTCTTCTGGCTCATCGCTTGGTTCCCCGCTGAAAGACGGTTGTGTGGGCAACCTTGAGAACGATTAAACAAATAACTGGATTAGTCAAACATATTTGTGCTGACGATACCTAAATGACATTTATTCTCCTGCCATCACCTTCAGAATTAACTATCCGCTTGCAAACGCACAACCAAGTCCATCGTAGCATTCTGCGGTCTGCACATAGAAGGCCCAGACGGACTCGGAAGTAAGCGCACTTCAATAGTGGAATGACAACAAGGCTAGGGCAATCTGATATACACCTTAACAGGCTAGCGAGGTAGCTTCTTTCTAATGATATTAGATGATAAACTGAACTTTAATGCAATCATACTCACAGCTAATGATTAATTAAACAAATTCATAAGCAATAATACAACAATTGAATAACTTAAAACGCTGGCGACAACAGTTGGGAAGCAGCCAATTTATTTATGTCTGCCGTGCAAGGGTGACGTGGTGGTGAACACGACTCTTTAAATCGCTATTTCTTGGCAGATAACAGCAAGAGTGTGGTTTATTACAAAACCAGAAGTTGAATTCAAGAACAAGATAACAGTTTATACCCCAAAGCATGGATACGTAAGATATTTCCGGCTTCGTGAGGTAGAATATGTATGGCGCACGACAAGCGAACTTGACACGGAAATGCGCGAGCGGCTTGAATGCCAGATTAATAGTGGACACATTAACAAAGCCAAAAGTTGGATCGCACCATAATCATTGAGATTCATTACACTAACAACCTAAACAAGTGTTTTCGGATCATCCGCAGAGTGTCAAGTAGGTTGCTGATATTTTTCAAAAGCATTGCTTGACAACATCTGATGCAGTCATGCTGCGGGTAGGTGACGCGATAGTACACTGTCAAAAACGATCGTTACGAACTTTGAACCAGTATTGGTTATGTGACACGCCGTCAGACCCGCTCACACAGCAATCCTTTTAACCGCTCTGTGCAATGAAACACGATTTTATTTTTACGTTGATCAAATTGTTCTAAACATTTTATCGTTTATTGTACCTTGTGAGCTTATACGAAATGGCAATTTCGGCCATCACCATTATCTTACTCGTAGGATACATGCTGACCTGATGATGACGGCTTACATACATTACCGTCCACTGTATTCATTTAATGTCAGTTTTGGGTTCTCTATAATATTACTGGTTATTTGGTAAGCATTGTGTGTGTCTTCAGTTAAAGGTGGGGTTAATGATTTGTCTGGTGAACTTGTCTAACAACACGCTTGACGTTTCAAGATGATGAAAAATTCAATGCGACATCGGCAATATAGCTAGCTGCTGATATATGATTTTGGGCGTTCCAAAGTTGACAGTTGGTTGAGATATCCAGGAAGTACTGAGCTTTCACAACACTATGCACCATGCTGTATTCTGGTATGTTCATTTTTGTGGCCTAGTTCACTTTGGCTAACCACATTGTTAGCATTGTTAGCATTGTGTCGACAAATCACACGACATGACACAATAATTAGTCTTCGCAAGGTTTTGCCGTCTAACTACCAGTGAAAGGAAGAAGGCCGCTGCGGAGTTGTTTATTTGAGGACGTCAACTGAACAGTTACAGACTATTGAACAGGGGAGCAAAACTCTCATATGCATTTCGTTTACAAAACTGAATATCTACCTTCTCCTTGAACGCGTCTTCCCGGATTTTATCTGGATTTTCATTGACTGCTACTCAACTGCAAGCAAATGCTACAAAGAGACTGCACAAATTCCGTAACAGATCTCACTTTTCAAGAGACGCAAAGCAGATTTACGAGATGTGCTACTCACATGCCGCATCAGTAGTATCCACCGTTACACCAGTATTACGCAACTGTTTGCTTATGGCTCACGTCATATTTGTGCCATCCAGTTGCCCGCCTACCACACGTATGATACAATCAATGTAGCCTGGTTAGTTGCTCCGATTACTTGTTCAAAACAAATGACAGTATAGTGTAGCAACCACCATTTTGCAGGCGATCTGCTCAACAAATGGAGATGACTTTTGAATTATCCAAAGTTTTAATGAATCTTTTGCTCCTAAGAATTCACCATTAGGATAGGGGCTACTGACAGCTCATTAATGTGTTCTTTTATGATTCCGGGATACACATTTTCTACTGATTTATTTTATTAAGTATTATAAGGCAGCATAAATGCTTTTAATATACATCCGAACAAGACAGTGTGTAAAATTAAGGTTGCATGATTAACTAGAAACCACGTTTAACTCGCAGTTTGTAGGCGTTTTCCAGTACGAGAGATGATTGCCAGTTTAAGTTCTCTTGACAAAAGTTCAGTTACCGTTACTTTGGAGAATTTCTCATTTGTTCCTGTGTTCGTAAAAGAGGCCTAGACTGCTCTTAAATCTCATCCGCATGCTAAGTTTTTGGACAAAGGGCATGAGGCTGTCCCGTTTTTTTTTGGAAAGAAGAAAGTCGGTATGTCTGAAAAACATGAGCAAAATACTCTTGCTTCGCCCAAATCTTTCCAGTTTCTTTCAACCTGGACAGCAATTACTCGAATCTGTCGTCCCCTAATCAGGCATCGTCTGGACTTTTGTCCGTTGATAGTAAAAAGGTGTGGCTTCCGAAACAGTTCCACACTGTTGAGTTTCGATAAAAAATATTTCGTTGGAACTAACTAGGACCATTCTGCGTAGGTGTGTATCGTCGTGTTTGTGATAGGAACTAGCGTTTTACGTGAACTATGCGCAATTGTAAAAGTGAAACTGAATGAATTTATTGGTAAAGGAGATATGTGCTGAATAATATGTTTCCAAAATTTGACTAACGTGTCGGTGTGAGGGTTCAATCCTCAACGTATTTCCAAAGTACCATATTTGTATTCCCAAAAAGTTCCCATTTGACTTGATTCTTGCGACGTAATTACTGCAGCCATGGCGGAGAATCGATCCATAGAAGATCGACGAGCCAAGGCAATCTTATTTTACTTTTATTCAACGAATAGTGGCTTTTTGTAGATTGGTAAATAAGCGAAAAATCTAAGCTTGGCAGTTTGTAAATTGTAAGTTATAGTGAGACGGAATTGTTTATTACATTCGGTTCAGGTTCCTGGTGCCAGATAATCAGATGGGGGAGTGAAACGAACTAAATGATGAGAAATACTAATGGGAAAACCGGAGATGATATTGTACAAGTGCACTTCGGACAAATAGTGTTCTAACTTTCTCTATGACAAATCAGGGTAACAACTCACCCATGAGGAAAACCACTAGAAAATCCACAAAAAAATCATGCTTTTCATTATCGATCGACCGATAGCCTGCAAGCTAAGACCCGAAAATCCTCCTCATCAATTGCCAATCCCATTCTATCCATTAAAAACAGAGTTAATCCGGGACAATACTGAGTAATTTATTGCGCAGTGTCAACGGAAGTTTGTTATCCTTCAGTGAGAGCATGTTGATCAATCACCACCGACTCAGGTTTTGAGCACAAAAGACCCTGGTACAAACTATCGGCTTTCTTGCTATTTAAAAATATGTCCAATTGTTCAACCGTACGGTTGACTTCATCCGACTGTTTCGCTGTTATTTATCCCTATTTGTATTATAAAATTGATGGTTCTAGTAGAGAGACAAAAGGAAAATTGTGACATCCCAGAGCCTTTATGTTCGTGGAGCTTGTTTGTTTGGATTTGCTCAAAGAAGGAAAATCGTTTATCAAAAATACTTTAAAAGACCAGTGTAATGAAATTGTAGATTTTATAGGAAGCCAAATTATTGGTGACCCGATATGATCTCAAAGTGTGAACTGAAAAGTTATGGAAAATTTCAGGCACATTTCAAGCTGTTTGGGATGCTGGATATACATAAGAGCAGAAGGTAGTACTAGAAGACGTGAGAGAATCGTTTATCTGCTCAAAGTCATGCTCACGATGATTGATCGGTAACGATATTTGATGGAATTCGTGTTTATCCGGATGCCGAAAATGATGTTCGTCAAACGAGCAATCCAAGGGATTTGTGCAAGTGGTCATATGCACTAAAAATCAGAGCAACAGAGAAAAGCTTTTTCCAAAATTATTGGTTCTCTATAAACCGGTCTGGCGAATAAAGCGCCTCCGATTTACCAACAGCTTTCATCAACAAAGAGTCATTTTTGGCGGGTGCGCACAAACTGGCTATAATCAGTGGTTAAAATGATTTCCTTATCTCCTTTGTTTAGCCGCACTTTTGCTATATATATACGACATATATATATGATAACACTTTTTTCGATTGATAAGGGATTTTGTGTATGGTTTGATGGTTTGACGGACATTTCGAGATTGCAAATGGGTTGGACCATATACTCACTGATTACTTCATATCTGTTGAATAATTCAGCTCAGTCTTCAAGCGGTACATTTTTATTTTAGGACATTATAGTGCATCTGAATTTATTACAGCAATATCATGCGCGGCGCACACACCTGGGTTTGGACCAAACCGTATACTGATAACAAGGGTTGTCCGAAAGCCGACATTACGGAAACACTGCAAGCTGGTGTCTGATTTTCAAAAAAAAAGCTTGCTGTAATTGCATGCAGCTAAAGTAGAGCAAACATGCCAGACAATTTGCACGTCTCAACTTCCTACGGAAAGCAAATATAGTTGAGCAGGTTATCAGGTCTGTGTCAGTGCATCACAAACGATTAGGGACTTTAACATGTATTTGAAGAATCGACCAATAATTCCAACTCCACAGGCATCACATATACGACGATAATAATGTAAAAATATATACTGTGTAACATTCCACAATTTTGAGGAAAACGTGTGCTAGAAAAAGGATGCAGATGAACTATTGTTCATAGTCTACTAACTGGCCCGAGGAAAGTACAATCCTCTGACAAATGCATACACAGCCTATAACAGCTTTGTGGTGCATAGATTGGGACATTCAGTCAGGATCATAGCCAAGTGGCCTGGCATCGATGCACTAGCCGGCATTTGAGTGACCGTGTTTGGGCGTAAAAACGATCCTATCGGTTTATGTCACCGTTCGTATTTGGTTGTTTCACTTTGTTGTATCTATGGAAATTGTCCAGCTATAAACGAAAGGTTTGTTTGAAGCTGTTATTTAAAACCAAGATGAGTTGCAAGCCTTTTCATTTAGCCGCTTGCATATGAACCCTGACAACTCATATATGACGGGCACCAAGCAGAGCAAAACGTGTAATTTTCTGCTGGGGAGTTTTCGAAACCCTTATAAGTAGTTTAATTCCACGTAAATAAAACATACTTCCGTATATTCAATGCGGTGCCCACCAAACTCAAGTTCACCGTTGCACGGCGCAGTGGGCTGAAAAGTATCATGTGCACGAAATTCAGTTATGAATAATTTGTGCCTCTAGTTAACAACAACTCAAATTTCAAATGAATGCTGCCACCAAATGCGAACTGTATGGGTTCAGTTTGAGACTCTGACAGGAAGAAACTCCTCACTTATCTGACGCGTCACAAGCAAGTGTGTTTTGAGTTACTTAAGCATGCTCAGCAGATCATAAACGCAGTGGTCGCTGTATTCTGAAAGTGTGAATCAAACTTTTATGGAGGATGAAATCACGGCTATTCACAGACTTCGTTACGCTCGAAGGAGAATTGCAAAATCCAGAAAATTCTTCACCCCACGGACTTCTTCATTCGCTGACTGCATTTGCCTGTGAGAATCAAAGAGAGAGTTAAAAGCCGAGAATCCCTATAAATGAATTTTTACTGTTGAGTTATCACTATTGGTTCTGAGTTAGCAAATTTACCTTCAATTAACACCCTGGAACAAACTCATTTATTTACTAAACGTCGCTTTTGTAGTAAATTGTTGGTTTCTCGGATTAATATTACGATTAAACTACATTTCTGGGGCCAACTGCAAACGAAATTCTCGGAAATGAAGCTGATTTCGTAAGAGGAAATCTACTTAGACCCTTATGTTGTTAATATATTACTAATATTTTTGAGGATTCATTCGTGGTCAAAAGCTATTATGATTTAGTCGTTCGAAGGCTGATGACACATCAGTGAAATGCGTTAAGAAACTCCTCGTCAGAGTTTTCAGACAGGAACGCCGCAACGGCCACTCTTGAAAAGACTGGCTTTCCCTTCCGACATTAGTCTACCCGTATTTGATTTTGCAATAAAAGAGATTCGTTGCACATGATATTGTGAGAACGGTGCAAAATGGTTTGGTGGCGTTGGTGTTATGGTCCGCATTTTATCGGTTACTCTACTGGCCTTTGTTTTGTCGGTCACAGATGCTAACAGTAAACAAGTCTTATACATACCTGATGTGTATTTGTTTACAAAGTTCTCAGATCGGTCATGGCCTGCGTTATGAGATGTGCTTCGCTTGCGACAAGTAGGTCGTATGTGTCGGTTCATTGGTGTAGACACCGAGATTTCAAGATTGATAGCACGCCAAACTGATGGAATCAGAAACGTCGATGCAAACGTAGAATAAGTAATACGCAGCACGTCAAATCAATAAGAATTCCGATTACCTCGAGAAGTCCAATAATACAAGTTCCAGGTGTATGCATGGAAATCAGCATAAAACCTTTGGAACAGTAAACGCCGAAAGGCTGGATATTAGTGTATTGCCTGAGACCAAGACAAAATCACAGAATTGGGAGGTGTTGTAGGTGTCGTAGGTTAACTTATGTAGTAGAACAAGGTGCGACCTGAGATAAATTAAACTAAAGAGAGGAGGTTGACCCCCAAAATCCTATTTCCTGATTAAAGATCTTATAATGTATATGTATATATATATATATTATAGCGACTGTGGCATTAATTGCAAAATGGCTGCAGATCCAATGAACTAACATGGCTTATTGCCTTATTATGTATTGCTCATTAGCAGATGGTTAGGGAACACAATTGGTTATGTAGTCGTAGGAATTTACGTCCATTCCGATCTCGTTCGAACTATTCCCTAACCTGTCCAGAGCACTTAGTGTAGACAGTCGATACCAAAAACAAGAAGCACTAGTTTCGCGTTCATAAGAGTTCCTCTGTTGTGCATATCGTCTGGCATGCAAGGCGAGTGCGTCATTTCAAAGCCACGAATTCAGACGAGTGATGTGAGTGTAATCAAGCAGATTATTCAAACACACCTCCATAATTGTCAAACCTTGCTAAAAATGGTTAAATTGTGAAACAGCAAAGTGAGATCGCTGAAAAGCGAAAGTAACCAATCACAGGCGACTACCAATTCCAACTGTTTCATGCTTAGGTATAGGTGAACTGAGCGCGAGATAATGCCTGTGAATTTCGAGGCAGTGGACTCAAGGGGGTCATGCCAGGGGCATCTGACACTTTCATATACTGCCGAATGTAGATCTTGATAATCACAGTGTAACCGCAATTTTTACATCATTTACACCAATGCATGCAGGATAAAGAAATCGGTTTAAGTTGTTCTGTAAGGCGTATTTTGCACTGAAATTTTAACGTCTGTCTCAGACGGCATGAGAATTCACGAGTGCGTAGAATAAAATGAAACCCACGCAAATCCAGTATCGCAACACATGTGCACATTAGAAGCAAGCAGACCAGCTGTTTTTGTCTACGTGAAGGGCAGTAAAATGGTTTGATAGTGGGAACATCCACGGACAAAAGCATGTAGTTATGTTATGTAACAAAAATAATATTGAAAAATAATACGAGGAACCCGTGCTGAACAAGTGTTTTACAGCCAAATTTAGTTTTGTGTACGCGAACACAATTGACCTAACACAACGTGTATAGGCGCTAGATTCTATTTCGATGATGTAAGCACTTGCGTTTTCCCCTCCGCAAACAGTGTCTTGCGGTTTCTCACCATCGAGTGGCTTCAATTAGAGGAAAAAATCTCTAACAAAACAACACTTTGCATTCCGTCAAAAAGTGCCTATGTAGAGGGACACGGCATCCTTTGAATTACTGGCCGTGTTGAGATAGTGTCACAGGGGCATCTTTGTTTCGAGTGTCTTAATAATTGTGACTTGATAGGATTCCCCAGTATGGCTAGTTTATTTTTCAAGAGGCCTACCTCCCGATCCAGTAATTTGTCTGTTGAAAATTTATGCAGCCTATTGAGCCGGGATAGTACTAATGTGGGTTTGTTATTGACGAGCGCGAACCTTTTTAAATCAACATACTCCTCAGTCACTGGTTACTGTCTGCGTGCTTCCTTTTGCCTTCTTAGTGAGATTGCTATTTTCATCATGTAGTTCAACACCTACCATGATTGTTTTTACATAGTCGTTCTTATTTTATTTGCTGACGGATCCCATCTATTGAGCCACAATCTTAACAGACACCATCAGTGTATAGTGAAGTAACACGGGAGCGGTACCCCAAAGTTTGTTCACGTATCACTCTAGGATCAATAGTTTTCCACCTAATTGTCACCTTGTTCATGTTTCCCGAGCATACGGAAGAGTTGGCGGATCTGCCCGACTGGAAAATTAACGAATGAGCTAAACTACCCTGTTTGATATGAGGGGGAACCCTTCGTCATTTGCTGCCCTAATTAATCGATCTATACCCGCTTTTACCAAGCTCATAAACTGCCTAACTTCTGAATCGTCTCCCTAGTTGTCTAGAGCCGCCTCACCAGAAGGAGACTCACCAAGAAGGGCTTTCAGTGCGATGTCGGAGAAGAATACGGACCGAGTGAGTCCAAGCTAGATAATGATGTCGGCTAAGTAGCAGCTTCATCTTGACACTCGCAAAACTGATGGAACGACAGAAAACAATTCTGGTGTTAGAAGAGACATCATGTGCAGTATTCAGATAGCAGTTATCGGATGAGATAAAGAGGCAAACCTTTGCGTAACTGAGATACAGATTTTAACCAGATGTCCATTGTTCACTTGACAGTTGAGTCGTCAGGAAAATGGGCTTAGAAAGAAGTGATCTAATCCATTAATATCACCTACTTTGATACAAAGAACACTATCCAAATGGGTAATCAGTTAGGTGGAAATATAACACTAAATTCATTAGGCTTAGGGAAAGTGGTATCAGGTGAATTCTGTGCGTGTGCAAATAAGAACGAAACAGAAAGCGCTCTAGCATTACATAGCTGTCGTTGTGTGAATATGGGTTGAATCCACCCAATTTGCTATTATTAAGGATGCTGCCGGATTCAAAACAAAGCAAACGGGTGCCTCAGTTCTCCGTGGGGCTCATTAGATAGGCGTAGATGCAACGCGTATCCGATCGTTTTGCTGGCTGTTCTAGGCTTCAACCTTGAAATCTGTAACCCAGCCTTAATTCTTTGTTGTCCTACTCAGACTGGTAGAAGGCAGTCAAGTCCAAATCGAGCTAATCACAAGGCTATCTAGGAGAATAGGTGGCTCTTATGATAAAACATTAAATTAAACATTAAAGATTGAGTCAAATGTTGGCTGAGAGTATGTTACATGCCCAAGGGAATTTACTCTCTTCGTGTGTTCCGCTGTCAGTGTCTGCTGAAGCATTTACTTGGATATCCGCAGTCAACTTGCGCAACAATTCCAGCGAATAATCAAGCTTCAAGGCATTCCCGAGGGCTTACCTGACAGCGATCGGTGTTACGGGATAAAAACAATGCAATCTACTTGCTTTGAACACATTTTGTTTCAGTGCTAGTGGCCGAGTCGATGAACTTTTGGTTTTTTCCAACACTTTCAAATGGAATACAATAACGAAAGAACTTCATAAAATCGCGGATGTGCTTGTTAAGGATATGGCTCCGTAAACGTGTTTATAATCGTTGAATTAAACAGTGATCGTAAGCCGAGCGAGGGATTTTTAATATATAAAATATAAGACAACACAACTTTGCAGGATATGGCTTCAGCGACAAGAATATGCAAGCATTTGATGGATGTTCTTTGTCAGTAATTGACTAAAGGCGGAATTATCGCTCAGTTTATCGTTCAACCAAGCGCATGAGACCATGAAAGAGACATGAAATAATCTTTATGTCCGTGATTTGTCTGAGATGACAATGTCTCGTTTTGTTCCTTTCGAAAAAAGGTGGCTGGGAAATATAAATCTGAGGAGGAAGCATTACGTTCTGTTAGTCAACAGAGTATCACGCACAGAAGTAATAATTTTTAAGAGTTGTGGCTTTTCGTTCGAGGAAGATAGGAAAAAATGAACAACTGTGACATTTTGCGCCACAAATGAAACTGATATATGCCTAAAAGCCGAGAAGCACTATGGAGCCGTTTCAGCAGTTCGTATCTCGCGGAAGCGAGGGGAGTTCCGAAGCCGCGACTTCTGGGCCAGTAATTTGAACACCTAAACTTTTGGCCGAGTACGGCTGATCGGCATTGTGATCGACTCACACTAAGACAGGGTATGGCGCCACTCATCCCTCATTTACGGAAATCACATCACCTGGTCACGTTTTGATGGGCTGTACAGAGGTGTAGTGCCTCTCGGCTTTTTTGCAGACTCTGCTTACCGTTTGAAGTGCAAATTGAAACGTTATCTCGCTTACACTGAACAAGTCATTATTTGTGGATTACCGAAGGGGGTCAAAGAACTTAAGAATCCGGTCATTTAGCACTTCGGTGGCTGACAGCTTGTGAAACACATCCACCCAGGATGACGATTTTGCAGTTTGGTGTTGTGGATATTTCCGTTCATTTTGGGGGCACAGCTGGTCAGGGTGTACTCAGGAAGTTTGTTCATTTGGATCTCAGCATTCTTTGTAAAGTGACAATGTCTACATGGAACTGTTCAGATGGACCCAGTTGGAGTTGTGGCCTCCGGCAAATAAGACCAATCCCACCAGAATTTCAAGGAAAGCGACGGGCAAAACCAGATAAATTTTCAGGCCAACAGGTGACTAATCATATAATATTCTGTCAGATCCCTCGCTCTCAGACGACCGTCCAAATTTGTAAGCGACTGGGGTGACCAGAATGCACGATCAGCATTATATTTGCGGACTGCGCATTTAGCTGGTAGAAACTTCGTTCAAATCTGATAGCTCGAAAGTCCTAGAAAAAGGCCTTTAGTGTCCTACCTCCAAGTCCTCCTACTTATCCGCAAGTGGGAAGAAAACGTTCGTATTTATTAGGTGTTTGGGATGCGTCCATAAATAGGGGCTCATTCAGTCATTCAGGGCGCTCACACCTGGACACGAATTCACCTTGAGGACGCTGACCGGACTGTCGGCCAAAGAAGTATAAACCCGGCCTCTGTTCTAGCTGACGTTCTGCCACACAGTGTTCTCCGGGCATATTGCGCTTTATGAAACAAGGTTAAAAACGTATAACAAACATTTTAAGTTCTAAGGTGTGCACATTTAGGTATTTAACAAGTGAGTAACAATTTCGCCCATCATCTATTCCTTAATAACTGTTAAGCCAAATATTGATATATACGTTTGGGCTTCAGCGTACTAATATTCTGAGCTTCGCGCGAATCACAAGCTAACAGTACTTTGTATCGTCTCGATAAATGCAACCGTAGGATATTTATAAATAATTGTGTATGCGCTGCCGTAAACACCGGGCCTCTGACAGCATAATTTCCGGCGCCAACAATGGTATACTAAGAGGACTAGAATGACCTAACCCGTTTGCAACTTCCTCAGCAGTACAGGGCT
This sequence comes from Clonorchis sinensis, assembly GCA_003604175.2. Taxonomy (NCBI): domain Eukaryota; kingdom Metazoa; phylum Platyhelminthes; class Trematoda; order Opisthorchiida; family Opisthorchiidae; genus Clonorchis; species Clonorchis sinensis. The sequence goes on from CM030371.1 coordinate 15,098,650, forward strand.
GTAGTAGACAACAAGAGCCCTACCTCTGCTCTCTTTATCACAGGTCTCTGCAGGAAACCTAGGAACGAGTACCATACCCTCGGAAACTCACAACGGACGAAATGCGGTTCGTGAAATTGGAATTTTGGGCAAATACATGTTGCCTTTCTCAGTTATTTCTGTCGCCGACACATGTACGTTTTCTCTATATTGAGCGGATTCGCCAGGCTCTGAATGAAGGTTTATAGGATGCCTCGACAGCAATATCCCTGTGTGATAGGAACACAAGTAGGAATCGATATTAGGTGCTCTAAATGTGCGTCAGACCTCGAGCCCCGCTTGGAGCACTTCAAAACAACATCGCGCTACCGTGTGACCCGTAGCAAGCCAGTTAGATATGTTCATTGGGCTACCTAACGTTTAATGAAAGGCGCCTGAAATTCTCACCAAGAAAAATATATATTATGCCTCCAATTTGCAAGATTACTGGTTGATTCTTGATTGCGTCCTACATCGTTCACTTACCTGTGGTGTGCAATTAGCCAATTCACTCGAGATGATCTGCGATTTTATTCACGTTTGTAAGACAGTTTGCGCAACTAGACAACTTGAGTAGTTCCAACACCCATGTGAATAAAATTGGTTAGTTCCCCTTTCAGTGTTACTTCTGAGCTATAGCTGAAATTCCTAAACCATGGAACCGTCAAGATGACCACAATGAACGAAGCCGACAGCGACCTGGATCAAAGCATATTACAGACGCAGACTAAGCAAATGGTCAGTTGTATTATTGTTGTCTATCGCAACATACTCGTTTGCAGGGACAAAAAGCGATGACATATAATATATGGGCAGTAGTTGGCTTTAGAATGAATCGATTTTAGAGTAGAGGATGCTAACGTCTACAGTCGACTATATGCCTTTGTTTGAACGTAAACTCCCCTCACCTAGATACCAAAATCTTCGGTGACTTTCCCCAGAGAACCACCGTGTTTGTTTCTTGTGTCACAAACTCCACCTAAAATACTTTCTGTCTGATATTATCAGGAAAACATATATGGGCTTGAAGCTCATGTTTTGTGTTCTAGCTCTCCAAGATTCAGCAAAATTGGAGGAAAATCAATTATGTTTCGGTAAAAATAAGTGAACAAGTCTATTAGAGAAATTTCAGTCAAGTTCGGTACTGGCACTGCATCACACACTCGCAAAATCACGTGCGTTTACTATCTATTTCGCATAGCAGATTACGACGACTTTCGTTTGAAAGCAGCCGGAACTGTTGTGCAAGCACACAGAAAAAATTCGTTTCGACCGCTATAGTTTTGATTTTTTTTATCCATGTGTATGTTCACCTCGGATCTGATACATTTTCGACATCAGTGCAGTCAAATTGCTCACCGAATCATCAATGAGTTCATAATAGCTTTCAGCGTTGACGTACTGCGCAAACGAGGCTGACGGTGGAGGTCGCTTTTTATCCGTGTTCGTTCTTTGGATACGCAGTTATATGACAGCACTTCGTGTGCCCATCCAAAAAGATCTTAGCATCCGTTTACAATAAATTGGAGCATACAGCCGACGTTTGCACACCGCTAGTAAAAAAACAAGATACAAATATAGGTATACCAGCCCCAGTGAATGGTACATTCCTGTGCAATTTAGCACGCATTGCGAAATGGCAAAAAACGCTGATTTTGATACGTCACGAGTTGCAAAAACACTTGTCTTCATTTCGATAACTGTGGACTAAATCAACAGGAAATCACACGTGGACATGAATGCACATTCACATTCATAGAATCAACCAAGATTTTGCGTCTCAATCAAAGTAACAGCCCGGATGTGAACCATCGCACGAATCGACAAAAAGCATCTACAAGTTAGTAAGTCCAGTTGATATAGCGCGTGTAAAGAGCCATCAAATTTGTCAGGTAAAACCAGCCTTCAACAGTTGTGGTTTACATGCTAGCACTTTTTGAGTAACACACGTGAAGCATGTAAAATGACGTTTAGTAAGCTGAAGACGCGTGATAAGTTATGACTCCGCACAATTGTCTTAACAAATGTGTACAGCCAGCTATACATGACACTACATCACGCGGCGATTCCCATAATCAATCGGTGCTGATTTGTTTCGCAAATGTAACACCAGATGACCCTCGTTTCAAACTGAAAACTTCACACAGGAGATAGCATCAGAAAATATAAATAACAAGCAACAGACAAAATTACACTACACCATGACATTAGTTGTTTCCGTACTTACGGATAGGGGAAATAGTGACCTGCAAAAATAGTGACGTGCAAAATGTTAAATCCTCACTGTGTCTCGTATAGGCTGTCCTGAAGAGCAAGTCTCTGTAGAAGCATTGATGGGGACGCTGTAGCAAACTCCATGTGTCAAATCGTTGGTAAACACAAAAAGATTGAACCTAGCGAACGTCTCAAAACAAGCATCTCTATACAACTACTCAGATATTTGTCGCAACGCTGTGCTACAATAAAAGATATGAAGTATAGAATACACTATTATTTGGGAACATAACACACGGCAAATGAGTTGTAGGGTCCATTTGAAAAGATATGAGTCAATGAATATAACAGGCCTCAGATAGTTTTAACTCTATGTTTGCTAATTTTGTGAACTCAAGACACCCTGAGCACGTCGACAAGCAGCATGAGATCGTGCACCTTCGCTGTACACATCCAACCATACACATCCTTAATATACAAGTCTGTTGGGCGGAAAATGAATCCTAAATGTGCTTGTCGCAGTGTGAAACAACGTGCGGTAAAGTAAAGCGGATATAATCATGTCAGCGTATAGCCTTCTACGCCTGTCTTCCAAATCATCTCGCTCTCTGCATTGTTGCTGAGCCCTGTTATCTGCTCGGTTCAAACAACTATCTACTGGCGTGAACTTACGGTGGTAATACCGGATACGAACTCCAAACCGTTTCAGCTGCTGACAGAAGTCTAGCTACCGTGTACGCACACTCTTATGGCGGTAGTTCATTACAAGCAACAAGCAATTCCTAATCAGACAGACCTTAGTTGTTGCGTGTTTGTACCGTACTCAACTTTGAAGAACCGGTTTCAGTAACCACAAAAAAGGCTCATTAGCGGATGGTGTAACATTTTGCACGTAATGCCGGTGCTCCGTTTCCTGATTAGCTTACCGTACACCTTTCTTCTCAACGGTAGCCATCTAGTTAGACTAAGGTAAAACAAGGAAATTGTCTGTACTAATGTTAGAAGAAGCATATTCTTTCTGAATTTGTCCATCCGTTTCGTTTGAAACCGTAATTCACAGGACTGCTGGGCGGAACTGCACTGAAACTAGCCTGTTTAACGCACCATTGCCTTGACTGAACGGCCAACAAATGTCGGTAAATTATCAGTTGGGAACTTTCTCCAAGTAAAAAGTGAAACTAGCAAATGGGGATGAAGTTGTCTCTATGGTTTCTTTCTATATCCTGTTATATATATATCCTGTTTCGCTCCATACACCTAAATTTTGGGGCGCTTCCAGAATGTAAGTTAGGCATTCGATAGTGAGTTTCTCCATTGGCCGATAAGAGAAACGATAAGCTTTGACAGCCACTGGACGGATCAACATAATCGAATTTGGCAGGCCACAATTGGCCAAACTTGCCAGCTGACTTGACGGCTGTTTGCTTTTCGCTAGGGGACAATTCGTACCCAGACGTCAAGAATGTGTTACTCAGAGGTGAGGTGTTGGATGTATAGTGTTCAGGTACTCCAGAATTTTTAATATCTGCTGATCTATTTTTTATCAATCCAACACCCAACTGCCAAGAAACAGATTAGCCATTTGGCCATGAGAGTTACGTCTTCTGCGCATAGAACAAACCATTGCCTGAGACTTTGTTTTCGTTCCGCTGTTTCATCACGGATTTTATCTTTACTCATGACTGATTATTTACCATTATGGACCATTTCGCTAATGGCCTGTCATTCCAATCGTGATGTTTTTTTAAAACAAAAATTGTCGGACAGCATAAATAATGGAGCTTTAATCGCTTTGGATGATTAATTCAGTTACCCTCTGCTCTGTCACACTCAAAGTTGCAAAGAAATAGCCTGTGGAATCTCCAATAGGCCACCTGATAAAACCGATTCGCAGAGGCATGAAATGGAAATAGAATTTAGCGTTAGTTCATGTAAACGCAATAAAGTTGATATGTTCAATTTTTGGCTTCTCTGCTTTTTTAGTCGATCCAGTTCGAATTTGTCATCTTTTTTTGCAGACAAGTAACGTCGTTAAAGCGGGCACTGAACAACAAAGCGAATGGCTGTATACTTAAGGCTGTAGTGGTGACGTTCTCATTCATCTCGTTCCTGCACTTGTGCTCTCCTACCTTGGCGAAATTATTTGCGTGGGTCAATGCCAAAGGAGGAAACATTGAAGTGGCATTTTGTACATAATGGAAGTCAGGAGCACCGCGTATCCTTGGTCGTGACAATTTGGACGTGTCCCTCCTACGCTGATCGAGTCGTGGTAATAAGCTAGCCTGACATGTTGGACATCCAGAGTTCAGATTGCGGCACGGCCAAGGAAAGGCACTGCTGATGAAGTCTAACAAAAACGAAACTCGGGGCCACATTCCACCTTTCGATGTGCAGTTACGAGACGAATATCGCCGCGACAAGAGGACGACTGTGCAAACGAGAGTACTCTGAATGTGTGCATTATGGTCTACGTTTTCTTGACATTTCGTTGAGGATTTCTGGTCTACGACTGCTGACGTAAAGCCAACTAGGCGACCGTTTTCGTCTTCTCCGTCAGTAGCATACTCCATTTTGGTTCATTTGAGAGGTCGCTGGGTAACCGTTATCCCAGTGGCACTGGAATTAGTCAGTCAGTAGTATATTCTTTTCCCAATCAAACCAAATTAGGGCTCACCTCGATACTTGAAGTTTTTTGAGGACCTAATAGAGTGTATATCCTAGACAGATTTGCGACGAACACGGCATGTACACATGAGCTTGAAAGACCGCTACATGGGATTGTGAGCTATGAAAGTGACACACGATCAATGACAACTTTCCCTTTTTTGTCCGATTTTCATGTTGCACTTCTGTGTAATCCTCAACATACCAACAGATTTTGAATGCTTTTTGTCAGTTTACCGTGCGCCCTAATTCTAAATGCACCGACAATACCGTCTAGATCCTATCAGTCTTTTCCATATTTGTATACAGAATTCGGATGTTTGCGCAGATAACCACTAATCTGCAAGCTAAGACGATGCAGAGGGAATGAAAACCTAAGCCAGACGCCACTGAGTTGCTTGTATAAACTACCCTGCAACTGAATACACTGCATTGAAACCGTTCCAAGTTTCAATTGATTTACTTTCAAGATATCGCCTCCATATGACAGCACTCACATTCCCAACACGGTTTGAAATGCCATTAAACAGCTCGAGCGTTCAAGCCTGTTACAAGATACAGGTTACTCTAAGCGTCAAATAACACCACTTCGTCATGGCTAGTCAAGCATCTAATTTCCGCAAGTATACCCCCGTTCCATAAAAGACACTTTTGAAAAATACCTTATTCCCAGAACCGCGCTGCTGTAGAAGTCGGATGCATTTTTCTCAAAAGCTGATTATACAGAAAGCCAAGTCGTATGCATACATACTCAAGCTTTGTTGTTTCGCGTGTTCAGCTGCTGGAGCAAGTCATATTACAAATCTCAATCATATTGCAGTTTGGATCATATTGCAAATCAGAACCGATATTTGGGCAGGAACGAGACGTTTCTAGTTGTTGCGACCTATGTACACCCTAAAACTGTCCTCATGGGGAAAAGTGTGAAGTGACAATGTTTTTCAGATGTGTCTGTTTTGAGTCAGTGGTTGAATAATCTGAACAGCGAAAACGTGGTCTCAGCTGTTTCGTTAAATCTTGAGCTCCAGTTCATTGCTAAGGCATAGAATATTAGTCTCCGGATCCGGAAGGGAACCGTTTTATACGAGGGCTTACCTCTGAACATAGATGCCTTGTACTTGACATAATTGCGTGATAAAACATAAAGGAATGCAATGTCTGACTAAATTATGTAAACCGTCCCGAATAAAACTTGCAATAAACCAGCAATCTTGAAACCACAGTGACTGAACAGGTTAATAGGAAACGATCAAATGACTGCGTACCAAGCAATCGTTTTTCGTCGGCAAATCCGAGTTTCCACATTTCAACATTCATATCTGCCAGAACTTTGTTTTCACTTCAATTTCTGTCGGTAAGTTTGCACATCAGATTTTCCGTGCAGATGTTCAAGCATTTTTCTCACATTTAGAACTACAGTTGCCTGACATAAGTCTTTGGAAGAAACTAAACTGTTATAGATTTAGATCGGATCTTTTTGGCCCTCAAAATTACGTGGATACCTGTGGGTAATTTTTACGGAAACATTGGCACTGAAATTATCCGCAATTGTACGGATACAGTGCTTGGATTGCACGGTCTAATTTTGCAGCAAACGCCAAACGCTGAAATCCCAAAATCAAGTTTGTATTCAACGTCGAACCTCAAACGCTGGATTCACAGAGTGTACAATGCAAGTTATTCTAACCCAGTGAAAAATGATTCCTATTGGAAATTCTGACTTATAAAGTCAGTCGTTTGAATGTTGTGAGATTTGTGTGGATGTGTTTTCCCTGATACAACCAGAAAACCTTCGTGTTTTGTGTATGCCACCGGCTCAATGGGTCACTTTAAAAGGAAGTGAGCAATTGGCACCAATTTTATGATGTAAGATGGTTCTGTGCATACATATATACAAATGTATATGTGAATATTTGGCACTTACCGAATTTGTTACTACCGAGAGTGAGCTAATTACATGGGGACAGAAACACCTCGGTTTGTGTGTAAATCTATCGTGAGGCAGCCTTGAACCAGAGTCCCACTGGCTGGTGCAACGGGATCGTGAGGGAATTAATTTATTTCTTCTAGGTGCCGACCGTTTCCGTTTCCATTATACCTGTTCGTTAGTATCCGGATTGCCACTCAATCAACTCAAAGCTCCTTCTAGTTAGATGGATACTATGCGACTCGAAGTGCGCTCATTTCAGGGAAACATTTAAGCACTTGTCAGAAACATCTGCATCTAAAGGCTCAAGTTTAAGCCTGTAAATAAATAGTTCAAAGAAGGATGTTTTTTTAATAATTTTTGCTTAGACCAATGAGAACCATTAAATTATCTACTGAGAAGTAAACGCATAGCGTAGTGTCTAGTTTTCGGACATTTCGTTTGCACCTTAGTCAGCAAACTGTGCACAATCAGTAAGGGTTGGTATCGTGTCTGGAAAAACTCGGTGTGTGTATTCCATTGGACCCCTACAAATCGACACAAACAGGCCATATATTGTGCCATTTTATTGTGTATGGTTTGATACAGTAGCAATATCGAGGCAAAATGCCGGGGCCCCTAGGCCATTTTAAGCGTAATATCCATGTAGTATTGCGAGCATCACATAATAGGCTGAGTTTCGAAAACTATAATATGTGAGACGTCTTGTGTTATGTGTCCTGGGTTAAATCTATTAAAATTTGCTGAGCCTTGTAAAGCGCGTGGAGTCCAATGCTTTTTCTGAAAAACTAAAATATGGACAATTGATAAATAATGTGCGAAACCGCAGCTTAAATTTAACGCATTTGAGATGTGGTTAAAGCATTCATTTTTTATTCAGCTCACAGGAACCTAAAGAAATGTGTTTGTGGATTTATGGTGTTAACCACCAATAATCCATTTTGAGCAGTTTGAAAACTGACAACATCACGGGACAGCTTATCCTGTGAACCCGTCTTCCTGAGCGGAATCGGGCATGTGGAAGATCAGATCCCACACACTGTGTCAACCACAAGGCGTCGATTGGCAATTTCCAGGGAGTGCAATCCAATTCATTGAAGGAAAACCATTTCAGAGCTGCATCTTAACAACCTGGCTTCCTGTTTTAAGTTTGTGACAATCTTCTTTGGTAAACATCACATCCACTGCTGTGCTATCCGGATAAGAGCTAGCAAGAAACAAGTCACTTCGCTAACCTTTGAATGCTTTATTCGGATATATTAGAATCTGTAAAACCGTTATAATAGTGAATGACTCCAATCGGGTCCCGGGTATGGATGATTCCAGGCAAATACATGCCGGATAACTGTTTAACTAAGTGCTAGCGCTTATTCTTAGACATTTCCGGGTTTACATCCTACGCACTGGTTCAGGATAATAGCGTACTTGGCCTCAAGCAAGCTAAATATACCAATGAAACTATGTACACTATGTGCACACATTCGAACATTATTAACAGGAAGACCCGTAGCGGTTGCACACAGGTGCTTGGGTTAATCATTTTGTGGGGCTGTGACCGCATCTTCTTCGTTTTTGCCACTCCCACCACCAGTAAAACAGGTATTTGGGCCGTTTATTACAAACGTTCAATCATAGCCAAAAGATGCTTTGTTCCAATCGTTATTGCATGTTAGTTATAATCAGCCTGACCTCTTCTTCATGTTCATGCATTTTGAACGCACATGGCATCAAAACAGCCCCTAGAAATTGCTAAGCTTCTTTCAGAACTTCGTTGATTTTTTCATAAGCGGTATAACTGTCTTCTGGTTCTACAATGACGAAACAGACTTAACGGTAACACTTTATTATGCCCGGATATCCACATCAAAGCTGCTAGCCAGGAAACAAATCAAACGAATTTCACTCTAGCCTACTTGTTATTTGTTACAGTAGCACTATAGGCGAAAGGGATCTCACCATCGACCGGCTCCAACAAACATGTGAGTACCGTCCCATGGTTGGCTCAAACTAAGTCAATGAAAAAAAGGGAAAGGAAGACGAAAAGACAGTGTCATGATTGTGTGTGTGTATTGTGTCCTTAATAGTTGCCTACCAATGACGGATGCATTACAGCGATGACTACGAATCATCACTAACTCGTGAGAGCTTCATATGTCGAATGCAGTTTGATAAGGCGAGCAATATATGAACGTCCTCTTGGTATTGAGAAAAAATGATAATTTAATAGTTTTTTATCTTTATTTAGCACATCCAGGAGCGGGGTGCGGGCTGAGTTTCCACGAGTTGGTCAAATGAATGTTCGAATGCTGCGTATACGAGAGTGGTGTCAATTTCCGGCTGGACAGGTTCTTAAACTGAATTTTCTCGATAATTGTTCTAGTTAAATTCGGATATTAAGATTCGGAAGTTGTCTTCCAAAATTCTGAAGGTAAATCAATAGGACAAATAGCCAACTTCAGAAATTCAACATTCATAGATGCAGAGTTCTAAGTCTGAAACTGCTAGGCCGTTTCCAGTCCAGTGAGTTCAATAATTATTGTGCATTATTGGTACTTTCGGAGCCAAACAAAACGCATCCGTGAGAAAGATTTGCGTGTGTTTTCTATGTTATCAACAAGCCCGGATTCCTGTATAATTGCCTGAGCCTACTTATTCGGCGTCGGCTGGCAGACATCAGTAATCGAACAAACGTACAACCTCGTTGCGAGTGTAGCCACACCTCGCATGCACCGTCACTGCCTGAAGTTCACCACCCGGCGACAGTTTAAATCGGCGATCTCGCAAATCCTTGTCCGTTTTCTGTGTCATCACGACAAACTACATCTGCGATATGATCAGTTTTGCTTTTCTATCAACACGAATGGCTTTATCGTGTCTATTCTGCCTCGGCAGCTGTTTCATCAAAACAGGTGGTTGAGCTGTTTGGTTTTCCGTATGCTTCTGTCAACAGTATGCGGATATCACGCGATTCAGACTGCACACTCCATCGCTGATAGAGATTCAGCAAGTCTTGCCACCACAGGCCTGTTGCAGTTTAGCAGCCTGTTTTCCGGATCCTCAGGAAAATGATCACATAACAGGCACTTAATTTGCCAACTTTCACGCAATTTATTGGTGTTGAGGCTTTTAAAATATTTCGAATTACATATAGTTTTATTAATTAGGACGGCAGGGTATTTTTTTCTGTAACCAGGTTCAAGAAGAGGATTTTTAATTCTGCGTACGCTAGATGGTCAGTATGTTCAATATGATTGAACATCAAGTTTGAGTCCAAGAACCGGTGAATCACGGACCATCTAGATCGACAAAACAGCCAACAACGACACTCTTCTGACGAACAGAAACATATTATGTTGTAACATCTCTGCTTGCAAAGTGTTCTGCTTGTCATCAGCTGCATAACCCAGAAGAAGGAGGTACGAATCCCATAGCAGAAATTTGAATGGAAGTTGATATCGTACATATAGTGGCGGACTAGGTTGCTTCGATGCATAACGAATTTTTAAAGCATATCTTAAACTTCGACAGCCAGTTCACAATTTGGTGGTTTGGAATGTGCGCCTCGTTGGCCCATCAAAATTTGTCATTTGGTCTCCTACTTGGGTCCCAATTAGTACGCGTTTCCTAGTAAGTCTACAAGTTAGCCATGTGTGTTGGGTTGAAAGCGCAATCTTCCTTTCAGAGTATGCACCGCATGAGGCCTATGTCCCGAGTAATTCATATTACCTTACGTGGCCTTACTACATAATACTGAGCCATCTCAGAATCAGCTAAAATGGCATTCTTGTTACATTACGCTCTTTTGGGAGAGACACAAACATATAACCCTCTATTTCCAGAGTTTAATCGAACTGCTTCAACTAACATGAGTAGAAGCAACAAACGGTTGGGCCCCTATTGGTTTGACTAAAGTGGGGTGAAATGTCAGTAAAAAGTATTTGCACAGAATACAGCCTATGCGGAAACAGAGAGTACGAGCATTCAAGTGGAAAAATCCGAAGCTTGCACAATCCTTTACTTTTTGTGTTAGTAGGGTCCCGTTCACTTTGAATGGTGGTTCAAATTGGCCGCCTTGAGACGAAGATTCCGAGTTTTAGTGGTTTTCAAAAGCCACTGACTTTTATACGTCCATCCTTGGCTGTACTCCCCTGGGTGGAAGTGGTCGCAAAAGTTAAGTTTTTGGGTTTGCTAAATCCTAAGCGGATAGCCAGTTGTTTCTTTTCGGATTTATTAACTTAACACGACCTAACATTTTCATTATAAGCCGAAATCACTCCCGGCTCTCATGAGGTACAGAAGCAATCAGGCCTGTGTCCTAAGTGTAAACAAACGTCTCCTACACTGTGCAGCCTGAAGTTTCGGATTCTGATCAGTGATATCAACGCAGGTCTAGGCAGACACAAGTGTGCTGTGACTTGCTTGTTATTTTAGACCTCCAAGTTATGTTACGGTTGTTTGAGAAACTTGAACGGTTGGTTTAATTATCTAGAGCATAACCTTCTCGGCCGATCCAGAGCGCGGCAAAGTACGAATCTAAGGGTACCAGCTGAAGCGTAACTGCCACTAGAGTTATGTTCAAACTCTTGCCGAGAGCAAAATTTGACTCCGTAATTTTGATAAGTTGTTGGATAAAAATATGTTTTCCACTAAAGTAATAACACTCTTTTTCAAAGGGGCAGGCTTGGGTCACTGATTTTTACAGCTCAAATACGTTGAAACGGTGCTGCCTCCGAGTGCACCGTTTTGGAGTGCAACACTATTTTTGGTTCCTGCTTATGGCTGCAGACAAACGGCGCCGCTCTAGAAATATTCTAACGAGCTACTAAACAGCATGTAACTTGCGCAAATTCAGAAGGAAACTTGACAATCACATCTGCTTCCACCCGGATTTTCCAATATCACAATTATTTACTGGAATTATTCCTTCCGACCTGAGTACCAGTTCAGATGATCATGTAAATAAGAGAAAATTGCGATGATGTGCTTACATTCCACTTCCTCCCTCGCGTCTGAAGTTCTTGACTCAATGGAGACTACGTCAGCAATTACTATGATCAACCAATGTAACGATGTTTATTGCTGATAGAACATGCGACTAGTGTCCGGGCCGGCAGCTGAAAGAAGGTGGAAGTTACTACGGGAATTATGGGACAGATTTACAGAGTCCGTTCAGTTTCGTTTAGTAATCAAAAAACGTCCAGGAAAGTTCAACAGGACGCTTGAGGATGTTCACTTAGAGCACTGTAAAATGATATATTTATTTTCTTGTCTTGGTTTGCGTTCGCTAACAAACAACTTCGCAGCGAATGGCGTTTCTCATTTCACTAGTATGAAACTTTAATGCAATATATATATATATACATATGCGCAAATGAATGCTCTGATCCTTACAACAAGAGTCATAAGCTCAGTGGGGAACGGCGAATTTTGATGTTGGATACTATCGGAATCCAAAACACTACACTGTTTGATCGCGTGATTTTGGGCCATCCATTTTTTGGCCCAAGAAAATAATTTGATTATTCTTCATAAACATTCGGTTTAGTGGAAATTCCATCACCTTGAGAAACTTCGAGAATTAAAAACAACCCTGTTTGTCAGGATATTTAGGGTTGAAAGGGTTTTAATAACAGTAATCTGATAAGCTGCCGTCATTTAGGACTTCGAGAATTACACACAATCCTGTTTGTCAAGATATTTAGGGTTGAAAGGGTTTTAACAACAGTAATCTGATAAGCTGCCGTCATTTAAATTTGTAGAGGACGGAATACTGAAAGCGGGAGAAGGAAATTGACTTTCAGGTCTAGCAACCGAAAACCAAATGAATTTCCGAATTGTTATCGTATTCAAATGTTATGCTAGAGAAATACAGACCGGAGGACTCGGCATAATATTCTGCGTAACGAGACCAGTTACAGTGCATATCTACCAATGAAATCTCTCCAATGCAGACACTGCTTTCGAAAGGATAGTTCTCCTTTTGCGGAATCGAGCTCTTAACCAAGGATTCTCTCTTTTCATGGGCACTAGTTGTATTTAGGTCAGCATTCGGCATGTTCTGAAATCATTGGCTCTTTTACCTCAATCCATACACATGCTTTACTAACTGGAATGAAAGCGGTGGAAAAAGAAATTGCGTAGTATGTGTCGAAAAGTGTTAAGGTGGGGGTAAGTTAGCAGCAAAACGTTTGAGATGTCAGGTACTTGGTTAGCAATTGTTTCAGCGTAGATCAAACCAACCAGACTGAGAGGCGACGACAGAAACTGGTTTGCAAAAATACGATTGCTACAAACATCCCGGACTGGCCGACAATAAACTCTTGAACGGTATTCAAAATTGGTGCCTGAGAGGGTCATTAGTGCATAAACACGACCAGGGGTTGTTAACATTCACTAAATCGAGCTTGTTTTTCGCTCATTAACCGATTTAGTTTACAAGTGAACGTGCAAACCTACACGCGTTTACGTATTCTGTTGTTTATCCGCAAATCCTGGAGAATATGAACGAATCGCAGTACACGTAGTTCGCGTCCATATTTGGAGATTAGCTTTACTTCACAGCTTGCAATTTAGGGAAGCTCTAATTTCCACTGGATCGGCGATTGGCGTTCACTATCAGTGATGTGAAATTTCGTTTATAAGCAATCATCCCAAGATATGCAAAAATTAAGAAAACTCAAGTGACTAATGCAGACAGGCTTAAGGATCCCAGAGGAGCCAAATAGAATGACAGCCGCTGCAGGAGTAAAGCTATGCTGTTGATGAAACGGACGTTTGTTTCTTCGTTTGCTTTGAGCCCAGTTCCTACAGATCCAGTTAATTTGGCTGAAGAACGCATATTTATATATTTTCAGTGAGATTATCTATAGCGCTTTTGGAACTGAGATTTACTGAACATCCTAAAGCTTCCATTTTTGGCACAGTACCTTTACAAGTGTGACCTTTTTAATCCGACCACTTTTACTTGTAACCTTGTAGGTACGAGGAAAGCTATCGGTGACTTTAGCACACTTGTTTTTCTAGGCGAAAGGAACTCAAAACTGCATGAATTAATGCGACTTAACTGTTTGTTTTTTGGTCCTGCCTGCAAACCATTATAAGCAGTCTAGTTACTTCCAGCACGATTGTGATGGCTTTCTCAGATGGCATATATCTGACTTAAACGCTTCAGTTGATCGAAACGAGCCTTGGGCAACACTCTAGACTGATGTTTTTGGAATATATATGCATTCAATTAACTCACCTTAGTTAAAGTTAGCAATACATCCTAGTGCATTAAAGTAGGAGTGCCAGGCTGAAATACGTTCTGATCATCCGGAGTGGAGTGTACATCGCCCAAGGCATCTTTTGAGTTGGTATAGACGGATGAACAACTGTCTCACGTAGCTTCAGGTTAGCATGTGATTTTGTCACCGATGATCTGTATTCTTTTAGAAGAAAAGACCACTTCCTAACTAAACGGATATAAAGACGGATGTGAGTATTAACTGTGAAAACATTCTGAGGAGCAGTTCGTAATGTGGAAAGTTCGTCCGTGGACGATTGGGTTGCAGTGGAATTTCCTGGAATTTGTAGTCGAGATTTTATCCTTTAGGTAAAGTCACTTTGTTCTGCAAGTTTGTCTCACCCGTGTTGTAAATTTCTAAAAATTCCCTTCTTACTGGTCTCCAAAGTGATTCAAACACCCCAACTTCCTGTTGGCAGTAAAAGACTTTATCGTTGGCCCACGAGTGAGACTTATTACCAGTGTAATTTTCTCACTCAGACAGGGTATGAAACCAGATCTTCTTCAATAATTTAAATTAAATCACATGGGCAGATGTTGGCTGTGTCCTTACTTAAGGGATGCTAAGTCGGAAAGCCAATGAAAATTCCTTCCCCTGCAAAAATTTTACATGATGAAGGCAGTAAGGTAGAATTCTGAAAAAAGTTTTTTCTCGTCCCGAAGAGGAAACGATCTGTTGAAGCTGCACTGGAACGTTCTATTCGAATCATGCCTGAAACTCTCTTCCCGCCACTCCTATCAATCCGCATACACAGCTGAGTTACCCTCATTAAGGCCATCCAACGGGCCTAAATTAGATGCGTTCTCCCCGCACTGTAGTAGTTTGAAACTGGAGAGAACAGAGGCAACTCCGATTGTAATGCTGGTTTTTGATTTGTTCGGTAGGCTGAGCGATTTGGTTGCACTAGCATTCGAGGTGACACCGCATTGAGTTGAACGTTGAATTCAGAACGCATTTCCAAAGCACCTTCTCTCACAGCAAACTAAGTTGCCATCTAGACTGTTGATAAAACGTGTGCGACCAAATGGCCAAGCTCAGTGAACAAGCCAGAGCTTATCATTATAACTGGTGAATTGCAAACTATTAGGCTATGGATAGCACTCATTAAGTAAGTTTTACCGAAATATCGAAGTCTGGCTGTTTATTTTGGGGTTGAATGAATTCCCTGATAGGCAACCTGGACATATTTTTATTTAATCGATCTCAAATATCTTATCGTTTCGTTTTACTTTTCGGATCCTCTTATCTGTTGACTTCTTCCCTAAACCATCTTGAATCCAGGAAGAAATTAGTTGATCAGAATCATTGGGCACTTCAACAAGTATTTTGGAATAGTGGAATAGATAATGACCGTCTGTGTCATTCGTCAATAGGCAACGATGCGCAGATGGCCGGCCAACGCAGAGTACATTGGATATTTACAACCTGAACCGAAAAATAAAAACCATTTTGTGTGAAGGTCAGAGGCAGACTGAATAGTGCAGTAGAATGAATTAGTTTCGCATGCCAAAAACAACGCTGCATGAATGTTGTGTTGTTCCGCTAACTGGAATAAGTGACGCGCGTACATTTCCGACCAAGTAGTACAGGCAAACCAGAAAAAGGTTGTGGCAAACGATGAGCTTTATGCACATAACTTTGGCCGACGCCATGTGCACATTCCGCAGGATATAAACAAGATGCGTAAGCGGGATAACCTAACTCTAAGTCCACTTTTATGATTCCCCGGACGGTCCAGAATACTACCGATCATTACCACAATTAAAATTTAGCCGAGTTATTTCAACCTTGGCCGGGATTTTGAACTCACCTAACGATCTTTTCCATATTAGGGTCAAATGCCAATAAGAAGCTTCTCCTCTCTTTACTACCTAAACGCAAACAGCATGGGTTTTAAACTTTAACGAGAAGATATCTCTAACTGTCGACACCTGTTGCCAGAGCGTTCATTAGCTTTAAAGCAAAACTAACCTGTTGCGCCTAATTACTCGTCAATACTTCTATATCACCGTTTACAATAACACGTGACTGAGGAAATGATTCCGAATAGTGTTGTCCTTGAGATACAATACTCGATGGATCCCATCACATTGTGGCCAGCATCTTCCAGATTTCCTGACTGCAGTCATCTTAGCTATCTTGATTGGTGCATCAACCAAAAACATGCTGATTTACCTGGTGTTTGGGCAGTGACCCACCATATTCGACAGAATGGAAGCGCCTTATGAGACGTGTACGCATTCTGAGCCAAACCATATTATTTGGGACATGTAATTCTCGCGAAAAAAAATTGGACCACTCATTTTTCACCACCCTCCCGTTCCAGATCAAAAGATTGTTTACCATACCTACCTGAATAGGGTGAAAACCGGGAACACGAAATCTTCAGTCCATTAGCTTGACGAGACGGGTTACAAGCTAGCTCTGATAACTCCTTCGCTTTTCGTGTGATGCTACAGGTTCCAAGCGCTTAGAACGACCGAGAATATACTCTACTGCTGAGTACGACTGATAGAAAAAAGTTAGTTGCAGTGTGAGAAAACAATAGGAAAACGACTGGAAATATCGCTACATTTTAGCTACTTTGGTTTGTGTGTTGTGAACCCTATTTAGGGATCTGAATGCTTCTGGCCAAAAACGGTTCACGATTTTAATCCATTTGTTTTTGTGGACATACGTTCGTTTCCAATGGTGGATCAGGTTTAAGAGAAATTATTGCTCATAGTGTGGGAGCAAAAAACAACTAAATTGTCGCAGCACTCACAAGCACACGAAGACCAAGGAAAATCTACCAGTGTCACCCGAGGTGAATCATCACCCTGAAGTGGAAGATTAAGGAACAAGAGCTGATCGGAACTAATTTGAAACTCCTCCAACCCATCAATTCAAGATTTTGGCAACCACACTAGCCGACAAGAGTCATTGATTGACACTCATCACTGACCTAGCGTGATGATCTGAAGAGGACTTCCTGATTAGTGCCCCATCTGCCTTATAAGCTGGCCAACTTGGTGACCTGATGAAGCTTTTGTGTCAAAAGCGAAACGTTGCCCAAATAAAAACTACCGATTTATTACCAAGCTCTTCTGAAACGATAACTTCTCAATCGGTTCCAAAATTTTTCCAAATGGATTGACTGTTTGGAACCGGAATCTTAATGTAACCAGGGTCTCAAAATCTCCATCTAGAGTATCTCCCTTCCGATCACCACCAGTTATGCTGCAATGGAATTTATTGGTTAAGGCTAACTTCCTTTTTGGGAGGGCGTAATAACACGAACAAGACCATGTCGCAGGTCGCATCACATACATACCCATAAGTATAGAAACTTTTCCACGGTTATTTTGTCTGTAAACCTTTCAGCAGTTGAGAAAAAAAACCACATGAGTTGGTGAAGCTAGGTAATTTAGTGTGGAAGAAAAAACCCAGTTTGTTCGCATTGACTGGTGGGTACAAACTGCAGTATATATATTTATGTATATGCATGTATATATATATATATTCTTGCAGATCGAAAACCACCAGGCCAAAAAACAGCACTTATATACTTAGTCTATTTAGAAAGTTCGTGACCTTCACTAATACACACAAAAACTTACAAGAAGCCAAACGAACTGGGGAATTAGAATACTTAGTCTATTTAGAAAGTTGGTGACCTTCACTGATACACACAAAAGCTTACAAGAAGCCAAACGAACTGGGGAATTGAAAATTTCCTAGTAGTCTACTTTTATACCACTAGATATGAATACCGGACTAGCCAAGGGGGCGAGGAGAGTTCCTTCAAAAGTTTACTTCTATAACCGCCCTATTTCTCATTCTGCAGGTGACCGGCGCCTCCAACGTAGAAGGTATAGCATCCTCCAAGAAGTCTCCTTTTTGCATTATGCTTGTGCTTTCGGTATGTGGATTCGGCCAATTCGGTAGCACTACTGTGTGTACACGGTAACTTGTCATTGTATTAACGTTAGTATATTGTTGATTGTTGAGGGCGGTGTAACGGCTGAACATTCCACACGTCACGTGGCTGTCAATTTAGTCTGGATGTTTACATAGTTGAAATAGAATGGCCAGCTACAATGAACCTGTCTTTATAGGAGCCGATGAGCTAGTCGAGTTACCTGACGGTAAACAACACAAAGTTTACCCCGCGATCTCACACAAGAAAAGACCATGTCATGCTCGCCTTCAACTTCATGTATGTTCTATTCACTCCGACAAGCCCGTCATATCGTAATTAGACCAACCGAAAGCGGTTCAAAAACTGCCTTCATTCTACAGCAAATTAAAGTTTTCTTCATGAATCAATATTGGCTGGTGATGTAAAACTGTTCATTATAGGTGAACTACAATCGCAACAGTTTCCTATCCAACGCCGATTGATATAAGTGGTGTTGGTGACACGAAGCCTAAAATAACATTCGCGCATCTGTCACGACACTTACAGAGACATTTATCAACTTATAGACCAACTCATCGGATGTCAGTCTGCTTCTATAGACCTAATCTTCGTGGTTCTTGTGGGCACATATCGATAGGCAGACAAGTTGAAAACGACCTATCTGTATGACTTGTCTGTTACCGTCAAAATTCGCCTCTTTTGAACGTTATTAATTTACCTCGTTCTGGCACCGACAGTGAGGAACCACGTGTTTGGCCGTGAAGTACGGATTTTGAAGAATACACCTCTACAAATGGATGCACAGTGAGGAAGAGCGGAGTTCAAGCTGGTCTCTAGGGTGCTTGCGCTTCTGCAACCTAACGCGAATTTTTTCACCCGCTGCTTTTGTCTTTTCACCCAGAGTGATTAAAAAACCTGGCTGTTTTGAATTTTATTGACGCGGACTGCAGCTAGGTCTGGATTTATCTTTTACTGAACACATCTTTGCCTCACTCCTTTTGGTCTTCTTCAGGCGTTAAGCCACCTTTTGCAAACTAACCTGGTGAATAATCCGTGACTTATGCATAACCAACACTCTATTATCTGCACGCTTCTTCTAAGGATAGAGCACAAATCAGCAAACCAAATATCCCACACATCTGTCCGCGTCCTATTCTGTACCGTACCGCCCATATATTTGACTACCTGCAAACAAACTGAAAATGGGCAGTAGTGAGTACAGGTGCTTGTAATGGTTACTTCACACTTAATATATATATATATATGAGTCAAGGTGGTCCAATTTCTTAATCTCTGAATAATAAACTTTGGAGCAGTGACACTCAAACCACCTGGAGTGTCCTGGATCGCTTTTTGTTGTCTTTGATAAACTTCCCATTAGACGGTGAAGCATCAGGCCATCGATGGTGTTCGGATATCAGTATGGTGCATCAGCTTAATAGCGTTCTGTTCGCCGAGCTTTAGAATTGCACCTCAATTTAGTTGTCACCAATCAAGTAGATGTAGGCAAGCGATCTGAAGTTCGCTGCTTCCTTATTTCCCGCTTGTTTTATGAAGCTTTTGAAGATTATCTCCTTCATCCCACTATTACTGGCGAGTATTTCGGTGGCGCTCAATGAGCTGAACATGCGCTCTTATCTTTAACTATTGTAACTACCTAGTCTTTTGGATATATGTATTCTGAATGTTTCTTCATTGCACTCTAAAATGGTTTGTTTCCTGAAAAACTGGCATACGTGGCCGTCCCCATTGCCCTTGCTAAAGGCTTTCAAGGTTCATAATAGGCGGCAACATGCAAGAATCAGGATAAGTTAAATTTATCGGATGCAGTCAAATATGTTTTGAACAAATAACTCGAATTAGAAAAGAAAGCACTCAACGAGGTGCCAAGTAAGACGCAAAAATACAGCACTGGGTCAGTCAGTTGACTGTAAGAAAATCAGACTACTGTCCGGTGCACACTAATAACATACTGATCAGACCAGTGGTGCAAATTATCAGAAAATATTGCCCAACCAGCGGGCCAAATGCGACGAAAAAGGCATACATGCTAATGATAATATTGGAATAGGTAAGTTCAAGCAATTCGAAAGAAAATGCAACAAAGTTCAAAACACATCGAGGACCTTGCACAAAACATTCTCTTTCATAATCCAGCTGCACAAACGGAGATGAAATAATCCTAATCCTGCGTGGCATCTGGCCACTCTCTACTGAGGTGCACGAACAGCCAGAGCCAGCAAAACGGGATGTTGTCTCCATCACCACGGTTGACGCAATTTGGCTGTTTAACTCTAGCCATACGGCGCACTTCCATTCTACGTGTGACTTGAATGTTAACTGATGTGTACGTGTGACATCAAAGTCGCTTTGACTGAAATGCGAGGAGTGTAATGGCTCAGGCGCACTCGAGTTTTTTTATAAATTCATTGGATGTTGTGGGGAGAGAACAGCATGCCAGTTGCATTCGTGTTTCGCATACTGAGTCACCTGGCTATTGGATTCATGTGTACGGCTAGACATTCTGAGGGTGGGATTTGGTTGATACAGTTTGGGTGGCGTTTCAGTTTGACAGAGTCCATGGTCCATACAAGGTGCCGTTTTAAGGTGCTACCAGTTCTGTACAAAGCTTTAATAACATGGTTTTTGAGTAAAATCCGTATGCTATCGGAAATGCCACCTCTGCAGTGTAATTCCAAGGTAATCAACGGGTTTCTGTTTCTCTCTCTTGCCTTCTCAGGCGGCACTCTCCTGGGTAATGGATCCTCCATTCACATTCTACCTCCCAAGCAACCACTTAAGCATCTCTCCTCTCTTCGGAGGTGGTACTTATTTGAGATATTCCATTACTTAGGGTCCTTAAACGACCAAATCGGTTAGGCGACTTTTGGGGTGCGGTAGCTACCGTGGACGGAAACATTGTAGAATTTAGCGCATAATGTTCTGCGATTTTAGTACATAACACATCCTCCGTCGAAATGACGCATGGCATCCCTACATAAAGGAGCAGTACAACTCAAAGGCCATTAGTATGAATAATTTAGATTTTTAGGACGCCTGAGTTCACACTTGTATGGACTAATGCCCGGCAACAAATTTTGTAATACTGATAGGAAAATAATCGGTCATACTCGGGTGAAATTGGGATTTTGGAATTCCGTCTTTATTTTAGCCCAATTTTATCCTCTTCTGTTGGAAACATTCAATATACGGACTGCCAGTGATATGGCTTAATGTTGGTCAGGTCCACGTAACTCAGAATCGTAATAAAAGAAAAACCTTGAACGAAATTAAAGCTTAAACTTGTTTGGAATGCGCCGCAGTGGAACGACCATAAGAGCGTCATAGTCGGATGAATTTGAATACCAACACTTCTAAAAGATCAGCTAACATGTCTAGCATTGTCCCCCTCGAAAGCAGCACAAAAACACAAACAGAACTGAGTCAACAAACTGAAGAATAGTGAGTTTATTGAGAATAATTCCATCACAAGAAGTCACAATAGGTCACAGTAGTAGAGAAATTTAAAGGTTGTTCGTTTAGACGCTGTTGGTTTTAGACTCCTCGTGCAAACACCAGTCTGGTTAAATTCAGATTCTCCATTAAACCTTTACCAGATTGATTAGACTGCAATGAAGAATGTGCTCTAAAGATGCAAAATACATTTTCTAGATGCTATTCCGTGCTCGCTTTTGACGGATATCAACCATTCTGTAACAGTAACTGCATGATAAACGAGAATCCGTCAGTCACTAGACAAGTTGCCGGATTCATCATCATTCTGCATTGTGGACGGAGAGGCCAACAGGTTCCGGAAGATTGTTGATTATGTGGCCGATTTCAAATCGCCCCGGCTGAAACACTCAGTATGTTCTGTCAATTAAATGTCGTGGTGCCGTTTGATTAGGTAAAATGACCGCCTCCTGGCAATGACAGCTACGCTGAGAAGCGCAACTAACTTCAACAGAAGAGGAAACCAAGTGCAAGCAACATATATTGGCTGACCGGATGGTTCGCGCGCTACTTGGGTGTCAAAAAGCTTAGCAAATTTGAAGACCCTCGGTCACATTCGACTGGATTAATACCAGGTCAGGACAAGTTTATTCGCCTTCTTGATTTATAAGACCTCATGCAAAATAAACCGTTTCGGTTGCCAGAGTTTAGCGGTCGAGAATAAACCATTCGATATCGTCTCAAGGTCAATTTTGTCTGAGAATCGTTGACAAATTTTTCAGAGATCTCTGACAAATAACAGGCTGTGTACAGTAAGTGCGCACATTTTCCACCCCCGAGTAGTTTGCAATAATGTAAACATTGTGATAGCCGATAAGCGTTTCATGCCGCATTCTTGCGCACAATCTACTTTTTTTCGGCGAAGCACAGGTTGTACAAACAGTTCAACAAAAACGTCGTCATTCGTGTTAGATAAGCACGCGCCTATCTTCTCGGGTTAATAGGGCTTGATGAAAGGCAGGATGGGGTTCGTTGCCAAAGGAAACAATGTACGTGAAAGCCAGACACGCGCACACTGGTCATTGCTAATCATATACATATAAGTACACAACAGAGCGACAAACGAATGTCGTAAGGAGAATACTGTTCAGTTTTCCTACATGCACAGTCTCGTGTAGATGCTTTCGCTGACAGTTACAGCGAACAATTCCGACGTCCACAACGGATTTCCTTCCCTATCTCTGACCAGCGGAAGGGGATGATTAAGTGAACGTCACTGACGTCATTTGTGACAGAATAAATAATTATTTATGGTGATTGAATGAAATTCATGGCAACCCAATCTCGACTTCATTATGTCTGATGCCAAAAACTTCCGGGTATGTAATTTATAGTTTGGCGTGGAGTCCGGGGTTTGACACCTTTCTTCCAGATGTAGCTGACCATCATTAGGGAAATAAATCTTTCCCTTTGAAGCCCTACATCACGGTTCTGAAGCTGCCTCCACATACGGTAACTCCACATAGGAGCGACAGAAATGATGCCATGAAGTGCAGCATCACATTCTGAAACTCTTAATTGTGTGGATGTCAGGAATGTACAGAAACATAAGTGTCCTGATGCATGTGGATCAGACTTTGCTGAGTTGACACTGATCATTCAGAATATATCAAACAGAAGCCAAGCTCACACGACTGGGCAAAATTTACCTCTCTTTGGCATAGCCTTGCATTTCTGAATGTATGTTCATGGATCGGCTTGCTATTGTACCACCCTCCCACCAGCGTATCTATCACCATTGACACATTTGCAATGTTCGCTTACCATGCTTTGTACATCGGATTCCGAGTAGGCTTTTCGCCTTTTATTTTGAAATTACTGCTAAGTGGCGCATAGGACCGCCCATGTACGTGGATTTACCCGGAATTGTTCGACATTTCCGTTTCGTTAAGCTGCAAGTTTGTTGTCTCTGGATACTAGGCCATGTCTATACCTTCATACTGGAGAAGGTTGGCGCGAGTTTGCCTTCTTACAGAGGCTTGTTCGGTAATTTGTCGCAGTATGCATATTCCCAATACACATGCTTTATTTACAGGGGTCAGAGAAAACCCTTGTGCGTTTGGATTTTCCGTTACCACCTAAACCACCACTAGTTGACCAAAACCGAACGACCGGGAACTATCCCATCAGTCTGGTTCCAGTTGTTTAAGCCAAATGACGTTCTCAAACAACCAGTACACCTTTGGCCTTCCGATAAGCCAAAACTTATAGCATACATCCTATTTCATTAGACTTGCCAAGGACGAGAATCCTTGTGTGAATGAAACCTTCCGGATTTAACGTTGCGTCTACAAGTAGAATCTTAGTTGACACGCAGAGTGAGAATGGACTTAGTGAGACAGTCAATCACTAATGTAAAATTAATTAAAGTTTCAAGATTTCAAACTTAGGCATTGGATTTTACAACTGAAACCTCCTAGCCAATAATACTTGTTTGTTGGATGACTTACATTCCCATTGGAAGTACAATGAGGTTTCGAGTTGGTGAGTGAAGTAAGTTTATGAAACGGAAATGTACTATCTTTTGTGTCTTTTCATTGTGTGATAAGGGAACTCGATGTCTTTAGGAAACGCCATTAGCTCCTGAAAAATACATCCACCGATATGCTTGCCGATTCCAGTCAGTCATTTGACAGTCATATACACATTTTTATAATTTTGAAAACCTAACTTCCGGACTTGCGGATATTTGATCTGCGAACCCAACATGACTGCCACTGGTTCAAAATTACCCAGCAAACCAAACAACCCAAGTGTTCAGGATAGTGACGTTCAGAAGAAAAATGGAATGGCTATATAAACAACAGAAACATATGAAAAGCCATTATATTGAGCAAGTTTTTGACGAACGTTTCTACCGTCCAAAAGTGAGCCAGATATTTTAACTGTTTTCCTCCGTGTACCGGAATATTTTGTCATTCACGTGTGATACAGCTGTAAATCTATACGGCACAAATTTACCACTGGACGCACAACGCTCTACCTGGCCTGGGTTAGCTAGATATCAAATGACACATCTGAGGTGTATTAACTTAGCAGTGAATAGACGAATCAAGTCAAATGTCGCATTGGTGGAGTGAGGATATAACTCGCGCAGTACATAATCTAAGCTTCCTTTACTTCTCGTTTCCTCTGTCTACCACTTCGTTTGAATGTACATGCGCAGTGCTATGTGAAATTGGCTTGTTTGCAACTAATCGAGCCGGAATGTCACCGTCATATATGGTAAAGTCGTGAGGTGAAACACTCCTAATGGGAAATGAGGCTAGTGTTAGACAGCAACTTGTTCACGCTATTCGGCACTTGCGGGTGACACAGAACCTTAAAGCTCATGCCAAACATATGACTCCAAGAAGAACGGTGAACTTTCGGAGGGGTTTTGGTAACCTTAGCTAGTGTGTCACATCAATATGAATTGTTTCTAAATCTCAAATATCGTGCCAAAGGAAGCATGTAGCGGCCTTTGTGTAGCATATTTAGTTGAAGAATATCACAAGCGGACATCTCAGCTGATTATGCCGTCCGTGCAAATTAAATATACAAACGACCCTTCCGCGTTCATTTTGGTGTTCAAGTGGGACAGAAGGGGTGCAGAGGCTCGAGAGCTACTTCAACCAGATGGGCCCCAAATAAGACGAAGCCAGTGATAGGCTGTTGTCAATTTTCAGCAAAATTGCTGCTGTTGCTTTATCTGCTGTAGACTGTCCCGAGGTGTTGAATTTCCCTTATTTGTTCACATCATCCTGTCAACTTACATGAGTTTTGTTGCACTTTGCGTCTTTTTTTGCACGGCCTCACTTGGTTAACCCGTGAGTTTAAAACCAACCACTGGTTCCACTTAGAAAAGCGCATCACCTATATCAGTCCCAATGTAACAAACCTTTTATTGGATAGTGAACTTTCAAGGTTCTGAGTGTGAAAGTTGATTCGTAACAAACCTCCTAACATCAGACCTTTTGAGAACTGCCAAAAGCTGTTTTGTACCACGGTCCTGTAGAATGTGGTCATTCAGGATCTCCCGTCGTACTGCTTGCTGAGGAATGGTTTTGTGTTTTCTGGTCTATAGCTAACTCCTAGATTTCTTGGTATCTTTCATCGAAGCTCCGATAACTCATGGTATCCTGGCTATTTTTAGAAAACCGGTGGTCGGTATGCTAATGTGGATGAACTGTGTAAGGTTTGATACTTCACAAGAAATAACATTAAGAATGACAAATGTATCCCCTGTTTGGAATATCGCTTTACAACATTTGTTCGGGATAGTTCACGCAGCCAAATTTTCGTCTCCGCCTGCTTACCACCTGAAGGTTGCTTCTAAAACCATACAAATAGATGCTTACAACTGGACGCTCCAAATAATTATTCAACAGGTACTGGCATCACGTTATGTGAGAGCTACAAAACTATAATTGTGGCGATTGGTCACCTTGAAACCGGATGTAAGTGTGAAAACAGTATTGTTTCAGTATTGTCACAGTATTGTTTACACGACTTGTGCCCCTCCAGTTTGACGCTAGCGAACCAGTGCATTGACAGGTCTATCTGTTAGTAACCTGATGAGATGCACAGTTTAAAGGGTACTACACGATCACATCAGCTCACATAACCCTCCCAGAATTATTTTTGTTCTTAACTTGTCCCACAATTGTCACCGGAATTGAGGTTCCAGGTTTTGAATTATCTTATTCTGTCAGATAATGTGAAGACAGAAACGGTGCAGCCACAATGGGAACAAGTCAATAAAAAGTGACCATCATCCGAAGATGTGAGATAGAATTTGTCTTGAGGAACGCACAGTTAATCGTACCCCATAACTGCACTAATCACTAGTACGCTTATTCCTACGTATTAATGGGAGGCGGTCATTTTCCTACACTCTCCCTTGGATACACCTGGAAAAGATTCTGGAAGAAGAAACTCACTAGAACTCCTCCATAAGATATCCCTAAGGGGCTTGCTGTTCTTTGCAATGGCTTTGACAGGCAAGAAAACTACACACATCGATTAGTCAATACGTCGACAAGGCGGTACTCACACAGATTTCATCATACTACCAGGGAGGAAAATATCTGTAACTTATTCTTCCTCTTTGTATTCATCATACAAGTTGGATTTACATCTCAACCCACGTCCCGTTCATTGATGAATTCATGCAAGTAGCCCACTTAGAACACAGAAAACCTTTAGCTTCCGGCCTGCTGAGTGGTAATCCAATGAAAAGCGCCTAAACAACCATTATATGATCGGGGTAAGATATAGTGTCCCCAATAAGCTGAAGGTGAATGGTCCCAAGCGCAGAGCAGGCATGCTTTTCACTCAATAGATATTTTGCTGGAGGTACACGTTAAGAATTACTCTTGTCAGTATTGGATGAGGTAATGAGATAAATCATTTGTTCCGACATCACCGAAGGAGCCCGTTGCGGCTTCCAACCTCCTTCTAAGAAAATCACCCAAGAAGTTAGTTGAAATGACCGAAGAGCAACCACCGATTCATCTCACGAAAGACCACCTACTCATAGTTATATTCACATAATGTCTGGTTGCAAAATTAAACAGCAGTACAAACTGCGCTTTGGAAAACCTCAGTTGATGACTAGCTAAAACAACAAGCGACAGGTGGGGTGATTTTTTTTCACCTTTGTATTGTAAAAACCTAGCATTCCCTAATCGCGGCAAACACTCACCTGCGAGTCATATGCAGCAGTAACATTAACCGTAAATTCAGCATGGTTCACATCAGTACAACCAGTGACACTTCAGTACAGGCAGAAAAACTGCTGCGCAACAAGTAACGATGTGAACTCGTCATTAATTTTTGTCGTCTCCGAGTTTTCCTAACTCAAAAGACAGTCCAAGAAGGAATACCGTTATAGTACTATACTACTCATGAAGTTGCTGAAAACACTTCGACGGACTACAACCGGTTTCGCCCCTCTTGGGGCTTATCAGGTAGGCGCAGTCTCCAGTTTCCGTCATCCGTGTGTTCCAGTTGAGCAGACATTGGACAGATTTTGACAAATACACTCATTTGCATATCAAGTTGGTTTTCAAAAGAGACTCACCTGGAACTCGGCTGAATCCTTCGTTTATCATGTTTTTGTCGGTAACCTATTAAATTTGAAGGCAGACCTTGACAATTTCGCAGCACAACAGTTTTTGGATTGTATATTGTTGATTGACTCATTTGAAGGTTGTTTTCTTCGTATGAATTCGTATGTGCATTGTGTCACCCTGTTTGACTGAGATTTTTTTAATGAATCCTCACTAAAGAATCAAGCGCCTTCTCGAGTGCGTAAGCAATCGAGCTCTCCGGACTGGCGATTCTTATTAAGACAAAGTAGAGTGTGTTAAAATCACAACGGAACCGCGCCATTTCACTCGCCTCCCAAATTAAAATGTCTGACATGCGGCATCCGGGTAAGATTGTGGCAACGTGTGGTTATGTGAGTAATTAATGGCCGGGCAATACTAATGCATTTCAGCCATCCTAGTTGCGGATGGTCTTCCTGTGTTTGGTTTTGTCACCCATCTAGGTAGTATGATATTCCGAATTATGGCGATAGCGTGCAGCGGTGATAGAGACGAAGCTCAGAAGTATGAACATAAATTTGGAAACACTTGACAGTTGTTATCAAACAGACAAGAATCAGTCATGTCCCGTAATTCTTTCCCAAACAAGGGAACATTCATCGTCCGTCGCGATCCTTCGCTGTCTAGGCCAAAATAAGACAGATATCCTTGTACTTGTGCTCAAAGTCGGAAATACTCCATATGGTAGGCAAAACTGGAACCTAATGCCTTTGGTACACTCACGCAACCTTTTTCAAACCAACTTGACAACAAGTAACACGACCGAAACCGTCAGTACTGAGCTAGTTTGAATTTTAGTTTTGTCTGGAAAAGAAAATCGTTCAATCATACAATCTGTTTCAGACATCCAGTCTAACTCAACCGTAATCTAGTTAAACGAGTAATTTGAAGACTGTAAGCCGGAACAGCCTCCAGACTAATTTCCTCTGTTTATTCTTCGTCTGGCCAAGGCTACATAGTATTACCGTATCTGATGGGCATTAAGCCAAAATGGATATCACATAAGCTCACGGAGTGTAGTAAGTCCTTCTGGATTTGTCAGGTCTGCAGGAAGTAGTGTGCCAGAAGCATTGTTTGTGTGGACATGGCTTAATAGCTGGTAGGATGAACACTTGGCGTGAAGTCCGTACCACGAGCGATAAACGGTTAATTTCTTTGAAGAACAATTTGATGTTCTGCCTCAGGGCTGAGATGGTAAAGAATTGTGTATCAAATCAAGCACTCCATTGAATCACAACTTTTAACAATTGAGAATTCGTGAGTCAGACCGCCTAAACTCACTGGCATTTTGCCATAACTGTAGCTTCTGGGTGCATTCATTTTTTTCACCCAGATTTCATCATCACTGGAGAAGCAGTTGGTTTGTAACCATAGGGGAGTAAAAACATGGTGATATGAGATTCACAGAATGACTCATTTGAGGTATGCACTGTTACGTTATTGCTTGTACAAAATGGGCGTGAACTGAATTTGTCGAAAAAATATGTCGGCCGGTACACACCTATCATATTTTTTTACTCCTCGGCATCCAAATATCCATAAATCCATCACTTCTATACACAGCATTTAAGCACCAACGTCTCCAAATGCGCATAGAGTACCAGTTTAAATTGCCTTTAGCTAACAAAATTCCTGAGTTCCTAGGTCTACTGGGATCATCAGAAGATTTTGAGTATTCCTAGATTAGCGAGCTACGCTGGCCGAGCAATTGACTGTTTGCCTCCACTAAGCTGCATGCTCAAGCTGAGGTCAACCAGTTGCCTTCAAATAACTGTTATCAGCTTTACTGTAATAACCTAGACAGGATAAGCGTTCTACTCTGACTAAACCAGCCACCTCAAAGTGGGACAACAAAGAACGTCTATCCTAAAAAGTGAATGTCACTGATCTTTAGGGTCTTAGTGGTTCCGAACAGTACCGTCAACACAACTAGCATAATAGCACGAAAACAAACAGGACAAAAAGACTGGGTTGTCTTTGAAAGCTTCCCACAAATCTGGTAGGCATCCCTTGCCAACTGTTTTCAACAGCCCCTGAATCACCCTCCTTCACTGGCAAAATCTATCTCGCAGTTTAACGCTATATATAGTTCACGAAGATCTACAAGGTACACCGATTTGTTTATTGATTTGCTGGGACAACCCAATATTTGGAACAATGATATTGTGTACCTTGGCGTTTTAATTTATCGTATCGTCGATCCAGTTTTACCATTTCGTCATGAATCATGTCCCTAAACGTCATAACAATCAAACTGAGCAGATGATAAAAACACCTGAATGACCATCAAATACAACGATCAGTATAATAACCAACCGGAGTACATACCTTCGGCACAAAATTCATGCGTACAGCGGTAGCTAGCTTCTCATTACCCCCAGCGTCAACCTTACACTTGGTATTTGATTGTTGACCAAGTAGCCCTCGTAGCCTTCTGGCTATCTTCACCACTTAGGCGAGAATACGGTGTGTGAGTGAGAGTGATGTGCCCATATACAAAGAATCAAGTCCAATTATCTGCACGAATATGGAGGATGTACAAAAGAACACAACATCTGTTCATGTTTTTTCTTCAAAGTTCGGTTCGGATACATGTTTTGCGAAGTTAGAAACAAATGATGAGAAAAAAGTATTAATTTTCCTCTAAAAATTGGCTGGCAATTACATCGAGGTAACAGAGGTCACTTGGTTGACTGTGACTGTGGTGAATACCGCAGTATGGGTTGCACCCGAAATCCCTCAATATATCAGAAGTGTCTTCATTGGATTATGGTCGCGAATCCCAACGCCTTTTTGCCCAGGTATAAAGGTGCTGTTCGATGGTTTACCTTTGAGCTTGCGTTGTTAATTCTATGATGATTTCGTCACGGATTGGACTGACCATTTTGGGAGCCCCCAGTAGCCGTAATTTCTAAATGTTCATCAATCCTGCTTTCTACTCCCATGCCAAATTAAACTTATGAGAAGGTCCTAGATCTTTTACAAATTAAGGTCACCACGTTTAGAAACGCAATCATATCAATAATTTGTGACAATATCCAATCAAACTGTTCACACAAAGCTTGTCCCGTGTTCTAATCAGAATGGTATGCGAGGTGTCGTGGTATGTTTCTTTACAAACCTTTGACAATCACGAACCAGTTCCTGTTATGTCTGGTACATGAAGGTGCATCACTCGAGTCGAGGAATCCTGTGAAGATTCGTGAGCTTGCAGCGTGAAGGTACAGAAATACATGCAACTTAACAAGTAGTGGTCTGATTATTGTTTGGTTAGACTCTTCACATAGACTGTTTACATTTCTTTCATAAAAACGATGGCAAAAGTCTAATGCCTGCTGTTGAGATAGGATCATACAGATTGTTGTCTCACAAAAGATGGGTGAACTGAGGCCTGCTATGTTTGGGGAATTTGTCCAAAACCCTGGACGCATCATGTGTACAATTCACAAACTGTATGATCCATTTTACTCTATAACGGACTGCGACACCCATAAATTTGTCGAAAACACTTCAACAACCGTGTGTTCCGTCAAGAAACTGTACGCCGACGTCTCGAAATACATATCAACTGAAACCAAAGCCAGTCTTTGTACTGCACATTTAGTCAGACAACATCATAAACAGAAGATCCCGCTTGGCTTTACTTTACTCTCTCGTTGACGCCGACCCGATTTCGCCAGTTAGCAATCTCGTTCATTCGTCCTCAATAGTGCGGGTGAGATTTCGCTCTTCTCGGGGGCATCAGTCGGCTGAATACACCTTTCCATCCGGCCGTCCCTCTATTCCGAAATTCATTTGTCCAAGTTCACTGCGTCCGAGGTGTTACCGAAAAAAATAGTTTTATTATTATTGCATGTGCTGTGGATGGCCTGATTAATTTTGTGAATCACTCATTTATTACCGCGGCCAGAAGTGTGTTGTGTGTTGTTTTGTGTCATCTAACTGGCGAAACTGCTGTCGGGTCCTAATGCACTTTGAAACAATGATTATTTAATATTTTCAACTACACTAAACATATTCTGGCAGTAATATTCGCTAGAGTCTAATGAAATCACTGAGCGAAATAAATAAAAAACTAAACCAGTCCCACGGCTTCTGGGATTTTATTGCTAAAGTGGGAAAATCTGGATAGTTTCAACATGGACGGTCCATTCAAAATGTTCTTTCGCGTTTCACCTATGGAACGCAACAACTTTTGAATGCATTTGATATGTGCTGTGGTTATTTTGTTCCGTGAAATTTAGTTCCAAGCATCTTATTCGGTATCACCGGTCGTATGTATTTTTGCCTATCACTAAAAACTACGCGAAAGAAACAAATTTATGAGTAAATCATATTAGTGTTAAAAAAGAACATGACCGAATATTTCGTTTGTAATCTAATTTGACTGATTGTGCTGCACAAAGACAGCCTAATATTTCACTTGATGTAATTTGGGAGATATCGTGGTACATGTACTTCAAAGAAAATCAATATTTAACGTAATACAGTTAGCCAAAGATTCATCTGAATTTTCAGGTGGTTGTTTTACCACATGCATACAACATTTTTCTGCGTTTTTGGAAACTAAAACTAGTGGCCCACATGGAGGATGAAAGTGCTAGTGTCCTGTCGAGGAATTTTTGAGGGAAAATATGATTACCAACTAAAATATGTAGCAACCATGTGTATCCTACTCTGCTTAGAATATCATGAACAAGAGTTTCATTTTGTTCTCTCGCTAACACCAGCACGAGGTTGTTTTTCGTAGCGTCCAGGGCAAGGCATTCCTCCCATAGTAAAGGAAATTGTCGCCGTGATTATTATTTTAACCTAAAGCTGCGATAACCTCTGTGCATTAGTTTGAAAGAGACTAGAATACAGCCTCCTATCAAAACTGGAATGAATCTTCCCTCGTACCAGCTAGCACACAAGTGAACAATCTAATTAGGAGCACTGACTACTGAAGTTACCCACAAAGCAAACGAAGAGTACGTGCCTCATTGTTTTGCAAAAACAACACTATCGTAGCCAAGCCTATTTTAGTCGTCCAAAATTTTGCGTGCACACACAACTGGCAGTGATTGAGGCCAGGGAACAAAAGCGCCTCTTTTTGAATGATCATCATCATGATGGATAGCTTAACCTCAATGTTCAAAACTGATGCTTCGCTGCCGCAGAACCAGGACTTATTTAAAAGCTTTGTTGCGAAGAAAAAGATATAAGTGAACGGGAAATGGACTAAGTGGTAGTTTGCCACATCATTCCAAGATGATTAAACCTTCGGATATTCATTCAGACAGTCCGGCAAGAAACTGACTGCAGAAATGCCACCGACACCAATCATATCTTGCAGCGTTTTCGATCACACACAGTAGGAATTAAGTGGTCTCCATCCTAAAAGGTGAGTCACATGGACAGCGCTCAGACTTTTCGTAATCTGCTTCTTATCTATCTGCCAGGTCAAAGGTTCGCCAGCTCTCTACTTCCGCCATTCTGAATTGGGTAGAGAAGAAAACAGTGTCGTCCGTAATTGATGGTTTGATATGTGTAATACAACCAAAGAAATATAACCAACATGGATCTTAGTGTTGGACACATTCCTCGATGGATGTACCCGTCGGCTCTTGTTGACCGCATCCATATTAGTTGGGAATATACAGTTCGCGGACACTAGATACATCGAACAGGATGTACAGATATCAATTTTTCAAAGTGGTTTATATCAGTTAGTTACAACCGGCAAGAGAGAAGTGATCGATCAAGTAAGTTGGTGTGAGGACACCACAGCCTCTCTGCTGAATCGAACTGATGTGTTGCCCTCGAAAGTGAAATTATGTGACCGGCCTAACACGATACGTCATCTTTAGCACGAGGAAAAGCAGCAGACGTGAAGTCAGAAATGGATGAAATCACTTCGTCGATAACAGCTGTATCGATGTTAAACCAGCAGCCCCGCTTAGTGGACAACGCACAAAAATGGATGCCCAAGGGGACACCCCCAATGTCACATAGAAATGTCAACAACTAGGATTAAATGGCATTTACAACCTATCCGTTGCTTGAGAATATTAGGAGATGCACGAAATTATTAAAATTGAGGCCAACAGAATAAGTTTTACACAACTATTTTGGCGTACCCAAGTTAAAGGAACTTGAATACCCAGTTTATCCACGTGCGTAGAGTCCCAATACACAGTCACACTATTGAAATCTGTAGGATGTGGACTAGACCTTTCTAAACTGCTTGATACGTTTCAGTTTATTGGTCTAATCAATGACACAAACCTTTAAAAGAAAACACTTTCGACCAACGTATGTTCTGTAGTCACCACTGTTTCCTAGTAAAGACAACTGAAGCGTCCTGTGATTATCCGATTTAAATAAATTACGAATTTCCACTTCAGGTTATTTCCCTAAAGTGACATTTGCTGTGGCATGACAAGGGTTTAAAATTTCTGTTAAACGACGGCTAGCAGCAGCAAAGTGACGATGACGCCGAAAGCTCACCGCAGGGACCAATACCGGCAAGCGCTGGAGCATCCGATGTTTAGTGTAACGTTCATTTTTACTAAAAGGTTTGCAATAGTTCCCGTAGTTCAGGCCAGAGAAGCTGGAAGATGTCAGCTGGTCCACCAAATCAAACAGCAAGTTTAAAAATATCCTGGAGAAATTCGGGGCTATTTGACAACAATTTTTATTTTCTCACACAACTGGTCATCAGCTCATTCCGATGGGCACTCGTCCGGGCATATTATGACGCCCTAGTACAAGGAAAATGAAGTTCGTCCAACTAACACAGTAAACCCCCGAGGCTTACTTCAGAAGATTCTCGTAGTCTATGCTCGACTCCCTTGAAGATGCACCATGCAGTCATCGCTATCTAGGTGGGCTTACCCAAAAACATAAGTTACATCAAAGGGCAATTTCCCAGGAGGATTAGTCAATCTTCGCCTAATGATTTTGGACTGTTTCTACATTGTTCAAAAGACTTATTTCCATAAACTTTCGATGTGGATAAACCAGGAGTGACACTCAACGAAGGTGTCTTATAAGGCATTAGCAAAAAACTGTCCCTGATATCCAAATCATTTTAGTGCCGTGTTTAGCCAGATGTATCGACATCGTCATGTGTTTCACATAGCTGCAAAAGATTGGTTGGTCTCAATAGCCTTCCAGGATTGGAAGCACAGCTACAACAGGTGTAAGTTAGGAATCCTTACGTGTCGTTAGAGAGGAGTGTGCATTGTTAATAAGCAATAAGAAATAAAAAGTAAGCCAAGCCTCTTGTTGTGGGTGTTTTGTGACCCGTTTTTGTATTAATCAGCGAACACGGACGACTAAGTTTCTGTGCTTTAGCTGGTGTACCAAAGCTGTATTGAAAAGTACCGTACATGATACTGGTAATAGAAATTCCCGATATAACTTCTTTGGTGACCCTCTCCTCAATTTTCCTCGCAATTTTTCACTGGAGCCTCCACCTTTGATTAACTCTTATTAGGTTGTGTACGGGACCACGTGTCCATTAAATGCTGTTCGTGGTCTTGTCAAGCCGTTTATTTCATACCTATGTCTCAAAAAGATGTTCCCCATGGCCAAGCTCGCAGCAACGCATAGGAGCGAAATGGGTAGTATCCAGCCTGCATGATCATTCATCCTAGATATGTGTGATTTACGGTGTCTTACCTCTAACCATCTTCTATCAAGAAAGATTTTAATTAGAAAACCTAATCACCAGAGAAACACCAATTTGCCATAATTCCACTTTGGGCAAAAAAGCAACACCGGGTACTAATTAGATCGTGTTGTTAAAGAAACAAAATAAATAGATTTCATAATCCTGAAAAAGAGCACTCTAAAATATCATGAACCACAGTTGGCTCATTTTACAAACTATTCCGGTCAATGGTGTGTGCAGATAACACATCATTTCATATGAATCACAGTGTATATACTGCGCCGGAATCTTACTTATTTCACATTAGCTTTAAGTTGGACACTTTTTTGTAGACAGTGTACATCGGGTAGTTTGCTCCTGTCCGTCCAGCTAAGTTTTCTGAACGGAGGAGTCACGTGATCGGCACTATTCACGGTATACACGTTACTCAATGAACCTGGTTTATTGAGTTTGTCTGCATCACCCGGTGGATAAAAAGTCTCATGTAGTTTACAATGATAATAACGGTATTTCCGCTTACCAACTGAGGCTGTGTAGCAATAGCAGTTACTGTTTAATGGCAGTCCTTGGAGTAGGTGATCGGAAAAAGGTTCAACAAGAATTTGGGAGCCATAAGGTGGAGTCTTTGATCTATGGACAGGAGCAATTTTTGGAAGGTCTGCGGGAATGGAATAGAACCACTCAGGACGGCGACTTGTTTTACCGTTTGAGTAACCCCGATCCTGATTAAAAGCAGTTGGATGCGATCGGTTTTTTTTGCACCAAGATTCGTACTCGCGTTCGATGGATTTTGCGAGACAACGGGTGCCGGAATCACGCGCGCGCAGTTGGGAATGTCGACGAAACATTTCAGTTGGATAGTGTAACGATGAAGAAGATGAGGCTGCGGGAAATTCTCTGAGTGACTCTTTTCTTATCCTGCCGGCTTTCAGCCCATACCACCAGAATTTCCAGCAACATATCCCAGTACAACACAACCCACACTTATTCACCGCTTTCGTTCCATTGGTGTCCTCAGACAAATGCTTGGCAGATTCATTTGTGGTCCGACTGGGAGTACCTGTGTTTCCGAAAGGACTTACGCACAAACAATGACACTGAAATTTAGGAAACAGGCAGTTTAGTCGTCCAAAAAAATTACCACAGGTCATCTGAAGATTACCTGAACGGAGCTCCTCAGAGCCCACTGGCAGAAATTCAACCGACTGAATTTGATTAAAATGTCGGGAATTCAGTCGGGATATCACTACACTTCTCCCTAAAGGGACAGTGAGTCTATTCCCCGCAGACGGATCGGCTCCCGTGTAATACTGGTTACGTATGTGAAAACCATGTTCAGCTGGTACAGAGCTATGGCTTGCCGAATACATATGAAGCCGCCGGAAAAACCTCCGAAAAATCTGCCTGATACTTTGGCGAAATAGTCTTCCAGATGCACAATAGAATATCCAATTCGAACACGCGTTTAGAAAACAGAGACTGCGCGAAAGGTAGTAGAGAAAGCGGTGGATATCGTCATCTTTCTCTCCGCCGAATTTAAAATTCAGTATCATTAAATAGATCATTTGTGGAAATGTGCTAATCACATACCAGATATTCATAGAGATTAGAAGACGGGTCACATGACCTGCGTTGTCTGTTGGTCCATGGCGCTGACCTTGGTTACGACGACGACGACAAGTTCGTTGATAGGCGGATGTCGCATTCCCCCGCAGATGGACTGTTAAAGGTATGTGGCCACATGTATTGATCGATTCCGTCGACCTTACGCTACGCGTACCATGTTTACGAACCGGTGAACGTTGAAGTGATTTCCGATCCTGTAAGAATTCCAGAAGTCTAGCTGGTTGGTTGTTCAAGGAAATTGTCCGTAGTCGCATTTGTGCTGCCCATGGATCTCCGGTATTCGTACAACCTTGGACGCTCAAAAAGGGTGTGCCAGTGAGTGGTGATGTCGCGCTAGTCGTTCGACTGCGCACCGAAAACCCAAGCCCAAAAGTATGCCGCACACGAAAAATATTCCAACATATGATGGCGGTGGCTGAGGTCATTCCAATCAGCGGAATTAGCCCCCACAAAATGAAATCAATTAGTGTCACAGCCTGGAAAACCTCGTTATTTCCTTCGGGCGGATCACAGTCGTCTTTGTGATAACTATTTTTCCGAATATCGTAGAAGATAGCATATGGCAGTACTGGGAAAATTAGTAGGATAGAAAGGCCGATCCAAATTAGAACCAACCACGATATACTTGGGCCATTGCTACGAGCCTGAATTGGGCGGATTATCAGATATGCTCGTTGAAGTGATAACATGGTCTGCATATAAGCTGACCAATAGAACATGTAATTGGATAAAATGAGGTGAAGCTTGCATCCAACTGTATTGTAATCACGAATGTCCAAATCCCGCCAAACCTTCAACAGCATCCACACACCTTCTAGTACTAGGACAAGGAAGTCTCCAACGCATATGCTGACCAACCAAATGAGCATGTTCACTGGGAATAGACGTGATAGGAAAAGAAATATCAGACAGAAGACCGTGCCAAATATTCCAAGAGTCAAAACCAGAGGGAGATACCACTTCAGAAAATACTTTTTCAGGTTGTGATATAAGTAGGCATATCGCCCTTTCCCCTGCCGTTGTACTGAATTATTCTGGAATGTGGTGTTCTGGTCTGATAATCTGCTGGTAACTGAGGGATCAGCCAGTGTAGTCGACTCCGTTTGGGAAATGTTCTCTGTCGCAATAGGAAAAAGACATTGCAGTAACAAACACAATTGGAATAAATGCATGTATTTCCCCATAACTGAGTAAAGTTCGTTCACATTCTTAACAATTCCTCTTGGCAATCTACTCTGAACGTGTGTTGACAGCTATTAGATGGCGGTGGTTTGGTTCCGTACTGATTGGTTGCAAACTTGCTGGTGGGCTGTTTGACTGAATTTTGATTGGTCGGTGGTTCTAACCAACTACAGTCTGGGGTTTGCGGGTCACCTAAACGCGACATTTCTTGGATGGAAACGAATTATTCAGAACTACCTGGTAGAAAAATATACACAATAGTTGATAATTTCCACATATGCTGACAAAAAGCGGATCACAAGTCAGACCTCGCTTTGCAGAACATGGGTAATAAACAGAAACTCAGGAACGTGGGCGAGCCCTCTTACAATTATATTGCATAAAGGCAGAAAATGGGATGCAGAGCGCTGCCCGTCTCACAATTTTCACTTGTCCCAAAAAGGCAACAATGAAAGCGAACGGGACCACGACTTCCAGCTCATAAGAAGAGAGGACCAAGCCAAAAATTCCGTAATTTCGTGTTTTATATATGTGATTTAGAGTTCCGGGGTATTTCTCATATAATCGTTAATGATTCTCAATCATTACTCTGGAGGTTACTTGATAATTGTGTAGATTTTGTAATTAGAACGCGAAATACTGCGTGTCTCTACAGAAAAACCTCAACTGAAACACACCTATCTTTCTTCATACAGTGGGAGAATACAGAATATCAGCTACTACTGGGTTCACGCAGGTCGAAGTTCAATATTTTGTCTACGTGTACACTTGAAGTAGGCCTCACGCATCAGACATGAACGAAATTTCTTTAATACTAGGAAGCAAAGTCTCAGCTTTAGCGCACTTAAAACCTGATATCTACTCAAGGTTCTCAAACAAATAAGTTTGGCTGTGTTGGTTTTCCCAGCGTGCTACCACACACTCGCCTCACTGTAAATGATCGTTTGAGCAGATCCAAATTTGCCACCAGGAGGATAACCCCAACGGATTAGCAGCCTGTCCAAAAGAAACGAAAAATAACTTCAAGTTGACAATATATTTCGATCACCCCTGGTCACCGCCTTCCGCTTAAACTTTCTAATTCATATTGCAAGCAACTGTTGGAATTTGGCAAAACCGTAATTTTTCTTCGGAATGTTTAAGTGATCCTCCATCCGGACTAGCACAATGGGTTTGCCAAAGTAGTTACGGATTTCATAATTAATTAATTATTACTCAAATTAATTAATTAAGTATTAATTAATTAATTACGGATTTCATACTGATTGCACAGAAGTGTATTTACCGATCTAAATAATTAAAATGTATAGAGTGGCTCGTTGGAACTCTGGTATGGCAAGCGAATGAATGGGAAGATTGTAACCTAAAAATTTCACCTGAATGGTGGGCAGTAATTTCATTGTTTAGTTTCCGTAACTTGTACGTAACAGCGATTTTCATTGCGTTAGGCGAAGATGCAGTCAATGAAAAAAAACGTGTGTATATCTGGGCAAGTCAGTTGTGTGTGAATATTTAGGATAGTTTTATCCCGAGGAGTAGGGAGTACACGATCGGCATTCGCAGAAGGTTTAGTCAAAATAAGGAAACTTCATTTTTGGCACACAAGTTAGTCAGTTGTATTAGCTTTGGGCTTGAATAACGGAAATTCCCCATCCAAAACTTTACTCCTGTAACACGTTCTTCGCTCATTCAGCCAAGGCATTGAACTTCTAGTGCTAGTGGGACTCGAAGAGGCTTTCATTCATTTGCGGATAAGCGCTCTCTTGAGAATGGGTAGTGCGTCAATGAGTGCCTATGTACGAAGTAGTTCTAAAAACGACATGCACTAACGCGCACTTCCTGATCAAGCGGTAGCGACAATTATCGCTTCTCCGATGAAAAGATCGCTGAACATGTGGATGCGAGTATCGGTTCGACCTAATGTGCTAAACATGCTTATGATGATGATACCAGCTAGTAAACAAAACCGAGTATCACACCGTCTGAGACATTTGGAACCGTACTGTCCATCAAAAGACATGTGAATAC
Organism: Clonorchis sinensis; assembly: GCA_003604175.2. NCBI lineage: Eukaryota > Metazoa > Platyhelminthes > Trematoda > Opisthorchiida > Opisthorchiidae > Clonorchis > Clonorchis sinensis. The sequence goes on from CM030371.1 coordinate 15,138,758, forward strand.
CCATTGCCTTGGAGGAAAAGTTACTCTTGTCCCGGAGTTAATTGACAAATATTCTCGCTTCATAATGTTTTCTTCATTACAATTATTACTCAGTTAACACGTCTTCAACTACTCACTACAATGACTAGATAACCTATATACAAATGCACGTACACAGAACAACCAGACAAAAATATGCACCTTAAAATTTACGCCAAATTGTATACTTAGAGTCGGGTTCCTGCAACCTCAAGTTCGGCGATATATCCTAACACATAAATAGTTTCGTCAGGGAAGCATGGACATTATTGTTACTGGACCCCTTACATTTGAGTTCAAGATGACACCAACAGGATACACGTGAAGGAAACAATGGATATAGCAGAAAATTGAGTTACAGCTAGTCGAAGAAAGTATGGCGGAGGTCATTAGAGTAAAATCAAGGGAGTGAGCAGACTGAAAGAAAATCACCTGGTGATAGACAAATCGACAGAAGCTTATAGAAATAAGAGCGCTCTTTCCAGGTGTGGACTTAGGATCTTGAAAAAACTTAGCCTGACGCAACAAATGGCCCTTCGATCAGAAATTTTGGGTTGTTGCACCTGGACAGTGAGTCAACACTTTATGGACCACCCAAAGGTGATCGGTCCAGGATGGTGCACCTTTAGGTCCGTGTCAGAGAACACTTCCATAGTTTTTAGCTCAAAGGAACAAAAGAGCAGTATCAGCGGATAATGTGAGCATATATATGGAACCGTAGTCGTATTTATTAGAGCGTCATCTGTACTGTTGTTACTCAACACTCAGAAGCCTAGAGACACCGTACAGCTGTTGCAGTCTTGTTGAAAATCCTCAGCAGTGAGTCTCACAATCAATCAAGGAGCCATTCGGCCACGGGCATTTAGAAGCACTACAATAACCTCCGGTTTGGATGCTTCAGAGCCCACTCAGTTAGACACAGGTTGGCTTCTAAGGAAAATCCTATGTTTCACTGGTGTATCTTCAAATGAAATTGGTCGATAAAGACAACGCTGCGGTTAAAAATCGAACCCGACCATTCCAGTGTCCTGAAGTTCATCGTTACGACAACTGGCAAGGGAGCGGCGCTCCAAATAACGTTAGTATTGTATGGCAGTATAAGCGACGGCAAACATCTTTGTTTATGGAAAATAGTCAGCCATTTGACCTAGCAAAGAGGAAAGGTTTCTAGGAATCAAAGCCTATTTAGAAAGAATTGTTTGTCTACAATGATAAACGCCAGCAAAATGCAAAAAAGAAATTTGACTCTTGAACGTTGTTTTTTTTAAAGCCAATGCATTGCAATTGAAAAAGGAAGGTCGAAGCAGCCAATCATTTCCGGTTTCCTCCACAAGTGAGTGAACTTTACGGATACAGAAGAAGGGCGAACAGGGAGAAGCACGTCTTTAATGAAACTAGAGAAAAAAATTGTCAGTGTCAGCTGCGACTGGGACTGAATCTCCCCTTAAAAACAAGGTTAGTGAACGCCTGTTCCGTTAATGTTAATACGTTGGCCTCACCCTGCTCATGCAGATTGGTTTTAAGTGCTCCATTCTCTGTCACTTCAGTGAAAGACATAAAACACCATGTATTTGGAAGTATGGGTAAGCGAATCGGTCCACGAAGTTGGTGAACTAGTTATCTCAGTTATCCTTGGCTGTCCGATTGTAACGTTACATTCTGCTTTTGTTCAAGTCGTTGTAGCAAGTGACCTGCTAATTAACCCTCAAAAATGCCATTGGTTATTTTGCTAGCAACGCTTGTTCAGTCTGAATCAATCCAACAAGCTGGGGACACCTGGAAGCTCAGAGTAGATTGTGTATACCTGAACTTCTCAACGCACTAGCCAGGGTTATTACCATAGTTTTCCATGGCATTGAATGGCTGCGTCTTTGAAGACCGTAGGAAACCACTTCCCAACGTCATATGCAAGTTAGTGGGCGACTCTATCGTACACAGACCAGCCTCGATTCAAATATATGTGCGGAAGGGCAGTCTAGATTTTAGCTCCCTCCGTTATCTTGCCTCCATTTTTGCTGAATGCTCACACGTAAATACTGGGGGACTCGAATACGAACCTTATTCTACTGCAGTTCGACGTGAAGAGCGCATAAAATTTTGACACGGACTAACATTTTGAGTTTGAGAAGAACAAGTGCCCTTTACTAGCAACTAGGAAGGAGACGAGATCTAGCTGCACCGTCTTAGCTTGGCGAGTCAAGCAGGAATAAGACTGCGGAATCTTTGTTCAACTTTGCGAAAGCACCCTAACTGTCATTTCAACACCCTGACAGGTTTTGCTTTCTTAAACAGACTATTCTGATTATTTATGCAAGAGGCATGAGGAATAACTGCCACTGTGACAGACACAGTAAGAAAAGCACTCGCATATGTTCCCCTAGGAACACAACTTTAAACAACACCGTGTAAACTCATCGGTTGTCTGCTAGAACTGGACATATGCTCGGATATCGCCTAAGCATTTATGGTGAATTCCTTGTTCATTGGTTTTGTTCCGAAGTCCCTGATTGCATTCTCAGAGGACTTATACTCTCTCTTAAGGCAGCCTTCTACGAAGAAAGCCCTATATTCACTTTCGTTCTCTTCGTTGATTGCGTGCGTCGTCTCTCTCTGACCGTTCACACACTACTGTGTGTGGAATATGATAAACGTGGGTTTTCTTATCGAATCAGTGAGTCCACTCACGAAAACCTGCTGATCACATTTGCCTGTTTACACCTTTTTTGTGCGAGAATCTAAACACCTTTAGCACATCATTCTTTTGAAGGGTTCAGATGGAGGTAAAGTAGATATGACCGCAGAATTTAGTAGCCATATTTTTTTTCGGTATAACAGGTGTAGAGTTTCCAAGGAATACAAAGACAGCGGACTAGTGACATATTACCCAAGTTGCGGACGAGGTTTTGAGTGCCATCGCTAGTTGAAAGGATAATTTTTAATGTTTTCCTTATACGGCGAGTCGAAAAACACCCACACAGGCCATGGAACACCTTCTCCTGACTAGCTGACACCATGGGATAGTAAACATACTGCTTCCTCTTGTCCGACGGCTTCGTTTTCGAAGGTTCACATTAAATCGTCATTGGATTAGTTCTTCTCTGTGTTCCTCTCAGAAAGGAGCTGAATTTATTAGGCCGAAGACTGTAGGTTGTAAGAATAACCCCATCCCAAACAGCATGGTTTAGATGAATTGCAATACGGTGGAATATTCAAATGGACGGCGTATTCGTTGGGCTTACCGGAATGCTGAGGCACGGGTACTAGTAGGTGCTTGTGATTCACTCACATCATGTCATATGTGGAAACACTGGGTACATTTTGTGTACGCATCATGATGTTGAGCCTGTCGCAAAAACGGAAGCCCGCTTTCTAGATACCTCGTCATAAACTGGTCGACGCCATTTTATACCAGTGACGCTTCTTGGAGATCGGTTGTCAAAAAATCATTTGCCTGCAGAGACCACATCTTGCAACCCCAAACAACACACCTCTTCGTTCATGGTAGCTACAACCGACCGGTACGTCCCACTGATACACCGCCGTGACATCACAGGAGACATAAGTGTTGACGAAAGTTATTTAGACCTTCAGGATTTTTTCAGTGACCATATAGCGCACACTTCCGTCAGAACTGGAGCACATCTTTCAGCACTTCGAGGCTCTTCTGACGATTCTTCCACTGTTTTAATCTACATGAAATTTTCTAGTGCGTCTCTGCCACCGTAAATATAATCTAAACGAAACTTTCCTTGTGGTTCACAGTAAAGTTGCTGTATTTGTATGATGCGTACCATTATTTATTACATTTAGATATAGGCAGTCCAGTCAGTGGCCATGCTGTTCCTGACAATTTCGGATGTAAATTTGACGTTCATAAATGTCTTCGGAAGCAAATTGTTCCCGTATTGTGTTGCAGTACGTAGTCCAAGACATGAAGCTGATGACCCACAGCACTAACTCTGGGACGAATTCAGAAATTTACGAGCATACTGAATTTCCTTTCAGTTAGAGTTACTTTTTATTGAATCTGATATCTGTGTCCATACATAGTTTTCGGTTTCATTATTAATTTTGTGTTCATATCCTCTTCAAGTAGCTCATTCAGTCCGTTTAGCAAAGTTGGGGTCGAGAAATGTAAACCGAATTCCCCTGGAGGGATCTCTACCAATCGCGCAGCATCTCTGAAGACACATATCAATTAAAGTGTCAGTCAGTAGAGTAGGAGCGTGTTGGATAATTCTTCCACGAAGGCAGAGGCTATAAAAGCGAGATCGAAGCGTTTTATGTCTGTGATGAGGATATTGCCAGGTGAGGAGAAAGCTGGATGATTACGTGAACTGACGAAAAGTGGCATGTTTGAATTGTTCACATTATGGCTTGTCCTGAGTTGCTGGAATAACCTGTGAAAAAGTTTGGCTTCGTGACGAAATTTTATTGACCTGCGGTCCAAACATCCAACTTAGACCTTTGACAGGGATTTACAGGCATTCCACAAGGTCCCAAACTACTGAAGACGCTAAATTACCCGATCCGAATACGCCCATTCTAATAAATCAAGTTCTTTTTACCCAGATCGAACTTCGTTGGTTCATCACGAGCCAGTGACAGGTCATCTTTACTGGGCGTTGAGAAATTAGTTGTTTATAAGTGACAGATTCAGGCAAAACCAAACTGTCGCGCTTTATTTCAAAAAGCATTTATGCGGCTATGTCAGATTCTAGATTCTGGAGACCAACTCATTTCAGCACCGTCAGCCCACATAGAAAGAGTGCATGTGAGGTGCTGAGAAAGTAACTTTAAGACCAGATGCAAGACATGCTGCAGGCAGTCCACCTCCCATCAACTCTATACCAAAGGTCGCATCAGAGTTTCGGTAGAACTAGATAAAAACAATTAAGTGGCAGAGTCCAACTTTTCTCATCTGATTAGCAGCTAAGCACTAGCTAGGCACTGTTGGAATGAACTAGGCAAACAACTATCGTTTCAAGGTTCATCTGGAAAACCATGTAGTATAAAGTGCACTGAATCCTACGTAGACGAATGTTCTGCTTCAGGTTTAGTCAACATGCTGTGGTTGATACTAGTTTTCGGTACAGTTTTCGCAGCTGCGAGTAAAGGCACAGAATCGATTGGACTGCGGGAATATGTTGATTCAAAGGTGGGTTTATGTTTGGTCTGTATTCATGTAAGTTCAACTTATGTGACGGTGCGTACTGGAGGATATTGCTATGTAAAAACAATTGTCCGAACTTCATTGAGTGTTTTATCATCCAATTTAACGCCATTATGCGTACATGCAGTCCATCACATACGAGAGTCACGTCAAATGACATTAAGGAATGTGCGCGGTCGAAGTAAGCAGAAAAGAATAACAAACACAAGAGTTCAGCATTCAGCTGTGATAACATTGTAGAACATTTCGTAATTTTGGCTTTTCTGAGCAATGCCCATACTTCTTGTGCCAACAATTAGTGCAATCATATTGCGACCCAGTCGAAGAATTCTGCGGAGCTAAATGTCTGAGTTTTCATCGGTAGTTTGCTACCACTACCACCAGGCAACTATGCCGATGGTCTTAGGTGTTCCTTCAAGTCGGTTTGCCCCCTCGTACCAACCCAAAGGTTTCAGTTTATGGTACGGCACTTCCTCGTCATCACGAGCAAAGTGCTTGTAGTGCCGTTGGTTTCGGTGGGATTTATTTGTCGGCATCTCATATCCCTATCTTTGATTTTGGCCAGCCGCTTCAAGGCATAAATGTCCACCATACCGGAAGGAAGAATAAGAAATCTGTAAATAAAACCCACTTGTTCCAACCGCCAATTGGGCATCTAAGGGAGGACATATGAAGCCTGAAAACTAATCTCCACAAGATCAGTGGTAACCCGAACGAACCAACCAGGTTCAGGTTTTTCGTGTTGAAAAATTCCAACACATCCGCTGTATTCCTTTCATTTTTTGAATCGATCCGGGCCAAGTATCCAGCTGAATGTCAATCGTTAGCGAGAAGATTTAATCTGGAGCGACGTTGCCAAGAGTACCCAAACATCGCATCCTCGTCAAATTGACAGTAGAGAAATGGTTGAGTCCTAGACAGCCCAAACATTTCTCCCCATTTCGCTCAGCAAATTTCAAACAGCAAATATCCAGGGTAAAAGATTTTTTTGTTTCACTGCCAATTATTATCAACGCGAACTGTCGCCAGTAAAACCAGCAATTTGCCCCGCACAGTAGGTACCTCTTCACGGGTAGAGACAGATGGCGCTGAGCGTAATTCTGGCATCATTACGAAAAATGTATCCACTAATTGGAGCTGAGTATTTAGCTCATGATATGGTTGTTTACGGAGCCGTGACTTAAAATGGCAGCTTTACTTCTCAACCACCATTAGGTAAAATTGCTCATTATATCAAAATCTTGCCCATCAATATCACTCAGTACATTTTGATTGTCTAAGAAATTCAAGCAGGTTTTATTTTACTTCCGAGAATGCCTATAGTCACCCATGATTATAGAATATCATCTGGCCATTCAAGAATATTCTACAGTTAAAGAAAAAACAAAGAAATATATATATATATATATCGGACGCCCAAAGCTTGCCGCACGTGGTATGCTAACGATAGCTTACCTTTTAGGAGTTTATTCCGTTTAGATTTATTATATGCCAGGTTTACTTCCTTTTAACCAAACACTTCCTATGAACATGAGTGGTGAATTATACTTCTGTGATTTTTCGCATTGCTGGACGTGCAAAGAGCGGAATGAAAAGTCAACATGGATCAACCTTCGCCTACAAACTCCGAGTTTGCAGCAACGAATTACGGACGTACATCTCTGTACTCCATGTTTAGAAGCAAATATTCAACCTAAACGAGAGACTCTTAGCTAATGAATTCAGGAACAATTCATTTATGTGCATCCCAAGCCAGATTCTAATGCTCTTCCAGATTTAAATTACCCAAAAAGGGCGTTTAGTTTTCAGGCGTCTTTTGAACCTGACCATGTGGTGAGTAACCTAGAACAAAAGGTCCGCTTTGGCACCTATCTACAGCAGCTCCTGTAACACTCACTGCTGTTCCTGTCACTGTTGTCTATATTTCTGCCTCCTTTACGTGGTTGAGCGACGAAGAAGAGTTGAAACGCAATAATAGTTACCATTACTCTCTCTCTCTCTAGATTAAGGGAAATAGATTTTTCAACTATGATCGGATAGTGACTTAGATCATATCTGAACACTGATTAACAACCAAGCATTCATTGGAAGCGTGTACTAACGAAATATGCTTTTTACAATTCGGGTGCTAGAGGGACACGCTACAAAAATGCGCATAAGAGCACAACCTTTTTCGATTTATATCAGCCTGGTGGACAAGCCTGGGTTAATATCATCCACGACACAGCCTGACAGACCATCTACATTGTGATTACCGCCTCTAGAGATGAGTATATTCCATCGGAATTGGAAGGATGCTTGTTGAGAAATAAAACTAGTCCCTTGCAGATGCTGATGTAGAGCCCCTCTTTTACATAATGTATATTGTTTTAGGCAAGGGAGACTGTAAGGACGAAAGGTAGGTGTTTCAAGGTTTAACTACAACCATCTACTACTTGGTATTCCAAGTAATCCTCACAGACGATGCAACTGCTGCTCACAATTTACCGCTTGTTCACAATACAGATGAGTGAATTCCCCTTTTTTTAAAATACTAGTTACTCATTTTCTCTGACTATCCCTGTTTCTTAAGTCGGGCGCGAGATGGATTTATGCAGAACCGCCGGAAAGATTCCAACCAGGGAATTTTCAACTGATGTTCGGGGCGCTACGCGAACCCGAAGAACAACGTTCCAAAAGACCAACCGTTTCCCATGAGAGTTTTAGCGATGAACACATACCAAAAGCGTTTGACGCGCGGAAACAATGGCCCCACTGTCCAACCATTGGCGAAATCAGAGACCAGTCGAGCTGTGGATCTTGCTGGGTAAGTCTGCGTAGGCCAAAAGTTCCTGCCGCCTAAGACGAATAAAATTACATACTTGCCCCATGTTTATTTGTTTCGAAAAGGCTACGGTGACAATTTTGCCGAACTGGAAAGGGAGAAACAAGGAAAAATCACCTCCTCATAAAATTGACGGATTTGGATGAGGAATTCCGTGTCATTAAAGATAAAGCGTAGTCAGCTGCTTTCAATTCTGCTCCACCAACTACCCCGATTTCGGGCACTATTTTAAGTCCATAGCGTTATCTTTTGGATTCGTAGCTCTCCTCCACGACAGTCACTTTCTGATTCCCTGAATGCGGTTCCTCTCCTGTATGTGGTACTAATCAAGGCTCGTTCGTAAGTTTTATTTTCATGATGCCTATCCATCGCTGTAGGACCGATTTGGCACGATCAACTCAAATCTTTGCCAGTAAGGCTATTCAACGGATTGCTTGAATTCTTGGGGTAGGTCTCTCGAAAATTGACTTAGCTATCGCGGGTACGTTTGTGGTTATTTGGTCTGGCCAGGTGAAAAATCAAAACTTTGTACGATGAATGCAATCGGAAGTGAACAAGTTGATGAAAAATGCTATTCATTGGTTTTGCTGGTGGATATATCTGAGGCCAACTGCTGAAGACACTATTTGCTGTGATGTGGTCCCTTAGGATGGTCTGTCTCCAAAGGGTGCACTGTGTGTTCATGTGCTACCTCTGTTAGCCAAACACTCACAGCCTTTTCCTCAAGGAAGTAAACATTTGCCATGGTGAAATAGGCAGCACGCGACTGTAATTTTATCACATCAATTACGATACATAACAGTTAGTGGAAGCTCCGCGTTCCGCGTGTCGATTTTGCTTACGGGAATGTGTCTTTCTGGAAATAACTTCTCCAAATGAGACAGTGAGGTCCTTTAAAACCGATCCCATGTCTGATTCCTCGCAATGTGCTCTGTTCAGGAGAAGCCAGTAAAATCATTTCAATACAGCGGAGACTGGTATCAGACACACAGAAACATGTTGGTCCGAAACAAAAAAGAGGGGTCACACAACAAATGGTGTTTTTGAATTGCAAACATTTCTTCTTGACTGACATAAAGCCAGCTGCAGTCAGAGGCATTGGCTGGAACTTCCTTGTTAAGTAGGAAACAGCTTTTATCCATGCATTCGCTAGACTAAATGTATCTTTTGTGGTAGGTGAAAACGAGGGCCTGTACAGTGACTTTTATGATGAAGGTAGCATTTCTCATCCAGTGAAAGAAGTTTCCTTGTCAACCGCCTGCACTTGCATTTGAATGCCTGACTGTGTTAAATGAGGTATTCACTCTACAGATTTATTCAGTACTTGCGTCAAAAGGTATATCCCTGAATCTCAAGGGACGTGTGTATCAGGCGACTTGTTTTGTTGTATGGCTGTGAGAATTGGCCTGTTCGAGCAGCAGCAATGAGACGTCTTAAGCTGTTCGACAATCGTTGTCTCAGGACTATAGATCGTGTAGGTTGGTGTCAGCGATTCCGTATCGGGGCAAGTAGAACGCGACTTCTCGGTTGTGCAACGGGGAGAAGAATGTGTCCAGCACCAGAAGCTGGTTTGGTCAGGCCATATTCTGTGTATGCCTAACCATCGCTTGCCGAAGAGAACGCTGTTTTCCATGCCCAATTAAGAGTGGCGGAAGAAGAGAGGTGGCCAACCCTTTACCTGGCAGAGGGGTATGAAAGAGATTACAAAATGTTTGGGTGCTGGAGGTGCTACTCACCTTCCAGGATTGGGACTGCGTGATCCCTACTGCGTCTGTTTGGAGACGCTGCAAGATATGGCTGCTAACTGATGTCATTGGCCTTCTTGCTGTCAGTTTCTATTCGGATTGCCTGAATGAGAGGTGCTACTCACCTTCCAGGATTGGGACTGCGTGATCCCTACTGCGTCTGTTTGGAGACGCTGCAAGATATGGCTGCTAACTGATGTCATTGGCCTTCTTGCTGTCAGTTTCTATTCGGATTGCCTGAATGAATGTTTGTAAATGTGGGCACCTCAGAGTGATTATAGTAAAATAACACAAAGTCCCTTCCCTGTGCACCTTTATTCTCTTCTTCCGAATAAGTCTTTCAAATAAATCGTGGTTGTACTTCAGCGAAGCATCAGCGTTGAGCATTGATGTCCTGCTGTCCATGATGATGATGACTTGGTTGATTTTATCCGCAGATCCCCTCGCGTTTGACAATAAAGCAGAGAGTTTCCATTACAGTCTTATGGGAACCATCTTGTTTGCTACAAATGATTGACGTCAGACAGCCGGTAATCACCTATAATCCAACCAAGAGTGGCTAGTTTTGGTGAAGCTTTCTGTTAGATGAATGATGACCGTTTATAACCTTCCTCTCAATCTTTTGCTTCACAGGCTTTTGGAGCGGTGGAGGCAATGAGCGACCGTTTGTGTATTCACACAAACGGTACGTTTACTAAACGTATAAGTGCTGTTGACTTGATTTCTTGCTGTGGATACTGTGGTTTTGGCTGTCAGGGTGGCTTTCCCCCTACTGCATGGGATTTCTGGCAAACGGAAGGCATCGTCACCGGAGGTTCGAAAGAAAATCCCACGGGTTGCCGTTCCTATCCATTTCCAAGGTGCTCGCATCACGGATCAAAGAAGTACCCGCCATGTTCACACAGAATTTACGACACACCAAATTGTGTACAGAAATGCGACACGCCCGACACTGATTATGCAACTGACAAGACAAGAGGTATGTTTCATCACATTTTATTTTCGGTGAATGCCCCAACCTGATGTGTTAATAAGACAACCTAAATGTGTCAAACAAGGTCAGAAATATAATACTCGGGTAAAATATGCTGCATCTGAGACAGTGTCCCGTGTCTTTAGGCAGGGTGTAGGAAATCATGTCGGACAAGCTTTACTTTTGCAGCCAACGTCGATTGCAGATGCTGGTAATGGGAGTGAGAGCCGAGACTGTCCAGATATTTGAAGCCGTCTAGGGCTGGGCGTTTGCCTCTTCATACTCATCGTCCAAACGGCTAACCGCATCCAATTAACACCTCGGAATATTCAAAACTTTTCTACGCTTACGATCCACAGTCGCTGTTGCCCTTGCCCGATCTCCAGATTCAGTTGGATGAGAACCCTCGGGATCTGACCACTCAAATCGAACGCGAACTTAGAATACAGTTAGGATTGGTTAATGGTGGAAAAAACAGAGGTAACTACAAACTTCCAAACTCAAGGTCTCAAGTGCCGCGGGTGACCTTCGTCAGGAGTAAAGCGCAAAGGGTAAGGGAAACGGCAGTAAACTGATATTTCTCGGTACGCGGCCGCCCTTCTAATAACTTCTTTGACTGATAAGGTTTGAAGGTCGTGTGCGCAGGCTGAAACTGAGGACAGATATTCTAGCTAATGGTTGGTGATTACGAGCCCATCCACACAGCAGATATTGGCTCGTTTTCGTTTAGATCAACGTAAGCAGTTTGTGTGTGAATTGCATAAACCCTCCACACCATCGTCCTGTGTGCCTGGTCAAGGCTCTGGGGATTGAATGAGTCGGATCAAAGCATTGTGGTTTTTCACCAATGCGTGCACGGCAATGAATCGGTTTTTTTGCCACTTCTGGATTTGTGGAGAATTTTGGATGGGAAGCAACATTAGATTTTGTGTTCCGTAGTGCGCATTCTCAGGTGTCTTTCCTGTGTCTTACCCTGCACAGCGTCACGACGCTTCATTGTAGACAGGAAAACCAGCAGTTGCTTTGTAAAAGAACGAATAAGAAAGGGGAACACGTACTGTCGTTTTTGCAGAAACAAGCCGACAGGCTAGATAGGAGCTGACAGTGAGGTTTCACTGGTGTCATTAGGCTTCCAGGTCCTACAGTTAGTCCGACCACATTCAGGGAAAACCACAAGGAATTCTTTCTAAAAGGCGGATCGTACCGCTCGGCGTATATTCAAGGTCAAGCTCAGTTCGGATTACTTTGATATTCACTTTGTATTTGGTGTGATGACAGAGAACCTATTCTTTCTATGGGCAGTTTGATAGTATCGCGTCTTTTAACATCCTCGTTAATTTTGTTATGAAGTTTGACAGGTAGTGGCAAAAAGTCAGTTCTCAATTTTAATGAACCCAGCCAAGAATCTGATAATCACCATACATATCAGATTAACCAAAGGCAGCTGTTCGTGACGTCAGTGGCCGTAATCCGAATCTTATCCGTCTGTATACATCAGTGAAACGCAACTGGCTTCTCACAGTTTGTGCCCCTTAATTACTTGTTGATGAACAAGTTGTTGTGTCAACATGATGGACCGTTACTAGCAGTAATAATCTGAGATGGCAACAGAAACATCGCTTTCTTGAGGGTCTGTGCAGAATACTATACAGTCTTTCATTCCAGCTGTACAGATCGAAGGCATACATCGTGGTATGTTAATATTCAAATTATTCCAATCTGCCGCGAGACGTTCGATGCTCATGCGGGTACCATGAGGTTAGAAACACGGAAACCAAAAACTGTTTCAAAACCTAATGTGCACGCAAAGTTAGTTTGTGGGCTTTAATAGGAGCTTAGGATGATCATTTAGCAATAACAACCAGAAGGAGACTTCGGGATCTCCGTGGTAACTGGCCTACAGTAAGCGCTTAGCGGAAGATAAAAAACGGTCTCGGTCTGACTGTGGAACTTTCGTATACTACTTCAATAAAGCTCGAAGAACATCGCATGGTATGTGTTTAGCCAGGCATTTTAACAGAGGCCGGTCTGTCCTGTATCTTTGAAGAGTCGTATTAAGTGGTCGCGAAAAAATGACTATCCAGATTACAGCACAATTTTACCATGCGAAATTCACAGCTTTTGAATGGTCTTCGGGTTTATCATAAGCCGAATGGTCCACTTGATACGTGTGGCCAGACTAAGTGGGGGAAACTCGGGAGTAGGAATCGTACAACGCAATTTGCATTTAAATGTCCATCTTGTTTGGGTCAACTTATCCAGTGTTTCGGTTAAACATTTGGACTCGGGCGGCAGTTATTCCGAAATAGCTCTGACAACAGTTTTATGCAAGTTGAGATATAGCAGAACAACAGTACGGAATTGCTTTACGTTGGCGATTTGTCGTCCCAGTGTCCATGAGAATTAAAGCAAGAGGAAAATGTTTTCAGCAGGCAATTCTTTTTTGCATCGCCCACGGATTGCATCGCCCACGTGAGACTTTAGTTCACCAAATCAGTTAGGCGAGTTTTCTGTCCAAAAATCGTTGTTGCAAATTCACCCCATATCAGGCAACGCCTGGCTCTTTCCTGCCTACAAAGAACTAACGTTTGGCAGTTGCAGGGTTTGTAGAACGCACCTTCCCACCACTCCCCGTTTGAACATTTGTCGCGAGATTATTCTGATTAGTTCACATTAAAGCACGAAAACAACAGAGTAGAGTTTTGCTCTCATTTGAGCTCACCAGAAGCACGTATCCTTGGCCATGACCTGGTTCGAACTAGGGACATCTGACTTTCGAGGTGAGCGTCTTATCTCTACTCTTCAGGACGCATCTTGGGGTTCACTTCTGAAAGACCCAACTTATCTATACTTGAATGATGTGACTAGTTTGCCCGACCCTCCTGATGAGCTCTACTAAGAGCAAAACTCAATTCCAGTCATTCCATTCTTTGGTGTGCGTTCACCAGAGTAATGGGTCAGGACAGGCAGTAAAAAGTTCAAACGAGGGTAACGTGAACGTGAATTTTACATAGAACTGTTAGTGTAAGACCACAACTTAAGGCCCTTAGAAAACAAAATACTATTTTCAAGGTTCACAGTGCCATCTGAATCCATTGGCTCGTGATATATTTCCACTCAGTTTGAAAAACACATTAAGACCAACCAAATGTCTATTTGATCCCAGAATTTCAACATCTCTACTTTGCTGAGCTGCGGTCAACCAACCGTAAATTGTGTACATTGGATGTCCAATGGCACACACCCAGGAGTGAGTGAGTTAGTGGATTTTCTAGACTTGCACGAAAAAATCTTGGCATCAACTCAGTGGATAACACCATCAGCTTGTGCTATGCACTTGGTGTTATGCAATCTCTCGGACTCATGTAATAGGCCATTTTCATCAGACGGAGTGTGGCCCGTAGCCGGTTTTCATATTTGAAAGGCCCCTTTAGTGCTAAAACGATTTCGTTCCCTGAGGTTTTGTTAGCCTGGCTGTTCCCTGTGTCAAACTGGTATGGAATTAGGTGGTATAGTTATCCGGACTTTGACCACGTTCTGATCAGTAGACGCATATCCCAGTTTGTAATAGCTTAAAATACTGGGATCGTTACCAATATTTTACATGTTTTCATTCAGAAAAAAACATTAACTCTTTAAAAGTCAATTGCTTTGAACAAGGATTCATTCGTTCGCAGATAGGCTGTTTCATGAATGAAACGGTGATAGCCATTGCGAACGCAATGCGTGAACATTAGTCTGTGTTCAACGCGCTCCACATGTAAACGGCTCGGCTGAACGCATCCAGTTTTCTGGCAATTGGGTGTATACAACGTGCTCCCCTGTATTATTTAAGGGTACATTGACATTTCCATCTATAATCCAGTAAATGGACAAAACGGGTGATTGTGGATAGGTATGGTCCATGACTGCAAAGACGCATCACAACGCTGACTTAAATGGTGTGATATCAGATGGGCGCCAGGACAACATAACTGAATAATAAGAACACTCTGAGGTAGAATCACAATTCCTTGACATGAGATTGGTCGCCTAAAGTCTTTTGGATTGCAAATTAACGCATTTAGAGCCCTTGATCAGAACGTGACACAATTTTCTCCCTTGAACACGAACACTCATAGTCAGTTCAAGACAAGCACTGGATGGATTTTCACAGTCTTTCCGTATTGTTAAAACATAATGAAGAGATTTTATTGGATGTATTCACAGCAGAGTCTTTACACGGCCAGTGTGTTGCACACCAAGTTAAATTAGAGCACTATTGTGTCCGATACGTGTTACTCCATTGAGTTAACGACACATCTATATGCACGAAAGTGTAAATAAGCGCTCCTTGATCATATTCATTGAGCAAGCTTAGCAAGGCAAGTTGAAAAAGACTGTCAGTACCTTAGCAAACAAAATATCAGAGGATTTAATATATCGGCTTCCATTCAGAAGTCAAGAGGATGACAGAATTACACTCTCCTTACATATAGCCATTAAAACACCCCGAAAGATGCAGTTCTGGTGCTCAAACTGTGATATATATATATATAATATTCGAGTTATTTTGTTAATGCGTTTTTGTTTTTCGCTCCTCAGCTAATATCACATACAATGTGAAAGCAAAGCAAAATGCGATAATGAAGGAGATCATGATCAACGGACCAGTCGAAGCAGCCTTCCAGGTGTACGAAGACTTTCTCGGCTACAAATCTGGTGTGTATTTCCATTCTGATGGCACGCTTCTTGGTGGTCATGCCATTCGCATTTTGGGCTGGGGGGAAGAGAACGGCGTAGCGTATTGGTTGATTGCGAATTCATGGAACGATGGCTGGGGTGAAGACGGATATTTTAAAATGTTGCGCGGAAAAAATGAGTGTGGCATTGAAGATGAGGTCACCGCGGGTTTACCAGAATTGTCCAGCATCCCACTTAAGTGATTCTGGTCATTTGGAAGTTGACGCCTTACCCTCAATATACTGCCTTTTGCAAAATAGATGTCTTATCCTCAAAAATTCGTGATCATCTCGGTTCTAGCTTCTGTAGCTACTAAAACCACCGCATAGGTAACCAAAGCTCGTCTAAACCTTTAGCATGCCCAGATTTCCCAGGACTCCTTAACGATCAGTGGAAATTCCAGAGTGTTTTTTTGCAAAAACGAAATCTACACCTGACGGCGTGTAAACTTAGGATTTTCTAACCTGGACGCCTGAGTCCAGCCATGAGACCCACACAGTTACATCCATCTATCAAGATATTAACTAAACTGGAGTTTCCCTGGTTTCCGGATTTCACGAGTGCCGAAACTTCCCAGAGCAATGACGCCTTGGAGCGAAACGTTACCTTGCTTTTGACGAAATTGATGGAAGGTTTGCTTTTTCACAATTATCCTCTAGTCTACCCACCACTACTAAATATGCGAGTAGAATGAGACAGAAGTGAACGATATGATTCGTTTTCTTCAACACACACGACTGGTTCATTCTACTTTTTCTAATGATTGCACTTACAATTGCGAAATCTAACTCAGAAAACACATTCATTTTTTGTATGGATATCAAGTGCGTAGACTGAGAAGTTCGCAGTCAATTCAAATTGGTACCAAGTGGAACGGAAAGTGAACTCGGGTAATCGAACCAAAAACTAAAATACTGAAATCGTGGAAAGGCAAGACGCAAATGAATCTACCTAATTTTTGATACTTTCCAGTAAAATGTTACACTCACAGGTCACTTCACATTCCAACTGAGCTAGTCTTCAAGATACCGAATTAATTCTCAAAATACGATGCTACTTAGAAACCCTGAGTGTCACTGCAATAAAAAACTGACCGAAACGGGCCTTCTTCTATGTTTGTGCCCAATGGGATGTTTAAGAAGGCAATAAGTTTGAATGAGTTGCAGATACAGCACATAAAGAAGGAAAGCTTGTATTTGGCTCCCGAAAGTATTAATAACTACGCAACTAATTTCGCATCATAACATTTTGAAATCGACGCCAACCAATCGAGTTCCCCAAAATCCCAAAAAACAAATCAGTGGCAGTTTGACCTTGCGAAAAGAAACTTTAGACTCTCTTTGGATAACTCTAAACTTTTTGCGATATCATCAGATGGGACGTTCATTTTCTTTTGAGAAACCGCGTGTGAAAACAAGATCCCAGTGCCCAGTTTCAAGTGCAAGTACGAATTTTTAATTGAAATTTCGTCGTGTAACTAAAGCCAGTGTACGCTGAATAGCCAAGAACCACCACCTAGCAGTTTCATTCCTATTGGGAATCATCAGCAGTGTGCATTTCATAAGACCCCACGCAGATTTGGAAGCAACCGCTGCTGAGTAACTCGCACTTAGTTAAGATATATCGCCGCTCATCGTCGACTCACAGAAACCACATCACGCGTTTTCTATCTTCGTGGATTGTGTCATCTCACATCATGTGTTCACTGATTATACGAATAATTCTTCCTCTGCGCTACCTAAGAATTGCTGGTGGGGTCAGTAGATTTTGTATTTTTCTCTCCCAGTCAACAATCCATATGAAGCTCAAAGAATAAACCATAAAATCGACGGACCTTCCTTCTGAACGGTCGTTAGTCATGAAGTACTCAAGTAGTTAATACCTGACTACCTAATGTGGTTAAGGCGATTGTAGGATGATTAGCGCTATATTCCGCCCAAGTTCGAATTCATTACTTTGTTCATTTACTCCTCGCGGTCTAAGAGTTAAGTGTTCAAACTAGTAGCCCGGAGTTCGCGGGTCCGAGACTTCCTAGAGTTTTAAAAAACGAATAAAGTTGCGAATGAGTGTATTCGTCGAAAACAAGCAAACGTATATGCAGGTGAACACACTGCGTTTACATAACGTTAACGCAGACAAGTTCAAAATTACGTTCATTATCTCAGTTTCCTCGCTGTTTTGACACATTGCAAGAATGTATCCAAAGCAATTATCGTCTGCAGCACCCAAGCCATACAAATCCAAAGATGTTCAAACCTTTCCCTAAAAGAGTCAAAATTGCATTATCATCATAGAAAATTAGCTATGATTTTTCGAGAAATACACGAATTTGCAAATCAATTTGGTTTTTGCGAGAGACTCACCTGGAACCCAGCTGAATCTCCCGTTTTTGATTTTCAGCAACCATATGAGTAGTGCATTACGTATATACATGTATCGCGATATCTCGAATATCGCAGCAACCGGAACATGAGGCGGCCTGGTGCAGCACATTCAGTTACCTGGAAACATCACAAATGGGAGATACAGCTGGGTTCCAGGTGAGTCCCTCGCAAAAACCAAATTGATTTGCAAATTAGTGTATTCCTCGAAAAACAGTCCGATTTGGGTTCAAGTAGAACATAAGGTTGACGGAAACTCGGGGACTGCGCCTATCTGATGAGCCCCAAGAAGGGCGAAACCGGTCGTGGGCTGTCGAAGAGTTTTCAGCAACCTTATGGGTAGTGCATTACGTAGCTATGGTTTTATTTATTCGTTCTTCTGGAGAAAGAGTGCCTTTGCAATTTAGACAGGCTTGCAAAACTGGATAATGGTTCTCGGTGAATGCAATGTCTTCGCTATAGAATGATTTCCTGCAAGCGAAATATCACAAAGTGATTGGTCACACAAACGTCTCTTGTCGGCACAGTCGACTACGTGGCTCATAAATGGGAGCACACTAGAGAATCCGTGTAACAAATCCGGTAACCAGTGCTATTATTGAACGCTAAACTGAGTAATGCGTGAAAGCGATCGATCGAAATCGATTGGCATCAACCGCAGATCGCCTCGATTTTTTTACCTCGGAAGCGAGCTTTGGTTTTCAGACCACTCTATTAACTTGTTATTAGACATGCTGACTTTATCGACGTTTTGCAATTACATATCACCTATCCCCTTTTTTATTTCTAAATCTTCGGACCGCCTGCACAGAGTCTGCATACACGATTTTCCGGTGCCACACTACACACCACCACAAAATCGGAGCTCTTAGTGCAGTTTCCCGGTCATCAATTCCGCGCATTACGTTTCTCACGGTTGTGCACACGTACGCACCTGTGCATGACGCACGTCTTATCGCATGTAGAGTGATTGATGCTGCTTTCAGTCCTGGAAAGTGAATGTTTGACAGACAAATCCAAACTACAAATTCAGTCCTCCTGCCGCCGAAGTTGTGATTCGCTTCCAAGTATATAAACTTGGTGGTCACCTTCATCCACTTGGTCGACCAACTCATCTGGTAATATTTACTCAAGCCATTCGCTCGTTTATCCCGAAGTTTCCGCACCGCGCCTTGGAATTCAACATTCTTGTATAAGTACTTAAAGCTGTTTACTTATTCGAAATTACCATCCCCGTTGCTCCCATTTGCCGATAATCTGCCCTCCGTTACCATATATCAGGCATCTGAGGAAGTTATCATGAAGTCTGCCATCCCGTAAAGATGATTGACAACCAATTACAAACTGTTTTCTTAGCTTTGAATGGTATTTCACAAGACCAGGGCGATAAGGGGATTTTACTCCGCACTTGCCTGTCACACATTCACTTTGCATTGGAGAGAGCCATCCAATGACGCGTGCGCAATACACAGGTGCGTACGTATGCACAATCATGAGAAATCGTAATGTACGGATTGGATTACCAAGAAGTTGCAATAAATAATGGGTTTTGTGGAACAACGCAAAGTGAGACGTGAGAGAAACGAGGGGAGCCAAAACGATCCGTCTAAATATATCAAACATGCGTTAATCGGCTATAGCGTTTTTTTAAAGCGGTGCGAAATTTCCACCTCCACCAATAATATTGTTTGGATTATACGTAGGATAAAGTGGTTTGATTATTGGCAGAAAAAATTCACACAAATACGTGAAATATAGTACGATGGAAAAAAAGTTACACCAAAGGTAAAACAATCAACATTTTTTATATGAATGGCCGAAAAGGTAATAGACGAACCAGATGACAGTTAAACCCAAAACGATGTAAAATCTTTTAGGATTTTTTGGTTTGTCGGTATGCTTTACTTCTTTGCATTTTTCCTCGCTAAAATTACACTTTACTGTACCGGGTGACGGTACCGGAGCCAAAATGTTTTGTCGTTTTGCGCAAATATAATCTTCCGAAGAAAATGGTCCACATTTCGAAAAGCCTGCTTTTATTTGAAGGTGCAGCGTTTTTATTGATTTTGGTAGGAAGCAATTCCTTAAGTCGAACAGCGGCCGATGCATCCGCCAATGAGCTGATGAAATGGTCATGGGTGTCATCACATACAGCCAAACATGTGTTTTCTTGAAGCATGCCAAATTCAGTATTGGCAGACAGTGGTTGGTCAACTCAAAACAAATACATCCGATAAGCAGTTCAGTCTTTCCACTCTTGCTCGCTGATCTCACCAGTGACAGCGCCGTAATTTTTGGTATCCTATATTTCTTGAGTTCCTGTGTACTTATTCGGCATATTGTGGTCCATAATGCGGATCATACCAAAGGTATCCACAACCGCAGGGCCAAATATCTTTTTGGTGGGGTGTCAAAATAGCTCACGTTATAATTAGCCTTCCTAGTTCTTTCACAAGCATGCAGCAAGCAAAAAATTCAACTGCTAGTGTTAACATCTTGTTGATTGGGATGAGATTCTTTTTTTCTGATGACGGTATTCCCTGAACAGTAAATCAGAAACTTTTATTACGTGCCCAGGATCACACGGAATAGCATCGTGCATTGTCGATTCAGGGCGCCTTTTAATGCTTTATTTTTGGTTATGATTTGCTTTTCCTTCGGAATGACCACACTTTAGTTTTTGTTCGGCTCCTTAAGTTAGACTGTCCGGTGGTATATGCCTATCAATTTATTTGGCGATCTGCGTAGGATGGATTCCAAAAATATTTTGGGTAGCAACTAATTGATAGGCGAATGCGTCAGCAAAAATATGATAAAACCGTTAAACATGCTCATTTTATCCTCTGGAGTTTGCAGTTAGCCTTATCCCATGGATTCGTGAATTGTACATTTTGTGCAAACGCTTAGCTGCTGTTGAACGAAACTACAAGGGTTTTTTCCACTTCGAACAATTTTCCTAGGATATGCCTCCAGTTTATCATAAATTTAGTTTAATGAGGTCGTTACAAGTGGGCAGAAAGCGATAGGAAACTCCAGAACTTACCCAAACGACTAACATTGTGGTGTGACGCACGCGTACTACTGATGCAGATTGCTAGTGGTTCTGTAAGCAAGCAACATTAAGCACCAAAGTTTCCACTAACCGCTTAATACGTCAAATTTATTCATCGGCACTAGCAAAAGGTGCGTGTGTCCGAGTAGTTGACGCTGGAGTATAGGACGTTTTATCACACAACTACGACTACCCATGTTGAAATATTTTGACGCTACATGCAAAATATTATGTGACAAGGGATTTTCAGGGATTATCCCCGCGCCAAGATACCAAAAGCCGTTTTCGTTAGATTTTGCCAAAAGACAAAAGATTGTGAACAAACTTCCAGAAGATCTTAACACAAGTGTTAGGCAGGCATCAATTCCATAAGCTCTACAGGGATAAATCCAGGGAACCGAACTAAGTTATTACCATTAGTTCATATATTTAGTTAGCAGCTTGGATTCTGTGGCGCCCTCAAACCCCAGAAAAATGCTTCTCTGTGACCTAAATATCAAGGGCACTTGTGGATTGTCGAAGAGGCAGACGTTCGGCCGCAATGTGCTTGTAAAGTCCAAAGTGAAGTTCCTAGCTGGCTAGCGGATTTCCATAGGAAAAAGCTCACGCATGCAAAAACAACGAATCAAATATGCATACTGCAAACGTTTAGACGTTAGAATTAGACAACAACAACGAATATGAAATTCATCTAGGAAAGTTCTCGTCATTAATCGACGACACGAGACCCCCAAGCATAATCATCTGTGGCAGATGTAAAAAAACTATGAATCGTACATCTAGTAGAACATGTTTTGGACAGGATCATTGGTGTTTACAACAAATTTATGTCGACATTGCTTATTTTGACCGGTATTGTATGAATTTGGACCGATTAGCATCCACGTGATGACGATAGAGACATCTGTCTAATGAACACACGGTCAGGAGTTTGATGTTGAAGTAGTTTTTCTGCAGTCCTGCATTCAGTATATCATTGAAGAGATGGTTTTTCAACCTGTGTAGATTAGTCATTAGATAGGCAGCTTCATTCCGACGAGTTCGGGTTGTTATTCGTAGCCTAAACTTGACCGATGACGACTTGATAATCACTTAACCTTGTGGCACTACCAGAGGACATGAAATCAACTGTCCTAAGTGCATACATCTACCAAGTTCTTCGTGGCTACCAAAGTGAGTGTTTCACCATCATCACCGCCCACAGTCGGTCTAACTGGTCCCACCTAGAATGATATTCTTTTATAGTTTATTGCGGGATTTAGGTGACTTAAGTTCGCATTATCCTTGTTTAAACGTTTCTTCCGCAATTATTCTGGTGAGTTCATAGCGAATAGGGCACAACTGGACTAGAATTTCGCTCTTGTTAAATCCCATAACCGGTGCATATTCGTAGTCTTTGCGGGTTCTGAACTGCGGTCATTGGACTTGTGGGGTGGAATCGTTACGCACTATTCTGCCAAAGGAAGCTGTACGCATCCGAATTATCAAGTTCCGACAGGCAAACGCATTCAGGCCTAAGTGATCAAACCGGTTGTCTTAACAGCTTAGACGACATCCTAGTAACTGTCCTGAGTGTGTTCACTGAGCGACTTTCTCTGTGAAGGCTATCCAGTCAGTTAGCACCAGTCACACTGCTCACGTGTGAATACGTTTGCCTGTTCAGACGTGATAATTAGGTGCCCCTAGCGTGCGCTGATGGAGAAATCTTGGCACTCCAGTGACTCGCAAGTCAGATGTTCTGAGTTCAAATCCTGAGCGTCACCATTGGTAGGCACCATTGCTGAGTTAGGATGAGGACAAAACCCGAGTACAGCACTTTCTAGTCCCGTTGTGGATTTACCAGAATGCCTGAGCCCTGACAGGAATTGGACTTTTGAAAAGAGAATGATTTGAATGTGAGTGAAGGAGGAGATGATGTTTGCGAAAGCATATTGAAAGTTTCGTTTCCAAATCGTTCGTTCGTCCAAATCGTTGAGGGACTAGTACTAGAACGAGTAGTAAGATCGTCTTCGGCCAAAAACAATCTTACCGAAGTCCTCTAGTTGAACTCTCTAACCCCTTTCTGACGAGAAAATTTTGTGCAAACTTAGCAAGCGTTTGTTTTCCAGAAGTCGATAAGCTGTGACCAGCCAAAATAGCAACAAATTGAGTTGAGTACTAACACATGTGAAAATGGAGGATTCTTAAGTTTTTTTCCGATTCACCACTGTGCTGAGCTTCAGGGATGGTCAGGTTCTGTTTATGTTGGTTTATATCTGTGCACAAGAAAGAAGGCAATGAACAACTGGACAAATGATCGACCCAGTTCTCTACGCTTCAAACATTCTAGTTAAAGTAGGCCACAGTGTTGGTCAACGCTGGTTCAGTCCTTCAAAAAAACTTCAGAATACGACGAACGGTCTACACTTACATAACGCTGTTTCGCACGAGCAGGTCAGATGAAGGAAATTATTAGCTCACTTCCAGCTGCAGAGTGGAATGTTGGTTGGTCTCAGGAATCTCTGAACATAAACGTGTTTTGTGCCTGGTTTCACAGGCTACGTATTTGAATGTCTACACCGAAAAACAGGATATTAGCCCCCTTTTTTGGAACACTCTTGGTAGACAGAAGTATGCATTTAAATCTACTAAATTTTTGTAACCACCTATGCAAACACGTCTGCAGTCTAAGTGAAAGTCCAGTGATATCACAGTTTCCAACCAAATTTTCGCACGTAACAGACAATATTTTAAGGGCCTTATAATGTTAAAAAGGACCTATGGAAAATTAAATACTTATTGCTACTTAGACAGCTGGAGAAGAAACTAAGGCAGCTATCAAAAGATCTGACCTATTTTTGATGACCGTTCTTGACAGTACGGGTAACTGACTTGTCGGCTTGGAAGAGTGGCATGATGTCAACTGGGGATACTCATAGGGAAATGCGGAATAGATTGTTCTAATTCTTGAGCGCAAAAAATACTTTGGTTGACATCTGAGAGCAACTTTATCGTGCAAGTAGTGAAGATATGAATATGATTTTCATACACATTTTTAGAGCATGCTCATCCAATGTGTATCCTTTTTAGAAGAGGAATGTCGGTGTAGGATTGATCTACTATCCAGTCGTTGCTGCCCGCAGGTAGCTAAAAAAGTATGTTATATTCCATTTCAGGGTATACTGCGGATCAGTTGGTATGTTTGTCCTCAGGAAGTATGTCGCGAGGCTATCTCTGTGGCTAGTTTAGAACTCGGGGATAATACACCCCTTGACCATGACTGATAATCTTCGATTGTTTGTAACAGGAATCATCTTACCTGTGTTTCTCATGCCATTTAATGGGTAGTCAAACAAATAGTGAAGCCACATCTTCAAGAGTGCGTTCAAGTAATTCCAACGTGAACGAAGAGAAAACGAAAACATTAATTTTGTACAAAATATGCCATCAGAATGCCAATCTGAACCCATACATTCACTTGCAAATTTTCTATACAGACCCAGCAAGATCCATAACTTCATTTCGCTAGTGGGCGGGCAATGAGGTCCACATTGGCAGACATCAAATTCCCTTGGTAGCCATTTGTCCTTGTCCTCGTCAAGGGACACTGTTAGCCTTTTAGTATCCTCGTTTTCCGGTTCTCACTTTACTCCAGAAAGTGGTAAATGTTTGTCCATTTTCAGTCGTTCTGTGTTATCCATGTAACACCTGTGTGAAGACAAAACGTGCAATAGTCAGTGGTTGAAAATGCGAATCTGGAATTAGTTCCAGGGCAGATTATAATACACAGACAAGCAGGAATAAGTAGCTGGACACTCAAGAACGCGTTTTAAAAAGACTTATTCTTTGTGTTCACATTGCACATTTTCATCGGTTGTCAAAGGCTCTTCGGAGGTGTTTTCAACCTTGGCTCTCGTTTGTCAAGCCAAACATTCGTATAGCTGGTAATAAAACTACCGAAGCTTAGTGTTTCTGGTGACTCCCAACGGGCTCTTACGTCTCCACAAGGAGGTACGCTTAATTGCTTTGAATTTGATAGTTATGTTTTGCAGAGAAATACTCACAGGCTAACTAAGATAATCACTCCATGTGTCTATCGAAACAGATCCTCAAGGTCACTAACTGCTCCACTCTACCCAAATATCCCAGAAACTAACGCGATATATCATTAGTATTCGCGATTTCGATAAATACTTCACTATATTCAACATCTATCCACAACGAACCATGATGGCTGGTTCCCCCATAGGGCGCCGTTGACTAGTTTACCCCGAATGGACTGATGAATTCGACCAAAGGAACCTAGATACTGCGTACTCGGAAACAGCATGTACTATGGGAGGTTACAATGCCTCTCGGTCAACGAGAACTTGTAGTCCTGTCATTTCGGAGATGATAGTTGCTGGAAAAAGCAGAGTAGAAAATGTAAGGAGTACCATGATATTGCCACCAAATCTGAGTAGACACGCCTAAAGCGAAGGTACTTTATACCGTGCTCTGTCTAAATTTCACTTAATGTTAGGAGTGGATCTAAAGCCAAGGTACTTTATACCGTGCTCCGTCTAAATTTCACTTAATGTTAGGAGTGGAGTCTGCTTTTTTCCGGCAAGTGCTAACTGAATTTGCCTAACTGATATAAACCGTTGATATGTGTTGATACATAATACTAACAGCGGTTGTCAACATAACTTAGCCTGCTTAACGAATCAGGCAACCAGGCTACTTGCCTGACTTGGTACATAGTGGACATGCAGAGGCGAACACGCAGAAGTGACGACCAGAGCCAGTCCGTGTACATGAAACACAACTCTGTGTTAGGCGTTTAGAAATGGCAGAGTCGAAAGAATGACCCTTCACGAAAGTGAAATAGCATTGAGCTTCCCACTAGTGCATGAGGCATAGGGGGAATATACTTCGAACCGTTTCATTTGACAATATGATTGTCTTTAAAGCCCATTGACGAAGTATTAAATATGGTCATTGCAGTATCTGCTTTTTAGTAGTGCCGTAACCTTAATTATCCAGTTCACAGAACAGGTGCAATCATACTTGAAACTCGGAGGATGTGAAGACTGTAATACAACTCTAGCCTATGTTCCTACCTTCACCACGAACTTTAGCAGAAGTAAAATCGATTGCACATCTTATTCGGGCGACTTCGTTTGCCTTTTTTACTCAGACAAAAGTTAATCCGCTCCGTCTCGATGGATTACGTGACAGCCTTACAGATGTATTCTAATCCATTAGTCTCATTCATGCACTCCAGGCTGAAATGAGCCGCCTCAATGTTTACCAATTTTTTTGAACACCAAATAATTCCAGCACCGAGTGATTTGACCTGCACGACTCTTTCGATAAACTGAGCAGCCATTATGTGTACTCAACTCAGGAATGTCTGGAGAAAATACATTCCTTGACGGATGAGTGTGAACTGAAAATTCCTGGAAACATCTAAATGTTTCTTGTGTGGTTTCTGGCGAGAGTGTATAGACGATTCGAATAAACTATGTTTGGTAATTTTATTAAGGTGGCCAAAGACAGGGATGATTTTATGTTGAGAAATAACCGTGGGAAGTTACAAATACATGATTCTCAATTCATTTTCCTTGGTTGACGGTCATGAAACCTAGGGTCGATCCCACTAGTACAAATTGAATCATTCTACTGAGATGAAAAACGAAGTAAAAAGGGTGAGTTCTTTAGGCAAATTGTTCAAACTGCGCCTTAATTGCAGATAGCACATTGTAATCGATCTTTGGTGAAGCGGAGTTCTGAAGGTCACCGTTTAGACCTTCATGGACAGCAGTAGTCGGAAAACAAGGTTGAAAAATTAAGAGTGACGATTTCTTATCCGACAAATGGTTGTCAGCATTCACACATGACCTTTGACCGAGCAGAGTGGGATGGTCAAGGTTGCTTGTTCAAACTGTGGCCGATCGGCTTGTCGTGGCAACAGAATGCAGACAACCCAAAGGCTGAAGTCGTAAATTCATCTGTTCAGAGTTAGTCCTGCAATCCCCTGGATTTTGTGAACAGCCGGAAGCACCCACTGCGCAGAGATGAGCAGAACACTCATCTCCTCGAAGCAACTGCTGCTTGCGGACGGTCCGGGGGCATCGTATCATATAATCACTGAGGAAATTGAACAAATTTCATCCAGCATCACGAGAGATCGGTAAATTTTGAACTGACCTGAGAGCTAGTACGATCGACCGATAAACCAGTACGTTACTTTTTAGCCTATACACCCATCCCAGTAGCAAATACACCAAGCAAATCAACATGCTTTCTAATCGCTGAACCCGAAATCTTCAAGCAGCTAAATGGGCATATCGATTTCTCGATTTTCCTCAGATTTTACATGTTCCTACAACTTCACACAACCACCATGAGTTCGCCTGGTTCGGTCCTCTTCAAAAAAATGGTTCTATGCTCACTTTCAGTTTCAGGCGATCCATTTTGATTACTTTACATGAATGCGTTCGCTTTCTCTGTGTTTACTTCCAGTCAGCCTTCTATTAAAGTGGTCAAATTGTTTGAGCACAATCCTCGTCACCTCAGTTGTATGGACTCATATATTTACTCCAAATATACTGTTTGTACTCGGGTTCATGATGCACGAATTAACACATCCAAACCTCGGATTTTACACGGCAAATTTGGAATGATTTATTCCCCGACTGTAATTCTGCTACTAACAACATGAGAGTTCAGCTCGAACACTACACCATTCTGCCTTCAGTCTAGGGAGTATCCACTTCCCTAGCTAACAGTCACTTGGCCACTTCGAATTGTGCTACAGCACAAATAGTTAAGTTGCCCCGCGGAATACCGGCAACTTAGCTTGTGTATGCCAAACGTGCTACTGAAATACGCCCCATCGATGTGGACTTTACATCTGTTGTCCAATCCAGAAATTGGACTACTCGTGAGTAGCCAGATCCATGGACGGGAATATATTTGTTTGTTACTCTTTTGATGTTTTTTACTTTTTCGGATGTATTCGACGATAAGGTATTTTTGGCAATCTAAAAACAAGCAACTCGGTGGATAGTTAATTTCTGGACACTGTTAACTGGAAATAACCTTGTAGGCAACTGAATCAGTATCCAATCTAGGATACCTAGTGTGACTATGGTTTTTTTGTCAGAAGTATTTCACGACTATCCTAATGTAAATCGATGTTTTGAAATCTGATCTTGGCTGAATCCGTAACAGCCAATGCACATATATCGTTGACCAACGCCGTGCATGGTGAACGACTTATCATTTGGTTCTTGTTCTGATGAGCACTTTCAGTCTCACGAGGCCAAAATAACCTGCCTGACCGGTAATCCCATCAATAAAGTCATTGTCTAGTTAACGACTTTAGAGAACATGTGGTTTTCGCGGCGCAGGCAAATAGTTCGTGCCCAGCCCTTTGAAGGTTCACTTGACGAGATATCAGTCACTGGGATTCCGATCCTGTTTCAAAGCGGAGAAAGATTTCAATGACAGGTCAGAGGTCAAACGTGGTAAAAATTCTCTTGCTATATCGTCATTTATGGAGTGGCTGATATTCTTTGCAAGATAACTACCACCTCCGTTCTTCTTGTAGCCCATCTGGTAGACCTAGTCCCATAAGTTCCCTCAACCAAATCTCCTATATGGCTATTTTATGTTGCCGGAAGCAGTCGCTTGCAAATTAAGTTGATGTTACCGTGAGACTCAACCGATTCCCTGCTGAACTGATTGGTGTTATACTCCAAAATAAGGGTGAAAGCAGGAGCTGGCTCCCAAAGTTTTTTCAGTAAATTATAGGTGGTGTTGTGTCAAGGGACTGCACTCTGATTTCTCGATTTTCTCGCGAATCGAAACAACAGGTAATCACAGTGTGGTGCATTTCGTTGCCAACCAGAATGAAGGAGGGATAAATTTGTGACTGATAATAATTTGTCCAACATTTCAACCTGAAAATTTCTGCAAAAAAAATCTCTCTGGCAAAAGCAGTAAGTGGATTTTGAAGTGGAAAGTCATCTCAGTTATAAGTGACCTAGGTGAAATTCTACGTAATTCTACGTGTCACTCAAAGTTCCGTATCGGGAACCTCAACAGTAATCAATTCTGTTCGTGAGATTAGATTGACAACCCGATCTATTTGACACCGAGTTACAGTTGCAGTCTTAGCATGAACACGTTCCGGCATGATTCCTTCCTGGCTCCTGGCTTTTCCCACCACTATGATCCGAAGACTTCGGATGTGCTGGCCGAATTGCGGGAGAGCTTTACTGAAATGGACGAGGAGGATTGGAACTTGCCTCGGAAACGGCAGTTCACTAGACAGAGACATGAGGATAAACGAAAGTTCCTTGTGTCTCTCAGGCCTTGGATGGATGACAAGTTAGCTGTTTCCATTCCCTCAGAAGAGGACGACAACCGGCCAGACTACCGTTACACGGGGTGCGCTCCGGTAACTCACCATAAAGAAGTTGCTTCATAAGAGGACAATCATCGGTCAGTCTGCGGTTCTTTGGGATGCGCTCCAATAACAATGACCAGCAAACACTCATCAGAAGACAACGGCGCTCATTCGCATTGCGTGTTTTTGGGGTGCGCTCCAATAACAATGGACAGCAAAGCCGTTCCACCCATCATGGATGCATGGTTCTATGGCGAGCCCGTATATCCGTCAGCAGAAGTGATGCATGCTGGTGTTATCTACTTCCAGACAGTTTCTACACAGTGCCGCAGGTTCGTGAAGTTTCTAGCCTGGAAAAGGCGTTTCGAAACCTGGCTCAACGGCTTTTCAATTTGTGTGTGCGTTATACGACGTGAGTTAGTTCGGACGGTCACTCGCGGACTACGTTATGCCAACTTTGAGCTTTGTCCAGCAGTACCCACCTACAAGGTAGTGTTTTGTCGATTTACCTATTGGTGTTTGCCAAGTTACCATATACACAGAACTCAGCACACAGTAATCATACTACCTTCCCGCATTTACTCACGCAAAACATTGTACTCTGTATTCTATGATAAGTGTTCCCCTTTACCCTTTTCTTGTAGCGTAGTAATTCATGGAGGAATTATGGTGGGGAGTGTTGAATCCAACTTGACCTCATGATAATTCCCCCATTCATTTGCCTATGTATTTTGATCTCCAGTTGTTTTGCTTATTCGTACCCGTCACTCACCTTGCCGCAGAGGCCGTCTCGTCCGACACTTGTGCATTGGCATGTGTGTCTGTGTGCGTATGTGCGCAGCCGACCTACTTACCCATGCGCGTTCATGTCCCGTTTGCTGAGCCTACCTTGACTTGTTTCCTCATGAGTTCCGTGTGATCGCACGTCCAATGAGAATCACGAGACTATCGTCGAAAGGGACGATCGCAACCCATGCTACTGAGCCATCATTCCGCTCGCCGTTGTTTGGTGTGCGGACGTTGACACTGCACTGTGCCGGTCAGTGACAGACCTGTGAGCTTGTTGACGCTACGAACGTGAACAATTGAGTACTGTTGAGGTTCCCGATACGGAACTTTGAGTGACACGTAGAATTACGAACCCAATTCTTCCTTGTGATATTCGGGATTGTCGAACCTACGCGTCACTCAAAGTTCCGTATCGGGAACCTCAACAAGGCTAGTGGCCTTTAAGAAGCGCTTTTTGGATGAATATTATCATAGAGTGGGCTTACTGATAGTTGTTCTCTATCACTAACCCTAAAGAAATGTCAGGCGGTTTTGTTCACGCCAGCTGTTTTGATGCAGCTATTCTGGTGAATTCAACTCATTAGTATTACATATCCTTGTCCTCGTGGGGCTTTGAATTCTGGACATTTACCATACCGAGCGAATGTGTTACATTCACGTCACGGCAGCACCTTGGAAACACCTGTATTATCATCCTTGGACAAGCGAGTTTTGTTTGGGTTACCATCATAAGAGGCTCTGTTGTCGACCTTTCGCCCACCTCTGTTGTTAATAGCTTTCTGCGTTTCAGACACATTTTTCATGACACCTACACTCCACAGTGTAAATTTGGCAAACAACCATACACCCAATGTAGCAATGAGTCTACACTTCAGTGACCGTTCGACCAAAATATCTAAGTAATTGAATGAAACCAGAAATGCCCTTAACTCTTCGTGTACCGCATTGACCAGCTGTCAAAAAGCATTGGTTTGATATTTGACAGTATGTGCGGCACTTTGAATCACCATGTTACTCTATAATTAATGGTTCTCTTGTCACAAAATTATGGTCCTCAGTTCCTACAGCTGCAAGCCAAATCTAGGGGGCAGTCGATTTAAAATTGCTCTGGGTACCGCAGATTCCACCGGTCTGGTCCAACTATCATTGCACGACAACCAACCACCGTCTCATAAAGTGAAACCAGGCTATCAGAACCAGGCTGTGGACCATAACAAGTGCTAGTCCCAGATGGTCCCAGAATCGAATTTGAAGTAGACCTGAGTAAATAAGATATCTGACGGATTTCACCATTGAAATGAATTTGGTGGTCTACAATCAGACATCCCAATCGTGCCAAATGTCTGAATTGCAGTACCATAAGAAATCGTCCAGGAACCTGGTCTAAAATGGCTGAACAGAACACCGGCTCGATGTGAAGTAAAGATCACAGTCAGTGTAGCATGACAACACGGGGTCAGTCTTCAGTGGAGCAGTCAGAATTAGTTGAAAGAATCTCAATTTATCACGTCAGCGTCCAGTTCTCTTCACTGTGCACATATTTGTTTACTTCTGACTTTTGAGTGAAATCAGGTTGTGAGAAGATAAATTCAGCAAGCTTACGTTCACACACACACTAATCGACTCTTACTGAACAGGTGTTGTGTGTTGTGATCTATGCACAGCGTAGTACAACTGGCTGTACATAAAGCATTCCCTATGGTTCCGTTTTTTGACAGGCAACTGCTCAGTCAGTCGCAAACTAGATTTCATTTTTATTCTTGATTGGTGGTGGATATGGTAAAATGTGTCTGGTTTTTGGAGAATGTAGCAATATCTGACTGAACATGAAGAAAAGAACAAGAAGGCCGAATATCATGTTGTCTTTGCGTTGAAAATCTTGATTTCGTTTTACCATCGTGGACCATTTGATTTTTTTTAATGCTGTCATTACTGCAGAGTAGCAAACAAAAAGACAAGTGCTTTTTGGAAGTATAGAAGCTAGGTTATGGAGTTATTATCTAGAAGAACATCGTGTGCCGCATAATAACCACTATTTTCTTTTTTTCAAAGCGCTTTCACAATTAAGTGGCGAAATTAATATGGAAAGTTAGAAAGGTCTGGTAGACCGGCCGTGACTTGGTCCACGATTCCGCATTCATTCCGCCATCTGAGAACTCGCATATATCCTTTCTCACCCCAGTCTTCGTTCCAGGAGTTGGCAACCAGCCAATAGGGAACACCGTCCTCCTCTCCCCAACCCAAAATACGAATTCCATGTTCACCTAAATGGCCACCCCAAACGTGGAAATATACACCGGATTTGTAGTCCAGAAGGTCCTCATACACATGTAAAATTGCTCCAACCGGGCCACGGAGCATAATTTCCTTCATAACTGCTTGTTCGGCTGGATAAACATTGTAGGATATATTGGCTGAAAAAAAGATGCAGAGTTATGGGCACACGCTACCTCTAAAAGTTGCCTACGATAGGGCAGCTCTGAGCCAGAAAACAACTGGTTACGCCTAAATGACTAGTCAAACGTTGGGTTGTAGCTACACATAGACTGAAGTCCGAATATATCTAGATTAATATGGAGTGTGTCGTCCTCCAAGGAAAGCCCAGGCTCAAACATTCGCCGGACGGATCGTTTACTAATAAACAATCTACGAAGGCGCGTATATATCTGATCAAAAACTCGTCACTTCAAGTGCTAATCATCGCCCAATTCAAACCGCCTGATCCAGGTATTTCGACTTTAGATTCCGTCAGATAATAACTTGTCCACAGTGTAGAACATCCACCTCAGCCAAGCGATATAATGTCCGTCTACAACAAACGGTCGCATGTTCCCATCACTGCCACTGATGAATTCCAGCACAATGTTCCACGGCATCACGGCAGATGATAAAATAGTCTGTAATACATAAGCTCCTTCAGAACTGCAAAGCCTGCTGGCTCCGGATAAACTATTTAGTGCATCAAAAGCGGGTCACTGTGGTTATTTCCCTGCAAATCGCCTTTAACTAGTTTTAACCAGTGGAACGTAAAACAGCTTTTTCTAGTCGTGAGGAGAGTAAATCTATGCTATGATGCATAAAGTTCAAGCAGGTAAGGTGTAAGGTGCGCTGTGCGCTGGCCTCTCCAAAGTTGCTAGTGTGAAAACAATGACGGTCCGCCAACTGTTCGGAAGATGCGGAATCAAAACCTGAAGAAGGGCCGGTAATAGGTACTTTGTTAGGAAATGAATATAGTGGCGTGGCAGTCCAGTGTGTTATTGTAATAAGCCAATGAGTCCATATGCTCAGTTGTGCAGTGCGCACATTTGCAGCACATGTATCGTTATAACTAGGAGCAAAACGAATGGTTCCGATGCTCCTTCCGAGGAACAAGTCGGACCTACCTTCTGGACTGTATCACAGGATTAACGGCGTTTTAACATGTACCATTAATCAAGTATTATTCCCTTAACTGAAGCCAGCTTAGATGTAAAAACAAAGAAGTGTACGATTGTTTCATCCTTTTTGGGAACCATCAGCCGTGAGTATCCCAAGAATTTCCAGGGTGATTCAAACCAAGACCTGATGACAAATAGTCAGAGCAGCTGCTCAGTAGCGTGCTTAAACTAAACAGCACATAGCAGCACTCAGTAAATAGCCACGAAATTCACGTAACGTGGTTATGTGTAGTAATTGTTGGAAACACTGGTTGCCTCCCCTTTAATGGGCTTTTCAGATACCCCAGAAATCACCAACTCAGTAGAGTCAGGCTCCAAATTCTCCAACTTACCCCTTGTTTTATCCTTTTCGTAATCTATCTCTTTCGTGTCGCAACGTTTTATGCATTCCGGCGTAGGGTACAGCTGATGCGGACACGGAGGGTATTGCCCTTTGCCACGATGTTCACAACTCGGGAAGGGATATGAGCGGCACCCAGTGGGTTTTTCCTTTGACCCACCTGTTACGATTCCATGCGTCTTCCAAAAGTCCCATGCGATTGGAGAATAACCTCCACGGCAGCCACATCCACACTCCGTACAACATGAAACCAAGTCCACCGCACTCAGGCTTTTGTTGAAAGCACCCTTTGAATGGATGCACAGTCTATCGCTCATGGCTTCCACTGCGCCAAATGCCTAGAACAAGAAGGTTCAAATTAGTCCACTTACTGTTATACATTGGTGGATAACTGTAGCACAAGCTGCTGACCAGTTTTACTTATTTGCGCGTTTGCACGAGTTTCCTTTTGAAGATTTTTGCCCCAAATTCAATGTACGACCGTCTAGTCCCAGATCCTTAATCTTACGCTTGGCGTGTTTGCACCGGAATTTTTACTTGGTATTGTTCTGGCTGCAACCAAGACCCATTTTTAGGAATTCTGTATTTACCGCTATTCTTCCAAAATAAACTTTGGAGGCTTGTTCAACGGGTCTATGAATCCTTGTTTACCCTTACTTGTTTACCAGCTTAGTTATTGCAATCTATGCAAAGAATTCAAAAGAACGGTCGCAATTGTCAACCTCGATTATTTGTCGGTATTCCTTCTTTTAATGCGCGATAAGGTAGGACACTGAGCTTCCTTGCGTTAGCCGACTTACAGTTCTCTTCCAACTGTTCTAAGTGCAGCGCGAAATGCGATACGACCCCTCATCGACCATTAGCGTTCTTTGCCGTGCAGGCTGCTCAACACATCAAAAAGTTTTCCTTTCTATACATTTGTAAACTAAACACTGACTGCTGATAAAATACTTATTACGTGTTTCTGCTTCTAATTAAGACGTCACATTTCATCATTGGCGTTCCCTCACGCCTCATGTACAGAGGGGTGATTCTGACGCTACCATACATGTTGTCATTGGTGTGCCTGTCACCTTGATGGTGGAAGCGCTAGAGATACGGTCAGGTGAAGCCTTTGCTAAGTCAGTAAGCTTTTGTCCCTACCAGAGCTAAGCACTCTCTGAAAAAGCAGTACACATCCGCTTGAGTGGTGTGCAGCAGACGACTAGCATTTAGTTAAGGTTGGCCGATTTTTAAAATACCTACATTCCTACAGACGTGTATGCACGCCAGTTCCTGATTTTGGCCACGGTGGGCAACATTCACCTCTCGTCTGAATGGCCCTCTTAATACCTAGCGTTCTGCTTTTTGAAGGAAATTCTTCAGCACCTACAATAACCCGATATTTGGCTATGAAGCTCTGTCGCATTTACCGCATTTGCTGTCTATCCTTGACGTCACTGTTGAGTCCTTACTCATGTGAAGACTGTTGTCTCCAAGGTCGCTTCCCAAGTGACATCGGGCTTTCTGGCCATACGAAGTGATAACTAGGCAACCAAGGACGGATAAAAATGACCGGTGGGACATGTCGGACCACATTAGCACAATATGCCATTGGCTTACACGTAGAACACCTAGGAAGCAACATGTTCAACTACATCGAAAACAAAACTATAGATAAGCCACAAAACCATGGTGCAGGTTTTGATGGTACGCGCAGTACTACATTTATTCGGCATGATGATATGCTGTTTTCAGGTTAAATGAAGGCGTTTAATTCCTACATTTCTAGCTTGAACATAACGGATTTTCGTAAGTCAGATTGCGCTAATTTATAAACAAAATATAAGCAAGATTTTAGTATGCAGGTATTCGTTTTGAGAACTTACACACCGATGAATCTTTTCCTGCATGAAGGCAAAACGTCTGTTGATTTTGGGAACAGATAGCTTCACATACGCTACAATTACGCTACAATTATTGTGTGGCATCTCTGTAAAATCGTCAGCTCCGTTTATGAAGTGAGTTCCTGCTTTGAGTATAGGGACTGGAGTAAAATCAGCTAAATACGCCACGATCGGTTTCCTCTCCACAGTCATGCTTCGTTTGATAATTGCAGTCACAAGTGTAATCAGAAGAAACTGGTTGTTCTTCACTGAATCCCACCTTATATCTTATATCTTATATCTTATGAGGAAACCGACTCACCCAACAAGATCCACAGCTGGATTGATCTCTGATCTCACTTATGGATGGGCAATGTGGCCAGTTAGCTCGTGCATCAAAACTTTCTGGAAGGTGCTGATTATCAAAATCTTCATGCCTGACTGTTGGTCTCTGTAGTCTTTGTTCTGCAGTTTCCCGCATGGCACCGAACAGGTGGAGCGAATTTCCAGTTTCGAATCGTTCCAGACGTCCACCTGCGATCCATCGTGCTCCCATCTGCGTTGGGGAGGTGGTATATGAAGATTCGGAGATCGAGTAAAACTTAAAATGATGTTCTCTAATGTGATGGAGTAACTTAGAGATGTAGACTAGTAGGACAAATAAGCAACGCTCAATTGTTTTCATATTCCAGCTGCACGGGACACTCTGCATGCAAGTACGAATGGAATACATTTATTATACATTATCTAGATTACCTGATGAGCCCCAAGAAGGACGAAACCGGTCGTGGGCTGTCGACGAATTTTCAGCAACCTTATGAATAGTGCATTACGTATATCTAGAGTACGGTTTTTAATTGAATCACATCCATGCCCTGGTTAATCGGAAGCCAGGTTTGTGAGTGAAGAACAACATTTACATTAATGTGTTCAGTATCTGAAATGCAAGTGAACGTTTTACAGCTACTCCACCAGCTCAAGCTGGACACATTTGAACCATCGGATATGTTCACACTTGAGTGATCTGATTGGGAACCCCTGAAGGGCAGGTTGGTCGATTGACACATCCAGGTCATTTACGGGGTCGTCGTTCGAAGCGTCGGGCAAACTAATCACATCGCTCCAGCGTAAACACGCTCGCCCGTTCAGTTGTAGTAATTCTGGTGTGTCCAGGATACTGTGATGGACCAGTTGTAACACTGTGCCCTGGCGTGTTAGATGACCGGAGCTCAAACCCAAACACGGCCAAGGATAGGCACTGCTTACGAGCGCTAATAAGAGCGAAACTCGGGTGCAGTGTTTTTCACGAGAATAACTAGGCCAGGGCTGGGGTGATGACTGTTAGAACCAGAGTGGTGTGAACGTGAATTCTACAAGGCCCGTAAACATCTAAATCGAAACATCTACATCTACCTCGAAACTTGTGTAAGTGTTTCCAAGCGTCCGCGGGCTACCTGACTGGAAAGTCCTGCCAAGTGCGTCAGTCGATCGGTAGAATCAGTGAGAACTGCGGTAACACGGTAGCCTGGCGTGTTAGGTGTCTAGAGTTCAAACACCGGCAAGACCAAGGATGTGCACTGCTGATGAGCACTAATAAGAGCGAGACTTTAGTTCATTGTTTTTCCGTTTTGGTATGTATTCACCAGAACAAGTGCATCAGAGGACATTTGCATCAGAACATTTCAAAAGAGCGTGATGTGAAGGCGAAATGCATGTAGTCTTTGGATCCCATTCATTCCTTCGAAAGCGCATTTGTTTTCCATAAGTTTGCATTAGGGGAACAACTGGAATTTCCCAGTCTTGGAGAAACCTGCCCCTGGCTTTCGGGTACCGGAGGTGGAAAAATCGTATTTAATATAGACTTATATGGTGCCTGTTGAGTTTCTGACATGTGATACAAGACTGGTTCACCAAATTTCGGCTCTGAAATGGGGGGAAAATTCACGAAAGAAGATATTAACTGCCTTTGTTTATGGATAACAAGTGCGCTCAGTTCGATTCTGCAGGACTACAAAGACAACGGATTATTAATTTAGTATCCATTTTTTGGACGGGCTTTGCGGTTCAAGTGGCACTTTTTAGCGTTTCCTTGCAGGAAACAGTATCATCTCAGCCTAGAAGTGCCGTTTCAGGTGCGTTGAAATCCTCCTCCTGAATAGTCACACCATGAGATAGTGTACATCTTGTTGGATACATCTTGTTGGATCTTGTTGGATGCCTGCTTCTCCGGTGTCCACAGTGAGTCGTTTTTGGATTGCTTCATTTTGTGGTCTTCTCGTGGAAATAAATTTTCTGGATGGCGAACTGTGGGGGGTTATACAACATCCCTAGTTCAGCATAGTTCAAGTTTATCACAATGTGGAGTCACTTTCGGATCGGTGGTGTACTTGTTCGACTTACCGACATTCTGAAGCAAAGTCAGCAGCATCTGCTATTCAATCTGTTCGCCTGATTTAATCCGTTAAAATACTTGGTACGTTTATATCACTGCACATTTTGTACACAATATTGCTTTTTAAACTTCATAGTTGCTGGAGAAAGAATTTCTAAGTAGGATAGGCACTACATAGGCAACACATCGAAATATTTGCAGCGCGGGTGCATTTATTGGTCACGGATTGTTCGGCCATAGATCTACAACCAACTAGTTCCACATATCTTATAATTAGATGGAGCGTTTTCATCAAAATAATCATTTCTAGGAGAAAACATGAACTGAGAATTTTTTTCCAAATTAGGACTGAAGCGTCTGTAAATCACTCCTGCGGCAAGTTGTGCTCCTATGAATGGGCGCCTCTATCTGTGTGGAGGTTGACCTTATTTCTTCCAAGTCGGTCAACAATTTATGGTGGGCAGAGGCTAAACACATACTGTCAAGCAAACTTCAGTTACTCAGTGTTGGAGGTGAAGCTGGACGGACATCTGACTTACAGATGGGTGTGCATACTCTTGCACTCCTAAGTCTGTCAAATGGTCACAGCAAACATATCGAAAGCTGAAGGCCAATAACAACAGACGGTATGCTGGTAGCCACGACAGCATCGCTAGTATCGGTGGCATAAACACTATCAGCCCACCGTATTTTATAGTGTTTACCGATGGACTTTAGTACTTGCTGACCGTGTTACCTAACTTTGTGCGTTTTTATTCGAGGTTTTTAAACCCAATCTCAAAAAGAACATCACATTTGCTAGCGAAGACTTTGTCCTCGGAGAACTAACCTCGATCCAAGAAAAAAGAAGTCCAGAACACAGAGTATTGGAAAAAGCTGAACAAGCGCACTAATTTTTCTGATACTCTGGCATACATAAATGCACTTTAAAGGATATTTGACTACCGAAGTCCATCAGCTAGTTTGGACTTTGACGTCACACAAATCCAGTTAGCCGTATTTCGTGGAATATTACGTTTTGACAGTTAGTTTTTCACCATATCAAATATAATGGATGTAATGGAAGGAACATGAAAACGAATAGGAGTAGGCTTATTTATTCAACTTTTTCGTCATTTTATTTCTTCCTGAATGAGAGAACCTACCGGGATACCCTAACGGCAAAACGACCAAAACGGTTTCGGTTGTTGGATGAACAGAGCGCGCATGACTGAAATGATTAAAACTCAATTGTGGCAGTAGGTTTTGAGGCGTTATGGGTCAAATCCATTGTAATGCAATATTGTGTGCCATCCTGCTTTCAAATATCACGGCTATTGCCCAAATTTGGACACATTTCCGTGTCTACTTGTGTTACCCCCAAGCACAAACTCGAACGGACATATGGGTTTGCCTGTATCTTTAGCAAACTTACGCCAGAACGATCATGGCTGTGCAGTTCACAGACGCAGTCACATAGGGTGAAATAACTTGGTGCGTCAAGGTGACATGCACGAATTGACCAGGTGTGGTGGGGACTATTGAAAGCTTCTAGACAGCAAATGTGAAGCACAGGGAGTTAGCTCACGACAGAAGATGGAACAGGAGACAGTCAAGCTACATGGGTCTCCTAGTTCACGAAGTAGATATCTTGTTCGGTTTTATACAGGGTTACCTATCCACTGTTACGGTCTTGAGGGATGCATTGAGCCCCAGGTGGCACGTTTAAGCATACGGTATGCCGCAGTTCGTCGTGTGCCGACCAGTAGTTAAAATTCTCCAGTTTTACTCCTTTAGTCTACAAAAGAAGCTTGGTGCATACTTTGTTCGACCGTACCAAAACTACTAGTACTCCTGGCTGTCCTCAAATTGAAGTAGAGTTCTTAAGAAGGTTGCGAATTTCCAATGGTTATCCAGTGAAATTTGCCAGGTCCAATCATCTTTGTGGGTTATTTATGTACCTCGTTGTTGTCAATGTGCCATATGTCCCAATTCCATACTTGTTTTAAATACGTAATCGGTTGCTCTCAGTTTGTCTCCCAGATCTCTTCCTGTAATATCTTCCCAACTATCATCACCGATTCAACCCGAATCCCTTAGATAACATTATACGGAATAGTTAGTAGTTTTCTGTCTTCTTTGTGATGGTGGTTATAGATCACCAAACGACAGCGTGTAGGGCACTTTTGCCAGTGATCAGGTTGCTCGTAAGTTTTTATCGGATCTCCAGTATGATTTCGCTTTAACGGTTGTCTGCAGTGGAATTTTTGTATCACTCCATTGCTAACCACTTGGCTGCAGACTGACAACACAGGCAAACCTGACGGATTCACCCCAACCCCTCCTTAGTCAAATCGCTGGTGAGGAAAGGTGAACACCGGCGCCTACTCAGCGCTCGTTTCCTCAGTGCTGGGTTAACCCGGTAATTTTTGAACGGCAAATTTATTCGGCATTGTTAATTCGACGTGCCGAGCTCTTCTGGCACTTGTTTCCCTGTGTGTCGATCATCAGACCAGAACGATCATCATTAGCTCTTACTTGCCGCGATAGTCAGATGGTTATGGCAAATCTGGATAGATTTTAACTACGTGACTAGGGTTGCTTCTGAACCGGATGAGGAAATATAAGTCCCTTTGTACAGATCACTGACGTCTGAGTCCTTACTCTGTTAAGCTTCAAGTAGGTTTGCTCAAGCGCTCTGTTTTCGGTGTTCGTTGTGACTAAAAGCGGTGCCAATTTTTGATTGCAAACAAGCCGATATTTTTAACCTTCCAATGACAAATTAGCATTGTGAAACATCGAGCTTCAGCGCAAGTGTCTTCACAACCTTGGAACGGTCTGGTCTTATTCCTAAAAGGAAACTGTTTTCAAAACGTCGTGCAATATTCAATTTCACGCATGCTAGATTGCACTAACGGTTTCGCTCAAATGCGAGAAACAACCATCCATACAGTGGACCATATCACACACATGATAAGTGTTAAATGCTCCATACTGCCTGGAACTTTCCAAAGTGATTAAAACCGGAGCCATAGTTTTCGTTTGCCATTAAATCCCGTTAATCGTCTTCTCAACTACGGAAGCCGATTCAAGCTGATTCGACTCTTCTTACAGCTAACCTGGAATCTGTGTGGTCGTTGGTTTGTTCGCCGAGCTAAACAATTTGACTGCAAGCGTTTCATCACCAATCAAGGTGATAAACCAACGATCCTCAATGCTACCTGAGCTACCAACGTTTCCCTCTATAGAATCAGGCTCCAGTTAAAGACTACAGCTGAGCTGTCAAACACAAATACAATAACCGACAAGATTTCTCGCACAGAAGTATCCCTTGAAGTGTAACTGCCTGGATTTTTTGGCGAGTCAGGACAGAACGAATTAAGCGTTTCTTTTTCCAGAAATCATTTCATCATAAGCAAAACCTAAGTCCCGTAGTATTTAGTCGGGCATAACTATCAACAGACACCCTAGTCACAATGTTTTGCCAAACTGAAAAATCCAATAAATTTTCAGTGTGTTTTATTCTCCCGTGGTTAGCATATTGCCTGCATTTTGAAGGTACACACCTTCAAAGTATTGAAATTCATAAACTCGTGGTCATTTATTAGCATTATTGGTCGTGTAGGAACAATAAAACATTAGAATGTGGGAAGCATGGGAATCCTGTCATTATAATTCGTTACTGGGAAAATAACAGAAAATCGGATCTGAATAACCAGGAAAAAATTTGGGGATTGTGCAACTTGAGCAATCAAAGCGCTCGTTACTAATCTATTCAAGTACTCGTTGGAGCAAACACACACAATTCAGTCGTTTGGACGAATGGAACTGTGTTTAATTCGTGATGATCGCTTTGGAAGCTTGGTAATTTGTTTCCAATTACCTCAGGTGGAAGCGTCCTGGAAAACAAGGAAGATTTCGATAACCCACTGAGTTAGATTTGCTTTCATATGCACCTATGATTGTTTCAGATCCCAAGTAATGTGTGTGATTAGATTATATACGTAAGGGGGGGTTCGATTTTTCAGGTTTGGGACTTTGTTGATAAAACGGCTTAAATTGGTACGGAATCTTCCATCTCCAGCCCTGTGCATACCCATGACTGATATTCTGCGAGGAATTTTCTCCCGAACTGAGTATGCGGACCCTATTCTGCATATGGGGAAATAATTACTAGCTTCATCCTTTCAAAGAATTCTCCTCCAGTGTACAGTTCCAGGGGAGTTTCTTATAAACCTCTTTAAAAGTGTAACACAGCTCGAAGTTCATTCCAAACTAGTTGGAACTCGGTTAACTTTAGTTAACGAATACTTCAGAAGCGTCATTTGGATTCACTTCAACGCAAAAAGCAATATGGAATATGAAATCCAACACAAATTGTGCCAACAGTCACTGAAAGGGAGGTGTACTACGATCTGCTCCATTCCACCAGACGAAGTTCCTACCAAATGGGCTGCCTCAACCCAATTTCGCATAAGTGTAGTTGAGTTCAACTTGATTCGCCACAGCTCCAACTAATAAATGAACAGCCAATTTGATTTAGAGGAGACGGAGTTTTAATTGTAAATGGACATGTACAGTCACAAT
The DNA here is from genome assembly GCA_003604175.2 of Clonorchis sinensis. Classification (NCBI taxonomy): domain Eukaryota; kingdom Metazoa; phylum Platyhelminthes; class Trematoda; order Opisthorchiida; family Opisthorchiidae; genus Clonorchis; species Clonorchis sinensis. Next base: position 15,181,412 of record CM030371.1, read on the forward strand.
TTAAACCACTTGCGGATGTACGTTCATGTTCGCTTTGAGCACTTTCTGGCTTACTGCACATTGTACTTTAGATGATAGTTTATCATGAGTTTATCTTTTCTCCCGGTTAAAAACGTTTGATGTTTGCTTGCCCACACGTTCCCTAAGTCGATTTTGTGCTTGTGTAACACACAGACAGAACAATCTTTTTGAATATGTTGACGACACAGGCTTCCGTAGACTTTGTGACTTTCTTTCTCTAAGAAAGCGGGTAAGGGGCAACTAACTCAAGTTTGAGATTAAATCGCACAATTTTATTAGGTTAAGATTGACGCCTCTCCAAAATAATGGAATGCCAATATTTTCATTGCAATCCTCGAATGACAGGGGGGTTGTTAAGGAGACCGATTATTTCTCGCTAGGAGGAATCCCACGGATAAATTTTTCCCTTAAGTCGCGGCTATCAAAACACAAATTATCCTTAATCGTGAAGCCGATTACGATTAGTGTGATCACGGGCTTCAAAGAAGCACACTGCAAACATTTTGTAGGTGCACCGTTGTCTAGGTAATATATCCAGTCAGCAGATCAATAAATCAAGAGAATGTAACTAACCATGAGACTCGGCATCTTCAGAATCTGCACTATGTTCAGGAGTACTAGGTTGCCACAACTGAACTCATAGTGTGAGAAATACTTCGGGAGTTGACGAAAACTATAACATATCTGTTTGTAAATTAAAGTAACTAGCTTTGTTACCTCACGAAACTCTCCAGGTGACGGACCTTTTCATAAGTGCCTAGTATAGAACAGACGATTTCTACCCAGCCCAGTGTGACCTCCTCATTAAGAAACGTTGCACAACAGGTACAACGCAGGGTCGATTGTTTGATCATCTGGCGCAGAAACCAATCTATGGGTACTGTTGGGAATGGATGCATTCAAGAAGTGCATATTCCACTGACTTGTAAACTCACATTTTTTCATTATGCCTGGCAGTGGAATGGTTTTTAGTACATTCACAATAAGGCGATTTGAATCTCATCGTTAGCTCGTGTTGTATAATTTTCCCATTAGTTTCACTAAAAAACTTACTATGGGTTGTAAGGTGGATAGTGATATATTAAGCCAAGCAAGTAGAATAACATATCAGTCAAAACTTCGTAAAGTCAATAGTACGGAATAGTGGAGAGATCTGGTAGACCGGCCGTAACTTCTTCTTCAATTCCGCATTCATTGTGTCCTCGGAGAAACCTCACATATCCTTTCTCACCCCAGTCTTCGTTCCATGAGTTGGCAATCAGCCAGTAGGGAACACCATCATCCTCCCCCCAACCCAAAATACGAATTGCATGTCTGCTAATCGGACCACCCCAACAGTGGAAATACACACCCCCATTGTACTCGAGAAAGTCTGCGTAAATACCAAAGGAGGCCTCAACCGGACCATTCAGCATGATCTCCTTCATAATCGATATATCTGATGGGTAAACGTTATAGGATATGTTGGCTGAAAGAGAAAGAACAAAAGCAAATTTCGCACATTACTGTTTTCGTGATCCAGTCCGCAACCCAATGCATATCTAATGATTAAAACAGAGATAACCATTGAGATTAACACCTACGATTTGCTGAAACAGTAAAACTGCAAAATAGGATAACCGATGCTCAAAACTCAGATATAATTTGGTTGGCTGGTGTAGGTTGAACCAATGGGCTGCTGAGGGACTGCGTCAATTTGTTCATGTTATATGGCCAACAGAAAATTGGAGTTCTGAGGAATCATATTTGACAGCAATGTACCGGATTTTGCAATCACACTGCAAGTAATCTGACAATAGTCAGACAACCCTTCTGGGTTGATACGGGTAGTTCTGTAGGTACTTTGTAGATCACTAGACTCGTTCAGATTCATCGTGGGACCGTCGTCACGTAGTCAAGCTTCTGACCCGGCCATTGAGCCTAGTTTTGTTCCTAGAAGGAAGATGCTCACATGCTCTCCTATCAAGATACCATGTCGTGCACCCAAAATATTCTGCTAAAAAAGTGCTGAACAATGTAACCATATTTTGGGCGGTGGCTTGTGCTAGGCAAATTTTCCCTGTAGACCAAGAAAGCAAAGTTTCAGCAGTGAAGCTGCGTCGTCGGGATTGAAACAAGCGGTGATTGATCGCATCTGCCATAAAGCCGCCTTCATGTGGCAGACTCAAATAGACTGGCATCTTTGCAAGTGTCCTGACACTTCGATTGGATGCTTATACATATTCTTGGCCGTAAACCATTCTTGACAACTGTTAGAAGCATGCCTTAGTTGAGAGTCTGGCGTATTCACGGAACAGAATTACCTGCCTGGGTTCGCAAGAGTACAGATCAGGGTTCATTTCTGCTTCAGTGACGAAAAGTAAAGTATGTGTACTGCTCCGCGGATGATGGTGAACCACACCGGGAGTATTGTTGTGGTGATCAGGAGAGTATGGGTCCAAACTTAAACAGATTTTCTCATGGTGTGCACCGCCGATGACATCCCAAATATATGAAACCGATCTACCATGTTTGTAAGCCTTTCAGCGCATTTCGAATTCGTTGGAACGCAAAAATTGAAGTCCGAAAACACTTCCGTTGACTAAAACACTTCTGTAACCGTTGTGTACGTGTCTAATTCTGTCTCCCTATTAGCGCGTCCTTATAGTGTCTTACAAACGAAACTCGCGGATAATGGACAACCATTTGAGGAATCATAGTGGGGATAGCGCTGATCAGAAAAAAAGCCTGATGTGAAAAAGATTCATATCAAACACAGATAACTATTTTTTTCAACTTTTACCTAATGGTTTATACGATGAGAGAATCAGATCTGTCGGACTGATATTCGGACAGATATGGAGGAGCTTACGATGTAGGTCGACTGGTTTTCTCGGTCCTTCGCAGGGAGCGCCTCGCGGACCGCGCCGGTGCTGTAAACTAACCAGAAAATAGATATCGTCCAAAGGAAAAAGGTCAGATTTATTATGCTTCCAAAGCGAAACGGACGAGGTCAATCCGTTCGGAAAAACAGCAGTTACAACAAATTAATGATTTTTCTAAAATGACGCTGCCTGGCAGGCAACATGAACGATAAGTCTTTTTCGACATAAGACATGTTTGTAAAGATCAGTTTGCTAATACTCCAAAATTTTACCCGATGAGGATTATCGAAGTTACTATAGAAGGTCTGCAGCTGCGACGTTCAAAACTACCTTGAAATACGGTGTGGGCAATTGATATGACACGGTCGAATCGGATGCTTTTTTCCAGCAAAATACTGTACAAGGGAAAGCGCATTTTCTTTCGTCCAAATTTGGTTGTCTACTGAGAGAGACACATTAACACCAACAAACCGAAACCATCATGAAACCAGATCTGTCTGGAACTATGACTTACCTCTAGTTTTATCCTTTTCATAATTTACCTCTGGCTCGTCACACTGCTTTATGCACTCTGGTGTAGGGTAGATGTGACGTGGACATGGAGGATATCGTCCTTTACGACGGTGTCCACATTTGGGAAATGGAAAAGACCGGCATCCACTGGGTTCTTCCTTTGAACCACCTGTGACGATACCATGCGTCTTCCAGAAGTCCCATGCCATCGGATGGAAACCTGCACCACATCCCAATCCGCAGTCTTCGCAACAAGAAAGCAAGTCTGTCGCACTCAGGCTTTTATTGAAGGCACCATTCGAATGAATGCACAATCGATCACTCATTGATTCCACTGCACCAAATGCCTGGAACGGAATAATCAAGCTGGAATATACAAATCATACTTGATCATTTTACGTCTATTTTTCTAGGGCTCTTATGGAAGCTCGAGTCACTTTTTACCTGGTTTGTGCCCTTGATCTTTCGGGTTAATGCGCTTTACGTGGTGATTCACTTTGGTTGCCACTGACAAATTTCTCTAGTTTGTGCGGCTTTGTAAGTGCCAAATTAGTAAATCTTCGTATAGCTTGACTGCAAAATATTTTCAGCTTAACAGTATCCACAAGTTCAAAGTACATTGCAGCCCTTATAATATAGTGCAGTTTACTGCACAATTTGTTTCCTAAAATGGCACGTCGCGATTTATGTCAGGTCGAACTAGCTAGGTCAGTTTAACTACTATCAAAAAGTTATTCCTTTCACGTCTACGGTACATGATGTAGGCAACTCCGGTTGATGACCGCAAGTATGATCCGGATTGCGCTTTACAAATGCCATTGCAGATATAACGTTAATGCACCAAAATACCAGAGAAACAGAGAAATCTTCAAGCTCACGTCTCGCACGCGAAAGCCTCCAACTTACCCAGAACGATTCACAACTGGACTGATCTCTGATCTCACTGATAGAAGGGCAATGAGGCCACTTAGTTCGCGCATCAAAGCTCTTTGGAAGTTCTTTCTCATCGGAAACCTCGTGTTTCACCGTTGGTCGCCGCGCTCTTTGTTCTGCACTTTCTCTCAAGGCTCCAAACGTGTGAAGCAGGCTGGCAGATTCGAATCTTCTGGGATGTCCCCCAGAAATCCACCTTGCTCCTGTCTGCATCGGAAAGACAGTAATGGAATCCTTGAACGCTGACACATACTTGAGCTAATGATGATCATTACTAAAACACCAAGTATTCCTGACTGAATTCTATTTAGATTATAGTTGCCCTCCCTTTTTACTTCGGGACCTTAAATGCACCAGGGAATTTGACTACCTGTGTAAACAAGCCCCCAATATTGGGCATTTTGAGTGTCATAGGTACCGAACTTACTGTGTCCCACTGTATATTCCGGATGCTCACGTAAACCGAACATTTGAGTTTTACAAGTTTCTGGCCGTTACATCCACAGACCTCGAATAAACTCACTGAAGGAGTGCTTAAAGATGTACCGGGCAGGTTCACCTCACTTCGGATGATGAAACGACAACGCCAATATAAGCATTACAAAACCGATTTCACTGTCGTTTACCACAAGGATAAATGCACTTGATTTCGCCAAAATCAGCACGCTGCATCTCTCTGTGCAAAGACATTCAGATCGTCTGGTCTGACCGCATTTACCTGATGTCTCTGGGTTATGTGCATGAGCACAACGTTCATGTGCCGAAAAATTTGTACCATATCAGCTAACGCAAACTTAACTCTGGTTTAGTCGATTGTTCAATCATTGATCACCAGGCCTCAAACCGAACAAGGACTTGGAGTTAATGGGTACTCAATCTTCAAGGTTCACAAGAAGCAAATGGCCATAGAAACTGAACTCCCCTGGGGCCTGTCTTCAGCGCTCAGCAAGACTTAATGGTCACCGCAAGAATCTCCTCGTTTTATTTATTGAGCGCGTGATTTCAAGCTTACCTAAATGCTTTAAGTTGCAGTGCATCTTATGCCGCTTCACAATTTTCCCGGAGAGAGGGTAGGCCGAATGAAATCATCCAGCAACCGCTTTATTCTTAATGACGCAAAGATTGATCAGGGCGGTCACTGTGTTCAAACTATTTTTCTGATAAGATGTGATTTCATACTGAGTGGGAAGGAATGCTACCCCGAATATTATGTTTTCATTCTAATGTATTTCACCGTCTTTCTTTAGTGATGTGCACAATCATACTGAGTTCGAGACATATAATCTGAACACAAACAGTAAATGTTCGCAATAAAACAGTCTCTTGATTGCACCCACGTCTTCAATGCTCTGTGTGTCTGTCTCCTGATCGTACCCATTCGGTCACTCCACACGCTTCTTTCTACACGAAGGACGAACAAGTGGTGAATACAGTGATGCAGAAACTCCCGCACTACCTGCAAACTCATTTACGTCCTAAGTTTTCACAGTTGAACGCCTTCTAATCTGTGGTCTCTCCATGACCAGGAACTCGAGCAGTGAATGGTGTTGTGGAAAATTGCAACCTTCAGCAGTAGTCAAAGTGCAGTTTCATCTTATGAGTTCTTCTTCGATAAATGTTGAATGTCCTGGGTCAACCAGGACACTGAAATCAATAATATGATTACGGTAATACTTATTACTATTAGAAGTACGCTAAGCTGTTTAACTTGAATATTGTGATGACCAAATGAGGTAAACAGGGAATCCGTTCACAAAAGAGGAAAAATCGCCACCATGACCAAAATGATCAACTGGATGACATTTTCAACTCAATCCTGAAAGCCAAGCACACGGACACATAACACTACAAAAGGACCCAATGTTTTAACCTTTCGAATGTTGTGTCCAAGGAACGACGTGAAATATGCTCTTATAACCGGACTGCAGATCGTCAGAGGGGTTTGATTAACTTTTGCAGTGAAATCAGGTAAAAAAAGTAAACATTGTATGTGGATACTGAAATAAGCAACACTAGGTTTCACGTGAGTGCATTTGTGGATCAACTGGTGCAGTCCCAGAATAAACAATTATGTGATAAGACCTCGACACAGTGACACATTATTAACAGTCAACGAAACACATTCACCTAATAGCAACTGATCAAACAGTCAAGCATTTGCGCAGAATCAAAAGACTACTGGGATTTTGGAGAAAGCTAGTTATGCAGACGTTTAAATGTGTAGTGGAAACAGAACGAAACTTCAAATTCGATACATTTAAACAGAAACCTGATAGATCCCCCCCAAAGGAAGTCATTTAGTGGGTCTGTACAAGATTTCAGCCCGAGTATCTTTTTTCTTAAGGGATACATCATTATTTTATAAGGCTTGCGTTCCATGTCCCAAACACTGTTCTTTTTTGGTTGTGGTTGTTTGAAATACGAGGAATAAAGTTTCTACCAGGCAATGCCACCCAAATTGTCCCAGTGACTGAGTGAAGAAGAGCAGTAATGGCAAAAGTTCTTTTCATCACGCATATGTGCAGCTGAAGTGCACAGCTTCACAAGCGGCCATCAATTGTTAAGTTGATTAAGGAAATGTCGTGCACTTGTAAACATATTTTTAATATAGGATGTCCAGTAATCGTGTTTCAAATGTGGGAAGCCGTTGCCCCGTGGTACATGGTGCGGTGATAACTTAAGTGGAACAGGGTTTGGATTAAACAGTGCAGATGACAGAGTTGAACACCATTCATCCTGGAAAGCTAAAATTAATCCTATAAGTTAAATGTATGGCGTGTTTCAAAGTGACCTTGCCGAGCCCTTCCGGCATTGTGTAGAGCCTGAGGTCGTTACTGGCTGCAAGAATGGGAAGGATTGATTCAAGGAAACCCAGTCAAATCCACACTCGCCAAATAAAATAAAACCACCGCTGTTATATTTTCCAAAAGAAAACATTTGTGCTACAGACGTTGTTTATGATCTGCGTCATGATTTTTGGACCAGACCGACGCATTGTAAAGAAGATAATCCTAGAGAACAGACTGAAGATCATCAGTCTTGTGGAAACATTGTTCTCTAATAAAAATCACCGTTTTATCCCAAGCCAATTTAATGAGCAAACGTGCCTGTCTAAATGGGTGGTTCCTCATTTGTATTATCCTGGTTTAGCATGTGTCTAGTCAGTCAGCCATTTCTAGAGGAAACACAAACATGATTGCAGAATGTCTCGTTATGGATAGAAGTTTCCATGTCTTCATAAAAATGAACAAAGTTAATGCATTCGCTTCTCAAAGCGCGGTTATTCATATTCCATCTATCTGGTGTAAGGTTCATTCTAGACATGATCTGATCTGTAATACAAATGGTTGTCCACAATAATTAAGCTAATTAATCCCCGAATCTGTCGGCTTTAAGCTAATCAGATGACTGACTTACAGTCGGATGTACATGTTCTCGCACTCCCACGCTTCCCAGTTTTTCGCACTGCGTGGCGTCGAAGCTGCAGATAAAAAACAGAAGACCGTATAGTACGAACGACGGTAACATGTTTAACAAATATTCCACGCGTCACACAATTGTTGTGTAATTTATAATGATAGCAATCGGACTTTCATGTCGGCGGATATTCTCACGTCGACAGCTAGGGAATTAACGAACGGACTCTGGCATGCACAGTCAATCCGAAGATTTTGAGCTCGACAAGGCATACGAAACACGCATGCTAGCATGGACTTTGTTCCCGGTGTAATAATCTCAACTTTCGTGTGAATGACATCTGTTATAGAGTGTCGAATGATGAGACTGGACAGCATGAAAAATTTGGATACATCTTTTTAAATTCATATTTTATGGAATTATCCGCTATCTTATGATGGAAATCGGGTGAACCTAACGTCACAGTGTACGGAAATGTTTTTTTCCTATATGAGATTTCAGTCCCTTCTGACGTTGATCCGAACACTAACTGAGTGGCACGATAAATCTAGCGCGTCATGAAAATAGTAGAGCTTGTGAAGTAGTTACACGGAAACGGTAAGTTTAAGACTAAAAACCGGAAAAACCTATCAGAACGCACAGACCAACCACGTCAGTGTCCAAAATTACTTGTGACCACACACTTTGGACTCATCTGGGTGAGGCAGAGGGCGGCGAAGGCTTCCCATGGTAGCATTCAGACTGTCAAGTTTTCGCGGTCATTTTCGTCATTCAAAAACTGTGGCCTATGAGCTGTAGCCAAATAATTAAAGGACACCGGTAATCTGTCTCACTGGATGGGCTTCAGGTGAACAGGAAGTTATGCTCAATGGTGCTTCTGCCTGAACACTATCCGAACATTTGGGAGAAGCTACATTGGGACCCCAGCTTTTGTGTAGCATTCAAGTCTGTTGGCGGATAGGAACGCATGGCGTTGTGACGGCGATGTCGCGGACTCCATTTGGCCTACCCAGAAAGACGACGTGTCCCGATCAGATGTACACAATGTGAACAGTCTTGGACGGCAAGATATATGGTGTAATATCAGGATATGAAACTGTCTACGATTTCCTTCGTATGAAAACTATATTGTGGTGATTCTTGTGTGGGAACTCCATCAATTGGCAACATCGTGACGCGTTTGCAACTGCGCGGCGGTATAAACATTCGCTATCTACAATGTGGTTAAATGTAGGCTATTGGCGAGACCTACGCCAATAAAATTAATCAAATATAGTAGCCTGTGGCAGGATTCCTCTTTTGACGACCTCGTCAGGACGGTAGGATCCTTCGTGTGCTCACATATTCGGGTAGTTGCAGGCAACTAACCCTGTCACGCTTCACGTGGAGGATTATTTATCACTTGGCGAACAACTGCGATTTGACACCTCTTGGTCCTGATCATCTATCCATATCGACCGGAAACTGAAGTTTGCATCATGGGATATTTGAGGAGCAGAAACAGAAATGAGACATGAGAAAAATGAAGGTAGCGACAAAGCTTGTTTTGTGTGATTGTTCCTCTTGGCTAATAAATCACAAATTTATATGGTCTAATTCTCCTCATCATGCTCTGGCTAAATGACTTGTCAATCTGTTAGAACCAATCAGGAGAGAAGTGTCGACCACAGCCTGAGAGACATTTTTGATTTCGTCGATCAGATTGAGGATATGAAGGTTGATAAACATTCCATTTTCTCCCTGGACGTTGAGTCATTGTTTACCAACATACCACTCACTGAGACAATAGACTATGTTTGTGACTTGATTGAGTACAACGGTAAAGATATTGGCATTCCCACATCGGATCTGAAGGAACTCCTGCTCCTTTGTACCTACAATGTTCAGCTTACTTTCAACGATCAAATTTGTCGACAGAAAGACGGGGTCGCGATGGGTTCTCCTCTAGGTTCCATTCTGGCAGACTTTTTCATGGCCGCACTGGAGACCCAAAAGTTAGACGCACTCATTACTCGGTTAACATTGTATCGTCCATACATGGACGACATTTTCGTACTTGCCGACGAAACCATAAGCATAACAGACGTGCTAAGTAGTTTGAATTCAGTCCAGACTAATATCAAGGTTAGTATTGAGTCAGAGCAGAACTGACAGTTAAGTTTCCTCGATGTCAATGTTAAAAGGAAGACTGACCGGACCAAAGAACGCAAAGTCCACAGAAAGCAAACGTGGAAAGGTCAGTATATTCACTTCGATAGCTTCTTTCCGTTGCAACAAAAGCGTAACCTAATTAGATGCCTAACTGGGAGAGCAATGAAGATATGCTCCCCCAACTGTTTAGGGGAGGAACTAAAGTTCCTGGGACGCTCATTTCTGCAGAACGGATGTCCTGAAAGGTTCGTACTCAAGGCTATGGAATCCGTTAAACTTAAACCCACTCAATGTTTGGTTGGAAAGAAGCATGTCTACATGAGGCTTCCATTCAAAGGTGACTCGGTTGATGAACTAATCACCAGAAGGCTTAGAAACTCTATTGATACGGCATACATGGCTTCTAATCTGTATTTGAGCTTCAACTCTAGCCTCACTATCAGCTTCCGTTTGAAAGACAAACTGCAACGTTCTACCACCAGCTTTTGTGTGTACTCATTTGTATGTTCGTGCCGAGCATCATACGTTGGTCGGTCGACAAGCCATTTGTCGGACAGAGTGCGGGAACACAATCCCATATCCCTGAGTGGTAGTTGAAAGTAACCAGGCTCAAGTGCGATTGCATCACATTTGGCCGAAACCAATCATGTCATCGACAAAGAGCAAGCCTTCACTATCATATACCGGGCACCTCTGAACCGACCACGATTGGTACGATCCAGACTAGTATCGATCGCAGAGGCGATTGAAATCCGACTGCTGGATCCACAACTTTGTGTCCAAAAGAAACTTGTGCGACCTCTGAACATGAACTGGCCTGCGACAAATCCGGTCCCACAAGCGTGTCTGACATTGACGTCACTTACCTGATTCATGTTTCACTAAAGTGTATGTACTCGCGCCTCTTAACCTTTTTCACGTGATTTCTGGTGCCATATAAATTTGTGATGTATTAGTCAAGAGGAACAATCACAGAAAACAAACTTAGTTCGCTACCTTCATTGTTCTTATGACTTCCAGGGGTATATTCAGCCACTTGAGACAATTCAAAGAAATGATACAGTTGAGCTGGTTCCCCGTCACGCTAATGAGGTTGAAGTGCTTGAATTAACCACTGATAACATAGACAAGCGTGACCATTCCGTCATCAACATCTTCATCAGTTTACACACTGATGAGGAAATCTGAACGATGACGCTTGATCAGGAGATGTTGCTCTCCGAGTTTTGCCGTCTTGCCGATGCTAAGTTCAGGGGGTAGTTAGTCAATAGTTCAATGAAGCCTTCTGGCACTGATCATGGCAGTGATTCCTGGTAATTATTCGCCTATACATCCACTCTCAACATTAGTAAATCCATCCTGTACATTCCGTAGTACCGCCTTCGCTGATAGTCAATATACATCAGACCTGGCAGATGTTGAACTTATGACTAGGGATGCATTTAAACTTGCGCAGGCTAGTGACATCTAAGTCCGTGTTCCACCACCTGAATTTGCTCAGAGGCTTTGTTGCTAATCAAAAAGGCGTGCTTGTGTTATGCCCAACCATTCTTTAGGTTTTCAAATAAGCCGATACATCGTACTTCAATCAAAAAGGGCTTCTGTACGCCAGTTAAGCTCGTAGGACGAGCTAGCGACGGTATCATCATGATCTTTGAAAACTCTTGCTAAAACAGCCGTGAAGTGCTCTCAACGCAGCCTCTTCTTATACGCGAAACTTTTTTTGTATTCACGTTGTTCACAAGGGACTCACTACGCTTCTTATTTTCATTAGGGGAAGTTAAACGGCCGTCTTTATGCATGACGTGTATAAGGGGTGTGATGTAAACCACTCATACTTTTACTTTTTTACACATGGAGGGCTTGTGAATCCCCCAAACATTATAGATGGTAGTATGTTACAAGTCCGAAATTTCGCGGGCGCTACTAATGAGACAGGACTGATGCAGTATAACACTGGTATTTCCCAGTCTGCGGTAGTGGCTAGTGATAGACAGTACAAGTGCGGACGTCTTGCTACTCATCTGTATTTGGATAGCAGCTTATCGGAGCCTATTCATGCAACTGCAGAAAACACAGCGATGGTCCTAGATGGCGCTTGGTGTGTCAGACTTAATTTAGTATTGGATACTGACGGAAATATCGCCACCACTGGTTCGGCTCAACAAGGCACAGTCCTCAAAATATTTTTGTAATTGAAAGTCGAGAACTATTTCATTTTGCATAACTTCATACTGAAATCTGTGGATATGATTCAGAGCGGTTTATCGGCCTATTGGGCGCCTACTGGGCGCAAACCAGTGTCGAAACTAGACGGTTGTAGAAGTGTCTGAACGAATCTGTCGGGAAGTTAGGTGCAAACCAAAGAAGAAAGTCATAAAATTTTGCTTGAGTAGTACAACTGGGCTATACATACTTGTGTAAATTTGTGGTGTGATTTTTCAATTTTTAACTGCTTTTGACTGGAACCGAGATAAACTTGGAATTCGATACGTTTAAACAGAAACAGATAGTATAACCAACAGATTTCCCTTCAAATTCGGAAATCATTTAGTGCGTCCGTGCCGTAAGGGATACGTCAATTTTCAGATTCACCAAAATATAAGTTACCTTAGTTCCTTCCACAGATATTCTGGCAACAGGGTTTCACTTCCCTGTGGCGAAAATAAGCGAAATATGTGGACTATATCAGAATGTTTATCTTGGTTCGGGCCTGACTATTCTGAAGAGGGCGGACTTTATTCTTATGGTGATCTGCATGCTAGAGTGCACTGGCATTTTCGCTCAAGTGCGAGAAACAGCTATCCATACAGCCAGCCATATCATACACTTAATAAGAGCCAAAGGCTCTATACTGCCAGGAAATCTCCACAGTAATTTGAAATGAGCCATAGTTTTCGTTTGCCACTAGGACCCTGTGATCGTATTCACAACCCTGGAGACCGATGCAGGCTGGTTGGACTGTTTGTAGAGCATATCTCGAGTCAGGCCCTATCTACAGATGACAGCACAGCTTCCAAATACAAATGCAATAACCAATAAGCTTGCTTGTGTCAAACTGTCTTTTGAAATCTATCTGCTCCTGTTTTTTGACATGTCGGAACAGAACGCAGTTTTCTGGGATTACTTCAATAGGGAACAACCACAAATCTCCTCGAATTTGGTCATTTGACGGTGCATATGATAAAATCGTCGTGAGTTGATCGCACTTGTGATCATGCAGGAAAAGTGAGGGAATATTCTCAGAAAACTGTGGAATACGAAGATGTGGAAATCTTTTTACTTTTTTCCAGTACGTGGAAAACAAAACAACGGCAATATTTGACTGAGTGCGCAAGTCTGAACAAATGTTATATCGCGAACGACAAGTAAACATCCGAATAACCAGGGAATGCTCTGGATGTCTCTGTCAAATTTACGATGGAGACACTCGAACAACTCAGTTAAACATAAGAGCTACGCGCGCTTCCTGCAGTACCTTGTACGAAAAAAATGCGGTTTTATTCTAATGCTCACATTAGGTTCCGTACGCCAGCTAGATGAACTGATTCCAATTACCCGGACTGGAGAGGCCCGGTCCAACCGGAACTCCGCCAACAGTGCGGTGCGTCATTTAAAGGTGGAGATTTTAATGGGATTTTCAGACTTTCAGGTTCTAAATTTTGGGTGCTTGGTTTCAGACAGGATCATTACACCTACATCCAAGTACACACACTGGATTCAGAAATTACTTATGGGTCAAATGTGTGCACATTAATTTGGAACTTAACTCCAATCTGTCTACGAAGAAACAAGTAATCGCCTCATCCCTCCTGACTTTGATGTGGTACATGTTTCTCACTTCTACTTCAATTATTTAATGTGTTGCCGTGCAGTCCGTTCCCGATGATGTGTTCGTTGTTATCCGACAGCTAGGGAACAATGCTCGTTTCCTTGCACGATCGCGCGTCATATCAGCTTTCAACTTGTGTATTCGCAGGGAATATGAGTTGGCAGTTTACCGAACAACCATGAGGAATCTGAATCGCTGCATGCTGCGATTAAATGCGGACAGTTATTCATTTTTAATACTTTCAAACATAGTGGCTCCAGCCCGGTCTGACCCTTTAAAAACACACACGTCAAAGGAACGCTTGCTTTCATTCTTTAATCTTGTGTTGAGATAAAACAAACAATGAAGTGTACATTGTAATTTTTGGCCGTTCGGACTATAATGCTGTTCGCTGTGGACCACCACCTATTCAGAATTGATGAAAGTTAATAATAACTGCACCTTATAACCCCAGAATGATAGGATGAGCTAAAATTGAATAAGGCTCAACTTTGGTGCGCATCATCCAGGCTGATTATTGTGCTTCGTAGTAAAGATATTATGCAGTGATTTGCTTACATGAGAATTCTGTGCTAATCAACCATTATAAGCATCACAGATTTCCAGTGATTTCATTACAAAAGACGTTATGGGTTGCACGGGGAATGATGATATATTTAACCAAGTAAGTAGACCAACATCTCAGTCAAAACTATGTAATATCAAAAATGCGGAATGGTGGAAAGATCTGGTAGACCGGCTGTCGCCTCTTCCTCGATTCCGCACTCATTGTGTCCTCGGAGGAATCTCAGATATCCTTTCTCACCCCAGTCCTCATTCCAAGAGTTTGCGATCAACCAATAGGGAACACCATTCTCCTCTCCCCAACCCAAAATACGAATTGCATGTCCGCCGACAGACCCACCCCAAGCGTGAAAATATATACCAGATTTGTACTCAGGAAAGTCTTCGTGCACTTCAAACGTGGCCTCGACCGGACCATTGAGCAAGATCTCCTTCATAATTGCCACTTCGGATTGGTGTACGTTGTAGGATGTATTCGCTGAAAGATAAATAGTCACAAGCTTCACATAGATGCCTGCCAACTTTTTGCTTTTGAAATACGGAGAATTCGGACCAACAGGGAGCATTTAAAGCTCAACAACTAACAGGTTGCAACGATTTTCGTTTCCATAAGGGCTTCGTAGAAAACTCAGGAAAAGTCCACACTTTGGACCAAATAAGAAAAAGTTGTTTCTGCTAGCCTAACTACTTTACAGCTTTAGATTTTCTTGGTGACATGTTTCGAAACATAGTTCCTATTCAGGCGTCACTGTAACCAGACTGAATAGTATGTCGTTCACCCGTTATTTCACTTTGGTGACCCTCATCAGTTGGCCTTTGTTTTCCGTACCTACGGGACTGCCAGCTTGGTGAGCCACTGAGTGCTTTGTTCATTTTACACATAACAAGCTGATCGGTGAATCACGTTACCGCACATCCTCAGTGTACAGCTCACTTCTGATCAGCACTTAATACGCCGCTTGGCTGTCAGTTTGTCAGCATGACCATTGCCGACAAGTAAGCAGTCTCCTTAGTAATGACAAGAGCTTCCTACGTTACTTGTCATCACGGCTGTACTTACTCGGGCAACACGTCCATCCAGGAATCAGGTGACTTGTACATTATGATATATGACGACGCCGAATCCTATCTTAATGCAAGGTTTTCCCCAGGGGATGTGCCCTCTTAGCCAGCTAATGCCGTGACCCGGGCATCACTGTTTCACATCTCCACTGTTTGAGTCCCAACGTAAATGAGTTGACTCCTGAAAAATTGTTCCACAACAACGTTTCCAAGCTTCCCCATTTAAAGTGGGGAACGTTGCAAGTTAAATAAGCAATAAACGGTTTAAATCACGTCATTTTTTTCAATAGATGTCTTCTAACTGTCCTGTACTACTAGTTAGTGCAAAACACCAAAACTAATTTGGTACGTGTGTAATTTGTTGGTCAAACAACTCAATACCATGCACGCCTGCGTCCTGATTTGCATGGAGGAATCTTTTGATCCTCCTGGCATAGGAGGGCATTCAAATGATATTCTAGAGTTTAGTCCATTTTGACCGTTAATTTGTAGTTCATACGTTTTAGGGCTCAAAATCTCCATCCCAAAGCAAAGGAATTTCCTCGCTATTCAACTTACCTCTCGTTTTATCCTTCTGGTAATCTATTTTTGGCGTATCACAATGTTTGACACATTTCGGTGTGGGGTAGATGCGACGTGGACATGGCGGATAATGCCCTTGACTATGGTGTTGACATTTAGGAAACGGATAAGGCCGGCATCCAGTGGGTTCTTCCTTTGAACCACCTGTGACGATACCATGAGTCTTCCAGAAGTCCCATGCCATCGGAGGGAAACCACCATCACAACCATCTCCACAGTCTTTACAACAAGAAAGCAAGTCTACCGCACTCAGGCTTTTATTGAAGGCACCACTTGAATGAATGCATAATCGATCACTCATGGCTTCCACTGCCCCAAATGCCTGGAACGAAAACGTTCGAATTAGTTTGTTGGTTTTCCGGAGAGAAAATAACGGACTGCTATCCGTCCTTTTCCAACGCTCGATTTTTTATTATTTTCTAAAGCTCGTAGACCTGTAGCCGGTAAGACTCAAGAACAGAAGTGCACGTTTAAGTGTACATCAACGTGAAAAACAGCGTAACCGATTTCCCGCTAAATGACAATCGATTTGATGGTCTTCGTGTGAAGAATTGGAGAAAAAGTAACACAAACGCAGTTTCCGTTACGCACCATTAGCTGGCATTCTAATATGTCTGCAGCCACGTGCGCTTGATGGAACAGTCTAGTGAGAAGCCATTCCCTGCAAACGCCTCCAGCCTAGCACAGTACGACTACATGTCCCGAAGTCAGACCACGAAATCAACGTCAGAACTTCCAGTTATTGCTTTCACATGTTTCCAGTTGGTCACACTTTGTCCAGCTTGCGCGATTACACGTATAAATGATCGCGAGCGTTCTCCTTTAAGGCGACGTTTCCGAAGTAATCTGTTTATGCACCAACTCATTCCCAACACAGCCGTTTTGACGTCAGCATAAATTCATTGCATCCGTCGGTCGACTGCCTGACCAAATCAAACGCTGCCTCATGAGCGGAAACCAATCAGTGGAATGCCAAATCAGTGCTTTGTAAGTTACGTTGTTGATATAGAAGCGAAAATAATAGAATGACTAACATTCAGGTGTGCAGTTCAGTTTAAAACCATCTAAAATCGTAGGTGTTTTAGGCACTTCCAACCGGATTCTACGCAGGATTTTGAAAAGATAGAGAGGGTTGTAAAGTAAATGTGAGAAACGAACCTGAGTTATGCCTCTCGTTTATGACGTTTTTCAAATGAATGTACTACACAAAGTCCACTTCATATCTCAGTGTGTGCCATATTCGAACTATGGTAGTAGGTACGCCTCATAGAACACATAAAAACAATGATGCTGAAAAATGGTCAACAGACAGCGAGACGTTTCTCGATACCTTGAGTTCAACAGGTAAACGCAGTCCCCGTCGTTCTGTCAGCCTTATGCTCTGGTTGCGTCTCTAAATACACTCATTCGTAAAGTGCTTTGCCTATAACATGATACTAAAATGAATCGTAGCCGAATATGAGTAAATACAATTGGATTTGCACGGTTACTTCACCAAAACTCCAGAGAAAGAGCCCGAATTTCCTCTGAAACCCACATTTCATGCACAGGAAATTCAACTTACCCAACACGATCCACAGCTGGACTGATCTCTAATTTCACTAATGGAAGGGCAGTGCGGCCACGTAGCTCGTGCATCAAAGCTCTTTGGAATGAGCTTAGAATCAAAATCCTCATGCCTGACTGTTGACCTCTGCGCTCTTTGTTCTACAGGTTCCCTTATGGCTCCGAAGTGGTGAAGCTTGTTATCAGATTCGAATGGTTTGGGATACCTCACAGATATCCACCGTGCCCCTGCCTAAAGCAATAAAACGATCAATGATGATTAGGATATTGAGCAAAACCCGATCCCTTCTAATATGATGGAAATTCGCAAATTTAATATAAAAATGGGTACGCATGCGATGCTTTTGTATTCCATTTACAATGATTAGCGAGGTTTTTTAACTGAACCAAACCAGATAAAAGCTGATCTTAGTCCCGCCGATGAAATCAAATACAACTGGCAGACTTCAATTCTTAGGAGGGCTTGTATACCTGCTCTGATAGAATCAAACACAAAATCATTGAATGTTTAGGGACACTTCAATATACCGTATTGTTTTGCCAGCAACTTCTAGTTTTGACACGAATGCACTCGTGGATGAACTGATGTGGTTTAGGACTAATGAATCGTTCTGATGAAGCACTGCACCACGTAATATTTAAAGCGAGTTGCGGTAGTGATCTCTCGAGGCGGTCTGTCATCATCTATCATCAAAATGTGGGACTCATTTATGAGCGAAGCATTAGGAGAAAAACCATTGGCACAATTCCCCATTAGTCCATTGACAAGAACAGAGTAAACCCGAATGGCCTTTCTTCAAATCAAAAGCACCACTAGGATTTGGGTTTGAGCTGATGCTACAGACGATTGGAGGTACAGTGGGACACAAAGAAGCCTCGCGTTCAGTGTGCTTAAACAAGAGTTATTGGTATACAAAGATGTTCTTATACAAAGTTATCTGACCCAAGTTCGACAATCCTTTGACGCTTCCCTATCCGGTTCAAATCTGGTCATTACCCTTCCTACAGGTACGTTATGATTTTACAAGGATGGCATTCGGTGTTTCGAATACTGCACTTTATTTTGTCTGGGACTTGCTGATTTTCAAGGATTAACGCTTCTGAAGGGCAATGCCAACTGCATAATCATAGTTACTGTGTGAAAAAGTGTATGGATAAAAATTCATCACGGATATGATATGGTATGTACGCCTGAGGTGCTCAGCTTTAGCAGCGGTCTTCAGCTGTTAGGCTGATTCAGGAGCTGGCATGCGCCTTTAAGTATGCTTTCGGCCAGGGTTTGTCCAGGACTGATACTTCGAGTGCTGGAGGACGGTAAACGAAGCGCGGACAGTGCCATTGTTAGTAACATTTGTTAGGATATTGATTTTTCCCAGCATACAGAGCCCTTATTCCTTCATGAACAAGTTACGAACATTCTCTCCTTTAATGTCTCTAAGCATCTTTTTTATAGATCTAGATAAGGTCATAGCTGAATTACTTAAGCTTCGGGAAACTGACTAGTCTCCTTGAATTTCCATTGCTTTTGTTAACGTTACGCAAATAAAAGAAAGGCGTTTTGAGTGGGAGCTGTTTCATGTGCGGTATCCATGGTTAGAGTGTGTTGGCACTGTAAGCCTTTTGCTAAAAGAGAACACGAACATGATTACAGGATGTTTGGTTATGGATAGAAGTGACGAATGAACAAAGTTGATGCACTCGCTTCTCAAAGCGCGGTTGTTCACTTTCCATTGTTCTGGTGTTACACTCATTCTAGACGTGATCTAACATCGATAATACAAATGGTTGTCTACAAAAATTAAGCTAATTAATCGCTAAATCTGTCGTCTTTACGCTAATCAGATGACTGACTTACAGTCGGATGTACATGTTCTCGCACTCCCACGCTCCCCAGATTTTCACAATGTGTGACTTCGAAGCTGTAGATAAAAAACAAGAGACCGTATAGTACGAACGACGGTAACATGTTTACTAAATATTCCGCGTGTCACACAATTGTTGCGTGATTTATAGTGGTAGTCAGCGGACTTTCATATCGAATGAGATAATCACGTGGGCATTTAGTCGTTGACAGAATGGACTCTGGCATGCGTAATCAATTTAAGTATTTTAGACTCACTCGTTCAAAATCACCATCCGTTTATAGTGGACTTTGTTCTTGGTGTAACCATCTTGACAGGCGGACGAGTACCGTTGAGTACACAGTAAGGAATGATGATCATTGTGAGCAATGGGCTATCTGACGCCCGTACTTTTACAGCCATATTGTTTTGGATTTCCATCTCTGATGCATTTTCGCTAAGAGTGGAAAAATATGTCAAGATTGACCGCGTACTGAACTGTTTCTGTTCGGTATGCCCATCTTCCAGTGATATACAGATTACTCAGCTGTGGTTTTTGCGGTTCACATATTACCCTGTTTTGACATGTGATGTGATCTTAGTTGTATTTTCTCATACTCGTTTCCCAATTATCAAAAAAATCTTCAGTATATTGCAGCAGATTTGGTATATACATTTTTCGTCTAAGCGGCAAAGCATCATTACTAATACGGTAGATTTCTAGGTGTCGAATTCCTTATGAAGAAACTAGATTCAGAAAACAGGATTTCTCAGGCGAGTTCCAGAATGGCTAGTGAGGAAAAGATATTTATATGTGCCAATGTTTCCTTCACTGAATGTAACGTCTTTAACGACTTTGGGTAGACGTACTCCTAAGACAGCAAAATGCAAATAAATTCCACGAGTATTTTTCCGGTTGCCCACGGCATACGAAACGTCGGATTTCAACATCTTATTACATTGTGCTGTTAAAAATTCCATATAGCAGCCAGATATCAAGCGGGGATCTCAGCACTTACGCATCACAGCCTGGACAACGATAAACAGAAGCACGTGTCACTCAAAGGAAACAGTAACGCGTAGGGGCACGCAGAGCACGCTGATCGTTCTGACTGCTAACTGATCTCGGGAGCACACCAATCAGAAGACAATTTAGCGGACCCAAATGACACTGCACTAGACTCACATTCAACTGATTGTACGAATCCTTGAAGAAGATTGTCCACGACAACGAAAACTTGTGTTTTGACTTTAATACTTCCATATCTTACACCAAATGGTGGTCAATCCTTTTAACACTATCCGAACCAAACTTGGCCCGGAAATTCTGTCTATAATTTTTTTGGAGTAACAACAATCAAGCCATTTAGCAAAATGAATTGCCAGTCCGCGATGCGATGGATTTCCCAACCTGGATATTTCGAATTGAAACATTCCGTCGAAAATGTCCTATTTTTTCAGATTGCAGCACGAGAAGCTGATAAATTGGCTCCTTAACCTGAGTGTACGTTAAACTAACTGAATTGCCAGGTGAAAGATGACACAAAGCCAGCCTTGTGAGAGCACCCACTCAACAGCGCACTGACGATTTCCACGCGATTGGTAACCAAACGTTCATTAGCACACTGCCGAGCTCGGAAAGCAGGTTAGCTGATAACTGATCTCTTATGAAATTCACACACGGGTTGAGGTTTTTTCAACTGGAAGTTTGCAATTCATTCATTGGGAAATCCAGTTCCAGTTAATAAAAAACAGCGAAGCTGTATTTATACATGGGCGAAAGGAACAAACGGTAAGGTGATTACAAATGGAGTTTACAAAAATAGAATTCCTACAACCGGCCTACTAACATCACGGAAGAATACTTGATTGTCGAACTAACATAACTTTCGGAACGGTATTAAATACTGTGAATGTTATCGTTTGATCTACCATTTCTCCGATGGTTATTCGCAAAACCGAACACCTAATTAAGATGCACGCAAGTGATCAGCCCAGATTAAAATTTAAATAAGACTACGCCTTTGGGAGTAAACGTTTTGGTTTTGTACTGGCCGTTTTTTACAAAGATTTCTGCATTGGCTTGATATTTTGTCGACATTTTATCCTCTCTGAGATGTTTAGAATCGTAGTCAAGTAGATGTACACTTCAAGCCCACACGTGCGCCGATACGTTGCGTGTGAGCTGATGAGGGGAGAATCTGTCCTTCTGACATTTTTATAGTTTCTCGTTTGAGTAAATGTGTTTCGAAAAAAATGGCTGTCTAATGGTTGGAGTAGTCTACATAATTGCGTGAGCGGGAACAGTCAGATTGGTTGTCGTGGGCTAGTGGGTACATATTTTCTGTGGCTAATCTTGCTAGTTTGATAGAATTTGTTTCAAGTGAATCGAACAGTTCTTTTATAAGTTACGAAAGGTTTAAATGTTCAGAAAACGGAAGATCAGTCAATTCTCCTCGGACATAAACCAGCCAGCAGGGGGTGGCCTTTGGTGGGTAATCACAATTTCGCCAACGGATATGAGGATATTTCTCTCTGACCGTGTGAAATGTACATAAGTTGCGTTTGCGTAGTGGGAAGCAATTTCTAAGTAATTTTTAAATCATCAAATCTCTTACCTCCTACATACGAGTGAATCTCTACTACGTAAAAACAATTGCACAGAAAGGTGCTCCTCAAAACTGCTGATTTCTTTTTGAGACTTTGCTTGACGAAATGCCAATTGGAACTACGAAACCAGCTGGAAAATTGTCCAAATATGTTAAGTTCAGTTAACGGGATGCCAAAAATAAACAGAAAAGTATAAATAGACAGTTTCCTATAAAAACAAGGCTTTGGTTTGAAGGTGTATTGAAAGGCTGCCATACGAGGGCAAAAACAGGTAAAAACCAGATACCACACAGCCGCTGAAATAAAATGACCAGAACCACCTCTGTAGCTGAAATTCAATACCGAAATAGAGGGTGTTTCAGTAAATCAGAAAACACGGTCTATGCAATGGCCATTGTCAGCGAAGCTTCAGAAAATCAGCCCATATTAAAATTTTCAAAGATAGCTTTGTGTAAGTAACTGCATCGTTTTAACGCAATTCGTTGAGGAACTCACATCTGCTCTCATATGTTTCATTCCACATTTGGAGGTCCATAAACATTATCAAATAGACCTCAACCATTAGATTAAAACATTTTTCTGCTGCTTCGATAGGCGAAACCAGCCTGTAGAACATGTGAATGGATGGCATTTTGTTTCACTGTGTCAAATAAGAAAGTCGTGATCTGTGGAAAAACCGAAGATCCCGGAAAACTGGTCGGTTTTTTTTACAAACTAAGGGTAACAATCAGTAACAGAGGAGCGGTTTTTGTAACCAAGATGCATTTGCCACCGCAAAACGCGAGTGATTTATCAGATGTGAAGTGGTGGTACCCGATATATCAAACCCAAAGAAATAATCCCATGTGTCCGGTAGCATATGCTAACATGGTGAGTTAAAATCACACAAGTCACTTGGCTCGTTTTATCAGAGAGTGAATAACATGTCACGTGTTTTGCCTATCTCAGATGTTCACAGCCACCTGATAGCCAATCGTCCAAGATAGCTTGCTGAATAAGACTCTCTACGAATCCTGAGGATATTGCATACTTTGTGTGTGGGCAATAGGTGCGCAGTCCCTGAATGGTGACACGCGATGTGGTCTTAGCTAAATGCACAATTCGGAAACATTTCGCAAAATATGGCTCTCATTTCCGGCCCACTCTACTCTTCCTAAGTGCTGATTAGCCGCTGATGGCCGAATGGCTGATTCCTCGGCTGTCAGGCGGAAAGAAACCTATTCAAACACTTCCGTAGATTTATGGGATGATTACCGCTGATAATTCACAATAAAGACGGAGACTGTAATATGCGCTTCGGTTTTTATTATCTACTGTATTCCTTACACGACGAACCCTCGACTTCAAACACATGTCGTAAATGTCTGCTTCATTTGAAAGGCACTATAATTTCTACCAGAATAAAAGTGGATGCGAAAAATCAAAGAATGTAGCTCGCAGCTTTGGAATATTAAGCGGCTTTTTTATACTCGTTATTACCCGTGATACTTGTAACGAGCGATTCTTAACCTCTCATCGTGTATACGTTTACAATCGATTTGGATGGTAGAGGCTATGAATATTTTTGTATTCAATGGCAATATGTTGGCGTACGTGCAGCAAATTCTGATCGTTTGCCCATGATTGTGAGTTTTTGACTTTCTAAATGGTTTCGTCGGCGAAGATCTGCACGTTCTCATATTATTCAGGTATTGTTATGAATCATTTCCGACCTGTTGCTTTCATAGCTCATAATGTTTAGCCATACTTGATCTGTGGCACACTGGCCGATCATAAGCAGGAACCCCCTCGTTCTTTTCAAAAGCGCGCTGGGCTATTTCTTGAGTAACCAAAAAGGTGTTCAATGTACTTTAACTTGTAGTTATTGGAATCAGCTACCCCAGGTAAAAATAGCCGTTTATAGATCGCTTTTCGGTGAGAAATCCAGAAGAACATCAAGACCAATTAAATATTAGTAGTGGAACGTTGGATGCCGGTGAACTACATGTCTGTTCCAGATGATGATTTCACCAGCAAAGGGGCAGTGAACCGTATTCAACCACGAGGAAACTCATCAGTAGTGGGTTTTCTTCAGAGGTGAGCCCATGTGTGGTAAGACGGGATATTAGAGCGCACCACTATCAATTACACCTACGACGCACAGTCCTCTAAAGATTGAGTTGGGTCATAAATCAGAAGTCTTAGTCATCTCAAGACGTTTCACCTAAGTGTTTATGAATAATCGGATCCGCACCATTAATTTGGTTATATCCGAATTAGATGGGACTTCTTATGCTACACAGGGTCACACAAACACCCTGCATGCAGTGTAAGACAATATGGGTCACCTACGTTTTTGATTCGGCATACCTGGTTGCGCCTAACACATGCTTAATGCAGTTTTGGTAGGTAATCTAGTGTGTGTAAATTAGCGGCGTTCTAAGGGATTTTCTAGAACCGGCGATCACGCATTGGAATGCCGGGATCACCGCTGTAGAATCCCATCGGATTTGATCAATGGTGGTCGTCGACTGATCGTTAGCCGAAGAATTCAGCAACTTAAGCAGTGAGAATATTTTACTTAAAGATAACGAATTCGGATGATTGTTTAATACAGAGTACTTACCAAGAAGAATACATTGTTCAGGATGGTGTTTTCGAGGTGAAAACATTCCTGCATTCTTCGAGGAGAGGCCTTCGCATATGCGTCTGACTAAATTGGAGTGCTCGTAATTCAGTCGTGGAAAGCTTTGTTGACAGAAAACAGGATGACAGACGGCAGGATGTTGCTGAAGATTGTTCCATATGCAGCAGTCAGTCGTGGTGCCAATCATCTTATACACGTAATCTTAAATGTATTCACCCTCTTGGCAGAAAAGTAGCTTTGCGTGCTTATCAACAACGCAGTATATTAAATCAAAACATGCATAATGTGGTTCAGTCTACGACTGTCCTGATTTCGCTATATGGTGCAATGTTAGCACGTAGCTTGAGTAATTATTACATCCGTCAAATCACATATCGAAATGAGGTGGAAGATCTTGAAGGACTGCAGTGACAGTCGGATTTTGGGGCCCAATTCTGACCTAGGCTTTGAAGTTATTCAACGTTCTTCTCTGCATGCTGTCATCCACCAAATCAATCAGTACTCTTAAATCAAAGTGGTATTTAAAGTTGAATCCTATAAAAGGCGATAGTCCACATGAATGACGTTACCTACCAGAAACACCTTCGACAGGTAGAGGTCCGAATAGATCGTTTGTTTCCGTTCTTATGCCTCGTGATAAACTGTTCAGTCTGTTACGGTACCAAGCTATGTTTGAAAACAATAAACCGACTCATTAAGAGGGTCAATTTTGAGTGATAACCAAACTGAGTGTAACTTGGGCTAAGCCTAAAAACTGTCGATATTGTTCAGTAACGTTTTTCTGATATGAATTTCTCAAGACTACTCTATTTTTATGTTCTTCCCAATGATACTAGAGAAAAAAGGAGGTGAATTCAAGTCAAATATTCCATAGATTGTTACAAAGCAACAGAAAATCTTTTCTGCAAGCTTTGTGTACATCTGGGATGAAAACGCGTGGCGTGAGCTTCGTACGCGAATGCATGTGTCACAAACAATGTAAGAAATAATTTTGAAAAGAAACTTGACATGGGTGAATGCATCTTATTGGGGTAACACAGGCCACCAACTATATAGGAGTTTTTCGCTGAGTTTGCTGAACAAGGTGCCAGTGAATCGCTCTACCTCCGTCCGATAAATCATTCTCACTTTTGTGACGATAAAAGTCGTCTGATTACTACATTCACCGCTACATTGCTAACGACTGATTTTAGAGACAATGAGTTCTGTGGTTTGTAATGTTTTCCCTCAGGGCCTAGACGGAGAACACAACTACTATCCAGCACCTATGAGAAGTATAGTAACCGGCTTTTTTTGTAAAATCTTTGAATCCCCTCCAGTTCGGGACACACTATGTACCACAGCAAAATCAATTAATTTCAAATTAAGTGTTCCATATTATTCTATCGAGTGTCCAAGTGGCTGGAGAGCGTTTTATACTCATGAGGTGCAATAGGCCGACTTAGTCCAACGGCTGTGTAGAATCGTATTTCATCGTTATGCGGCGTTACGCAATGCACCTTCCGAAATAAACCTCTGCCTAATAGTCAACTGCCGATATTTATGGTCCTATTTACGTTCGGTATGCCATCATCCGATATTAAAATAATCACTTATCATTTTGGATATTTTCGCATTATCGGCTAGAAAGTTGTGAGTATCGTTTGCACGTTCCATATGAACAGTATCAATAAAAAATCCAGTCATTTCCGGTCATGTACCGCAGCTTTCTAGTCGGTATTTATCCTTTACCAGATAAACCGCAATGGGCGCTACCCAACACTTATGATGGCCTTGATGACTGCTTACACTAAGCCGCATTTGCGGGGCGGGGAGACCATGAGACTGCGCGCACGATTTCGAAACTGGAAGGGCCATAGCCTGTCTGCTGCTAATCAAAATACGTCCAAAACACTTTCGGATATAACCAAGTAAACCGTTTGAAATAGACCAAATCAGGATCACATGAGAACACCTCCGATGCATCCCACATTTTTAAACAAAAAGTTAGGGACAAATTTTCTTCCATCATCCTTCATCGAATGACACAATTCCCATGTGAATGCAAAGTGCACGTCTTCGTTGTTACAATTCTTATCACTTTAAAATAGATTTCATTCTCAGGCCTGTGCAGCAGTGCGTGAAGTCAAAAACCCAAAAGGTTTGTAGAGATGGGCAGTGAAAATTTTCAGTTTACATGAGGTTTTCAGCTTCAAGCAAAACTGACTTTTCAGAAGTATGGTCTCATAAAAATGACACAAACAAACAAAATGACTTGTAAATTTCTACAATATACCGAACGTTGTTTATTTGATATTGCATTGAGAAATCCTATTCTCGTGTTGTTGATCGGACGTGATGTACCCCCTCCTTATGAAAGTTTGTGTTTTGGGAGAATATTTTTGTTGCTTATCCCACAATTTTCCTGATCGAAAACCAAAACTATATTCCCATTTTTCTAGTTTTATCTAGCGTCCTTTTATATCTATTCCGTTCCGTTTAGCTAACAGGCGTTTACTTGGTATGTCCTGATGGCGAACAGTTGGTTTTACTGTCAGCAGAAAAATTAGGAAATCTTCGCAAAATAATCCAGGTGAATTATATTTTAATACGCTGAATGATGAGTCGAATGAGGATCGAGAAAAAGCCTTCACCATCTTGTATTGTACCGTGCTTGCTAATACATGCATCTCTTCGGTGTGGAGATCCATTGGCCTGATCTATTCGGCCTTCATATTAGGCTTACTATTCAACAGGCAATCAAAATAACAGAAACCGGGGTGGTCACTGTTGTCGGTTCCCTAGCTCAGTACAAAGAGAATGTCGATACGCCGCAAGGAAACTTCGTGTATTCTGCTTCATTAACTTCGGTCAGTTGCAGACAAGTATAACGAGTAAGTTCACTTTCATTTTCGTTTGACATTCTGTTTATTCGACTATAAACCATGGGAAAAATTCTGATATCACCACCAGAAAACATCTGCTTGAGATCCAAGTGTGATTACTGTTTAGCAGGTATCCGAATGTCCCAGTTCGCTGATGAAACGCCATATTCCTCCAGTGAGCTCATCGGGATTTCCATAATCCTACTGCAAGTTCTGGTAATAAATGCCCCAAAAATTCGAAAGTATTCCTCAGGGCGGTAATTGCCCTGCTTAACTCATATCAGAGGCGGAAAATTGACTTTGCATATTCCCCCTGTATTCCCTGCAAACTCTGCACACTCTGAGTAACAAAGCATTGTTGTGGTTGCCATCCATGTTTGGATGTTTTGGGGTTTAGAATGGGTAGATAAAACATCAACCCTAATATTTTGTGATTTCTGCATATCACTGCAGGCAGAATGGACGAAAAAATGCAAAACTCGACATTCACTATTTGCTTACGTAACTGCACGATGTTTTTAAAAGGTTTCCTCTAGGTCAATTTAGTTATAATCAGGAATTGGGTAGACAAATTCCTAACTTGGTTTATGTATGACATACTCCATATGCATTTAGATAGGGCAAAATAGATAAAGTGTATGCTGGTAAAATCAACTTGAAAGTCTGTATCACTTAAAGCTTCACTGTATGTGCCGATTTCGTCAAAACAAAGCATTCTGGTAAACCTACTGGAATTCCTTTTTCAAGAAATACTTGATGGCCGGTGATGCGCGACCAAAAATAATCATTGATAATATAGGTATCAGCTTGAAGAACCCAGTTACGTCTGGGTGTGCATGAACAAAAGCCTAGTCTTCTTTCTTCCTGTTACGCGATTGTTCAACACGCTTCAATAGGCAGTGATTATCAGGAGTTCATTACGTTGTAAATATTCTTCTGGATCAGTGCACCTCTAACATTTGACGATTGTGTCACGTAGTGAACAGAGCTTGTTTCAGCGTAAGGATCAACGGGAATGCAGATTACTAAGGGTGTTAGATTTCTTGGGGGATAAATAAGTGTGAGAAATAACGATAAATATACTCAGTTGCAAATCAATTTGGTTTTTGCGAGAGACTCGCCTGGATAACGTTATCGCACGAATCTCGAAGACTAGCGTCATGTTTGCTAGTTTGGGACACCTATTGCGGCAAAGCGCCTTATCCCTGATACTCAATGATTGGGCAATCAGGCTATAGCATTTTTCTGTATGGACGCGGTACGTGGTCTCTGCGAGCTGCAGAACTGAAATATCTTCAGGATTTCGAAACCGTCCACTCAGAAACATTGCCCGTATAGGCTTCTGCTAGGGAACCCACGATGAAACAATTAGGAAGTGAGTGTTCGTTAGTGCCAAGGGAACTTCAATCAAATTATCAGTCCAGCACAAAGGATTCAATCGTTTGATCATGTGTTGTGCTTGCCGAATCATCATTCGCTGAGAAGAGTGCCGCTTCCTGTGGCCAAAGCCGAGTTTCACTAGCAGAAATTATGTCGATCTTTGTGGTACCAGGTGGAAGGCTATTACAAAAAACTGGGTGTTGTCGGTGCGAGTTAACTTCTGAAATGGGGTCCTCCTGATCCCTCCTGCACATGGTATGGGGCTCTGAAGGACATGACTACGAACTGGTGTTATTGGTTTATCTATTATCGGCTCCTATTCAGGGGGTCTGAATAAGATGTAAATTCCTTGGACCAACTGTGGTAGGCACTGTATTTTTATCTGACCCAGTTTTTTCCACAATAAGATTCTCAAATAAAGTGTAATTCTACGTCAGTAAAGAACTATTGTTGTGCTGTCGATCAAGAGGATGGTGACTTATTGATACATACGCAGGCTCAGAGAACAAGTCTAAGAGAAACTTATTTGTTTAGCGGGTTCCTTTTGCAAGAGGACAAGTTTCTGGGTTGATAGACGCGCAGTATCCGTATAAATGTTGCTACAACCGGTGTGAAATGGGGTGGAATCAGGTTAGACTTAATGCACAGTAACTGCTCACAAGAGACCCAGTTGAAATAAACGTATAATTATATCTCCAATTTTAAATCTATACCATTGAGGATTGTAGACAATCATACTTGATAAGACAAGATGCGCTGTACTGCGGGAACAGGCGATAGTGAAAAGAGACCAAATGATTATTTGACTATATTGGTCGGTATCAGATGAAGCTAAAATAATGAAATAAATTTTAAAAGAACATTTGCATCGATAGTTTGCCCTATTGATATTTGGCCATCATGTACAGTTTAGCGTTTGTTTCATGAACTAATTAACATCTTTAAATCTTCTCAGAGCATGATGAGTAAGGATCCTCAACGCATGAAGACAGGCAAGATTCTATGCGCCCCGAAATCAAAGAAATTTGCAACCCAAGCACCAAGGTCTAGTGTATGATGTTTGGATGGTATCCTGGTTAGCGTATTATTTTTAATTACTTTCAACGTTCAGCATTAGAGCTTTTCTGTCGTAACCCAAACTGAGTGTTTAAAATTCGAGAAATTGAGTTGCCGCGATATCGCATCATTCAGTCACTCGCCCGATTAAAAAGACCATTCTCCAAATTTGAGAAAGCAACTAGATTTTTAGAGTGAATTTCACACAA
Source organism: Clonorchis sinensis (assembly GCA_003604175.2). NCBI lineage: Eukaryota > Metazoa > Platyhelminthes > Trematoda > Opisthorchiida > Opisthorchiidae > Clonorchis > Clonorchis sinensis. The sequence goes on from CM030371.1 coordinate 15,211,503, forward strand.
AATGCAACTCATACAAAGGTTTAAATTTAAAGATCTAGCGTCTTTTTTTGCCTCTGTATGTGCAATCAAGTTGGAAAAGCTCCTCTTGGGTCTCTTTCAATACCAGCGAAGTCCCCATTTATAGACGCAAATGGGTGACCTGGCCGAATCCTCAGTTTTTGCTATTCGTGTCGTCTGCTCTTCTATCGCAATTATTATGGTGAGTGTATATCAGTGGGCATCGCATATCCATGGCGCTAAGCTCTGCTGGTTGACACATTCAAAACGAGCTTCTTACCGCTAATTCACCAGCACGCACTGGACACATCTGGATTATCAAGTCTCGGCAGTTAAACATGTTCACGCTTGAGACGTGCAGCGGGTTTGACCAACGTCTAGAACAAAGACCCAGTAGATGTCCTGGTTCCGTCGATCTGAGGACCTGCCTGTTTGTGCTATTCATCCTCATGTTTCAGTTGGCAGTATCTTCGAGACTTCAAAAAGGAATTTGCTGACACGTATGGGTGTAAATACCAGCGTCTTGGACTCGTGTTCTTACGCCACACGGTGCTCTGGTCAATGCTCATCACGTAGAGTCAGGTTTAATGTTGTTTTCCAGCCCGAGCTTTGTGTGCTCAGTTGATTTATTTGAGTAAAAGTTAGTGGCCTATTTTTTGGCGAAAAATTAGTGGTTGTTTATTTATTTATTTATTACCATTAGTAGCATTTTTTAACCAGCAAACGCTAACTACATCAGAAGCTGATTTTTTTGGACGAGTCTGACGACAGTAGGTTCCCCTTTAATTGAGTGATAAACAGGAAAAGAGTTCTCATTATTTAACATCCAGTTTTCTTTGGATATATCCAAATCCGATAGTCGAAACTGAACAATATCTCGGAAATCAGAATGACAACCAGACTAGCAAACATGTTTTCATGTGTGACTAAGATCACTGTGATCTTGAGTTGGGCCACATTATCTCGTAGTCCATGTGATTTCACTAGTGATAATGGTGAGTGAGAAGTAATTCCTATTTTAAAAGCAATATGTTTTGAATTTGGATGCGATTGCAACCCACTGCGTTTGTGTGTGTTTCCTGGTCAGAATTCCGGTGAGGGCAGCAAAGTTAAGAGAGGATTTATCTTGTTACTGAATAGTAATTTTGGTGGCTTCATTTAAATTCGTAAAAGCGCAATCACAAATGAGATCAGCGTTCACCTGATATGGAGGGGAGGATGACAACTTCCGGTGCTTCAATCCAAACATATCCGCTTTTTTAGGACCTGATGACGTTAGGGAGGAGTGTTGTTCGCAGTGCGCTCGCTAAAGTTTAGTTGATGAAAAGCCGTTACGAAACCGAAGAAGTGATTGCTAAGCTTTGTACCATCAATGTGCCCAACAGTAATAAACTTTCTTAAGCTCAGCGAAGCCAGCGGAATCACCGAACTAAAAAGACATGTGTGAACAGTTTTGTTGGTTCAGCTGCCTTACACAGACGTATCCGTCGATCAGACATAAAGCATATTCATAATTGATAAGGCTAGTTTCAGTCTTGTGGGGTGTGTTCATTCTGTGAATTTTTCAAGAAACAGATCGTGAGCGCCGCCTTTTAGATCCTTTACAGGTGATGTTGTTTTCATGCAGTTGAGTTTGCAGTTGAGTGAAGAGCAACGACAGGACTCAAATTACTTTCCATCTTGCATCTCAATATGAACGAAACAGTGTGAAATCCAGAAGATATTCTCAGCATTGAAATCCAATAGATTACTTTTGTCACGTTCGTGTATCAGACTGCTGTGTTATAAGCCGAGAGTCTGATGAGTTTGATGAGCGTGAATTAACTCTACTCCGTAATTTTCATGAGAGTAGAAAAAGATAATCAGTTAATGTATATGCCACGTCTCAAGTGCCTACTAAATAGCTCCCAACAAAGATCTTCAAAGGACCCTAATCCATTTGGGCAAACTTAAAGGAAACTTATAAGAAACTTAATTAGAAATCTTGTCCACTATTTGCTTTTATGGTTTTCGTATCACTTTGGTCAAATTTGGAGACTCAAATAGTGTGTACAGATTAACGGAACGATAAAAATGTTGGGTGCTCTTGGCAATTCGCTTACGGAGTGAAATGTGGTTTCTTACCTCTCTGTTCAAATTAGTGGGAAGCGATAACTGTGAGATAACATCATGTCCATCTCACATGCCTTTCACTATGAGCAGCTAGACGTATTGCAGTCCTGGAATTAGGTAGAAAAATCACCTATTTATTGATGCAAATAACTGTGAATTACTTAACCGTGCGACAAGCTAAGACCGTACCATTGTAGAACGGCTTGAGTTTTGTCTTGATCCAATTTCACCCAACCGAATAGACAAAGTGCATTTTGCCACAGTGGCTTCAAAATCATTGTTTGGGTATCTGTATGACATCTCTGAATAGAAAAAGCGACGATCGTGAAAGTACTGTTAAAGAAGTCCTAGTCCAAAGGAGTCCTAAAATTTCTATTCATTTTTCTCGGACAAGGGGTCGTGAAATTTAGCAGAATAGATTGAACATAAATACGATTAACTCAGTGCAACCGGAAAACAGGCAGTTTGCTACCATTGTATGTGGCTGCCCAATTTAACAAATATCTGCCTCTTAGGAGAAATTTCAGTGATACTGCAAAAGTTGGAATCGGCTTTAGTTTCCAAAATTTTTTATTTAACGATCTGAGGGAGGAGCTCTTACGTTAGACTTATTAAACTCACCGTACACTTATGTTTATTGAAAGAGTTCCTATTTATGGCCTTTTCCTAAGAGAACACTAGCTTTGGACGACCAACTCTATGCTCGCCCTTGCAAACTGCTACAGTGATTGTGGTGCAATTGGCAAACAAAATGCGCGTTATTCTATACACTTGTCAGTTATTGACACATCTTGTGGTTTAGTAGGAAATTAAATTCAATGTGAAAGATTTTGATTAGATTAACAATGCACTGTGTATAATGATTTGATTGTTGAATGTGCTTAGGAACCCATGTTTTATACGCACCATCCAGCTAAGTTCGAGAGCCAAATGTCATTAGATTATCACCCACTTTCAGCATCTCGAGTTCTGTGTAAAAAAGTGCATCCCAGTACACTGCGATTCCCTGATAGGCATTCCAGCGTCGGGCAGTACATTCTATCTATATACAGGGAAAAACATAAATCCAACTAGGCGATGAACTTTTGTGTTTTAGCTGGAAAAATCTCCTGCGTGCCAATTGGAGCTTGTTGTCATTTTCATAGTGCACGAGTGCCTCACCTTATCAGTAAAGGTCACCTCGTCAGATGTTGAAGAAATTTTTTTCAACTTGTACTGATTTAGCTAGGCTGAGATGTATGCCACACATCCAACAAAAACTTGAGTTGCTCCAGGATACTTCGATATATGCGTCCAAACCTTGCTAAGTGGCCATTTTTATGGCACTATGCACAAGGACTGTTGACTAAGATACAGTTAAAAACCAACTTCCCCGTTTGTAACAACCAAACCGGATGAAGCAAAAGTGTTGTGTATTGTTCCTAAAAGGTTCTACTATCTAATTCCGCTTCAGGAGGTGTACGGTCTCTGGTTTAAAGTTACTATCAATCCCATTGTATATGATATGACAAGCACATTAACCCTCATGTCCGTAAACTAACACAGGACAAGCTTTACTCAAGACACCAGCATATGCCCTAGGTGTACTTTGCGAAGGAAGATATGTAGGTGATGTTGTTCATGGTTTGAAACTTGCCTACCTATAACAAGCTGGGGCAGGCTGCACTGACACCCGACGGAGTGTAACACAGTCCTTGATGTGATAAGGAATCAGAATCACCGGGGCCCGGAGATAAGCGTACTCAGGTTGTGTTTGAAAGATGTCTACTTAAAAGTCGTGCATTGTCCATCAACTCGTGAGGCTAGTCGGAAGTGACCATAAGAAAATAGAGTGTTCGGAGCCATTTTGATAGAGTCCAAGTGATTCCCTTTGGTGACAAATGACTGATTTAAATGTCAGGACTCCCGGGCAAAAGCCGGGTCCACGTTCGGTTCTCGGTTTTGCGCTAAATGAAGATTAGGTAAGGTTCGCCAACGGTGCGTAACCCTAATGCGCCGTAGTACCACTTATGATCAAAATTTATTTCAATAATTTTCCAAGATATGGACACCTTTTCTTGGCTGTTATAAGTTTTTTTGCAATTTCTTACTTTCTCTGATCTATTCCATCCTAAAAAGGAGAATTCTTTTGAGCGTTCTTAAAGAAAGTGTTCAATACTTTTATACTGCTTTAAAGGTTGACTCTGTCTTTTTAGCATGCTTTGAATCTTTCGGTGAAAACCTTAGGCCATGCTCAAACATAAAATGACCAAAAATTGTAGTCGGCTTGCGAGTCCCTAAACTGATCATTCAAAGGAATAGATTGAAACTAGATATTGACTTTTCAGTGGTTTGGTGCGTCAAAGATTCAGTAGAAATTGTACAATTCTGGAATCCAGTATGCCATGTGGGTGTCCGCAACCTTTTAAAGATTGCGCTGTTTTGAAATATCACCAAACATACGATGTTATCAATCGCCAGGCGACTACCGAAAGGCGTCTTTGCTGCGTTCTCCTATAGGCCATGGGGTTTATGGTTTTACTTTGGACTTTCAGAGGTAAGTACGGTCACATTTTCAAGGTTAGAAAATCTTTCAAAATCCGCCGAAAAATGCTTGTCATAGAGTTGCTTGTGGAGTGGCTATCCTTGTTTTTTTTTCTACAGAACACAACAACATTAGAGCGTAGAGTCAGGTAGCCCTGAATATACCCTACAGCGGTGTCACATTTGGCGAGAATCTCATGTTGTGTGAGCCTTTAGACGGATAATTTAATTCCCCTAGCACTCTCGTTCTTTAATCTATGTAATAGGTCGGTACTTTGCACATGAAGGCCTGAAGCCATTATTGCCCATTCACAATCCTTAAGTAGCATAACTAACATGCCCAGCTCAATAACACGAAGTTCTGCGACCACTACTCACGTGATTTTCACGTAGTATACCGAACAGTGTGCAATTGTCAGAAAAATGTCATTCTCACTCCGCGTTTATGCGAACGCTGACCTTTGTGTTGATTGACGTCGAATAAGTAATTTGGTAAAAACACTGGTTTGTTTAGTCTGGAAATCAGGTTAACTGCATCTTTATTACAATTTTAAAAATCCTAAAAAAAGGTCTCCCAGGGCAACCGAAACGTCGGATTACAACAACCTATTCCGCCACGCTGTGTTTTGATCTGATAATTTAAAAAATTCCATATTATACTCCACATGGCGCTCAACCTTTTGAACACTCTTCCGACCGATTTCGCCCGGAAGTCCTAGTCCTACAGCTTCCCTATTAAACCAAGTTTTCCACATTCATACAGAAAGACTACTACTCCTGCTTATATTTCTTATTGCTGCCTTCAAGTATGGTTGATATTCCGTTTTGTAGTTGGCGAAATTTTAGCTGCGTAAAATTTGCTTGCCAAAGACCCTCCAATGGGACAAAACACTGCGAGTAACTCAATCTTTGAACTTTATCATATATATTTTTTGCCGTTTTACGAAATTAAGCAAGTTTAGCGTAACCGTAAACCCATAAGTTCGAATGCATAATTGATGAGCGAGACTGAGATATTCTCGAACTATGATTGCCTGTCAGATACATGGTGACATCATAAGCCCACACTGCGACTTCCGCCAGTAGGATGTTATTAGAACAATGTACATATCCGGGTCGAATCACCTAAGCACTAATAGATGAAGTCGAATGTGCTACATATTTGCCGTATAAATTCTCCTTATTTGGGCAATTTCACATATACTGGCGTAGAACAGTGGGGATGCTTCTACTTACTGTTTACAATCTCGTAACTTACCTCAAGCACAAGTATTTTTGCAAAGTTCTTGTGTACTCGTTCTCTCTCGTCTTTTTAGTTTGAACTTTCCGGATAGTCCATTATTAGGTTATTTCAAACCATCTGCAACATCTGATGTTTCGTACTCAGAAGGATTTCATCTTGCAGTTTTGTCAGTTCTACTGTCTTGTTCAACTCATGTATTCGCCAAATCAGCATTGTATATTTCATGGTATCCCATCCTGTTTGAGAAACCGGCGTAAGATTAACCGGTTTTCCTAAGAACTTACGCAAGTTTTTGACTTGCTTTTTTATATTTGGCAAAGATATTGCATTATACAAAGACAGCTTATTGACCGAACACAATTCATATTAGGTTTGTAAAAATAATTCAACAGCCGCCGACTGGTTTCGCATTTCTAATGGCTCATCAAATTTAAGCAGTCCCGGCGTTTTCGTAAACAGTTTATCCCACCTCGGTGTGAAGCCGCACGCAGATGACTAAATACAATTACTAAATTCAGTGAACCAAAACTTGTTTTACAACATTATCAAATTGGCCGCGCATAAAAGCGAAAAATTGTGTTAATTAACCCAGCATATATAAACTGAAAAAACCGAATAATTATGTAAGAAATTTTTTAAAGTTCTGAACTTAACTTATTAGAAAATGGTTTGCCTGCGGCAAACGTGGAATCTTATTTGTCGTTTGACAACCTGAGATTGTGAATGCAAGTCGGAGAACCTCATCATTCATTCAAATTTCGCGAAGGGCGTCTTGCAGACTAAAGTGTTTTTTCAACTTACAAAAATTATTGAAAACTTGGGACGAAACAGAGACACATAATCTCAATAAGGAAAGAAATTTCAGCTACATGCGACCCGACAACCAGTTGCAGATCCGGAAATTTTGTTTGCATTAAAGTGATTTAGTTTAACAATTATATTCATACAAATATGTTTGCCACGGAAGACTCATCTGAATCTTAGCTGAATCTCTTGTTTACGAATTTTTTTATCTGGATACGCTGCACAAAGGCTGCCTCACTTTTCGGTTGGTCCAGCGTTCAGAAGATTACAGTATATTGTCTTAAAGCAAACTACTCACGCGGCTGTTGAGAATTTTCCGAAAGCCTACGACCGATTTCGCCCTTTTGGAGGCTCATGAAGTAGGTGCTGCTTGATTGTTCCCTCTGCATTATGTTCTACTTGAACCCAAACTGCAAGAAATTCGACAGTTATACTCAATTGCATGCCAGTGTGGTTCTTACTGAAGGCTTCTCTGACTCCCAGTTGAATATCTTGTTCTTTTATAGATTTTCCTGCGCAAAAGCCACCTCATGTTTCAGTTACTCTGATATTCGAGATGTCACAATACACTGTATAAACGCAACATACTACTTTTCTATGGGAGAAAATGTTGGTTTGTCAGCTGGCGTGGTTGTGAACAACCGTCAACCCATCACTACGCACCACTACGCCTCCCAACAACGCACTGATGATGTCACCTCGATTGGTGATGAGACGTTTCCAATCAAACTGCCCAGCTCAACGAATAAGCCATGGACGGTAACACACTGCTCATACTACCATGAGTGCATACCACCCGCTGGAAGGTTCAAATTTAGACAGCCATGATGTAATTTTACGGCAGTTTTCATCGTGCAACGCCGCGGATGAACAAGCAAATCTGAAGTTTTGACTCGTGTTTAAAAGTTGGTTCTCCACATTGAAAATTAACCTAGAAAAAAACAAATGCACTAGATGAGGTCCAGAATATACCAAAAGAACCAGACTTTAGTACGACTTATTAATAATAAGCAAACGGCTTACAAACGTAATCCACCTTACGTGTTTACTTTGAAATAAAATATACATTTGATGCAAACATTGTGACATTTTGTTGGGATTGTTCATTTTACGGTTCACATGCGGCGACAGATTTGTGGGCAGGAATAAGTGTTTATTTGCATCCTGCATCTCAGAAAAATTATTTACGCTTGCACGTAGATTTATTCTGGGTGCGCTATCTCCACCTTGATCTGTCTCGTCAACTTATCAACATGTACGTGACTAACTATTTTTCCTCAAACCCTTTTACGAATAGGAGGCACACATACATGGGCGGTTGGGTAAATATTGCCCTAAATGCTTTCGAAAAAATGCTGAAACAGTTGGTCCGTTACATGCAACATATTAAATAACCGTAAATAAGAAGGTTGAAAACGGACATTATACTGCTTTGCTCAATGTTGCCAGCCTTGAGCTGTATAGATTTGAACATCAGAGAATCTCTCCTTAAAAATTACGACTGCAATAATTCTTATAGTATATTACTAGGAGGTGAACAAGGTTGATTGATTAATTAATAGAACATTAATTAATAAGACATCCTTTATTTGGATAGTTTGATATCTCCTTCAAAATGTAGAGTATAACCGAGTGCCAGGCCCTGTCACAGAGCTTTTGATAATGTTGATGTTTGCAATCAGCCTGATAAGTATCCACTAATACCTGATTAATTGTCCAATAAAGCGAGACTCGTTAGGTCTTATGTATAAGGAGATATAAGCAGATGGAAATGGTAACCGTCTACGAACAAAAGTCCATAGATGTGAACGTCACCAATTTCCTGGTCATCGGGGAAAGGTGTACGGCGAGCGATAATACCATCAATGTTACAGTCATGAAAGATTAAAAATATTTATCTGGACGAGTTTCCTTTTATTGTGTGGTTTAACGCAAACGACGACTTTTTGGAGGACAAGTTGACGCAATCGTCATCAGTGTTATCGGTATGCATTTCAAGAAACTCCATGGAACCCTTGACCTCCCGGTAAGTTGCCCATGGAACTCAGTTTCGAAAATTTCTGCAGATATTTTCCAGTAAGGATGTGACAGCCGCAAACTGGCTATCGGCTGACTTTACTTGCAGGAAATTTCGAAGTTTCATCATACAATCGGCGGATTTATTCCAATTTCACGGGTAACGTTAGGTGAAAAACTTGCAACCAATGCGTAAATCAGAATATCAACATTAACTTGGCAAACGCTTAAAGGCTTTTCCTTAGGCGAGATTGCGTACCCTGCAAACTCCACTTGAGTTTCAGGTAGACTACACGTCTTCAGTCATTTGTGTGTTGCATGCATATTAGTATTACTGTAGTCTAACATCAGCAGTGAGGATAAGCTAAACGACTTCTAGATAATTTTTTCCAATGTGGGTTCTCGACTACCGAATAAGCTGGGTTTAATTTTTGCGCTGAACCAGTTGTCCAAGATGCAAGGCTTAGCCGTGGCACACAATATCCCAATAACCATGCTGTGGTTGGAAACTCATCTCATATTGCAACACCGTTCAGCTGATCTATTTACACTAATAAATCAGATGATAGAAAACTACTGTATGAGTGATTTTCGGGCCGTGTGTTGCTTACAAACAGAAGGAAGTAATGTGATTCCAAACTCAAGGTCACGAAATTCAGCTATTAGGTATGGGTCTGCGTCGAACCTTTTTGGCAAGGACATAACTTAAACAATCCTAGTCAAAACAATATGTTTTGCTCTTTGACTGACGAAAGACATGCTTTCAGCCAACACCAAACGTCGTCTGTGGGACTGGGTTATTTTTATTTACCCCAAACAGACTTGCTAGCATCGGCCAAACGTGCCCCTATATAGCAAACTATGAGATCCCGTTAGTCTCCTCAAGATTACTTCCAAGCTGCGGGCATTATCAAATGATCTCATGTATGGAGCTGGGGCCAGGTTCTGCCAACCGATCGATTAAAAACCGTTATTTCTAGGCAAAAAAAGATTCATTTTGCGCTTGCGCGAACAACATGCATGACAATTATTTATCCAAGCCAAAGTTATTCATTACTGAGCAGTCATGCTGCACGGGTTTTTAAACTGATAAAAATAACAAAAATTTATATCCAGAATTTGAACGCGTTTGTCACGATAGAGGAAACTTGAGCAGATACAAGTCAGTGATCTTCAGTAGAACTCTTACTAACAGATTCCAGGCACTTAAACGCAACCTATCAAAATTGCTTGGACAATGTCAAGATGATATTTGAGCCCAACTTTTTTCTTGTTCTTTAGCAAGCCTGTGCTTGACTGGCGAATTTTTAATAGGGTTGGAACAATACGTTTGCTAGCCCAAAACGACCATCGGACGCGATGAAAATTGGTCTTTATTAAGTAAATGGTTTCTCGTAATTGCTAAGCTTACAGTTTCTCATAAATACTCGAAACGCTCCTAGATTTCTGATTCTGTCGTCTGACATGGCATAATATTCCAGTGAGAGGTCAAAATATTAACAACAACTCACGTTACTTAAGCGCGCAGTGCACTATCCCGACTGTCCATTCCATGCAGGCGAATAAAGGATACAATAAACCTGCGGAATTTCTTGAACTTCAGGCAGTAAATGAGCATAGCAAACCGAAGTTAACCAATGCTTAGAGTTTCTTTTCCTGCATCCGAGTGTTAGCCGCCTGGATTTTAGTATTCTCCCTGAAAGGAAATTCCCATAGAGGGACCAGATGCACGGATGTATACTGAATACGGCGGTCATGTAAGAATTCATTATTACTGCGTCCGACTTTTTTCAACTTGTGTAACAGCACTGTATGGTATTCAAAACTCTCATGTTTATATCATGACAATGCAGAGTGAAAACTGCAGCACTGTTTTAGGGACATGCTTCACAGAATACTGCAATATGCACTCAAGCGTTTCACATCTCCCGGGTTATAAAATCCCGGATTTTGTTCCGTTGCATGAACATATCAGGCTTTCCAGCGCGCAAAACGGGGATGCTTCATATGGCAGATAGAAAGGGTCGATCAAAACATTATCCAAGCAATCTATATGAGGTGATTTGGAGATGGGACAAAACGTATGTCGTCTGACTTTACTGACAGTTGTAGTATAAAAAAGACCACATGGGGAATGACAAAGCCTTTGAAAGTTAGAATCTAAACCAAATGTTATTCCCGGGCGGATTGGGTGAACATTCACATAATTACAAAACGCGTAGAAACAAAATAATGTGAGTGTATTTGTCAAAATTATTCCAATGTGGTTTCAAGTAGAACATAAATCTGATGCAAACTCCGGAACTGGGCCTACCAGATGAGCCCCAAAAGGGCTGTGGGTTCTCGAAAAAAAATTTAAGCAACCTTTTGAGTAGTCTCCCTCAAGGAAATATTTACTACTCTTATACTTAAAGGCGGTAAAACAATAGAAACACAGTAGAAGTTTGAATTTTTCAACCGTTTATATAACTTATCTAAAAAACCCCACATTAACAACCACACTTCTCGTGTGAAAAACTGTTGCGTGCATTCTTCTAGGCTGACCTCCATTGGTTATCCCACCTTAGAGGTTGGGACTTGGCTCTGTGAGCAGCATTTGATGGACATGCTGCCAGACAGTTAAGTGTTCCAGCCAGATACATAACACCACTTTCAGGTACACAGTGAAGCAAACGAACCGCACATTGCAGTGAAGATGATTGTTCACGCAGATTTTCATAAGCTATCCTCATGATGTTGATTCCAATCAGCCAGCAGCAGCGCAGCAAACGTTTCTATTTAGGAAAATGTACGCATTGTGTACAGTGAAAAACTGGTTTTTGAGCATTCTTGATCATTGGTTTTTAAACTCCGCGAACGACTGTAACCCTTAAATAGAATTGCAAAGCTTTAATTAAGGTCACTTGAAAAATATTGTATCATCTAACTTGGATCCCATTCAGGTGCAGTTGGAAATTTTGAGTTCAAACTACTTATTCAACCGTATTTCTTATAAGTATCCCGACTCCCTAAGCCAACACAGGTAGGATTATCTAAATGATGCCCCTCAGTTTATGCTTTCATAAAATTTGCGTTTCTAAAGTTACATTTGTAAGCTTTGTCCTGAAGGAACCAAGAGAGAGAGAGAACAAAAAGGAGGCACCTTCTAAGTCTGCCAATTATGTTCTGTGATAAACAAATCCGCAATTTTATTCAATCAAAGGTAAAGTCATGCATTACGTTAAGTTGGTTTTTGTTGTTGTTGTAACATCACTACAGAAATCTTCATCTGTACTGCTCTCCTTCTGGTCAACGACACCACACTTCAATCCTTTGACAGAGATCTTCGGAAAAATTATGGACTTGAGCTGTACGTATTCCCGTACTTGATGATAGTATTACCACTTGGGATGGATTAGTTACCTTAAGATAACAACAAAAGGGTAGTTTCCGTTGATAGCACGCCATAAAAGTAATATAATTATTATCCATATGAGACCCAAATGACTAATACTCGCCTTGTCCGCTTCCTACAGTAGGACTACCTGAAAGTAAAAACTGCACAGCTTAGCACGAAGATGTCTAAACGTTTTAATTTTCGTCTGTCCAAATTCCCGTGCTTGCACTTTTATGAGTTTGTGAAAAATCTAATCCCGCAAATGCAGTGTATCAAAGGCACGTAACCAACCTAAAGATGTTTGGCTGCTCTGCCAGTCTCAACGCAGTTTAATCGCCACGACTATGCACTTGCATGACCAGCAACATATTACGTTTGCCAAAGGTATTGATCGAGCGCGGTTCCCTTACATTCAATGTGGCAAACACTAGGAGTCCATCCACAGTGGGCTTGCGATCCGAGGGCATTTGCATGTGCGCTCGGCTCACCGATAAAAGTTCAGCTCCAGGACTTGTCACTTGTGAAACTCGACGCGCCCGATATCCACAAGGTTAAGACGCACCAACAACTGATGCGTCCTCTTAGGCGACAAAAATGAGGCTGGTACGAGGGGCCGGATGCGTGAAGACAACCTTTTTTGAATTCAGCCTAGGTTGAACAGACTACGTTACTGAAATTTGCACCTGAGCAGTGAAGATGAGGGTGTGAATCCGCCCCGTAGATTGATGCCGAGAGAAGAATATTTCTTAGCCGAATAAGAAGTTCGGTTAAATAATACGAATATACATTCTTTTATCGATTACGTGGATCTGTTTGCCCTTATTTATACCGTATCTGAACTATTAAGAGCTAACTCCCTTTGTGTTCATATACCTGACTTTTTACTGCTTGCAAGCATTCCATACATCCGAGATGACGCTGTTAATTCGCCGCACTTACGTCCACGAAAACGGATATATTTTGATTAATCATGGTACTTTAAACTTCCTCGGAGTTTTTGTTACATTAATCGATGCGCGCGCAGTTGCAAGGAAACTGCTTGGATTCTTCAAAGTTTTGCATATGATCGTCTAGTGTTTCGCCAACACTGAGCACTGAGGAGAGCGCCATCGCCAGCGTACAGTTCATTTTCAAAATAGTTTTACCTTTCTAAGGTATAAGTATGTCTTCTCTCACGATAAGTTATCTTCTTGCCTGATGTGGACTAACGTTCGCACGACTTCTTGCGTGAAGGCCAATTTTTAGTGGAATATAAGATTGACTTCCGCGAGAACGTCACAATCCTAATAGCTACGTGCGTCCGGAATAGACACTGGACGTGACAGATCATTCTGACCATAGTAGACAGCCAAGCTGCTCTTATTACAGCACGACAGGCAAAGATATCGATATCATCTCATACATTCTACCAAATTCCAAGGTATGATAATCCTGGGCACTATTATCGCTGGGCATCACGCAAGCCAAAAGATGCAAGCACGTAGCTTTGAGTTCTGCTTGACATCCTGTTGGATATGTGATATCAGTGGGGAAATCAGTCATTCTCCGCCTAATCGGAGCCACCATGAAGATGGAAGTTAGGGTAGTTACCTCATTTACTCGTGGGCAATTCTCTGTTTTTAGTCCGCGGTGCACTCTATGAAAAGTTATAAGTACAAACACCAGGTATAGAAATATACTTTATGTGCGTCCATTTGTCCGCTCTATGATGGAGGAGTCCGAGCTGTGGTTGTTCTGACATTGAAGATATCACCATGCAAACATCACATGCATAGGTTGCACATAGAAGTGCCTATACAGGGAGATAAAATACGGTTGCCAAATTCTTTATTTTATCACCCTTGAGATAATGCATACAAAAGATGAAAATCGTCATACAGCGCAACCCCAAATAGACCAATAAAGAGTCTCTCCGTTCGGTGACTTTTTTCTTTCCATTAGAAGGCTCACTTGCTTTTTTCCCACAAGGTTTCTAATTGGGTCGTCGCTAGAGTAAACGCTTCATGCTGCTCAAAGACGTTTCGTAGTTTTTTTCTGAAAATCATTTGTCGCCATGGTAACACGGTTGCGCCTGTCGGCTTATTGATCTACCGTCTAAATTAGGCCCCCAGGACAAATCTAAAGGCTATGCATGCGGAATTCGCGTAGCGTGGGCAGTCTGGCAGACTGAACAAAACTGCACTGAGTTCCAAAATAAAAAAAAGCAATTAAATGAAGTTATCAGAAACTAGCTTGACCGTTACAACCACTAAGAAGTTTTGGTGCACTTCACTCCATCATTTGTCAGGCTTATGGATTTACACGTATTATACTTCGGAACTCTACCTGACCGTGACTTCCGGATGTCAGAGATTCCATCGGTGGTTAGAGTATTTCTGAAATTGAGGGTAGAACTTTTGCATATAACTGACGTTGCGGCTCCCATAGACTGGTTATTTGAGCAGAAAGCCGGTCGGTTTATTTATGACGGCATCTCAAAATGATAGGGCAACGCTGATAACATGATGGTTGGTGCTACCTAGCAAGGAGAATTAGTAACCTGCCTGGCGATAAGCCTAAGTCAGTGAAAGAAGCTAGAAATGCAAACTTGTCGAACGAGGGATTCCAAAATGTGAAGAAAGCATACCGATAGCGAGACTGGAAAGCTATATCAGGCTATGCTACCAGTGGCTGACTAACTGGCGATGTAACTACCTGCCAGTTAGACAGGATTCAGTACCAATAATTTTTCAACCACGGAATTCACGTCACGTTGGCACGTTTGGCCTGGCTCTTAGAGTGACGACTTACCAAAAAATAGTTTCCATGCGAATCATTTTCGTTTTTGAGATAGTTTGTCACATCGATGACTGCCACGGGTAAACCGACAATGCACAAACACAACAGTGCAACCGTAACCAGAATATCAGCTTGGATAGCCCAAAAACTTTTTATGGTATTCATTTCTGTCTAAAAGAACAGCCAGCCATATTACACTTAACAGCTTCCACCACCGCATTTCGTTTCTGTCAGTGTTCTACAAAGTTTTATGCAGCTAGCGTAAAACCGCCCACTGGTGACGGGTCCCAGGATGGATTATCTACCATTTTATCAGATACATCGAAGAAATATTGTGGACAATAAAACAGTGAATGGACACATTTTAAACCATACTAGTCATAGGATACGGTTATTCTAAACTCATTAGGCTGATGTATGGATTTTGATTGACCCATATATGGAAAGTTTCATTCGAATATCAAAGTATTCTAGTGTGCGTAAACGTTGGAAGCGTCATAAATTACAACATCGATTGACGAAGCAAGAATGCGACTTTAGATATTAGGCTGAAAATGGCAGGGACTGAATAGCAATACAGTGCATTCAAGTTAAGGAGAACGATCGGCTTTTTAACAAAAGTCCGAAAACATCACAGTAAATATGCAACTACTTTAACGCATTCGGCATGTAGGAAAATTCGCACACAACCGAGTACGTTTTGTTCGGTGACATTCTTCAGCCGCAGCTTGGGCAAAACTTCAAGGAAAAAGCTTTTGAAAAGTTATCCATACGTACCATCTGCAGTGTTATCGCATACTTATGAGATATTTAATGCCTTTATATACCTATATATTTCTCTCATTGTATATTTTATCACAGGTTTGGCGGAAAACTGTTCAGTATGGGCCGAAATGCGATCATTAAAGGTTTCAGTGCACTCATACTGGGGATAAGCACTAAAAGAACATTGGTCGCAGTGTCACATTGTGGATTAAGTTGACTGGACGTGAAGAAAATATGCCCCGAGGGGTTTACTCTGTGAGCCAAAGTTCTGGCCAATCCTTTCGAAAATTTCATCAACAAATATTGCGGAAAATGTCGTGACCACCAAGCAAAAATATATAATTACGAACCTACTAACATCCAGTTATATACTCAACCTTGTAAAAATGTTTGTTACCTTATCCAGGACCAACACCCAGCTGACGGCTCTACGGGCTTAAATGGCGAAACTCGGACTAAAATCGCTGTCCTATACGCCATCTAATAAAGACACTTTGCAACTGGATCAGGTGTGACTACATAGGTATTCAATCAGACCTATTGCCTGTGACATCGCCACTTAGTTGAATCATTTCTTCTTTTTAGATCGACATACAGTGCATTCTTTTATTACAATTGCATCGCTAAACAGATCAGTGTACAGGGATAACGTTTTAAGTGGCCTAGGGTTTTGCAAAATCACAACCAACGTGTTTATACGGCTTGACAAGAAACACTATTTACAAAGTTGCCGAAAAGCCCATTACATGTTTTCACTTTCTTGAACCTTATAAGGTAGGAGTAATCTTGAAAATTTCCACCAGCCATTTGTTCCGATTGAAAACCAGCCCGCGTACGACTAAAAATATATTCATTCGCAAATTAAGTTAGCGTTACCAAGAGATACAACTGAATCTTCCGTTCAAGATACGACCCACTTGGATATACCGTACAAGATATTCGTTAACATCAATGAAATTCGCTAATCGATGTAGCCCATCAGCGGTTACGTGACCATTTCACCTCACATCATATATCTGGAAACAAAGTGACTTCAGTAGTTTCCAATACCACCTTTTGAGCATTTCTAATTTTTATGAGTTACTGGCTTTCCTCTTGATAAGTGACCATTTTCACTATCAAACTCACGTTTAAACTGCTCATTCCCCCTACCTTCAGAGCTGACTACGCAACATTTTTTGACAAAGGATTTGACATATTTAGGCGCATAGAGCGGCCATCTTGGTACCTAACGTTAATTGAAAATGTCTGTTCAGAATTGAGTACAGCTGAATTGGGTGAATCTAAACTCTCTCTCGGCCTAAACACTTCCCAATGAACTGAAGGTGGTTGACATTTTTTTCTCCATTCTATTTTCGGAAACTAAAATGTTTACCATCTGGCCCTAAATTGTAAACCTGGAAACCAAAGGCATAGGAAAAAGAGTAGACACATGTGACGTCCACTGAAATTTCACTTCCGGGTATTTAACAAGCCCATATTGCTTAGTGGTCGTACTAATATTGCTTTTAGGCGGTTTTTGACATTTCTGGCAGGTAACTTCAAAGAAAAAAATTTGCAACCAGATTTCAGGTTTTCTTTGCGCTGATGTACCTCCTGATTTCACACATCCATACAAGTATCCATACAGTATTCCGGAAACAGATGGATATGATCCCAAAGTTACGTTTCGAGTTCACGGTTATTCATGGTTGCGCGCGAAATACTCTCCGATGAAAGAAAAACCGATTTGACTGGAAAAGGGCAATGGTTTTTATTGATTCAGATTGAAGAGGATTGGGTTGACTACAGATAAATTTAAATAGGAGCATTCGGAGCTATTTATGGTCATAAAACCTTCCGTTTTTGTACGTTTCCTGCCTGCGACTAAGATTTGTTTACTGTGAATAAACAGCAATCAAGAAAGAGGTAGGTAACGGTTTATTAAATGATCACTATATTTCGAAGTTAAACTGCCGTCCTGTTCTCAAGCATCTGAAACGGAGACAGTAGATAAATGATTGTGAATCCCACTGGGCGGCTGCACAAAACACCGAACGAAATTGCTTTATGATCTCGTTTTAAGCACCCATGCTGATATTATTTACGCAGTGCTGCAATTACCCTGGGTTGCGAGGGTCAAGAAATCACGTGTGACTCTCCAAAAAAATAGCAGCTGGAGAAGGTCCAAACAAATCCCACAAAATTCCCGTGGCTTTGCTACAAAGCTGACAGTTGCGCAATTTACAATTTTTTCTTCAAAGCCGAGTATCATTCCGTGTGCATTTTTCACACCATAAGCGAAAAATTCGTAAGTTCACCTTAAAGGATCAAAGTCAACCTGACACAGTTCCCCCAAAGGTGGTTCAATCGAACCTTTTACCAAGTGCAAACACTCCAATCCCTGAAACTGCTTCAAGCTAAAAGTAGTGGTTGATTCGTAGAACAAGTCAATGAGACTTTGCAGAAAACGACACAGGAGCTGGATCACAAAAAGAAGAAATATTGTCCGAACCAAACCAATATTTTGTGCACCTGCAGCCCTGAAAGGTACGGGCACAACTTTGCTCATTCAGTGCTAAAGCACGTACAGATTGGGGGTTTGGTGTAAAGTTTCAGACCTTGTTTACCCTACTGTAAAGTCTGTTAAAATGATCCGGAATTCGTTGCACAGTTACCAGATAGACAGCCTTGTACGCTTCTCTATAGTTGTAAACTTTATACTTGGTAGGACTTGTCACCAAATTCCTGTTAGCAGAAGCGACCAAACGTCTGCTAGGATTTGAACGTTCAGAAGCTTCGGAGGATTCATTAAGGGATAAAAAAAGTCTTCCGAAATCCCCCATCATTGTGCTTGATAAAAGGGACTATAGTGGATAAAATGACCAACGCCATTAGTGATAGTTACATGTTCGTTGACACAAGAAACAAGAAAGAGAAAATGGCGCGGACGAAACGACCATCATCAGACGGGCTAAGGATAACCAAGCGCCAGGTAAGCGTGACATGTTCACATTTGAACACCTTTAATGAAAAAATCCAACATGCCCTACTGACGATCTTGGAAGCATGGTCAATTTCCTTTATCTTACACTGGCAAAGTGGTTATCGGCGATTGTAAAAACTTTAAGCAAACCACTGCGTACGGTGCATCCATCAGCATAACATCAGTTGTTCAGCCCTAACACCAGTTCAGTGCCTAGATTTTAGCCACCCGACAGGAGCACGAGTGCCCTGGTACTACCAGGTTGCCTAAGCCTAGACAGAAGAAGTCAAGATCCAGAGGACCACAAACCTTCCATCAGTAAATTCGCGATCTCACCACTGAACCATCTTGCCCCAGTAGAACATCAGTACGCCAGTAAAACAGCAACAGCATCTTTCAGCTTGTGAACTGCAATCGTTATTCCCAAACGCTGCATTATAATTAGACACTGAATACCTGTGTTACTTGGATGTTAGCGAAAACCTCATGTTAAAATCACGGCGGACAACTTGAAAAGGCCTCTCTAACTTTATCCACAAAACGCGCAATTCTGCTATTAGCATAGTATACAGCCAGATAGACGAGGTAGCCAGGCGCTCCCCAGCAGGACTTCTAACCTTTCTTGAATTAGTAACTAAACTAGAAAATGCACCTCTGTAATTTGCCATCACGCAACGAAGCCTCTACAGGAGCGCGTCACTGATATATTCTGTCTTGTAGGAATTCTAGAACCACGCAGATCAAGTAGCACACCAGGATGTATAGATGATGCGCCGCAGAACTGGAAGAAGTGAATAAGTCGGCCTCTTTCATTGTAAGTCTGGCACTCCTGTCAACCGACAAGCATCAGAAAAGTCGCCTTTTGAAATGGAACTGGGAGTGACCAACATGGAGGGTCCGCCAGTTTGCCTAGAATATATGCACCAAAGACATCTTAGCTGAAGCTATTCTTCCAAAAGCTTTTGGCGGTTAATGACTTTGACTTCTCAATAAGCCTTTGAATGAGTCCTTCCTTGGGAAAGATGACATTTTGGCTGAAGCATCGGGACGAAGTTTACTTGACCCACCGGTGTGGACCTTTCGCACTTCAGCGATTTATATTTGTCTGGTCACGAAGACAGGTTTAGACTTTCAGCAGCAAGAGTAAATGTCTTTCAGGGCAGTCAACTTACATATTTAATCCAATGTATATTCCCGCGGAATAAGGTCATATAGGCTGCTCGCCTGGACGCATCTCTAGACGTGTAAAAGAATATCATATGATTTGGCCTTATAGAGATGTTAGCAAATTTGAAAACAATGCTGTATCTGAGCACCCGGTTAAAACAACAGACACAAAAAAGAGACCCAGCTACGTCTATTCAGTTTTGAGAAGCCATTTTTAACAATGATACAATGCCATTCGAATGTTTTCTTTCTCACGTTACACTCAACAGTGAATCGTGGAAATGCTGCCATTAAACGCACCCTTTTTGTCCTGTAGCGACCCCTGCGATCCTTGCCCCAGTGACACAGTAATTACTTCCGGATCGAGAGTTTGATTACGATTATCTGTCGTTATTGTTAGGTAGTGATCATGACAGTCTATTTTGTTTTATTTTTTCACCCTTCTTTTTCACCATGACAATCATTACGCCACAAGGACAATTCTAACTAGCTTGACGTTAATCGCCGAAACTAAGCTCGAATTTTGTTCGTGTGCCGAAATCACAGGTCAGTTCGCAATATCTTTTCAAACACAATGTCATGTGCACACTGTGAATGGCTGATTTAGTGCCCGTCGCACTGCGCTAACCTAATTGATCTTCAGATAAAATAGACTGCACTGGAAACGGTGTGCGCTGAACTGCGTATGGTTTCATCTACACGACATTTATCTAGTCGAAATGAGCCTGCATTGAGTAAAAGAGGGGAGAGTTCCGTGGTAACGTGACTAGCTGTTGGTTCAGAAATAAGAAATAATGTTGGGACAAGTGAGCCTTCTAGCATTACCGCAAAATAACCAGTGTCAGGGCGGATCGTCTGCAGGATCAACATAAAAACAGTTGAACTCAGAGTTGTCCATTTGGCTTAAAACTGGTGTTCCACAATACTAACAGGTCAAATGGAGATTGCTCCAGACGGAATTTCATAAGTTGCCCGTGATTTGACTTCCCCCATCTGCACGACAATGGTGGAGGATAGTCAGTTTCAGATCCAGTGAGTGGTTTACAGGTATACAAATCCACAGTCCCGGATAAAGTATTCCAGAGATCCAGAATCAGTGGCATTTTACTCAAATTGGTCGTTGCTTTCTACTACGACGAAGTCAAGCCGAGAGCTCATATAGAAAGAGTAGGGTCTCTTAATCTACTCTGGACTATGCAGCTGTGGACCCGGTGAATTCCTTATAACCCCTTCACAAGATTGCAGGCTTTGTACTTTGTGGAATCCAAGAAACCTCGTGTCTTCCATCGAACAGTAATACGTTTGTTAATAAAAATTAAATTTAATGCAACCAGATTCGCAACCAGTTTACTTGCTTATGTGGTCAGATTCAAAAGCTCCAATGAAAACTTTAGGGTTTTCTACGTTTCAAAATTTCGAAGTTGTCAGCCGCTGCGTTAAAATGCTCAGCTTATCTTCTTCCATAATGTCATTTGCTTTCACGAGATTAATGTCAAACATAGAGATAAGATACCAAATCTGCCGTTCACGGTACCCTGTTTTTTACGCTAACTCGCCTTTATTATTATGATTTTCTATGTGTGAGAAGAAATTTAGAGTCTTGTAGACATTTGTGAGTCGGTGTCGTGGTTGTGCAGCCTTTCTGTCGTGTCTGTTTCGGCAGGTGTTAGCATGATTGGTGGGTTCGTCCTGCTGATCTGTTGACATGCTTCCAGGTGCCCTTAACCGGGTGTCGGGGGCGGACGGCACGTTTACTTTGAACAAATTTGAGTGCTCAAAGCAGGCCCGTGTGCCTGAAAATTCTTGCATGGAATAATGGAATAGGACTTCGGT
The DNA here is from genome assembly GCA_003604175.2 of Clonorchis sinensis. Lineage (NCBI taxonomy): Eukaryota > Metazoa > Platyhelminthes > Trematoda > Opisthorchiida > Opisthorchiidae > Clonorchis > Clonorchis sinensis. Next base: position 15,233,082 of record CM030371.1, read on the forward strand.
TCTATTTTGTTGGTTTTCGGATCCGAAGTAATGGTTAAAAGGGACAGACGGGGGCATTTGTATGGCGGTGTTAGAGGTGAAATTCTTGGATCACCGCCAGACAAACTACAGCGAAAGCATTTGCCAAGGATGTTTTCATTGATCTGGAGCGAAAGTCAGAGGTTCGAAGACGATCAGATACCGTCCTAGTTCTGACCATAAACGATGCCAACTGACGATCCGTGGTGGCGCGATTATTGGCCCCGCGGGCAGCCCCCGGGAAACCTTTAAGTCTTTGGGCTCCGGGGGAAGTATGGTTGCAAAGCTGAAACTTAAAGGAATTGACGGAAGGGCACCACCAGGAGTGGAGCCTGCGGCTTAATTCGACTCAACACGGGAAATCTCACCCGGCCCGGACACTGTGAGGATTGACAGATTGATAGCTCTTTCTTGATTCGGTGGTTGGTGGTGCATGGCCGTTCTTAGTTGGTGGAGCGATTTGTCTGGTTAATTCCGATAACGAACGAGACTTTGGCCTGCTAAATAGTACGCCTGTCCTCTGTGCTCGTGCAGGTGGCGGTGCTCATTGCCTCTCTGGGGTGATGGTGCCGTTCGCCGGCGGGTGCGGCGCAGGTGTCTACTTCTTAGAGGGACAAGCGGCGTGCCAGTCGCACGAAATTGAGCAATAACAGGTCTGTGATGCCCTTAGATGTCCGGGGCCGCACGTGCGCTACAATGACGGTTTCAACGAGTTTGGGATCCTAGCCCGAAAGGGTTGGGTAAACTGAACCATAACCGTCGTGACTGGGATCGGGGCTTGCAATTGTTCCCCGTGAACGAGGAATTCCTGGTAAGTGCAAGTCATAAGCTTGCGCTGATTACGTCCCTGCCCTTTGTACACACCGCCCGTCGCTACTACCGATTGAATGGTCTAGCAAGGTCCTCGGATTGGTGCCATTGTAGTTGCTTCGGCATCGCTTTTGTATTGCGGTGTCCCTGATATTGAAGAGTTTTGCCCAATACAATGCCGGATTGGTTAGCATACAAAACCAGGCTGAAAATTCGTGTGGGTTTACTGTTTCATGACTTCACTGTTGTATAGGAGGATAAAGAAAATTGTTCACTCACGACAGAATCTATGACCTTCTCATACTCATTTTTCATAGTTGTAGAAAATTGCACCAACTGTGGTCGCAAAAGATCTCGCCTCATTTTCAAGGGTTAATTCAATGGACATTGTGCTCCCTAGTTGAAGGAAAAAATTCTAATCGCTATCGGCCGTTGGTTGCAAGAAACTCCATGTGGTGCAGACTGACGGAAGTGATCTTCAGCTCGTTGTTTCAAATGAGTCAACGGATAAGCCTAGCACGGAACAAGTTCAAACGCAGTTAGGTAGACATTAACAGAACGTGAAGGACAGTTCTATTAGGCTTGCTATTTAGTGCCTTCCGCGCACCTAAGGATCTCCTAACTACAACTAGTTTGTCCGCGTAAGTTCAGACATTCTAATGTAAACAGTTTATGTACAACTCTTTTTAAGGGAATTAAGTCGGCCCAGACTAGCTAATCATCCCAAAAATTCACACTGCTCAGTGTTGGTATGCACTTAAAAATCCCTTGCATGGTACTCATGGTTCAAACCGATAACTGGTTTGTTAAATTAATTTTCTTCACCACTAAAGGAGTTCTGTCTACCGGTTTTCACACAAGTTGCATTTGAAATCGCCGGACATGCAGATTAAAAATGTGTCTACCAGTTTACTTGATTGACCGTATTGTGAACTTTTACACCGTGCTACCAAAATGATTTTTTTCTCAAGTGAGTCACAAGTGAAATGACCACCATTCAGTTGCTCATTTGCTTAAGCGTCAGTGTCATAAAGTATGGGTGGAGATACCCGCTGGAATGCTGAAAAATCACAACAAAATAAAGAATTCGATTAGCATTCGGAAAATGCCAAACTACAGAAACACTCCACTCAAAATATCTCTTCCCTGTAGCATAAAAGCCCAAGATCCCGCAACTGGTTGTTCTCTTGAGGATTCACGTGAGGCTTTTAATGAAGGAGGGCTATTGTGCGTAAATTCTGGCCGGACACCATTGATGAAGAGTGACTTCGTAAGTTTCACAAAATATCTCCAATCCTGCTCATCAACAAGCCTTCGAGTGAATGCCCGTAGTCGATTCTGTACGTGTGCTTCTCGTCTAGTAGCCTCTCTTAGGAACGAATTTCATCGGAAAACAGCTAAGCTGGGTAGTTTTAAGGATATCTTAAGGATATCTTGAGAATAACACCGGGCACTTTTTAGAGGCGTTAAGTTGAATGACTTCCATGACTAAATCGTTTTTTAATCCATTCATCCACCAGTCAACCGTTCAACATCAACAATCTCGCGCGCTACTTCAGACCAATAGACCGAAGCGATATGGTTCTCACCTTGTTTACATCGACTGCTCGTAATACCGGATGTGTCCACTACGCAGCAGACAGCCTAAACTTTGTGAAAAACAACTGTAATGGATCTCCTATCGGTAAACAGGAACCTTAGTTTTGGTTTTTGCAGTACTTTCTCACCAGTCCGGATTTTGTTGGTGCGACATGAGTATGTGATAAGCCGATTCAAGTTTTCCCTGTTCCACGCCAAGAACCACTTGTTTTTTGGTATTTAATGTGTTACCTGGACAGTCCTTGAGTACTAAAAATACAGCCTCTGTTGTTGAAAACAGCGATCATTCTCCTATATTCTTCCGCCGTCGCGTCAGGTAGGTTCATAAATAAAGCTTGAGACAGACAGTAACCTGAAATTCAACTGGACACCTTGTTTAAAACGTTTTGTCCTACCTATTCCAGCTTGGTTCATTTTCATTCCCACGGATTCGCATCAATGTCTTATATACATTCAAGTCAAAGGACCCTGCCAGGCCTGTTGATATTTTACTCCAAACAACGGCTGTTCAACAGCTGTTAGCTTTTCCGAACACGTGACAGGAATTTTAGGATTTTACAAACATGACGTTTTTAATAAAAGCCCATATTACAACGATGGGTAACGAATTAGCTATCATCAAGATGCTCTTAATTGGAGATTTTACAATTCAACTGAGTGCAACCAAGAACGTATCCACAGAAATCAATGTCCTGTGAGAGAGAACTGAATTAGTGTCAAAATAAACTGACCCTCAAACTGAGAAAATAGGCAGACGTGAGCTAGGTACACCTGTGTGCGTAAAATAAGATCAGTATTAATACTTCCGAGGGTGAGTTTGAATATATGCCTCATATGCCGTTTCTTTCTCAAACTCGGCTGTGATGTAGGGAACAACACACCCACAATTCATGTACTCACACGCTGTTCGTGTTGTGGTCGAAAAATAGTATGATTGGTCTTTTCCGTGCTCAGAGGTCACCATTGGGGTCAACAAGAAATCGCTGCTCAGAGCTTAGACGCCGACGCATTACGAAGCACACGCTAGCTGACTATGAAGGGACGTATAAAGAGGTGTATGCAGATAAATTTCCCAACTCAGAGAACGCGACAACGTCTACCTCTTGCTCGTTTCGGTAGTCATGTCGTTATAGCAGCTGCGATGGACTTTCTGGTGCTTCGCAATACATATACTTTCGGAGCTTCGAATACAGCGTCGCTGAAGCTTATCTGCATTTACTGGTACCGAGAGAGAAATAGAGCACAAACAACGGCTGCTGAAAACCGATATTTTTCACACGGAACCTGAGATAGATTTTTTTACCTATAATCTTATGTATAATCTTATGCTCCTTTGCTCGTGAATTTTAATCAGCTAACCGGGTTTGCCATCTGGTTTTACTAATATTCCCATATATTCATCAATTTCCTGTACACATCCGTGCTATGTGCTGAACCAGTACATATTTACAGAAGCCGACCCATCTTACCCATAAACCATATGGTCATTTTAAAACTGCAAACATTACCTCGTTCTAGTCTGTTTACTTGGGGGGGGGCGTTCACTTTCAGACGATCTAATATATATATTCCTGGATTTAGCTTCGAATGTTGTGCACGATGGTTCAGTAGTAATATCCGGAACAGCGTTTTCTGATCAATATTCTCTTCAAAATTCACAGCCAATTGGACTAGTTTCACTTAACTATCAAATGACTGACTTACACCAAATCCTGTGAAAAATGGAAAAAAACGACTACCTCATTTCGCATCGAAAACCATTGAAGAATCGCAGGTTTCCAATGCGTTCTCAGTCTGCGCCGGCCAATCATGACATGTCAAACGGTACAGGTTTTAAACCTGTCACGGATAGATCCCAGGCTTGTGAAGTTTGACGGAAACAGCCTAGTTCTAATCGGTTTTGTTTGCAATCCAGTCAGCTAAAATAATGTCCGTGATAACAACAACACCAGACGGATTCTGGTCTAACTGCTGTAGTTAGGTAGGCTGCTTTGAGATCAGCGACTGTATGAGGTTCGATATAGTGGTTTTGTATTAACAACCAATAAATCTTTTCTCATTCCACGATTTTATCCCGATCACCTGGCAGGGCTCAGCATTTCACCTGACTACCCTGGTTGTCACAAGTGTATTTGCATATTTGCTTGAACGAGATTTCTAACTGTGCATTAAATGATGATACTTTTAGTTTTAACTTTGAAAAAAGCTGGCTAGTATGAATAAACACACATCATGTAGAGTAGGGAAGTAGGGTAGTAGTAGGTAGTAGAAATAGGGCCATATCAGAGGTATTACTCGGATATCTAATCAAGGATTACCCTGACTTTACAGAAGTTCATTTAGTAAAAATGAAAGGCAAATGTCACTCTGCTAGATAAACCACTCAACGGTTAGCTGCTCACTAAAACGACCTTTGACACTAGATTCATACTCGAAATATACTTCTTCAATTATTAATTTGTCTGACGGAGATATATTCCATAACAGACCCCGTCTTAACCTCTTCCGTGTATATTGGTTCAGATGTGTACAGATCAATCATAAAGCGTCACCACATCTCGAGATGTTCACAACCACCACGGCTGTTCTGCCAGTAGGAACGGAATCAATGTATGTGGGCTACAAAACGCGTCGGACCGAGTAAGACACTGTGAACAGGTGAGTACAACTAGACATATTTGGGTCTTCGTTCCACCACGCCAAAAATCAGCACAGAAAGGTCGTTGAACTTTCAAGCCTGATGATGAATGATCAGTTCCCTTATGTGTTCTAGGTGAACAGCGCTTTGAAACGTTGCAGTTTTTACACCAGTAAACTCTTGAACCAAGGTTATTCTGGATTCGGGAGAATTCCTTCACTCGGAACTTTATTGAAGAATATAACCCCTTGCTTACATGAGCACTTCAGAAACACTTTAGAAGAAAAAAGCAAGCAATATCAGCACAGTCAGGCTTACTAAGTGAATAAACTTGTTTTTATAGTCGATGAATGATAATGCCCTTCTAGGAATTCGAATGGAAAATGCCATGTTTCATTCTGGCTCCACCTTAGTCCTAAACTGTGAAAAGTAACAATTAAAATCGCACATTTGTGAGTGTCCTCCTCTATAGAGCTCCCAAAATAGAGCGAATATTTTAGACTGTCATTTTAGACTTGTCGCTTAGATCAAATTGCTGACACCGTGGTGCGCCTAACGTGGTGCACAGCGCAGTTCGGTCTCGATTCAAAAGATTCAGCTACTAGAGGAAACCACGACAATAATAGTACAGGCGATGAATCCCGGAACTGGTCATTGAGTAGCCCTTTAAGTAGCCTTGGGTTGAATGGCGTGGAGCGCATAGAAATAGTTTGATTGCGCGAGAATTGGCATAACTATGGTGCAGCTCGCTGAGCTTGACAGCAAATACCAACTATTTCCTTGAGAGAAGAGTTTTGGAAAAAATCACCTGAAATGTCCAGAATCCCTCTTGATACGACTATTCACGTTACTAGTCCACTCGGGGGTCCTCATGTTGGCGTACTCTGACCACAGGTATCTCTGAGGCCAAACTTGCGCAAGCACATACATACTGGAAGCATCTTCCCGGGAAAAAATGTCTTGCTACAATGTTGCTGTTAAAGATTTCTTTTGGCTGCTAAATACTTTTGAAAAAAAACAGATTGCCATAAACAATCCGAGGAACTTTAGAGTGAAAATAAAAGAGAGGTGCCACCTATAATTTAGTTATGTTCTTCCCCCATCCTTCCGGAATGCACACTGTAGAGACTTGTTGTTTCCTGAGGCAATTTAAAAGTCTGACTGTCTGTGCGCCGCATGTTTTCGAACAATACATTTCATTATTTATGACATAAACGCAGAACTTTGAGTTTCAAAAGATCTTTTCATGTCAGGGAATCTCACTAATTTACCTGTAAATACAAACGATGGGATAGGATCAGATTGAAGTCAGCACTTTTTTGCGACATATGGGTGACCAATCTAACAAACTTACTATCAAGCTGAGTTACGGATTAGCATAATCTCATTTACAAATGAGTGTTCAATGCATTGAACCCGACCGTGGGCCGGTTATAAACTTCGGAACTTCAGACCGATCAGTCCTGTGTTGCAGACCGTTATTTCAACTCAATGCAGTTCACCACTCTCTATTATCATCCTTTGTTTGCGTGAGTTAGTTGGGAAGGGTTTTTTGAATGCGTGTATCCTTTAATGTTTCAGCCAAAGCATAACGCCGAATAAGCATGTAAAGTACAACTTGGAAAATCAAACGGTGGCATAAACCGTAAAATACGAATAAATTTATAGCCACTATAAGAGCTTATGGATGAACGTCCAACAAAATAACAAACTGAGCAGTTTCTTAACTGTCACCCTAAGTCTCCGTGGTACATCTATTTTCCGGAGGCACACGCAGAGAGCTATTGCATTTCGCTGCAATTCGTTACAGCACTTCGAAGGTCACAGCACTTCGGGCCATTTACCATAATTGCTTTTCTTCTAACTAATGCGACCAGGATTCCGGGAATTTCTCCGACCAGACTTATAGTAAACAACCCTGCGCCTAAACTCATCCCATTCGATTATAAAGATATCCTGTTTGACGGTCACGTATGGAATGTAGATCACTGCCACTTTGCTTTTCAGTAAGCTATGTTACAACGAGAAGAAGCATTCCGAAGTTAGCAAACTACTTGGTAAATTTACTTATCCTAATGAAACAGCCTCACTTATTCAGATTCTGTTTGAATATTTGCTTCTGTTTAATGATACTTTCGTCATAATCAAGACAAAGAACGGTCTTCACAAGCACAAAGTTCCTTCATTAACACGGTAGGTTTAGTTACTGGTCTCCATTTCGACGACCTAATTTAGAAACTCATATAGGCGCGCTCAAACTGGCTGTAAGCTGTTGTTGGTTTAACACATGTTGACGGATGATCTTTGCTGATAAGGGACGAACCGAAGGATACCTTCACAAACAACCAATGGTGTCTGTCAACCTTGGAATGAAGAATTCACTGGCGTGTGCTCTGGAAAGATTGTGGGGTCTCTCAGCTAAAGCTGTCAACGCACCACTACAGAGCAAGAGCCCGACGGTGAAAAATCTTATCGCTTACAAGAAGGCACCATACATGTCCATAAAATCGAGAGCGCTCCCCAGATGTAATCGACAGAATCCACACATGTATAACTGATAGGTTTTGTGAATCGATTATCAGGCTATTAGACACAGCGTACTTGATCATGCACTGTGATTTGACTGGTAAGCCAGTGACCATACATAATTTTGCGATCAAACTCGACCGTTTCAAATTTATAGACAATGCTGATGAATTGAACTCTTTCAGAGAAAAGGCGGACGCATGATAAAATCTTATAACAGGCCACGATTTTCATGTGGAGCATCAGTGTAGATTCCCCGCTACTTGGTGAGCCCGGATAACAAAATAACGAACGTTTCTGTTCTAATACTCAAGTGTAACTCAATCTCGAGCACCATGTTCATTTGTTTCCATAGCCAATATTTTTGAAGCTACCACGAGTTTCGGCCGAATCCATGTTCGATCTTACTATGAAGTAGAAATCCCCATCGTTGTACACCATTTTAAATTAAAATATAGCAATTATAACTTCAAGAGTGGGGAACCCAACTGACTCGCCGGTTCACAGATTCCTTTTCATCAGAGAAGTATATTACTGAAATGAGGTCTAAATATCGCCCTTTTGAGAGTGAGACACAGAGCAAACTGAAGATGGAGTAGGTAACCTGGTGAAACACGAACCAAAAACCTGATTTTACAGTCACAACTGCTGACTTGCGTTATCTCAGTTTGTCTGAGTGGTGGTCAAGCTCAAGCTTGGTGGTCAACTGGGAAAGCCTAGTAAGTGACCATCATAATCAGTGCAAAATACGTCAGCACAAGGTCGTTGTGCCAAGGGATGAAGCGTAAAATTTTAAGCCAAAAACAGATGAGTTATATTTAAGTTGTAGGGATAATAACTACAGTGTATGCCCTTCCTGGTCGGAAGGGTGCACATGTGTTGGACAAAGTAGAGGTACTAAGAATGCATGTAAACCTGCATGTGAATGTGTTTTGACTGGAGTCATTCTGATTCTAAGGGGTACTATTGAACAACTGTGCATTCTGGTCTGCCTCTGTTCAATAAGAAAGCAATCGCATGACCACAACATCTGGGTTCAAATCATTTATTCCAAAGAGGGGCAAAGACCACAATGACCGATTGGCCGCATGATTTGTTTACTCGATTTCATTAGATCCGTTGCTTCGAAAGAACACTGCCAGAATTTACATTCCCAAGAGGAGAACGCGGCCAAATCATCTTTCAAAAGTTCTACAATGAGCCTAAAAAGATAATTCACGATTTTATTGCTACCTCTAAAACAAAACGAAAACAGCACCGGAGATTCACAGTAAAGAAAATGGTGGTAATTCCTCCAGGACCTGGAATGAACAAGTAACTTGGAATAATACTACTGAAAAACAGTGGCTTGCCAAGAAAAATTATCAAAATCACCACTAAAAACATGAGAGCCTTAGTTCTGCACGGAAACAAAATTGGGTAATTTTTGCTCTCCCTTGATGAACCTGTTGGTGGTGGGGTGTTTTTTTTTAGTTGTTAGCAATCGCGATTTACACGCGGTCTTCTAACTAATGAACAGTCCCTGATTTTCCTCTGATGTACATCGATTATTTTCGGCTCTGGATATTTTTAAAATGGTTGCCGTCTCCCTGGATTCGATGTAGACGTATTGTAAAAATGATTGGAAACATGTTCCGGCAAAGAATAATTTTGCTCAATGAATCACAATCACGCGTCGTCTTTTTAAAGGGTTCTAGTTATAAGTAAAAACACTTTCACGTTCAATGATTCTACCTGAAGGTTTCGTCAAACGTAGCCAGTTAAACACATGGATTCATGAGCACTTTTCGATGATCTGAATTCCATTCATCAGTCACAACATTTGCTTGCTATTTCTCAAAGAGAAGATTCTACGGAATGTTCACTCAAACTAGTAACCTGTTATTTGTTTTTGGACTCGAAAAATAAAAAATCGTTCGAACGTTTAAAGGCAAAGAGTGGGCTGTAGGATTCTCTCATTTGTCTGAAATTTCAGGTCAGCTGAGCGAAATCAAACACCGAAAGCAAGTCAGGTAAACAGAACATTGTGGATTCTCCGAAAAAATCCTGTGTGCTGAAATAGAAATGTAATTGGCGGAGCATTTTTTCAGTCGATCGTGCCAATTGAATGACCCACCACATCCAGTGTACGTAGATGAAAAAAATGATCATTTTCCCAGTAGTGTGGTCAGCAAGTGAAGTTACTTTGAAATCCACTCATTTGGCAGTGGATATTATAACATTAACCAGTTACAGAAAGGTCGTGTGTGGAAAGCCGGTCTTTATTGTGAAGTTACTTTCCACGAATTCCGAAAAGACATCCGTGTAAGCTGCTACCCGTTTAGTCAACTCTGTAAACGGAATGCTTTGAAATGTGCGGATGGTCTCCGTTTTGCCTTATCTAGTACTGTTCCAAGCCCTAGTAAAAGAAAGTAGTTACGAACGTCTCCGACGAGACTTATACCACATTTTTACCAGTTTGTTTATTATTCATGAATAAGTTCGATAAATTCCAGGTTTCGCTGCACCTGTATTTTGTCTGCATTCGTTTGGAGTGAGAGTCTAAGTCTAAGTCTTGGCGAAAATCACTGGGGCAGACGGTGCATTGAACGTTTTTCAGCGTGAGCCGTTTTGTATAGCAAACCCTGCTGGCCAAAAATACACATGGACCATTCACCATCGGAATGCACAAAAAGGTGTATTAAGCATTTCTGTGACAATTTAACCATTTGACCGGATCTCTGAAAACCTTCCTCTAGTTTGATGAAGTGTATTCTCTTAAAACACCGGTCCTCGAGCTGTCTATAGTACAAGCACGATGATAGGCCGTTTCAGTCCCGTCAGCTGTTAATTTCCTTGTCATAACAGCCGCAGTTCTTCTATGGCGTTATCTTATTTAAATAGCAAACGTATCTGGTTTGAAGCGAAAAAGGGTTGGTCGTGGTAGCAATTATGAGGTCACTATTAGCGCTCAAACTGCTGATGAAAAGTATCGATAAATACTGGATGCAACACTTATGTGTTTCGATGAGTGACAGCTCAAACAAGACAACCTGGAGGCATAAGGCATAGGAAGGGTAACGGCCAATCCAGAAGGTGCTTGATTAATGCTTAAAAGCTTCGGGAGTAAACTCATGAAACAGATTATCCACACTCCGCAATCTAAGAAAAATATTTTGTCTAAGGCCCTAACTATCATTTTGCATTCTGCAATTTGACATCCGGTTGAAAAATCTCACCTCGCTTGCTATGAATCAGCCCCCCAATTCGACCTCTACGAGGAGACGCCCACAATTTTAAAAAGTTAAAAAGTTAACTTTCACCCAGTGGCAAAAATGCCCCGTTTTGTCGATGCTCCAAATGATAAATCCTTCGAAAAGAACCGGAAACATGTTGAAATGTCGGCCCCACAACTATCCAACGCGGGCAAGTTTTCTTCAGAATCCGATTCCCCGTGTGTAATTTAAAGAATCGTAACCTGGAACAGGAGGTTAAAACCAGTTGGTTACTTGTTTTGCTCAGTGCCAGGAACATTTGAAGTATTGAAAGCTCAGTCATTAAGTGAGAGCTCCCTTGTGAAGACGGCAATCCCAGTTACTGCTTAGGTTCTTAGAGAAACAGGAAGGGGGAAAAATATTCCTGTCCTTCAAGCAAGAAAAGCATATAAGACCATGATCAGGTCTTTGGTGATAATTAACTAATGACAGTTATCACGTAGATTCTGCGTCAAGATGGATGCAAATCGGCCTCATTTGTCAACAGCTCAACATTATTTTGGAATAGTTTCTTCCAGCCCAGAAATTTGAATGTCCGTCGGGATGCACGAATTCCAAGTGAAAACTAGTCATTTATTGTTGTGTTTCTCTAGACTACAGGAGGTGTGACAACTGTACAATTGTCAAAATTGGATGTTCGAGGAAATTAGCATTCTCATTTGTCTATATTACTTTGAATGCGCAAATAAATCTGGAAAAATCCAATCAGGCTTCTAAGATAAGTGTGACGCGGTGTACGACAAGGAAAGATAGGATGTTTTGGGATCACGAAGTGTTTCTAGTGTATCCGCCTCCGATAATGGGATTCTTCAGAAAAACCCCAAAATGGCATCTCTTCTATAGTGGTCATCTTGCGATAGCTGTATTCTAAACAAGGTCAGCCAGTTATTAACTAACATGAAGTACAAACAAAAGGTTCACTTGTTTCGGGATAAGAAATCGACATAGGAGTCATTCCGTTATTAAATGAAGCCATGAATCGACATGCCAATAGAAAACTTCTCTGTCAAAGTCCTCCCTTCATCTTTGTCCTAATATGCGTGTTTTCTGCTAGGATGATATACTCTGAAAATATTTCGAAATTGAGCAGGTTCTCGTAGGCAAAAATCAGTGATGCTACACAACTTAGAAGATTGCTGTAAAATTTCGGCAAACCACTACCGGATTCGTCCTTCGTGTGGCTCGTTATGTCGGTACAGTTTTTCAGTTTTCGACAACATTACGTCAAAGTGTTCATTCACTCATAGTAACCTGCGTGAAACAAAAGACGGTGTGTAATGGGATACCAAATCAAGTGGTTGCTTACTTTTAAGGAGTGGAGTTACAGGGATAACCAGGTGCTTGTCAGAAGTACGAAACTTACTTGGCTATCAGTTCCGTTTATCCTGGCCATGATTAATTTCCATTCGTCAAAATGTTTTTTTTTCATTTAATTTGCCTTCTTTTGGATCATTCACACAATCATAACTTATACTGAACTACTCTAGCTGCTTTCGAGAAATATACTAAATTACAAATCAATTTGGTTTTGCGAATACTCACCTGGAACCCAGCTGAATCTCCCGTTTTTGATGTTTCCAGGCAACTGAATATGCTGCGCCAGGCCGCTTCATGTTCCAGTTGCTACGATATTCGAGAGATCGCGATACATGTATATACATAATGCACTACTCATAAGGTTGCTGAAAATTCTTCGACAGCCCACTACCGGTTCAAGTAGAACATAAGGTTGACGGAAACCCGGGGACTGCGCCTACCTGATGAGCCCCAAGAAGGGCGAAACCGGTCATGGGCTGTCGAAGAATTTCAGCAACCTTATGAGTAGTGCATTACGTATATACTCTAGCTAGTCATTCGTTTGTGAGCGTTTTTCGCAACGAACATCAGTTCTAACTCTATGACAATTTAATTAAAGTTACATGTGGTTTTATCTTGTATAAATTATGCTGTGTGCACTAATGTAAAACGTAGCATTCGAAAACCTGCACATGATCGAAACTATTCTCCAAAGGCTTTGCAGAAAATTCTTTGAAAACATTCTACATGACGAAGATCTTGTCAAGATTTATCCGTTTACGTAAGTGTCCCTCAGGTCCACAGTCTCGGGTTTATCTAACGTTTGCTTCCTGGGTTTTATGACAAATATTTCGTCCCATCTACTGTTTTACTCGGTCGCCTATATTGCGGCTATTTTAATTTAACGAGGAATATCGTAAGAGACCCACATTTGGGTTGCCTGTGCTAACCAAGCTCTTAGAAATGCATCTTCTATTGTTAATTTAATTGAGATCGAGTTTACTTGCGTTACTGGGGAATAAAATATCGGTTAAACCGAGGATGAACGACGTCTAGCGGTAGAAGGACTTGGGTGCGGTGCCCATTCTTTTTTGGTGTTGGCTGATGGTTAGCATTGCTTCAGAACAGGTTGAGGACTGTCCAAATGCCTGCGATGTAAACATAAATTCAAAAATTCTCCCAAATACGGAACAGTTACTTTTATAGTTTCTACTCGGTGTTTTTAAACTTAGGTTAAACGCACGTTTTTGTATTATATGTACATCCTAGCTTCCTGGTGACCACTTTATGCTATGCGTCTGTGGGCAGCAATAAAAAATAGAAATTGCTTGTGGGAACTGATTTAAAGCGTAAAATTAGTGTGGCATTTCAGTCAGAAGGATACAAAATGCTCGTAAAGAGAGGCTGGGCAATCACAATTAATGGATGAATCCCACTGTTTTAACGAACTCCTGATGGTAAGAAATAATGCACATGTTATCAAAACTCCCGCCGTCACTGCATTCAAAAAATTTAACTACTAAGAACGGGGAAGTAGTTGTGTAAATAAACGGCACCTGACTGAAAATCCATCCATGAGAACATCGTCTCGCTAGAAATATCGAAAACCATTTCGAATCGGTAAGATATCTGTCCTGTAAACCATTTCCCGCAGATATGTTCCATCATCATAGCACCTCCAACCACGAAATACCCTCTTCCCATTTAGATTCCTAACAAGGTATTCTTTCATTTTGTCAGCTTGAAGTTTAGGTAGCTGGTCCTTATATTGAGACAAATATTCCAACACTTGGTTTGCCACCAGAGCTTAATATAATATAATATACTATAATATAACATAGCATAATATAATATAATATAATGTAATATAATATAATATACTATAATATAACATAGCATAATATAATATAATATATAATACATAATACATAATATAATTGGTTTCAATATAATTGGGCTCTATCTTATATCGGTGTCTTATTTTAGCGTTCTTAATGTCAATGGGTTATCAACGAGTGAACTCCTTACTACGCAACCGGGGTTTATCTAAACTTGATAACCACCATGTCCGCATGAAAAATATTTATCGACCCTCAGCCAGATATACTGTAGCTATTACGCAATCAGAGATGTTTCGTCACTTGAAGGCGGGGGTTGGCAACCAAGAGCCATACTGTAGTTTATCCGAATACGATGGACTTTCTTGGTGTGGCTGAAAGGATTTGATAAGAAAATGAGATGAACTGAGGTGGACTAAAATGGCCACTTTAAAAACTGATTTCAATAACCCGTTGTCGACGGAAGTTCCGTCTAGAATTCAACTGACAAGCTCACTTAAAACAGTCTTGGACACAAATACCGCTTTGTATTCTGGCTAGAACGATATTCAGCACGTCTGAATATTTTTGTTAAAACAAAACTGCCTGATGGGACGACAGAATTCCAGCTGTCACTCAAACGAATGTTCCGTTAGCACCATATCAATTGGCATAGGCGTTTCTTACTACATTGACGAGCAAGGTGGTGTTCATTTCGGAAATAATGTAAACAGAGAATTAGGAATTGTGCAATTGGTTTGTCGAAAGAAAGGTGACACGGATAGATGGCTAAGAGAGGTATTTTACGGACCACGTAATCAACTTATTGTCAAGAATAATCTCTTCAAGTTTTGTAAATGGACAGATAAAAACGCATATTTCTTGCTGATATTTCGGTATTTATTTATCTAATGAAGTTTTTTAAGCAAACATGCCCGTATCGCATCGCCTTTTGTGTAGTATCACCTCAAAACCAGTTCGTTCTCACCAAAGTGGTAATAAGTGGGAATATCTCTCCCGTAAGCAATTAGTGTTTTCTTCGTTTTAAATGCAGTTTATTCATCTACGTAAAGTATAATTTTTTTCACATAATCATTGAAATGGAAGTGTTCTCCAGCACGATTGGACTGTTTTAATTGATATATATATATATATATATATATATATAGTGCTGACGACACAAGAAGGATTACTTCTGCAAGTGAATGTGACTCCAGGGCGATTTTTTTCATTTTTATGTTGCTGCTTGGAAAAGCTGCAAGCAAAGAGAGTACGTGCAGAGAAATTAACGGACTAATCCATGTGATTCTTACTGACAACTTGGTCCAGTTCCATATCAGAACTTCCAAAAACGTATTTCAAAATACCCTCACAAATTGTCGAAAGATAGGAAGTTGTGTTATTCTCTTTTAGCTAACCTCTGATTATAATCAACCAACAATTGACTTGTGCAAGACATTGTGTGTATAACACTTTCATCGTATATTGCTCCCTCAAGAAAATGATGGAATCTAGGATGGCGGAAAAATGGTCTTCAGAAGAACGGTTTTGTCCGGGCATGTTGTGAAGCACTGCTCACTTGTTTTCAACGCTTGACTTTGAAGTGAATTCCTTCCAATTTTTAATTTCTGCTTCCATTTCTTGTGGAGATTGCCTTGGATCCTGAGTTGAAAATTCGAGACAGCTTGAAGCAGTCATGCTGGAGCTCACGTCCTTTAGAGATAGGTCTAACTGATCTTCCATTCTTATGCATTTAGCCCTGCGATGGCTTAAACAACTCTACTTTTCTGATATCCTGTGTTTTGGAATTGTTGCTGTGCATTGTGTGCAGATATCAACGTACATAAATGATGAATTGACGGACTATTCTGACTGATTTTACACCCGATCATTCAGTCTCAGTGTGAGAGAATAAAGTGTACCGATGCCACATGCATTGTTTAATAGAGGAACTGTGGAACTTTTGAAACGTTTGTAGTCCCAAACTCAACCGCAACGCTTGCCAGTTAAGGTTTTATTCACTGAAAGGATGCCCATATATTCAAGGCTTATAAATTGGTGAGAATAATATAACTTTTTGGCACGATTTATTACAGAGAACTGTACAGATGATACGACACCAATAGGGACCGTCGTGGTGACAGGCAAACAGCCGTGACAGTAATGACCTGATACACTGTTTCCGTCCGGTTTTGATACCTACGCAACAAGATTTCACCAGCCGACTGTGGATACTTTCACACGCGTGCGCCACGACGACGTGGAACTAACGGTCAGTGTATTCAGCCGGCAAAGGAGTACATATAGATACGGCATACTTCGTTTCAAACAGGCTTAAAAACATTTCAGTTTTCGTTAAAGAATTCACTGATAATAACCCTGCTTCAACATTCGGAATTTCGCTATGTGAACTTATGACACATTATAACCCTCACTGCCCAAGCTAAGACGTCTTTTTAACAATTCGCTGTGTGTGTGTTGTCCTACTGAAATGTATCGGCGATTTCCTGAATTTCTCACACACATAAAAAAGGGCCCTATTAAGATTTTTTAGACGAACAGTAAAATTTGGAATGTATTATTGGGTTACGCGGAACGTGAAGACGACACAATGGAGGCAAACCTCCGGCCTCTTGATTATGAGACGAGTGGTCTCCCGATTGAGCTATCATGGTTACTAGCTTTATGTCTCATTGGTTGTCAGTGTCATTCGGACGGATAGACGTTGTCGAAATGTAAGTACCACCAAAGATTTTCATTACGTTCTTCACTAATTCTTCAAAATACCATAACTCTAGTTTCAAAATATGAACGTATTTTCACGAACAGCTATCCGTTTACTCGTCTCGTGAACCTGTGCATTCCACAAATCATCCTTCTTCCGTTTCTTTCCCAGCCTTTTTTCTTTATCAAGACCGATCTCGTTATATAACTGCCAGCAATCTAAATCCGTTGACACCCGTTCACGCTTACTGTTCTAACAGCTTCCCTCATGATTCAAGCTCAGAAATTAATACTGTCTGTATACGTGTACTTTATCACTCCATCCAGGTTCCTTTAAAGCAAAGGCAATATTGGTTCTCAGAATTGTTTATAAAATCACACCACCCAGTTTCAAGATTTGCATTACTTCACCTATCCTTCCATTTCTGAAGATCTTTATTGGTAAATTGCACTTTCCATTTTGAATCGAATTGTCCTATGGAGAAGCTTTATGGTACAACTGAAATATCTGGTCAGCAATTCTCAGATAACTCTGTGGAACGACGGGTGAAGCTTATCAGAGTCTACGTCAGGTGGGAAAAAGGAGCCAGCAAGGCAAACCAAAAGTCAGGTTGGCCATCTGAAAGAGACATGCATCCAAACACCACTTAGCAACAATGACCACCACAAAATATGCGTGTCTTGAGGCCACTCTGTTCTAGGGGACCGAACACTGTTTTCTTGACAATGACGTGGGCAAATAAAGTGACCAGTCCCCTAGAGCGTCCAACCAATACACCACCGCTTCAAAATGGCCAAGTACTCTGTTAGCATTACAACTGATATTTCGTGCAAACGAATGATCTTGTTGTTTTTCCAACCACCAACCTTCCACCAGGATGTCCACATCAGCTGGATAGAACTGGGTAGAATTATCGTCTATTCTCAGTGCAATGAGTAGGCATTGTTGATCAGCTAGTTTCCGTCACATAAAATGCACCACTAAAATCTATTTACATTCCGGACCAAAAAATAGGAACTTTACGTTTTTAGGCTCTTATTGGATTCCTCCAGTCTGGAAGATGTCATTTCTTATCGTAGAGCTCACCTGCAATTGCCCGTACGGTGTTGTTTATCAGACAATCTCACCCTTAAAATAACTGATCGGCCAAAAACCATTCTTCAGTCTTTGCTGTCGTTGTTGATTGGTACTGGCCCTGCCTCGGATAATTGTTACGGTCCTTGTGCAGAAAGCGAATACCCTGGAAACGTAAAACTTCATTGGCTCTGTCTTTGTGGGAATATGTTTTGAGAAGCTACATGATTGCGTGGGTTCCACAGACGTTATTAAGAATATGGTGGAAAAAACTTGTAAAATTCTCGCCCGTCAACAAATTATTCATTCAACACTGATCTTGTGGATACTTGACGTACAGGTGACGCTGACCGAAGCGACATAACAACTGGTATGCTGGCAATCTCATAGATTGCATAGATAAGTAAACTTCGTGTCACTGGACTACAAAATGTCTTCAACTTAAGAGCACCCACAACTTCAAACTACATTGTAGCCCTGGTCATACAGTACGGCCTGTTGCGTAATTCTTTTCCTAAAATGGCAAGTCGCGATTTACATCAGGTCACTTTCAGTTTAACCACTACCAAATCATTATTTCTCTCACGTTCGTAATTTAGGCAACCGCAGTCGATGACCGCAAGTTTTATCCGGATCATTTTCCACAAATGCCATTGCAGATATACGATTAATGCACCAAAAACACCGTAGACGAATTGTTCGAAAAATCATAGTTTACCGCTGTTTCTCTACACGCTTCTCTGGATAAGGTGATATTGAGTCAACCAACTAGTTTACATGTGATACTACATCTGACTGCCAATCAATGTATGCAGCATTTCCCAGTCTGTTTACTGAAAGAAAGTCTAGGTGCATGAAGGTGCCTTATTTCAATGAAGCCGCGTTCATCTTTTGTTCAACCTGGGGTTGTCATAATGCACCTTTGGTGTTCTGAAACTTATAAACTTTATGTCAAATTTGGGAAAACAAGGTAGGATGAGAGGTAACTTCTGTAGCGTAGCTTTATGTCAGGTTTTGTTCCAAATCAGATGGACTTTTGTTAGCCAGCTACAGAGGTATTTTGCTTCAGTCAGGTTAGACCGTCTGACCTAGGTCATGGTATGGAAAGTATGAGGACGCCTGATTTGAGATGCCACGTAATGTGATATGGCTTCGATGCATTAAAATTTCGCATTTCGTCCGTCTTAGACACTGCTAACCTTTCGCTGTAATGAGCCTCAGGTGGATGAAGAGGGAGCTACGGCAGCAAAGAATTCTGTAGTCCATCAGTGTTGTTTACTCAAACCGAGCTTTTGCACCACCATTAAAAATTTGTTTTAATCTAATAGCATATCCTTGTGCGACAACAGTTTCCGGAAATAAATTACGTCAAACAGTTTCCTGGTTATTTTGGCCTAGTCTGATGTGTCTGCTTTCATTGGGTGTTTTAAGGCCCGAAGTCGACTGAATAAGCCGAAAAAATTGAATTTGTTTCCAAAAAATCAACATTACCCAAAACTGCATAGGCTGGGAACTGTCTTCTTCTTGCTTGTGATACTTATGAAAGTTTGTTATTGTTTTATATACTCAATAAAATGTCATCTATGACTTGTCTATTTGTTCCTATGCATATATATTCTTGTGCAGTAGATGAATAGCCCAGTTTTCGCCCCTTTCAACTGTCAGTAACAGCTAAACAATCATGCGATTAAGTATATCTGTATCTTGAACAGTCCACCACAACAGAACGTGGAGATAATGGACTCATAAAGGACAACACTTTGCTACCGGTAGCGCTTTATACCGCACCATGCTTATAGCTTAAATGTACCTAGCAAACTTGATTCTTTCCATTCAGCTATTTTAATCCACGTAAGAAACCATCAGCAGTGAGCATTTAACGAAACTTCATGGATTTTGGGACCCGCAAACCCCGGCTGGTAGTTTGAACAGGCACATTAGTCCTCCATCTGGTTCGATTATCGGAACATCAAATTTCACGGTTCTGTGTGTTATGGTGTTGGGGTTTCGTACATTATAGTCTGACCTAAAATAGAACCAAAAAGGCTAATAGGTCACGACAGACTCCCTTACGTACTGAAACGTACAGCCGTAGCCGACGAGATCCATGGATAAACTGTGCGTTGAGGTTCGCGGTTGATCGGACAACAGCGGTAAAGCACGTGCCATCCGACAGGTTGCTGTTATTCACAACTCACGAGTAGTTTAGAATTGATGTAGAAATATCCTACGGACCAACACAAATAACCTAGAGATATGTGCGTGCTGCAACTTAGCCTTTTTTATGAACCGAATATTGGGAACTTTGGAATACGTTTGACAGACGTAGACGTTGTCACTAAAGCGTTCGAAACTGTTTACGAGATTGTCTTCATTTGGATGAAGCAAGACTGCAAAAGGTGTCACCGTAAGGGAATTGTCGCATTACCATGACATTTGCTTCACTCTACATTGAGACTTCTAATCACGTAACATCAACCTCAGACAATGTAGAGTTGTATTTCACACACAATGCTCTATTTGTTACATTACACATTAAGTGATCAACAGTCAGGAAGACCTTCACCAAAATGTTTTCAAGAAACACAGAACACGAATTTACTTACCACTGTGAAGTGATTTTTTTCAGTACTGAACAGAAACAGAACTTTTTGTCTCGACTGACGACCAAGCTGAAAGTCAGCAGAGCTACAATGCGAACTGGTTGAATTTGTCACTCCGTTTAGCTCAGCGGTTATCAAGCTCAGATAAACTTGTCCTAAAGGTGAATTTTGTGACAGAAGTTAAACCACTCACCCTGTTTCAAATACCATCTTTTAAGAACACAAACCGTATTCTTATTGAATTACAAAGCCGTACTTGTGAAATGAACATTCCCTTTTCTTCTTCTGTAAGCTCCAGCAACAAGGTGAATGCAATATCCCGAAAAGCTTACCAATACATGTAATACGTCTTAGAAAAGATAATCTTTTACGAGAGGTACCGTGGGCAAAACGGTTTAAAGACTAGTTTACACACCATCCGCTTTTATCAGCGCCACAACCCACAGCAAAGATGAATGTTACAAGCCCGCCCGTTTTAGGGAAATCAACTGGGAATGTAGAGATTGTGATGCTCTTGCTATCATGTCATCCGACTCAACCATTGTATACGCCCCAATGAGCATCTGTTTCTTCCAATGGAAGGGGAAATTTTTTATTACTTTATTATTATTTTATTTTTATTATTATATATATAGTATTTTATTATTACTGTATTACTTTTTATTACCAGATAACTGCCACTCTCATCGATGTGTCACATTTCCTGCAGCACGGAAAAATAAAGTGCTTGGGTGGGGATTCATAAATGTTGCACTAATAGGGCAGTAGTATGTGCAGTGTTACACATTCATTTCATGATCAACTCCAAAGTACCAGAGTTATGGGCAAGCTAATTTCCAGTGTTCTGCAAAGGATACAGCAAACTGTCGATCGAATTACCGGTGTAGTTCTGGAAAACCTGTGTCCAAACAGATGGCGTTAAGTGGTACTGAAACCTGCCGCTCTACACTACAAATGCACGACCCTGAAGGGCACGGATTTAGCTTGCGAATGAGGTAGTTGTGCTGGTATCCTCGATCACGGGAGTCAAGGTGCCGCGATCTGATTGGAAGTAGGCGCAAATGTTGATCCGATCCATGTTACACCAACACGCCGCGGACCCAGTTTGCCTACTCAGCTTTGCCTGCAATGAGCGATAGCCTATTTAATTCCGTCTTGATAAAGTGCTGAAACCAGGGGAGTTCAATGTATGCGACTTTCTTCACTGTTTGTTGGATGTATAGCGCTTTTGCATCCTGTCTCCCAATTCACAGGAAAAGTTTATCCGACATTACGCCATAATCCAACGACTCTTCCCTTCACTCCATGGAGCTTATAAACAACTGTACGTTCATGAAGCACACCATAAACGAGTGATCCAGTTGAGTCTCCCGTGAAAACCAAATTGATATGCAAATGAGTCTTTGTCGAAAGTTGTACACGAACTTTGTCATCATGTTCCAAATGGTGCTCAGTTAACAGATAACCACAGCTGTCAGTGCTTCAGATATAAGCGGGAAAAACCATGTTACGCTAAGTAGGTACTATGCATCGAAACGTCATTTTACTGGAATACCTTGAACAAGGATCCAAGTGCACACAATGCAAGCGAAAAGACAGAGCTTTTGGAGAGAATTCAAGCCTGGTTAGCGGACGTCCTTCACAACTGTGCTACCACAGACGCTTCTGCACGTGTGCACTGAAGTTCAAACCGATTAAGCACACTTCTGTCAAGTGGATTAGAGCCTCATGTCTGTCAGTGCCGTTGATGAGTCCATCGTGTGATTTCCACAATGGACAAAAGGTTGATATCGACCAGATACCAAATGGTTGTTGGATCTCGATTGATGTAATCACAGGACACCCAAAATGGGCAGAGCAACTCCCATAATTATAATCGATCGGCTGCAACATTCTTCCAGTGCCTAGCTGTCACGCTAAAGGAAAGAAGCATGAGTGTGGTATTAGTGTCAGGTAGGAGTCGAGATGCCGGGGATGGGTTCGAACCACGGAATTTCCGATTTGTGACTTCGCCTGCTAACCACTTAGTTATCTCGAGCTTCCACAGGGTGACAAGAAATGTCCTGTGAATTGTATGTACTCCCCGTATGATACACATCCAACAAACCCGTGTTTCTATTGCAAAAATAACCCCTCCAGTATGGCCGCATGGCAAGACGATGAATGTTGGTAAAAGTCAAGTTAAATACGATTTATCCGGAATTTTGCGCGAAATCCGAAGGGAACATAAAGAACTAGTCTCCTCAAACAATGATGTGAAATTCATAGCACATGGTCGGACCACTGGGATGCATTTTTGCCGCAGCTGAAGTTTCCGCTGCACAACTAAATACCCGTTTCTAATTACACCATACGACACCATCTGAATATCTGAAGGCAAATCAGCTCTAGTTCACGCGACCCTTGTAGCCCAAAGATGTGTAAGGCCACAAATGAACTAAAAGTGATTCACGCCCTTCACATTATGACTATCGAATAGGATTTTTTCGACCAGGATTACTCTTCCTTTGATGTTAAGCCCTCGTATCTCAGATTGTATTCAAAACAGTTCAGTGGTATGACTGTGATGGGATATAGAATCCTGTTTACGCTCGAGTGGCATCCCTTAGGCCCAAAAGGTCTCATCTTCATCCACGTTTGGGGCAGTGACAAAACAGCGTGAGTCTAATACAACTGCATTGACAGAAGGTTCCACTGCAGGCTCTAGGCTTTCGACTATGGCCGCGATATGTTCCGGGCAGGCTAAAAGTACACAACAGCTTGCTTCGTATGTCTCACAGGGTGAATAGGTGTTCGAAAAAGTAGTTCCGTCAAAGTGGATGAGCAGGCGAATTGAGCACCTTGATATGTGGTCTCACCGTAGTAATTGTAACGGTGTAGGAATAGTTCGAATTCGGAACAACTCAAGTCATCTTGCATTGTGGGCACTCCCCATAGGTTTGAAAATTGCGAATTGGAAGAACATCTCGTCGTGGGCAGATAGGTCTCTGAATTTCTTCTGTTACAGAGCTTGAAATGACCCAGTGGTTAAGGCCCGGACTTTTTGACTGGAAGGTATGTTTCGAACCCATCCCCAGGATCTCGACGGCTCGTTTGGGCTTCGGCATCCTGACAGTATCTCAGCCCTCGTGCTTCCTTAGGCCAGCATGAGAGCTGGGCATCACTGAAGTGTTAGAGCTGAACAATTACTATTATCAGAATATCTGCGCCAGTTTTCCTCCCCATTTTACTCTCTAAGACCCTTCTATCAATCTTCTTGGTCTTCGAAATTCACGTAAACAAGCTCATCTAAACCTGTAACTCAAGTCCGAATGGAGAATATGTGCTTAAACGGTTAATCAGCAACCAAAGTGTTTACCACCGACACCCTAATTCGAACTAATTTAGATGTGAAGGCTGTGTTATTCTGAATATCGACCACACAAAAGATTTTGCTCTTCCGGAAAGGGCAGTAGGAAAAAGCGACTTTGGCGAGAATGGGGTAGCAAATTTCGCAGCGTTCGAAGAATTCCACTGTCTTCATCAGAGAGATCTAATGCAAATTCCCAAGAGTAAAACTCTCGATAAACCTGTGGCTTTTTGTGAATCACAGGCGGAATTTTTTAAGAGTGTGTATTCTGCAGCACTGTGTAAGTGCACAGCGAAAGATGGTATTTTGGTGACCAGTTTATGTGTGCACTCGGTTGGTCCACGAAAATTTGAGGTATATCGTCCACATACTGAATTTGAGCGAGGTTCAAAAGAAGGTATCAAGCAATAATGCGACAAACACTCATATTCCAAGGGAAAGATAATTTATGCAAGATGCCACTTCCTAGGAAACCAAGGAGCGGTTTGCTCGCCTAGAAGAAGGCTTCATCTTAGACGGCTAAGTAAGCAGCATTTCGAAGGTACTGTGCTTGCGGATGAGATAGACGTGTAGATTTGCAGAAAAACTCAATAATTAACCTTGAGAGAAGTTCTAGGCGTAAAATTATAGTTATTTCATGAATTTAAGACTCATGTATACTGAGCGCTGAAAATGATGGCACACGACACTAAACATAGACAGCCTACTAATCAATACGTGATAAAATAGTCGTCATAAGTTTTCTCATTGTTTTCATCACAGTAACTAGAGTTAAGGCTGGTGGGCTAGGGGTTCGACAACTGATGAGCAGTAAGGTGTTCCCTCCAATTGACCCTGCCTATTTGGGGAAAAAGTAGTTTTCGGCAGAGAAAAAATTGACCAGAGATCCCGCTCAGCCGAATTATTCGACTTTCCGTGGTACACTTTTGTAGAAACTGGTAGAGCACTGATAAGTCGCTGAAACGAGTCTACAAAATATGGTTTACAGTGGGAGCGGGTATCATCCAAACAACCTAACCTTAGATGGGAAAATTTATTCGTGGGATAAGACGACCTCCCTATAGAAAACGAACGATTTTAGATTTTCCCGGGGTGTTTGTTCATCTAGTTGCAAAACCGATATGATACCAACTGCACAGTATATCCGGATGTTTTGCAAAAGCTTAGGTGGATGAGCAGAAGGAAACGACACCGAACACGCTGCCGAAGAGATAACATCAAAACAGCTAATGTTGACAAAGTCAAGACGGAATCAGTTTGATACAAAATGAAATTCACCCTACTGGAAAGTCTAGGGTAGTGATAATTTACAAAAGGGTTATTCAACTGACGAAAACTGGAGCTGTGGGGAATATCATTCTATGTCAATAAATGAGGGATTTGGAACACCCATTCGAATTGTGGATAACAACCAACTCGATACGATAACCTTGTTCGCAGTCTTTACGAAATCAATGATATTTCTGCTTGTAATGCCTTTCTCCGAGCCGTAATTAAACACATGGATGCCCATTCCCTGGTTCAGCGCCTGATGGACTAGCACGTAGGATAGTCTGATCGATTTCCCAAGCCTGAAAACTGAAACGAGAAATTCATCGGCTTCACTTGGGTCGGTCTGAACGGATGCACGTAATGCGTTAGTGCTTGTCCTGCAATAGACATAGCCTGGCATAGGATAAGATAGCTACGGTGGTCTCCTAGGACACAATCAAGGCGCGGCAATCTGTGTTGAGATTTGTGCGAATCAGTGCCACAGGCTGTCGATATTACGCAAAGTCAATTACTCAATCTAGCAGTGTATGTGACTTCAAGGGAATCATCGATAACGTAGCATAACTCACTCCGTCGACTCTCTACCGCTCGGTTTTGAACAGCGAATAGTAGTGGACAGGGTCTACTTGGGCCCGTAAATCTACTTGTCAAACCAGCAGTCTCCAAAAAGCATAATTACCACGAAGCCATTTCGTTTTGATGACCACAAAACAACTCCGTTTGCCAGAAAGGCAAAAGAAAGAGACAGAGCAACACCGAGTTTCGACTCCCGTTGCCTTAATAAACATGCAAATCATAGAAGGCGCATATGAAAGACTCAAATGACCCATAAAATCAAATGTTGCGGATTGAATGCGAACCTGGTGAGTGCGGTTGAATAGGGAAATTGAGGGGACAGGAATGTTAATAATCGGAAATGAGGAACTTGTGCGGCACTGTGAAACTCAAGTAGTATTAGTGTAGTTCAGGTCAATAGTGGCTTTGTTTTGCAGTATGGGATCTAATGAAGCGAATATGTCATCAAGTTGGGAAGCGGTCTGCATTGACGAGGCATTCTGAAAATCATGGCGAGTGTATCGTTTAGCTCGAGAGGTTGGAGCTGTCAGCGCATCTAAATCAACCAGCGGTTGGTTCGTACTGGTCTTTAATTCAAGAATGTCGGTGGTAGATGAGTGCGAATCTGGCACGGCCCCGATTTCCGGTGCGTTTTCGGTGGTAGAAGCATCTCCCGGTAGTTGATCAATGGTTGGTCTCTGCAAAACGAAAGAGAATCCACCGACTGACACCAGACAGCGCAAAAAACGAGGACAATAGCGTAACACATGTATCGGCTTACCGCCACGTCTAACAGGGTTGAAGGATAGTCCGAAAACCGAATAGGTTGGCGCAGGTTGTGCATACTAAAAAGTCCGGAGACGCTAGGTGTCTTACCATAATCTTATGTACTACAGTGCACTGTTTCCGGATAATCGTCAGAGACAGCAAGCAATGCTTACACTCACGCTTCCTCGCCGTACAATCAGAAAGTTCATCTTATTGCATTGAAAGCCTTCTGACCAATCAGGCATCAGCAACGCTGCGATGGTGCTGAACTGCTTTTCGGTTTACATAGGGATTAGCATAGTCAGACAGCGGAAATTATGGCTTTTAAGGAAAAGTATCAGTGACCGCTTGAAAGGACAAAGTCTGAGACTGCCAGTGACTCCCACCAAGAAAGGTAACAATTTAACGGTCTTGGATTGCAGGCTTTGCTGGTCGGGTCTCTGAGAATGATCAACTCGTAAAGCCATCGATGGTGGAGGGTTCCTGGACGGACGGACGGCCTAACCGGCATTACTAACATGAAAATCCGTATTAAATTTGATCAGACACTGATGAGGTTTTCAGAGTTGATGATGGTCAAAAACGTTCGTCTTTCTTCTGCTTATGGTGATCAAGAAGTCATACTTAAGAGTAATTGCACTGTGTAGACTCGACCATTGAAAATAACCTGATGTCATACCTAGTATGAACGACATCAACCAGACGGGGATATTAATCCGTGCCAGCGGGGGTCTCGGTGGCTGCTTCACCGACACCTTTTTGTCGCCCGGTTACTATGATCGACAGCAAACTCAGTTTTCCGCCTGAACACTAGGCCAAATAATAGGACCGTGTGATGCCACTTGAGTAAAAATTGCCAATAGGACTAATTTCACTCTGAGCCAAGCAACGAAAGAACGGATAGAAAATACTCACAGCATAACCCATTTCCTTTAGTACACTTGGGAGTAGTTGATCACTAGAAGCCGGAACAAGGTTGCTCGAGTGTTCAGAGAGTGGAAGAACAACGTCTTTGCCGACGGACCATCTGCCAACGACAGACATGAGCTCATCAACTCCCAAGGCTTGATTGGAAAAGAGTGAATCAACAGGATTCGATGATCGCCGCTCCGTATTCTTCAACTGGGTACCGAAAGCAGATGGCACAACAGATGGGGATGCGCGTCGTCGCGGTCCAACGACAACATCACGCCTTGCAACCGTTTCCACTGCCGCATGGGCAATCAAACGAGCCGCTGTCACAAACTGCGACGGATGATTCAGGGCACCACGACGCTGCTGACACAACCGACCAGCGATGTCACATACATCAGCCACGCGTCCAAGCATTTCCGCATGTAGCAACCCCACGGAAGCGGTCACAAATACACCACTGAGTCCGGCACCGTATTCACAGACCACCGCAATCGGACGTAACAAATTGCGTTGCTGTTTGTAGTAGCTATGGACGTGGTTCACGAATGCACAGAACTGCTCCACGCTGGCGTCGAATGTGCCATCCGGATTTGTGAGAGTTGATTGGGATATTGGACCTGCGTAGGACAGATGAACCAAACTTCGGGTCTGCTGTGTTTCACGATTTTGGATTGTCAAGACACGCTCGGTCCAAGAGCCTGGTTTGGTTGTTTCACAGGTAGCCATGCTGCCGTTTGATTTATAACTGGACGAATCACGACCAGAATCTTTGATGGCTTGGAGACGTATTTCGAGACTAGTATTAGGCACTTGAAATCGAGAGCCAACCTTATTGGTCGGTAGATGGGGAGGAATATGAAGAGGATCCGATGGGTCTCCAAACGACCCTTCGCCTTGTGTTGCAGAATAGGTGAGTTCGGAGAATGGGCTGTCTGGTCTGGATAATTTTGGTGGGGAGAGCGAAACCATAACTTCACAACCTTGTGACATAATCATATGCCAAAAATCCGATATTGTTTTGGTCATTGGAGCCTGAGCAATAATATACCTCGGACACCATTCGCCCAGAGAACCAAGAAAATCAATATGACTGGCGTTGATGTAATCATTTTTGCTGGATTCCAGTACAACACGATTTACGTCGAATGGAACGAATTCTTGATGTCGGTTCTTCATTGGACAACAGAGGGCAGCGGCTTGTGTTGGCTTTTTGCCTTTGAACAGGGACGAGCCAGCGTAGTCAGACGCCACGTTGAGCACCTTGCTCCATAACTCGTCTAGTTTAGTAGGGACCGTTTTCGAAATAGATACAACGGAAGAAATTTCACGCGCAGGTTCATTGAGGTTATCAAGCAAGGTAAGTAGGTTTTCCGTTGCTGCAATGAAGCGATTCAGAACTAGCGGATCAGATAGTGGCTCAGCAGGCGGTTGCGGCTGCCGACCACTGAGGGATTTTTCAGTCAGCATCTTACACATGGTAGATGGGGATGTGTCGCCTGCATCAGCCTTGGACGCATATGCTGAAGATAACGTAGACACAGTTGCAGGTGCTCCTTGGTCTTTGTAAACGCGTTCATTCTTAGATGGAGAAGAGTCAGCAATCTCTCCATTCAACGAACTCTGAGAGGCATATGTAGCTCGTAAGCGTGCCTCACGACGTTGCGCATCAAAATCCTCCTGAAAAACAATAGACGGCACAATGTAGTAGGTCGAAACGAGTAGGGCTCACTGAAAGCATGCGTTTCTCAAGTTAATGGCTAAGTAGTATATTATCCCGCGAAACCCCGTAATACTGATATTCGTTTTACCAGCATTCGTGCTTCCCACCGCTCGCAGTCATTCCCTCTCCCCCAATGGGTTCTTTTATTGCAACCTATGGTAACTCGACTATAACTATCCGGCACCATCTGCTGGGTAGTTCGCTAACAGTAAGCACGGATGGTTTCAGGAAAAAAGCAGACGGATGAAAGCGGGTGTGTATGTGAGGTCAAGACCTTATACCGCAAACCACTAGGAACTAGACTTGCTGTTTGACATCTGTCTTAACTGGATTTGACTGCCACATTTCAACCATCGGGCAAATCGTTCAAGATGCACTTTGCCCTACATTGTTGCGCAGATCCATGAAATGCGATGTGAGTCGATTTTAGCGTCAGTTCCCATAGAAATCAGACAATCGACGACAAACCTGTCCGAACGGACCTATAATTCCCTAAAATTATTCTAACTTTTCCTCAAATCAAAGTATTCGCATGCAAATACAAAACATCGACTTTTGCCCATAAAAACCTGATGGGATATTATGACGTCTACTTAACCTTGACATCTCATGTGCTTGTTGTAAACGAAGGAAGGTGGAGCCGGAGGTGGCGAACTAGTTGTTAAAGGATGACGATGACGATTCGGGTGATTGTGGCATCTACATCAGTCTCATTCGGTGTCGATCGCAGTGGTTCATCAGCGTTAGAACTCACCTTTTACAAGTGGAATATTACAATGAAATAATAATCTACTGTTTGCTGAACAGTGCTCTTCTGGTTGGTGGAAACCGCTCTATAGAGAAAGGACAGAAGCTCTACATGACTGATCGTCTACGCGAAACATCAAAGTGTAATATTCTGAGACTCGGGTATTTCCAAACAATTAGTTCGATGAAAAAATAACACAGTATATTCTTCGGGTTTTCTGGTTCTGGTACAAATTTTCTGTTGCCCGTAAAACTGCAATGTCTTAGCCAGTCACAGTCAGTAGTTGCCTCTGAACCTCAGTGTGCTCGTCGAAATCTTCTGCCAAATCAATCACATCCGTCGAGGTCACCTGAGTCAGCTAACAAAAATATGCCCCGTAGATTTCACCCGATTCCGTAGTATTGCGCGTTGGCCTAAGAATCGTCAGTCTTGACGTTGTTGGCCGTACCGAAATACGTCTGGAAAATGGCTCTAATATGCTTTTCCAGAGCTATGTCAGCATGCTCCACAGGGGCGCTTCCAGTATCCAAGGCACATAGGGGGTCGGTTAGTCAATAAATCAGCTTAGAACCATGTATCAAGAGTTGCTTGTTCCAGATGTTGGTAATTTTGGGTACCCAAAAAATGGGAGACCAGGGAAGGAATAGTATGGCATAAAGGGCTTGGTGGTTTTTACGTGGCAAGCACCAAACGTCGGTTGGAAAGCCTGTTACCAACCTGTCCGGTGACGAGGACAGTCCAACGTTGCGACATTCCGCTGCCTAACTGCGTAAAAAGTATGCAAGGTTTCCTTGCATACTGAAGTCATAAAATACTTGTTTGGACCATTTCGAGTTGCCCGAAGAAAACTTGAGGCAAACACATCTGAGTTCCATAAAAATAGCGTGTTGACTAGTGAAAAGCGAGTTGTTTTCAACATTCTATTGTAGGGTATCCCTGTGTGATTCCCAATGGCAAAAGTTCATTAATAATTCGGCGAAGTGGCCTGGCAGCATGCCGAATTCGTCAGTTTTCCCAAAGAATGGACAACGCCGTGAGCATGAGTTTAGGTTGTAAGTTGGGAAGAATGATATCAGCAGTCATAATGAACCATTATTAAACATACAGTGGAGCACACTGACGTCAAGATCATTTACGGGATGATAACAACTCACCTTTGTTAGCACACGTGGTTGGAGTGGAGCAGACTGATGCTCAGGTGATGAAGTTTGTGGAGGAGTAACTGGTGAAACTGACTGGTTGGCAGAACGGTTGTTGTTCGAACTGGTTTCTGGTTGGTGGCGTTGTAAAGCCGAAATATCAAGTGGAGTGGAGACTGGAGCATCATAAGCAGTTTGTGAAGGGATGGGTCCCCGTGGAACAAAGGTGGATGGTGTCGATGATTGCTGCGGTGGCATAGGTAGGCGTTGTGTCTGTCCTGGAAAACCAAAAGTCGTGTTCTGTGGTTGCGAAACGGATGTAGGACCTGGTTGCCAAGATGGGAGCGGCTGAGGGGTTTGGAGGGGAGGCCGTCCGTAAGGTTGAGTTCCTGGAAGCAGACCCGGAATACCAGATACCAATGGAGGTCGCGCAGGATGTTGTGCACCAGTTACGAGGGCTGGAGGTTGTGGAGGATGCACACGCACCAATTCTTGTCCGGGAACCGGTGGAACATTTGTGAGTCCAGCAGAAGATGGTTGGGGAAAATATGCTGGATGGGCCGAAGGTTGTACGGAGCCCGGAAATGGTCTGATGCTAGTAGATACGGTTGAAGGAGGGACTGTCGTCGGGTACGCATGTCGATCCGGAAGCGCGGCATGAGGAGGAAATAGTGGGGGAAGTGCACTCGTCCTTGGCGGTGGTTGGAGTCCCGAAGGCATTTGTGTTGATTGTGTTGGGAGGAAACGAGGACCGCCATAGCCGGGCATATTTTGTTGTTGTGCAAGCTGTGCGTTCAAGGGAATTCGGCCCGAAGGCACGACGTTAGGCTGATTCATAAGACCAGTTGAAAGAGAATGGCCCAGACCTGATCCAGGCGCGGAAACGTATGAGAAGGGTGGGTTCTGACCAGTAGGTCGCATCGCAGGGTAGATTGTGGAAGGTTGCACACCCTAAAAAGGAATTCACTATTTTTTCAGCACATGAATGACAGAGCACATATTACGCAAAAACGCAACAAAAAGCTCACCACACTTCAAACTGAGAGAGAGGACATAGCGAAGACACCACATACATCCCACTAAGGACATTGTAAAAAGCTTTGAGATTAAACAGAAAGGGAGAAACGCGTGAAATACTTCCGGAATGCCTATACTTCTGGGTCCACATTCAACACACCATATTCTGCTTACACTAGCCGTATGAGAGGACAACTGCCCATAGTGACAACAAACCTACGTGTATTGGATCGTAGCAGCTACATTGCTAGTACAACTTAGTGAAAATTGTATAGCAAAAATGATGACTGCACGTAAGCAAAGTCAACGAGAGACAAGCACTGGGACAAAACTCAAAGTTCGGTCGTATTTGTTTCAGTAGAGGGCTAACCTTGACATTGCAAATCTCAGCGGGTTCTAAGGACCTTACTGTGGTCTAAACCATTGTCATGCATATCAAAAATCAAGTGACACTTATGTTTTATTGTGGTGCAACAGAAATATCACTTTTCAAGGTTTCATGCTAGCCTGTCATAAATACTAAACGGTGTCTGTGCTTCCTCAAAACATGTCCGCTTACGGAACGTTCCCAAAGTAGGGTTAATGTTAGAGTATCACGCTAACTTGAGGTTCACTTGCCCTTTATTGTATTGTGTAACTCATGAAACTATTGAAAGAATTCAGCACAACTCACTGGATCGACGGGCGGTCTAGGAGTTGTAAGGGCGGTCGACACACTGGTCTGGCCGGGTATCGCTGATGGAGCCAAATTTGGAGGTCTATGTGGAGAAAACTGAGCCGGATTCGTAGCAGAATAAGTAGGTGCGGTGTAAGCTCCAGGATAAGCGGCTCCAGGAGCTGCTAAACCTGATGATGGGTACATATGTGGCAAAACACTTTGAGGCATGGTTGGTTGGGAGGTTTGCTGTTGAGGAGGAGCAGCGGAATCTGTTGCAGAGGACCAAGTGCGTACTGGGGGTATAGAGAACTTGGGGCCCGCGGGGTGGAGCCGCATAGATGCCATGTAGTCACCAAGTGTAGGAATGTGTCCACCAGCGGCCAGGCGTGGCCCTCCGGAGCCAGTAAAAGGTGGATTCGTGTAAGGTTGGCCGGCAGACAGTGTAACTAATAGACGAACATCAAAGGCGATTAGAAGAAAACGAGGATCTACCGTGCTCAATTTATTCGTATAGAATGCAAAACGCGTAAGCAAGCATAAGAGACACTCCCACTCAGTTGTGCTAGCAAAGAAGAATATACTGTGTATTTCGGAAGCAAACAAGGCTAAAGATGTAAAGAAAGAGTGGGTGCCATACGCTTACATGATGACTCAAACCAAAATAATTTCAGCAACCGCAGCGAGCAAAACCTGAGAACTGATGCTTCCGGTAGTCGTAAATCGATGTCTTGGGATCGAATAAAAACGTTGTGTGGATGGACAGGAGGAGCGGGCGTACTGACAAAAGCATCTCAGGGACAATCGGGCTGGAATCCTAATATACCATCCTGGAGATGGTAATCCCGCTTTCCAAGAAGGAACAAGCTCCAATAATTTTAACTGAGTGTCCTGAAAAACGACTAGTTCTAGAGCACTGGACATGGACCGATTCAGCTACACTTCTTACAAGGACGAAAGAAGAGTCACCAGTATTTAGCTGACTGGCCACACTATCACAAACAGCTAACAGAATGGGCGTCAGAGTACACCTGACGACAACTGTCCACAAACCCACACCATCGGCAGGCTGGAAATCACTCAGCCAGAAACCAACGTGTAAGCACGTACTGAAATACAACGAATACAATGGAGAATTTGCGGACCAGGTTCCCCCAGAAACAAGCAGTTCGTAGGACAAAATGCCGCGAACTTCCACCGATATAAGAGGGGGCGGTCTATATAGCGCACAGATAAATTCACACTTTATCCAAACAGTTGTCACATTCCTTTTTCACGTGCACAAGTACTCAAATTCTGGAGTGAATCAGCTGATTATAGACTAGTCAGACTAATGCGCACCGCTGTATTTGAAGGTAAGCTGGTTGACCGTGAAGAAAAGCAGCTAAGAGAATAGTGGATCAAACCAACCAGAATAGTCAACCCACCGGATGGAATTGGAGGCGATGAGAAACTGGTTAATTTTTGTTCCTCATTCATTAGTTTCTCGCCAATGTCCTTCAGCTCACTCACACATTCTTTTAAACGCGCGCCAACCTGTTCGTAAAAGAGCAAGCCTTGTGAGCAATTAGCGAGAAGGTCATCGAACGCTTGTCCCGAAGAGATGAGTTGTCGTATTTCTTCAACTCTCCTAAAATGGAAAATTTCGAAAACCACACGCGAGTGTTCAAAATAACTGGGCCGGATGTTAGCGAGTGACAAACTTGTAGCAGGGACAAACGGCAAATTCTATCAGCCGTAAAAAAACGAGATAACTTTTATCAAGAAAGCAGACTGACGTTGTCAGTATGCCGGGCAAAGTGACTAGTGAACTGGACCGTGAATATTCACTGATACGCTAAAAGGAAACATGTGCAGAGAGCTCTTTGGTGTGGAAATTAAGGGTTCTTTAGTAACAAGGTGGTCGGGCTAATAGTATAGTAAATGGATGACTCAAACGGGATACTACAGAAGCGGACCCAGAGCACCCACAAACGATGTTTGATAATCATCATCATCATCAGCTGTAAAAACAGTGGTTATAGCTGCCACAGATTCGTTCGCCGATGATTTTGGGAGGTGGAGTAGAAAGCTGTGAACTGGGGGTGGTAACTGATATGATTAACGCGTGAATACAGGGTCCTTAGTGGAGCTTTCATTGGGGATATTGAGAGGGGAGATATGCATTAGGGCAACAGCTTGGATGCACGAGCTACTTGAGGGTATGTCTGACAATCTCTCTAACCATTGATGTACCCCATCTCGGGGTCCCAATCCAGGGAGACGGAAATGACCAGCGCAGCTGAGTTTGCTGGTAATAGCTTTCATACTTTACTGCCAATTAATTGCTTGACCTCCCATTTTCCGTTTCCACCCTTCGTGTGGCCGTGCGAAAAGAGCCCTTTAAGGAAATCGGTCGACAGGCATACGCGACCATAGTACAGGTTTCTGACCCGTGTAATAACATGGAGCACACCACAGCATTGTCAACTCGACCCTCGACGGTCACACCTACGCCACAGGTGATGCAGGTTCACGAAAGCTCCACTGGCTTTCTCAATCCGGATGGAAATATCATCTCTCGCGAGACTACCGGGACTGATGTAGATGCCCAGGTAGATGAATTTGTCTACTACCTCAATCGACTCATTCGCAAGCATAAGGCTAGGGTTTGAGCCCACTCGGTCCTGCAATAGCACTTTACACTTTGCAGGTGTGAAGCGCATGTAGAGCCGTGAGGCAGAATTATTTAGGTTATTTACTGTTGTCTGCATTACAGTGGCGTCAGATTCAAGAAGAGCCATGCCGTC
Source organism: Clonorchis sinensis (assembly GCA_003604175.2). Lineage (NCBI taxonomy): Eukaryota > Metazoa > Platyhelminthes > Trematoda > Opisthorchiida > Opisthorchiidae > Clonorchis > Clonorchis sinensis. The sequence continues at coordinate 15,268,369 of CM030371.1, forward strand.
TGTGTACTCGATATGAATAAGAGATTGCTCTGGGAGCACTTTGACCCCATGGGCATTAGAGGCTAGTAGTGAGTATCCCATAATCACATCAATGATGAAGATGAAGGGGAAAGGTGAAAGACGACAGCCTCGCCTGACACTTCATGTAGTGAACGTAGGCGAGAGCTTCCCATAGACCTTCACACGTAAAGTATGCCTCTCAATGTCAGAAATGCAGCCCGTTGGGGCGTATGCCGGCACTAAAAACAGGCACCATTTTTATGTCGAGAGGCAATGAGCTTGACTGAGCAAGATAAGCGGACGGCGCAAAGACAACTGTTCACTGGAATCCAATCCAGCAAAGCACGTTCAGCTCTGGGGTTGAGTGCAACTCCCAAGTCATATATTCCGCCGCGACGCAGCGGACAGTACGGTTTTCTTTGTGGATCGTTCCCGAAGCCGATGACTCAATAGTCTGACCTGCTCTGTTCCAAGGGGTTTGCCTATCCCGAGGGTGCAGATGTCTCACTCATGATGCGGCTGCGTATAGCAAGTACCTTTTGAGAAGCACCAAACTCTGGTTTTAAAAGTATTTCGACCGTACTGAATAATGCACCGGTTGTCACGGTCAACAGTTGGGCGATCGGAGTGTGCGTTTTTTGGGGCCGACCTTTTCTAACCCGTCCTTCAACGGGGGGGGGGGAGGCAGCATAGCTGCTTCCATAAATATGGACATCCTAGTCGTCTGGGGGAACACCTTACTGTCTTCACACTCCCACCGCAGAGAACCGTAGGGATTTACCCACAGATCGCCTCGTAGTACGGGGTCTCGCTGCTCTTGGTCTGACTTCTCCCCTTTGGCCTTCCTGGCATCGTTGCACCTTATGGAACGAAGTTCCAGCCAGTTTGGTTCGAGGGATCATTGCAGCACCCAAGTCCGATCACCACGTCAAGCTAACAGCTTTAGGTCACGGAACCGTTCCCCAACTGCAACAACTGTCACTGAACAACGCAGTTGGAACGATATTACTCGCCTACTAGACACCCTGCGGATGACTCCCAACTGCGTTTAGATGGAGCAGATGACCAATATCCATGATAGAATGAGATCGATCTCCTGGATGGAAATGTGAGCCCATCTATAATGGAATTGCTCCATCTATTTTGAATTAGCGCGTCAGAATACTCAATAGAACGGCAGGAAAAGTAACCGGCATTTTGGCTTGAAGCTTTTACTGGGGTAAACGACTAGTGCTAAGTCGGTATAATAGATTTACCATTCGGGAAGTTGGCGGTCTGCCCGCTATTGGCTCCTATTGAATACCCTCGCACAGACTGGATTCGTAATAACTGTCTACCTCGAAATATCACGGAGATGCACAAAACATTCATCTTTGAGACATTATCGGAAACAAAGGGTGAATACTTTTGTGAGACAGGAGCATTAAAAACGGGTTAGGCACATAGAAATAGAACAAAGTTTAAACTTAGCTACAGAGTGCAAGCATGTGCACGATTTAGAGAACTGAACCTAGTAGACACGACGCTGATGTGAACTTCATCTAACTGTGGTTGGTAAGTCGAAGTAGCACTTTCCTATGAGGAGTCATCCGAGACATGTTCCAAACTGGGAGGGTAAGAAGTGATATACACCATAAAGAAAGAAACTAGAAGGTAAGAAAGTCATCTGTTGAGCAATCCATAAATGAACTGAAAGACCTAAGCAAAAAACAGACGCCGATAACCACTAAAAAAGGTCTTGGACGACGCACGCAGTGGGGCAATATAATCATCATGGGAGGTCAATATTTACTCATCACTGGTTGTGGAGTACCACGAATATGTGGAAACTGCAGCAATCATAAATTACAACTCAACCAATTGATGTTGCTCTGTGTACATGGCATTTGGAAGTGAATGCACCAAACAGCACCACGTAAGACTTGTCTCGATTAAAAAACGCTGGTTTGTTTCCTTACACAAATAACTCGACTCACTTTACAGGTTATCTGGATTTGTTGTATCGTTCAAAATGAACTTCAGAGTTGCACTTTTAGAATTATACGACTAACCTAAACATACTGTATGGACCTCATCTGAAGCTGGTTCGAACAAATTCCAAGTGGCACTCAATACAAGTACACACTTCAAGTATGTGTTCCGTGTTCAGTTGTGCATAGCCACCATGTCACTCGAAAGAAGCATGAGGGCTGAGATAATTCCGGGTTGCCCAAGCTTAGACAAGAACAGTCGGAATGCTGAGGCTGGGTTTGAGTCATGGACCATCCAGTCAGTAATTTGCGTCTTAAGCGCCGAGCTATCTACATAAAACGGAGTCCTATTAGGTTGCGCAAACTTACTTCATACGCAGCTGTTGAAGTTCCATCGCTCGAGGGGCGAAGGATGCGTTCACATCAATGAGAGCCGATTCAATATTTTCTTGAGCAGCCAAGTTCTGCCGAATTAGACCGATCAGAGGGTCGTGTTTTTTCAAACGCGTGTCAAATAGTTTGTCCATTGTGGATTGATCCATGTCGGAGGTCAAAAGATCACCGGTAGCGTCGTCACTATGCAGCGCCTGTCGTAGTTTGTCCACAAAGTCGGTACGCTGCTGACGCATCTCTTTGACCTTACCGAATAAGCGTTGGGCGTCATTCAGGGACTGAGATAATGCCGGATCTATATTGAAAAAAGATCGTAGCGGTCCTGCACTCAGATCCAGTTGCAAATCGATGACGGGCTAAATAAAGATCTGAGCAGCAGCTCAGCGTGACCTATTTGACTGAGTCAGGATTCGACGCGATTATGGGTATGCGAGTGACAGGCTATATGGGTTTAGACAAAAAGAGCCAATTATAGTTCAGGAAACAAGTACCGACCACAGCTAACAACAGTATGAACCCCAGAGACCAGTGATCAATACAGCATACTTTTGAAACACGGTTGGCCGATGAGTTCAATGACTAAACAAACAGTCGACTAGGCAATCTGGGTGGAAACTGGAACGAAGAACGACATTGGACTGCGGCCACACCTTGTAACGGTGCCAAGAGGACCAGACGGATTCTGTTCTTAATACAGCTATTCGAATTCTTCGGTGACTCGGGTGGCATCTTTAGGGGGTCAGTTAGGTCAGTAAGTTCTACTAAACCACTTGCGTTTGCGTGGATTTAATCAGTTGACGGAGGAGCAGTTTCCATGCTAAGTATTACGTTGTGGTGTGTTCGCGAGCAGGAAGTTGGTATGGACGAAGATAAAAACGGGTAAACTGAGGTTCAGCCAGCAAATGTAGTTGCTGTCGTCATGACTTCATTTTTTTCAAGCCCTATCAGGGCAGACAAAAAGTGCAAGTTTATGCTGTAGAATAGAACGAGAACGGATGCAGTCGGTCAACCAAAACTTCATATTTTTCCCCTCGCCTGGGTTTGATGACGCGACATGCAGAGAGAGAAGAGAGATTGTTCACATTTTTCTTTACTTAGCAAGTACTCTAAAACAATTCTCTTGTGATTCACGAAGGAGAATCAATTTTTATAAAATTTGGGTGTTGGATATTTCCAACAACGACTGTTAGCCATTTCCCGAGGCTATCAAAGTGCATTTGAAGATTTTCTAGGGAGGTTAGAACGATACTTCTAGGTTTATTACTGAGGTATGCTACCATCCAACCGGTATTTCCCACCTGAAACGGCACTGACGTTATTGACGCAACATCACCAGACCCTATTGAAGTAACGGAATATCCAATCACTCCACAACCTTAAGAGCCTGTCACTGATTTGTAAAAAGCGTGTTCAGGAACTGAGATTAAAATATAACCGGATCCTTTACATTTTGGTCTGAAAATCCGGATAGTTGCAAAACATTAAGATACGATAGTGGCGTTCGCCAATGAGCAGAGTCGAGGTTGACAAAAAAAGGCCAAACAGCAGTGGATCCGTCGCCAGAAATGCGATTCAACCGAACATCAAAAAACTGGTTACTCCTGCTAAGTAAAATTACCGGCAATCAGTGCCTGCACGGAAGGAAGGGAGCTAGCAATCTGCTCAACCGGTACAGCCAACCGCTTGATGGTAGGAAGATGCATTCCCAGTATATCGCGTTGCTGCAGATTTGACTGTTTGGCCTGGTTAAGCCCTCCGATTAGGCCAAGCAAGCGATCCGAAATCACGCGAGCACGAACCGAAAGTGCTTTGAGTTCTTCTGTTTGCTTCACAGCCTAATTGGACAGCAGAAGGCAAGTAAATAATGCAACAAATTAGCATGGCTATGGTTCGTAGTGGGAGAAAGAAGACCACCGTGGTGCATTAGGAAATTCAGTACCGATTGGTGCAAATAAAGTTAGTGGTCAACAAGGGGGTAAAGACCATGCCAATTGACTGAAACAGCAATAGCACTTACCAAAATCGCATCTAAACGAACTCGGAGATCATCCGATTGGGTTCGGGCTTCTTGAAGTTCCGAATCTAGGTCGATACTCGCCGTCGCTAAACCTAAGGGGGAAGACAACCAAATTTGCAAGTTATTGTAGGGTGATGGTTCGTTTCTTCCACAGAAAAGTACCTAATGGTTGTTATCCGATGGCATGAATTTTAGAGAAAATGTGGGAATCAACGATGCAAACAGTAACGTATGATGGTGGCGAAAACCAGGGCATAACAGGTGTAGTTTCCAAGAAGCGCAACTTTTCGGAGGTTTAGGCACCACAATAATCCACTAGCTGGAATAAAGGACGGTGCTAGATGGGGTGAGTAGGCAACTGACGGCTGAGTAGTCACGTGTAACGTGTATATGAGTGAACCCATCAATAAGTCTTATGTATTGTGACTCTCCATTTCGGGAAGATATGAGTACCATGGATTGCAGTTGTTTATATTGGATGGTCTCCGGCAGGATTTGCGAAAATCTCAATCCAGTCTTGTTTCTGGTACCAGACAGGAAAAACGAACTGAGGTCAAATTGATCGAGGTTCGTCTAATCTGCACACACTCCAAAAAGCAAACAGTCAGTTCCTGTCGTTGTGAAATCTAACCAGTAATGCGACCAACTCACTAGGACAAGCATCTGAACTCCAGCTGTAATGGCTTCGTTGTCAGCAAACGGATAAAACACAACTGCCTTGACTTGGGGTTGGTGGTCAGCCACAATCACAACTAACAATGAAAAAGAACGCTTTCCAGTTTGTAGTGTTTAGATCAAACCAAGAACTAACCTGAGAAAATGCCGTTATTACAAGGTACCACTCACATAGTGAAACCTCCAGCTCAAGATGTTTACAGTAAGGACCATCGCCCTCGTATAGGCTCGAGAGAGCCCGAGAAGGCGCTAACTTACTGACTGGAATATCTATGGATCGAATCCAACCTTGGCATCTCGACTGCTCTTCTCTAGGTTAGGATATCCTGCTAGTACCCCAGCTCTCGTGTTTCGTTTAAGTGGCATGGCAGCTACGCACCGAAAGAGTGTTACAGCTGAGCGATGTCGATTCTGTTCTCGTAAGTACGGCTGTGTATGTCGATGACAAGCAGTCAGTCCTTTGTTTACCCGGAAGAAACTCTGATGTGAGTAGTTTGATCAGGTAAATATTACATCACAGCCATAGATGTGCGGTTTGGCGTGATCTTTCAACAAAGTTACCAAAGAACATATGGATATGTAACACTTGCAAGGAAAACATAATCCAACACCCAGAAAAATCAAATAACTCACTCTGCATCATCTCGGACAGCTTTCGTTCGGGACCGTGCTCAAGGGCACTAACGCGAGCACAAACATCATATAGTTCTTGTGGAAGCGGTGGGTCAGGCAAAAGCATGGACTCTGGATCAACATCAATACTGGTCATGAATTCCCTGAAGAAAAGATAAGAGATAAGCGATGCACACCGTGAAAGTAAACAAACTGCGCAATATTCTCGTTAAGAGATGGCACGTGTGGATCAACGCCACCGCTTGAGTTGACTTTGCATGCACTGACTGCCAACGCCATCCGCTTCAGTATGCTGTTCGAGTACTTATAAAAACAAGGTCTTAAACAAAAACCTGTGAGCAGTGCTGAAAGTAAACAACACACATCAGTGCTTTAAACGCTCGTTTTAAACTTCAACGCGGTCAATACTTAACGAAACTGTGGCGGTTGGAATCGACGTACAATGTGTGCACAGCGTATGGTGGACGGCGGTACAGTCGGGGACGTACATTTGTCTGATGCAACATTCCAGCGAAAGTGGTCATCCAAAGATTGCCTGAAAATCTACCTGTACAGATCATACCCAAGCAGATTTACAACTGAACAGTGTCAACGACCGAGGAGCCGTTTGGACTGAAAGGAAACACTAATCACACGTTCGCCTGTTCAGATGTGATAACGCAGGAGCGTTCAGCGCGCGCCGGCGGAGTACTGTAAACAACCTCGCCTTACGTACCAGAGTTGCGGAATTCGAACGACCGAAGAGTTGCATCGGTGGCGCGCTCTAATAGATGCAATTTCACAGTCTAGAACTTTCACGTTTTAGTGTGGATTAATTGGACTGGTATACAGGGGCAGAAAACAACTCGCCCAACGAATGACGTCGATGAAAATGAATTAAAAGACCTACCACAATTTATCGGTTGAATGCATGAATAAAACCGTAATTTCCCGAGAGAATAAAACACGATCCGTGGTCATTCTGAAACATTGACAGACTACAGCATTTGGTACCACTATAAGCAAACATCAGTCTGCTCTGAGAACTGTTTGTGTTGTCATATGTGAAGCCCAAGAGTGAAAAAACTGCTGCTCTCAAAAAGAAAGATTCGGAACCTGACAAAATATCTTCGGTTCAATGGGTCAAGGATCTCACTAGAGGACAGGAGAATGTGCTCTTCATAAGAAGGACTACTATTCGAAGCGATCATTCACCTCAAAACGAGCATTCTTTTAAGAAAACCCTTTCGATGCCTGACTGCAATTCCACCCGAAGGAAGCACGACGGATGAGACACCGTCAAGCTGTCCAAGCCCAAACAGGAGCAGTCGGGATGCTGAAGTTGGGTTCGAAACACGGACCTACGTGTTAGTAAATTCGTGCCTTAACCACTTGACCCATCTCGAGCTCGAGTACACATCTAAAGGGCGCACTGATCGGAAATTTGTGTTGACTTCCATTCAGCACCAGCCTGAGTGGACTGGTTTGATATAGATTCCCAGGGTCAGCTAGGATGGGAATTCCAAGTTAGCACTATCCCATAGATGTGAATGTGAACTTACAGCTCCGTCTACAACTGTGGATGCATTAAGGCCATCGTGTCAAATTTCGTTGTGATGGCTTTCGTTTCTACCCAAAGTGAGAGTAACGGAGACAGTGCATCACCAATGGTCCCTATACCCACATACAATACGCATAGTGCGCTCCCACGATATAGGATGAAATCAAGGTCGATCGACTCAAGCTCAAGCTACTTCTACATTCAAGTAGACACCAACGATGGCTAGAGGAATCGGGTGTTTTCAATGTTCTTACAGGTCAGTGGGTTCAGGAAACTGAATAGGTAAGTGATACCGCTGATTCAACCAATACAACAGAATGAGCTACCCTCGAGACTTATTTGGTACTGGGCACAAAATTGATTATGGTTGAGTAAAACGTTCCCATTCATCTATTTAAAAAATCTAGTAGAGTGTCAGTACAGCAGTCAACAGTGGACTGTGTCATGTGCCACACCACAAAAAGTTGAAATATCAGTAGGACTGGAATTTAGCCCCCTCCTTCCTTGACAGTGATCGATTTTGACGTTCTTTTGCAAGCGGCCCTTCCAGAGAAGAAAGAGAATTGTACTGAAAATGACCCCACACTGTTATCCTTCTAGGAGTTTTTCAACAGATCGGGATAAGCTTTGGGGCTTCATAGTCAAGACAACAAAGATCACGGAGGCCGACATAACCAGGTGGTCGTATCTAACCCTACGAGCGTTCCTTCAGACGGCATGGCAGTTGCGCACTAAGATGCTGGCACACAAGTGAAGCCAACATGGTTTATAAAATTGAGGAGTCAAACAAGCACATAGACAGACGGAGGCAAGTCACACCACTGACCTTATGTGCCAGTGGTTATATCTATTGCCTCAAGTCACATTTGATGTAGAAATCAATGGTCAGCCCGTCTGCTGTGTACATAAGCCAGTCGACGTGAACTGAAATGACCCTAATACTCGTTTATGTACGGAATTCCAATTAGACCGAGTTCCGAAACAAGTGAATGGAGGAGATACCAGTCCATTTTCAAAGGACTTACTGCAAGGCAACGTCCTTAGCGTCAACCTCGGAAGTGATGCTTCGCAACAAGGACGCTTTTCTTTCGCTGTAAAAGACAAACAATGAATAGTCAGCAAAAGCAGAACAATTAATCTAATGAAAAATGAACACTGTGAAGACTTTGCAATTTCCCATTCCGATTTCAACGTTCAAACATCGTTCAAGTAAACCTGTGCTGAACGGGTGAGAAGCAACCCGTAGCATTTTACCACGTTTGGAATGCGAAGATCACAAAGCGCTAAAAAAAATAAATACAACATTCAGCTAAAGGTGGCTGATCACCAGGTTGTGGGCTCGAGATAGCTCAGCGGTTAGCGCACGACAGGAAGGCTCGTGGTTCGAACCCAACCCCGGCATCTCAACTGCTCCTGTCTATGCCTGGGAAGTCTGACGGTACCTCAGCCATTCTACCTCTTTCAGTTGGGGCAGCTACGCACCAAAAGGGTATTGCAGCTGAACGATCATAAGACTATTGTTACTGATCATCAGTTTAACTCGTACCCGGAAGCAGTATGGCATTACATGGCCGTCAAACATACACACTCGATTCCTCCGACTAATTTGGTACTGTCCGGCTCCTCGAGTGACGAAAAGTTGGAACTGGAAACACAGGAAGGACCACGCTATTTGAGATTGACATTTTTACCCGAATTGTTCCCAAATACTTTTGACAAGTTAAATAAATTGTTTATCTAGTGGATAAAATGGGAGCGAAAAATGAAATACGCAGCGAAGTGAAATGCGGAACGTGGAGACACGAACGATTGGTTGTCTGCGCCCCCATTTCGCATCCAGTTGGATGGTGTGAGGCAGTCTAGAGGGAGGTTGAGTGACTTGGCCGGTTGATTCTTGTTACACGATCAAGGCAGACTCAGCGTTCGTACGAAACGTTTTTGACAGCACAGTACCGGGTTTCGCAGGCGTATAGCGACTGCCTCGACTATAGTCAAGCAATGCCGTCGCATAGATACTGGCAGTCTATTTGGTACACGGTAAATGATGTGAAATGACTCATTTGGAATGACTACGTTCTCGGTGTCAATTAGGTGGGGCACAATTGAGCTTCTGGCTGGACTGTTGAGTCTAGTGGTATTCCGGTAAGAGAGGTGCTCACGTACTCTCTTAGAAAGTTGCCTTATCGTGCGCCCAACATATTCCGCGGAACAACGGCAGGCGAAAGAATACACAACCATATTCCGGGTAAGGACTGGCGTCTTGTCTCTGAAATGGATACTCTCCTGACCAACTTCAACCGAGCTCATCCCTCCATTCGGTTCACTTTTGAAACTGAAAGTTGCAACGCTTTCCACTTCCTGGACGTTAATTTAGTCAGACTTTCCACGGGTTCGATTCAGAGGTCTGTCTAAAGAAACCAACGTGGACGGCACAGCACACAAAGTGTTTTGTGCCACTGAGGCGGAAACGAACCCTGATTCACACTTTAACGAACCGAGCAATCGCAGTTCAGAGTCCAGTGTATCAGCAGAGCAAATACGTTTTGCTCGGTTCGTTAAAGTGTGAATCAGGGTTCGTTTCCGCCTCAGTGGCACAAAACACTTTGTGTGCTGTGCCGTCCACGTTGGTTTCTTTAGACAGACCTCTGAATCGAACCCGTGGAAAGTCTGACTAAATTAACGTCCAGGAAGTGGAAAGCGTTGCAACTTTCAGTTTCAAAAGTGAACCGAATGGAGGGATGAGCTCGGTTGAAGTTGGTCAGGAGAGTATCCATTTCAGAGACAAGACGCCAGTCCTTACCCGGAATATGGTTGTGTATTCTTTCGCCTGCCGTTGTTCCGCGGAATATGTTGGGCGCACGATAAGGCAACTTTCTAAGAGAGTACGTGAGCACCTCTCTTACCGGAATACCACTAGACTCAACAGTCCAGCCAGAAGCTCAATTGTGCCCCACCTAATTGACACCGAGAACGTAGTCATTCCAAATGAGTCATTTCACATCATTTACCGTGTACCAAATAGACTGCCAGTATCTATGCGACGGCATTGCTTGACTATAGTCGAGGCAGTCGCTATACGCCTGCGAAACCCGGTACTGTGCTGTCAAAAACGTTTCGTACGAACGCTGAGTCTGCCTTGATCGTGTAACAAGAATCAACCGGCCAAGTCACTCAACCTCCCTCTAGACTGCCTCACACCATCCAACTGGATGCGACATGGGGGCGCAGACAACCAATCGTTCGTGTCTCCACGTTCCACATTTCACTAACCAATCTTCGCTGCGTATTTCATTTTTCGCTCCTATTTTATCCATTAGATATGTTACTGAGCTGATGACGACATCCAGAAAGCCTTAATGTTCGTCACTGTGTTCTTATTTAAATAAAGCTCTGGGACAGTCATCAGACCATTACCGGCCTAAGCATACAGCATTCCATGCATGAAGTTACTTCAACCCACGGCTACCATGATTAGCAAAACGGATGAAAGAAACGTTCATTGAAAATGTCAGATAAGAAAGTACCTGTAAATGGAAGTTGCTTCCAAAGTTTTCATAGGGACTAGACTTTGGAAGATGTCCGGACCACGTACTTCAGGATCATTGTGGTCAAACGGGACACCCTTGACGAGGCAAGCAGCTGAAAATGACAAAAAAATGAACATTCATCTGGGAACCTTATGGCACAGTGATAAAAAAACCACCTGGTCAAAGAACTGCTGTACATTGCACATCGCCAAAATTTCCACGAAGCACTCATGGTTCCAGAAAACAGAATTCGTTTGCAACGACATCATTCTCGTTTGCGCACTCCTCTTCGCCTCTTGGCGCCTTCCGAGTATTCTACATCGGAAGAGTTTTCCAACCCAAACAAAATAGTGATCAAGGGAGAGTAGGGAGACTGTTTGTGCTCAGTGCGAGATGGCTCAGTGGTTACAGTATGAATTTATTGGCTGGAAGGTCTGTGGTTCGAACCCGACCTCTACCTCTCGACTTCCCCTGCCTAGGCTGGGGCAACCTGGCAGTATCACAGCTCTTGTGCTTCCTTCTGGTAGCATGGCAGTTGGGCACCGAACGGGTGCTACAGCTGAACGAATGACGCGGATACAAATTTCAAAAATCCAGCCACTATTCAAAATATATCAGGTGGAGTTCTATACAAGATGATTGGGGAAGACGAGGAAGATTGAGGAAGCTGACGGATAGCTAACATGAGCAGATCCAGCATGGTTTGTTCTAGCGAGAAACAACTCGTTGTAAGGGTTTTTGCAATGCAAAATACGGGGGACTGAACGGAGGATAAGTTGCAATATCCGAACATTCTTAACGGTATTCGAATACTTGGAAGCCACGGTGGAGCGCGGAAGCGATGGTCAACTAAGGTTATAGCCTCAAAAGATCAGAAAATGGGTACGTGGTGGGACAGCATAGTGCGAGGATGCATGATATGAGAGGGTCATCGGCATCCACCTGGGAGAAAAAAAATCTGGACTGCATGATCGGCAAGGAACACTGAACGAATAGACAGAACCACGACTAAACAAAAGAATATCAAAAGCATCAGAACTCACGTTTCACTTGCTCGAGCGAGTCCGCAGTTGGAACAGTTTCGTGATAAATAAAGTCATTGTCCTTGGTCAGAGCAGTCAATCTGTACAGAAAGCCAATAGAAAACATAAAAGTCCTGATTAACCTTTAAGAATGACTACTGGATTGAACGACGGTCTGGAATATCTCCGAGAATATTAAGTTGTAGTAGTCTGCTAAGCACACTCTTCATAAGAACAGTTTCAATGTATGTATGTGTGTGTATTCAGCTTTGTTGACAGCTGGGGGCTATCCCACACCCGCCGTCAGCAGATGATCTTGTCTAACATGTGCTAGTGGTTGCTGTGTTATCTCACTCATATGACGCACATCGTGTCAACCTTTGTCACTTATTCATATACGCAGCTCCTCTCTGGGTCGGTCCTGGTCTCTTGTCTCTCCGATGGGTGGCAGGTTTGAAATTCAGCAGCACATTAGTCAGCTGAGCAACCCAGCAGCGCATCTTCTAGAGCAAAGCAGAAGCAAACCAGGGCACATTCTGGGCCCCGGTGTTGGAAAATTGCCACAATGCACCTAATTGCAGTTAATTCACTTTTAGAGGAACAGTGCACCAATGACCTAACCGTTTGTAGCCCCTCCAGCATGTGGGCTAGGTCCTTGCGTCCATGAGACTTGGACGGTTTATTCTGATAAGAAAGTGAGTAAAATGAATGTTTCATGCATCAACACAGGGGAAACAAAATCACAACCAATAGAGAAAAATCAGGAGACCATGAATACATGGCCTCCATCGCCCTCGAAATCTTGAAACAGGACAACCACCATAGTAACTTATTGTTCTGCATCAGTAAAACAGCATAACGTTAGTCAAACGCGACTGCTGCTACGGTGATGCGGTCATACACGGTCTGTCTCCGTTCCATGTATTTACATTAAACGGCAGACCCACACCCACGTATTCCAGTAAAACAATCATGATTTTGTTGTTGTACGGTCATCGCCACGGACAAATGCACATGCTACAGTTGGAATGTTCTAGTAGGTGTGAATTTGTAACGGTGGCGCACGGACTCCAAATCTACCATCAACTGAGTTCATTTCATTCGACAGCTGGAATTCATCCAATTCCCTGATTGATGTTGTGAACACTCAACTGTTATTTCTGCGTGGTAATCACATGAAGCGAACTGGAGAGAACACAAACAGTTTGATGCTTTACGGTGAATACTTTTACTATGGCTTTGTACGGTTTCGTCAGGAAACATATAATGGTTTGTTAATGAACAAGTGGCGGTCAAAACCATGATCAACAACACAAAAATGATGAATGACGCCATGACATCGTTCAGCAAAGAATTCCGATGTGGAAAATGAGAATGGCGAAAGCCTCGGAAAACGTAATTTTGCATGGCCAGTCAGTTTTGGACTGGTTTTGTGGTACTCACTACACGATCCCAAGTGCTGTCTCCATAAACAACATACCCCATATCGAATAAGTGGGCTAAAATGATAAACTGGATTTGAACATCCTCATCATCAAGATTAGCGACTGTAAGAACCGTGTACTTGTCGTACAGTGGTTGTAGCTGCCACAGTTTCGTTCACCGATGATTTGGGGAGGTGGGGTAGGTAGCTGCTCATTGGAGGCGGGAGCTGATAAATTGGTGCGTAAATACACCACTGTCACTGTTAAGTGGGGGGTTGTGAACAGAGCTACGCATTGAAGGCAATAGCTTGGATGCACGACTGGGCCATGTCTGGTAATGTCCCTAACCACTGATGTGGCCCGTCTCGGGATCCGCATCCCACCTCCCAAGGTCAGTCAGTCAGGACAGTGTTCACTCAAGAAAAAAGGCCCCGCCATACGATCTACACAACACCAGGTGCGCTGAGGTTAAAAAGGGAACGAAATGAGGAAGAAAAGGAGCCTAGTGCTAGGAGAAACTAGCCACCTCAAAGTACCTACACGTGCAGAAGTTCAAGTAAGCAATCGGGATAGAAACCGCGAACAGGCAACGCCCAGCCCTTATTCCAGGAACCGCATCTAGCTTTCTCGATAAAAAGTTGCGGTCTGTAAGCCAGCGAAAGCGACGTGAAGACCTCCAGATAGCTAAATGTTTAAGTTGTAAACCAGTGAGCCTCATCGCTTTCTAACTGCTCCTCCTTGAGCCTGAGTAATTAGATAGTAACTCAAACCTTGAGTGGATTTTGGGTTATTTGGCAGCTAAAATCCCGAAAGCGAACCAAAAACTGGACGACTTCCTGTTGAACATAGTTGTTTTAAGCTGGTAAATCTGGGGAGTCTTTGATTAGTCCGGCTACAGAAATCACGTCCCTGTGTGTTCCGGTAACACACTTCTGGAAATATATTGACGCCCAATAGAGGAATACCGTTAGACAGAGCTCTTGATTAATAAAGGGTAACGAGTGGTTGCTATCGGAGTGCAAAAGAAGACTCGGAAACTGTCTGTGAAATCCCTATTCTGTTGAGCTTGTCTGTAAAGAGCAAACGTGCATCCAGATGAGGTGAATGCCACAACAACCAAACGAAGATTGTAATGAGATCCTCAAGAAAATATAAATAGAACCGAATGGCTTACTTGGTCTGAAAGACACTACTGACGTGCTGAATGTTGTTTCTCAACGGACCACCGGGGCTAACAGGGAACGGTTGTTCCGCTAAATCTTTCATATCCTTCATCAGCTTTTCAGCCTCACCAATGCGCTGAACTGCGACTTGAAACCACGCAATTGCCCGTCCATACATTTTATTGTTTTCTTCGTTCTGTCCGGAATAGTACGCGGCTAGGGAACCGTAATAAACTCCCTTTACTTGACAACGACGGCGCCAATCCTGATGTACAAGGCCGCGGGTAGAGGGAGTTGGAAACATGCACGGAAGATGTAACATAGTATGCGCACAATTGAAATCAATAGGCTTGAGCATGAATTGCGGAAAAGGAATGCAAGATAAACGGTTTGCTAGATCCAGTAAAGGAGGTGGTCGCCATTGGGCATGAAGGGTTTTATTCTCACAATAGAGAGTGAAAGTACCAAACAAGTACAAGCGGTGAAAAACAGACTGAGGAATTTCGCGTCTGGCTGGGCGCTTAAGGTATGCGAACGAGGCCCAGTTATATTGCCTAGTTCGTACACTAAGTTCCGTGCTCCATGCCTAGGGTGAGTCACATGAGTGATGCGGGGTACCAGACAACTCTGCATGTGGGGTTCAGCTCTTTGGTTGTGCCCACTGAAAATGACAAGTACGGACCATCAGTTGGGAAAGATGGTGGCCTTTGAGATGAACCTTCTTGTCCAGTGTACGGCATTGGCCCAACAGGTTTACCTCAGATACAAGGCGTTTAGGTGGATGCACACGCGGTTCAGTGCATACCGTATGTGGCATTATCCACAGTGAGAGGGAGTTCGTGGGCGTATTTGAAGTGACTGACCAACCCGAAAACAGATGCCAGCCCACCATGTTACAAAAATGTGATGAGATTTTAGACACACGAATCTGTCCTTTCACCCTCTGGAATGGAAGCTGTAGAAAAAATGGATTTCAGTCAAAGGAAAGAAACAGAGAAAAGTCATTTACTTTAGCATCAAGAACGATCTAAAATATCTTCTCTACTAAACACAGAAAGCTCAGTAGTGGTGTTGATTCGATGACGAAGAATGTTGCGGCCCCAGCGAACCATGCGTGAGCTTACTGAACCGTTTAAGTAGCCATTGTGGGTGATTACAGGGTTCTTTCCCCTTAAAAGTGAAGGGACGCCCAAACAAGTTATGGTGTCAGTTGGATCGAGGGGAAACGTGAAACGTGAAAGTTCGACCGAACTATTGTCTCCAGGGATCACAATAAGTTTTGTTTCTCGGTCGTTTATCATCATACCAGCTCATGCCAACTAGATTTCAGAAAGTTACTGTTTAAGGCGGTTCTAACTTTGCACACGATCTGATCGTCAGATGAGGCGAAACTATCGTCCAAAGAGTCACGGCTCCAACAAGCCAACAACGCCACTTATCGCCACCATGGGCAATAATGAGAGTGAATCTATCGATCTCACTCATGCGACAGTGAATACCATAGTATTCTAGTAAGACTGCGACTTTTCGTGCTAGGGATGGTTGTACTCGGCGGTTTTGAAAGTTGTAGGAAAAGGAGACGAATGAAAAATCTTGCAAGGGCATTAGCATGGAGACGATAAAGACTTATCCAGAAGTGGTGACGTATGGCCCAGAAAATGCACCATGCGGCCAACTTCTTCAACCCCAAATGACTTCATCAAGCTTCAGTCAGATGGTAGCATGCTGGATCGGCATGAGTGGATTTATGCTGCTATTGTTTGAGTCCTGGTATAACAAGAGAACTAAATATGCAAGTAACTCAAGCGTGTCTACACTGCAGGAAGGGTGAATCTAGCGAAATACACTCATTTCCATACCACTTGGTTTTGACAAAGCCTCTCTTGGAACCTAACTGAATCTCTCGTTTATGATGTTTGTAAGGCTGAATCCAGTTAATCGTCGATAAAGGGCATACGTGAGCATCCTGTCTAATGTGGTCTACTCAGGGGGCACCGACAGTGTGAAAGAAAATGGAATCTCAGAAGATAAGAGCGCTAAATGGATCCTATAGTGGTTAGGGCGATGGACAGAATAATGCTTCACAAGATCATCAGTGGGAGAATCCACTAAACCAGAGAACTGTTTCAGTGAGCGCACCTACGACTCTTTGATTCAGAGGCCATGTGCGGGGAAACTCCATCAAAAATGAGCCTGTCGAACTGATGCTACAGTGGAACGTAAATAAGACCCTTTCGAACCTGGGAATGATACTACATAAAGCGCTACGAATACTTAGAGCAACAAAGTTGCTGGCCACGATTATCTTGAGTATGCTGATAAGAATTGTTATTGGGTAGACTTCGATAACGAAAACGGTTGATATATAGGAGACTTCTAAGACTACCAGCACTATTGCGAGTTAGAGAAGGTGAACATAAGTCTACCTGAATATAAATATTTACCACATCTTTTTGAAGACGACTTGACAGAGCGGGAGTACGATGAATGGAGCAACCGGGGGTTGATGTGTTTGCCGAACTGCGTAATTCGGCTTTTCATCACCATTCGAAGTGGCATGGTCGGTGCGTTGCGTTGCAAAGTGGTGTAGTGCGTTAAACCAGCGACTAACACTACCTTCAACAGCGAGCAATGGAAGAGCGATAACGGCAGATTAGTTGCCTTCAGTGTTTAGCTGAGTTAACCGCCATATTCGGATTTCGGGTGACCAGTATTCCGTAAGCTCAGTGACCATTAGGACATTAGTGAATAACACAAATGCGATTGTGTCGGAAGACAGACCACAGTTGCTTTTCACCTATGACAATGATAGTTGTCAGCAGTTTTAGTAACACTTACACTGGCCCTGAATGAAGTGAAGTGGATTATTGATGACTGAAAGGTCACATGCTATGATATTGACTGAGGCAGCGCAGTCAAAACTGAAAAAATTCGGGCAGCTGGTCGAGCTATCATCATCATCATCATCGACAGCATGATATCAGTGTTCAACATTGATGCTTAGCTACCGCATAACCATTATTTATTCAAAAGCCTTATTTTGAATAGAAGAATAAAAAGGGATGAAGAAAGGACCTAGTACCTACACCTCCGGAAACTCATTCAGGCAATATGGATAGAAATTGACAACAAGAACGTCACTGACATCGATAAAAAAGCCATGCCTTAGAGCGTCTCTAACCAGGCGCAGTGGGGACCACGTGGTCCCCATCCCAGATAAATACTTCTTTGAATGCGTACGGAGCATATTCAGAAAGTCCGCTCCAGAAACATGTGAAGGTTAACAGTTTCCAGGGTTCAATGAACACCTAAGTGGAAATACTCAACTACGACATCGGTATCTTTTTATTGCACCTTTCCTACATTCTGTAACAATGAAATTGAGGGAACCCACAAACCGTCACACTGGACGTCCCATAAACTGCGACAACAACAAAAACGCGAGTCAACAGACACAGGATGGTATCCGAATTTAACTTAACGATGGGATCCACTGCTATGCTGGAGCGTTAATTTACATATGGAATGAGGTGGGGAGAGGGAAGCGATGATACCAGCACCAGAAAGATATGCATCAAAATTGAAAAAAAGACTGGAGGCTTCAGCATCGGTTGATGGTGTTCCAGTTTCTCGTAGGTCTTTTCGAATCTCCGTTGTGGTTGCAACTCGCATCACAAACATTAAGCATTCAACCTCTCGCTCATCACGACCTAACCAGAGACGAAGCGGGGCAAGGCATAGAGTGTACATTGTACTCACAGCGAGTGACTAATCCCTCTTCGAAGTTCTAAAACGTAGAAATGTCCTCAAGGGCAGTGAGCATGAAGTCACCTAAATGTTCACTGGTGGTGCTGAGGCACTTACGGAGCCAATTCATGCGCATTTTAAGGCTACCACCGGCTGGGTCACCCGTCAAAGTACTGAGAATGAGTGACCAAAGTAGGGCCTTTTCTGTCAGACCCAGTTAGCTCAATGCCTACACAATCCGTTGGAAACAAAATGTTTGAGGACCCATGTGAGTTGCTATGCACGCACCCATTCGGATTGAAGGGAAGCAAATCGATATGCAACGTTATCAGCAGGAACAAGCATAAAGATCTATGTTATGGAATCGGATGAACTTATCGACCCAACCGCACCAGTGACGACTTTCGTTGTCATGTAGTGGTCCTAGCTCTTCGAAGGCAGTAAAATTTGGTTGGTCTTAGGACATTAAGTAGGCCAGACAGGTAAGAGGATATGTTCGGGGTAGTGTAACATGCAAGGCGTGTTGGCTGATCCAACTCTGTATCAGTAGGTCAGTCACGACTACCCACAGTGATTCTCGACTCTTCTGATTATCCTCGATAGAGAGGAAACAGACGTAAACTATTTTTAGACTTTTCAGACATCAATTATAGGATGAAATCCAGATTCAAAATGTCCTGATACCCATAAAAATAAGACAAGAGCTCTGAGGGATGTGGAAGAACTTCTTAAAAAATCGAAACGGGTATATTGCATTAAATAAAAATACGCATCCACACGGCTCATTAACGACCTACTTTTTGATATTTTGCAGGGAGGTTGGCAATAACAGAAGGTAACGAAAGTTCGGTGGACGCATTCTCGTAGGTTTGTGAGAGATACTGCGTCAACTTTGCTGTGATATTTGCCGGGCGATCATCCAGTACAGACTTCTCAACAATGCACTCTTGGGCTTGGGCCTGAAAACGAGGGGCATACGAAAATAAAAATAGACTGGTCGATAAACGTTTTTGTCTTTTGTGTATTATTGTGGTCGGTGTCCACATCCTCATAAAAAATCTCTTTCGTAAGAACGAAGAAGCCCACTAACCACTGTGGTGCACATTTCACAGAGAGACCCATCAAATTAATATACACCTGATACGGTAGTGGCTCAGTGGTTAGAGCACGAATTTAATGACCGGAAGGTCCGTGGTTCGAATCCGACATCTGCCTCTCGACTTCCCCTGTCTAGGCTGGGGCAACTTGGCAGTATCCCAGCCCTCGTGCTTCCTTCGGATGGCATGGCAACCCGAAAGGGTGTTACAGCTGAGTGATACGGCAATATCTTCAACCAGATATAGGAAGACGGCGCTCAGTAGTGATTAGAAAATTGGGAAAAAACACAACAAACAATGAATTTCGACAACACCAGTACATTAGAAAAGCATCATACAAAAAAGTGAACTGCAGATGTCCGTTTCAAGAGAATAAGATGTTTCTAGTATCGCAACCACCAACTCATCGAGTCCGACTGGACGCCGAAGTTCATGTGAGAAACCGCAAGAATATAGTGCACTCAAGGACACAGAGATTCCTCCGGAGTAGTGACGACAATGAAATGAGGATCTTATCTTTCGCGCTGAGACTAAACTCACGCACAAGTAAATTAATCAGTTCGAAAGCCTTGTGAAAAAATAGGAAAGGATATGCTGCTGCTTTGCTACACATATTCAGAGGTGTCCATAAGCCTAGATACCGTCCAGACAGTCAGAATAGAAGTTGACACGAGCACAATGTCAGCGAATTAGTCTCCAACTCTGCATGGATCATATGGAGCACCTTTCGAGGGGGAAATCCCACACATTACAAATTGACAGGCATTAGCGCTCCTACTGGTGGTGCTGAGGCACTTACGGAGCCAATTCATGCGCATTTTAAGGCTACCACCGGCTGGGTCACCCGTCAAAGTACTGAGAATGAGTGACCAAAGTAGGGCCTTTTCTGTCAGACCCAGTTAGCTCAATGCCTACACAATCCGTTGGAAACAAAATGTTTGAGGACCCATGTGAGTTGCTATGCACGCACCCATTCGGATTGAAGGGAAGCAAATCGATATGCAACGTTATCAGCAGGAACAAGCATAAAGATCTATGTTATGGAATCGGATGAACTTATCGACCCAACCGCACCAGTGACGACTTTCGTTGTCATGTAGTGGTCCTAGCTCTTCGAAGGCAGTAAAATTTGGTTGGTCTTAGGACATTAAGTAGGCCAGACAGGTAAGAGGATATGTTCGTGTAGTGTAACATGCAAGGTGTGTTGGCTGATCCAACTCTGTATCAGTAGGGGTAGTGTAACATGCAAGGCGTGTTGGCTGATCCAACTCTGTATCAGTAGGTCAGTCACGACTACCCACAGTGATTCTCGACTCTTCTGATTATCCTCGATAGAGAGGAAACAGACGTAAACTATTTTTAGACTTTTCAGACATCAATTATAGGATGAAATCCAGATTCAAAATGTCCTGATACCCATAAAAATAAGACAAGAGCTCTGAGGGATGTGGAAGAACTTCTTAAAAAATCGAAACGGGTATATTGCATTAAATAAAAATACGCATCCACACGGCTCATTAACGACCTACTTTTTGATATTTTGCAGGGAGGTTGGCAATAACAGAAGGTAACGAAAGTTCGGTGGACGCATTCTCGTAGGTTTGTGAGAGATACTGCGTCAACTTTGCTGTGATATTTGCCGGGCGATCATCCAGTACAGACTTCTCAACAATGCACTCTTGGGCTTGGGCCTGAAAACGAGGGGCATACGAAAATAAAAATAGACTGGTCGATAAACGTTTTTGTCTTTTGTGTATTATTGTGGTCGGTGTCCACATCCTCATAAAAAATCTCTTTCGTAAGAACGAAGAAGCCCACTAACCACTGTGGTGCACATTTCACAGAGAGACCCATCAAATTAATATACACCTGATACGGTAGTGGCTCAGTGGTTAGAGCACGAATTTAATGACCGGAAGGTCCGTGGTTCGAATCCGACATCTGCCTCTCGACTTCCCCTGTCTAGGCTGGGGCAACTTGGCAGTATCCCAGCCCTCGTGCTTCCTTCGGATGGCATGGCAACCCGAAAGGGTGTTACAGCTGAGTGATACGGCAATATCTTCAACCAGATATAGGAAGACGGCGCTCAGTAGTGATTAGAAAATTGGGAAAAAACACAACAAACAATGAATTTCGACAACACCAGTACATTAGAAAAGCATCATACAAAAAAGTGAACTGCAGATGTCCGTTTCAAGAGAATAAGATGTTTCTAGTATCGCAACCACCAACTCATCGAGTCCGACTGGACGCCGAAGTTCATGTGAGAAACCGCAAGAATATAGTGCACTCAAGGACACAGAGATTCCTCCGGAGTAGTGACGACAATGAAATGAGGATCTTATCTTTCGCGCTGAGACTAAACTCACGCACAAGTAAATTAATCAGTTCGAAAGCCTTGTGAAAAAATAGGAAAGGATATGCTGCTGCTTTGCTACACATATTCAGAGGTGTCCATAAGCCTAGATACCGTCCAGACAGTCAGAATAGAAGTTGACACGAGCACAATGTCAGCGAATTAGTCTCCAACTCTGCATGGATCATATGGAGCACCTTTCGAGGGGGAAATCCCACACATTACAAATTGACAGGCATTAGCGCTCCTGAACTTCTGCCACGGGACAAATCGTCCAACCTCATGTTTACTCTATGAATCAGTATATCGACCATGGAATGAATCTAACTGATCCGGGTGGTAAACGGTAGTAAGCTACCGACTGAGAGTAGTAATATTATTTTCTGCGTAGCGTCAAATCACACAGCAGGATGACATATTCCCAAACCAGCCCTTTCACCACAAGCCGTTCAGCAATAAAGTTTACAGGCGGGAACAATGTTCTGTGTTGGGGATGGTGTTGTGTGAATGTATTGCTAGGACAGACACCACTTTTTATTGGCAAGAGTAGCAAGTGTCTAGATAAAGTGCATCTATCTTTATAAAACCAGTGACTCCAGCATGTGTCCTATATTCAATGGAAACCAAAAGCAGAACAACAGAAAATACAAAATAAAGCAATATACTACGCGAGCCACTCAAAATCTCCTAGTGTATGGGTGTTCAAGTCAAGTACAGAATGAACATACTGTCATAATCATGCTCAGGGCCCGAATTAATTCGGTGGTCAGATCCGGCGAGATGCCAACCATACAATGTCGCTCGTTTATCGCATCCAGAGCCCAAGCGGCACATTGAAAATGGGTACAGGCAACCTTCATGCTCTGAAAGAACCATGAGATAACAAAAGACAGGAGAATACATAGGGAATAATGCCTGTATATATCACCTAAGCACTGCGAACGTAGAATTACGAAAAAGAGTCCTGCGTACCACGAAAATAAGTGCCGAAAAAACTAGTTAGGTAGCACTGGCCGACTCAGTCAAAACGAACAGAAGTTACATGGTCACTGTTGTGTAGGAGTCGGGCGCACAAATGGAAAGAAACTGACAGAGATAGAGCTAACGACTAAGAGTGCTTAATGTCCTATCAGTTAATAAAATATAACCCTTGCGTCTATCAAAAAGGTACAAACACAAGAATGGTAAACTCCTATCCCAAGTCTCATTGAATTACATCCGCCGAAAGAAAAACAACTGCAGATGGTGATGCGTCTGCGACATCCTAGTATGGAGTAATAAGAAAGCCTGACTTATTATGATGGCACGATCTGATAAAACTTCATTCTATGTAGCCATTCAGGTTAGGGTACATCTCTGAAGCCAAAGACCCACTTCGAACCACGTATTCGGACTTACGCTAACAGGAACATTTCGTGTTCCGTGAGATGGTGAGCCGCCAGTAACCTACTCTCAAACATGGATCTTGTGAGCGCAACAACCGTTAAGCTGTGGCAGCATTTCGATGCCTAATTGCCACGCCACCCGAAGGAAGCACGATGGCTGGGATATTGCCAGGTTGCCGAAGCCTATACAGGGGGAAGTCGAGAGGCAGAGGTCGGGTTCGAACCACGGACCTTTCGGTCAGTAAATTCGCGCTCTTACCACTGAGTCATCTGAGCGCAACAAGTTCACCATGTTTAAATGACTGTAGGAGCGACGAGTGGGAAACGGTCTGTTTGTTGTGGTGGCACACGTTCCGGTGGAGGGTGTCTCAGAAGACAGAAAGACGGTTGCTTTAGGGTTGTTGCAGACAAGAGCCTAGCATATTGCTAGGTGATACGAATACCCTAGTTGTTTGAGTGAGTCCATAAGACCATCTTGATGACCGATAGGCAGTTGGAAAGCAACTTTTCCTGTTGTGATGAAGACAATTCGTTCCAAGACGGCACACAATCCCGGCACAAGCGTTAACACCGTGTTGCTTGGAGGCCAAAATCCGCAAACCAGCCATGAACTCAGTCGGACCGGTGGACAAGTCAAGGACGCCGCTCCTTCTGGAGTTAACTTGATCCCGATCACGGCACACGCATTAATCCGTTTTCCAAATGATGCAAAGCTATCCAAATCACTACCTCCAAAAGGTCTCGATTCTGGTATTACCCTCGTAGCCAATCACCATAGTCGTTCTAGTTATAAGTTTTCGCTCTCCATATACGGGAAATAAACCGAGGCTCTATATTCCATGACGGATGGAACAAAAGCAGCCAGCAGTTTCGGCAGCAAAGCTCATAACACATCGTAGTCTTGGTCGCCAAAGCAGCGCGTTTCTTCCTCTTAAGATCGCTGAATATAACAACACCTACGTAAAACCCTCAGCCTCTCGTGGCAGCAAACGACAACTCTCGGAACACGATGCTTCACACGGTGTTCCGCAAATGGGTAGATGCTGACCATTGGTTGGGTTGATCGGTAGATCGACCTCCGCCGCCCAGTCTTCCGCCATATTCAGTGTCCTGGAGTGATCTTCCGTCGTTTGCTCTGATGCAGTGCCGCACTTCTAGAACAGCCGTAAGTATCGACCTGCGTTTGTTGGACCTCTGAAACAGATTGTTCACGCGGATGTTGCAAGTGTAAGCAATGATCACTGGGGCACTTCAGTGCCTGCTGGCAGTCGTTCTGAAGACTGTCCGTTCACCGTAACTCTGTAGTGGCAGTCTCGCAGGAAGCCGGCTGTCCAGTATGTTGAGAACGGCACAAAATTACTTTCATTTGGAAACCGAAGGGTGTTGTGGTGCCTACTACCGAATGCTTTACCGAAGTCTATGAAAATGGCATCCACCTGACGAACCGAACCAACTGATAATCCCCGGCATTCACACTCCAGAAGATAAAAGGTAAGGCAAGTTGGATGCAAATTCAAACTGCTGGGGTCTGTAGGACGTTGGTCTTGATTTAGTGCTGCAGAAGCCTTTTCAGGTCAACCGATCGATAACTAGCCACGTCGGGTTTGTCTATACCTATACAGAACGGTCTGATGACGGATCACTAGGCACGTTATCGCTGCAAGGTGTTTTATCTAGAATATGTCCCAGACAGGTGATTTCCAAGGGGTTTCTAGAAATTTCTCGCGAGTGAAAAGAAACATGGAACGCCTGCACCTATTTTACATTGATCCATGGAAGGCTAAACTTGTTCAACTAATTTGAACGCAGGGCCAGCTCGTGCCACATCTGAATAAACTCTCAACTGTGGGCCGATTTGAGTTTAAGAACCACTGCATCATCAACGACAGCACAACATCGGTGTTCATACACTGATGCTTTTCTGTCGTACAACCATAATTTATTTGAAAACCTTATTGTGAAGGAATACAAATAGATGCCTACACCTCCAGACACTCATTCAGAAAGTCAGGACAGAAATGACACTGATTATAAGCCATGTCTTGCAGCATCTCCTCAATCATGCACAATGAGGATCACGCGGACCCCATCCTGGAGGGCAAGTCGCGCCGAGAGCAATCATTTTTTCATATTTTTTCATATCTTTCATACCCATCCGGCAGGTCAAAGGTTGACCAACTCTCTGCCTGCGCCGCTTAAATTCATCATCATCATCGACAGCATGACATCAGTGTTCAACACCGATGCTTCACTGCCACTTAAATTAAAAATTGAAAACAGCACTTTTCGGAAAACGATGGTTCAACATGAGCAACACATGGTCTAATCACCTGAGGTTGTTCGACTGAAGTCCCCGTTACACAACCGAACATCCGCAAACCATATGTTAAAGGACGGCAGAGCTTTGGTTCATCCAAAAACAACCGCGCCTTCTCCTCTTCGAAGATTAGAACGATGTCGTGTACATGTGACAGATATATAAGATTTTTGTCAAGAGATACATGAATACTATGCATTTGAAGACATTCCAGCGTTCGCCTGACTATCGCGACGCTCACGACATTAAATAGGAACAGAGACCTGTAGGAGACCAATTTGAGTACGGAAGCCTCTGGAGAGCTTTCCGTATACTCTCATCCGCCCAGAAGGTTCAGAATACAAATAACATATTGCGTTCACAGACTTCTAGGGCGTTCCTTGCAGAGAAAGTGTCAAGAACACTCCGGTCAACTGAGTCAAATGTGCCTTGGAAATCCAAGAATACCAAAATTATGGCCCGTTCTAGCGCCTAATAGTGTGAACATTTTGCCAAGGAAACTCCCACTAAGCGGGTATCTCGTTTGCTGCTCTCAGGTCAATGCTTCATGGGCCACCGTAAGGCGACGAAAGACAAATGATACCAAGACACTTGTTACGACAGGAGTTAAAGTGGACTCCCCGTGATTGTCGCACTCATTACGAAACTCTCTCTTAGGACACTATCACCGATTTCCCCCAGTTATCTGAGTGAGTTTCCTGTTCCCCAATGGAAGCAAGTAGATCGGACAAGCGCTGATTGAGGAATTCACCCACATCCTTGGACAATTTGAGTGGGACTCAGTGACGTTTGAGAGAACATATGCAGTAATAGCCCCGAAACCATGGGGAGTTCGAGCCTCACCACGCAGGGTTCGAGGGTTCAACTGAGTGGCATCAGGTGGCGGGGAGGAGGGTCCGGATGTCGCTGTTGCTTTTCATCAACCGTCACCAACTACGATTTCGGTCACTTTCATTACCTGTCATAATTTTAGATCGTCAGTAATCATCCGGGGAAATTAGGGGGGCGAGATGGCCGAATTTACTGACCGGCTAAGTAGTTTTCGAAATTAGGGGGCGAGATGGCCGAATTTACTGACCGGAAGGTCCGTGGTTCGAACCCGACCTCTACCTCTCGACTTCCCTTGTCTAAGCGCGGGCAACCTGACAGTATCCCAGCCCTCGTGCAGCCTTCGGGTGGCATGGCAGTTAAGCACCAAAAGGGCACTACAGCTGAAATTATCATTATCGAAATTATCATTCTTCCCACACAGCCAAAAGTTTGAGGCCCGCGGTGTTAGGGCGTGGGAGACAGCCCAGTACTACTTGGTTACCTACTGAATTCATATTTGTGTCAAGGGCGGCATGGAGTGACGTTGCCTCCAGTCAATTTTACAATACACCGAAAGTAAGAAATCAGCGAGGATTTGACTGTTGTCAGCCACACGAATACGCAGAAAGCCCAAGTAACCAACTCACATCCGCATCAGGTCTTCGCTCTTTTACTCCAAGAATAGAATGCAAAGCAGCAACATTATACAGAGTGGAAGCTTCCTCTAAGCGAATATCCGGCGCCTCTATGATACCTCCGGTGAAAGCATCACACCTGAATGGGACAAGAGTAATAAGGAAATTCTGGCGTACCAGCTCCACAAAACCGCTGTCCCTTCGTCAACAGAAAACTGAAATCTTCCCTTTAGGAGTTGCAATTGTGCGTAATATCGTTTAACCTTGGAAAGACCGGCATAATCAATCGAAGGATCGGTCGCCGTCTGAAAGTGATAGTAAATGTCTCACATGCGTTCATATGGATTCTTACTTTTCTCGCGGCAAGGAAATCGTTCAGCTCTTTTTTATAAAGATCGGGAGATGTGTGATAATGCCGCTCTATATCCTGAAACAGGGTGATAAGTGAACAGGTGAAATACCCTTCGCATGGGCCCCAAATCTGGAATGCCATTAGGCTTCTTCAATGGCAGGCCAAACAGTGATATCCTCGGCAAAGTATCCATATCGTACGCTTGTGATTGTAAGTTAGCCCACACGAAAACCCGGGGAACGCCCACGCCTGGAAGCCAGCGCACAACAAGACGAAACCGAGCCAGCTGATTGGTGGATTCAACACGGATTCCGGATTGATACTGTGGCGTTTTGTACCTTTATTTTGCTTTCATTATAACACTACGTATTTCATCAATTGCATAATCGTTTTTTGTTTGAATACGAAAAACTACAAAAACGCGCACTTGTACAATTTTACGCAATACAAACGTGGTCACGTGCTTCGACTCTTCTCTTCTGATTTCGCTCGCGCTTGCAGCGGTCATTTGCGAGTCTCATGTGCTAACTCTGGTATCAAAACATTTCAGACCATCTTCGGAATCTATTATATGTGGGAACTGTTCAGAAGAAGACCCCTGGAACACCATAATTGGATTATTGTTTATTCACTGACCTGGGCCAACGACGAACTATTTTAAAGAGAACAATTATTAGTGAGTCTGTTCCATCTGACCTCTTTATTATTGTATACCCAACCTAGCGTTATTATTTTTATTTCTTTGCCACACACTCCTGGTGAGGTAACTTATTGGGTAGCAAACCACTACAATACACAGAATTGAGGCTTTCGCCCAAGCTTCTCGGGTCGACTTCGTTCATGTCGTTCCGCGGCGTCTGTTCACCTAAAAGGCGCAAGCGAAAAAAGTCTAGCATTTCTCTTCAGGTACAGTGCGGGTCAGCAATCTTCCCAGTTCGAAGACTCAACTAAAAAGTGGTCTAAAAGTGCTTTCAACTGGGTACTAGATGCGGTGCGAAGAACCGTCGGAGTAAGGTTATACCACGCATCAGCACCCCGAAATGAGAAAAACTGTCACCTAATTAAGGTGTACGCTCTGAGCTCGAAGATTTTCTTGCCATTTACCTTGCACCGCGCGGTACGTTCTCCTTGTGCAAGAATTCCTTCGCTTTTCAATCTGTTTATAGAGTTCACACTGGTCATCTGTTAAATATCTTCACTCTAACATAACGGTTGCGTGATAGCCTCTGTTAATTCGCACTCATTTTCTGCGGTGCACCCAGTCTCCACTATGACTTAAATCAATACAGGCTTATCTCTACAGGCATCGATGGACCACAGTGGACCAAATGGGTGTCCGTCGAATGAAAGACGTGGTTGCAGTGCCACACCTGCAAGGCCTGGTGGCACTTTAAATGCCCGGGTTTACAGGACCACCAGGTAAGCCAACTAGGGAACTCCCCTGACCCGTTTGTCCGCTCCAGCTGCCGCTATCTTAGGGGTGCAATGCATTCCGCAACTAAAAGAAGAGCCATCAAAAGCGAAACAAAGTCCCCGCTGCTAAATCAGAATGACCAGTGTGAATGTTTCGCCTTAATCGGGATACTCGACTCGAGACTGGCTTTTCTTTCTAAAGCTCTGGAGGACACAACCACAGAGAAAACAGCGACGTGGACGAAATTTGACAAAGAACTTTCTTCGTTGAACAAGTATCTTGTGTTATCCATCCCGGGCCCGCTGGCTGTGAAGAAGGTCATTCAGCTCTCTGATGGGGCGTCTCTAGTGGATAGGCGCATTATGGGGAGCAGGCTGGTGGGTCGTTCTCCAGAAAAATCACGCCAACGAAGCAGGCACAGTCGCTCCGTGGTACTGTCTGACCACGAATCGCTTCACGTAGATTGGTTACGCCAGAAGACAAGCAAGCGAATACTGGGCTTCTAGTATTACTTTCCTCCCCATCTGCCGTACAGGAGATCTTAGAGCGGACTGTCAGCATTCATATCAGAGGATCGTCCTCTGGAGGCGCGACAGCTGGGCCACAGCAGTTCTCTGGGTGAAGTGCAAAACAGGCTTCCGCTTGGCGCCAGTTCAGCCGACCCAAAATTTATGGCTAAGCTGATTGTAGTTATGGCCCCTTGTGCACCTGGAAGCACACCGACGCAACCGGCCAAGACTCCAGTTAGCAGTTTCTACTCAACCACCGCAGACCCCTCAACTACCAAAGGCAGCGATGCTCGCGAGGAGGCAAGCCTCGTGTGGGTGAAGCGCCCAAAGTACCTAGTGCTAGCATCGCTCATTTCCTCAACAGACAAAAAACGCGCGGCAGTGAACCCCGCACCCATGTCACAACTCCTGAATTGGATTAGGTCGGACGTGCGGAGACAAGCAGTGAAACCTACCGACAAATCAACCACGAGCGTTGACCTCCACATCGGGAAATGCTGCGAGAACCCTACAACCACTGAGAACGTGAAACTGCCAATCTCAAGCTCCATTCCGTCAAAAGTGGCCTCTTCGACTGTGCACACAGTCGTCGCCCGGAACCCCGACAGCCAAAGCCACAAACTCAACCACGTCGAACCTGAAAATCCTTTGTACACCCATTGGCCACGCTGATCGCCGGTGTCCTGGGAATCCACACAAACACAAAGGAAAGGGGACTACAGTCAAACATACTACCTGAGATACATCAAGCAAAAAGGTGCTGCAACCCAACACAGAGGGACTCAGGGAGACATCTCATCGATCAAACGGCGTCAAAATACCCTAGAAACAAAACAGAGGTGTGCTTGCCCCATATCTTTGAAAAACAGCAAATCTAATCGTTCAGAAGGCGGCATTGTACAAGCTACAAGTAGCAATGATCGAAATTTACGTCTATGGAGAAAGATTACGTCTCGCAGATGTAAAAGTTCCGCACAACCCGGGCCCCTGATGCAAATGAAACGCGGGTCTCGGGACCATCTTCGGAGGCAGCAGAGAAAGTGTTGAAATGCTTGTCCACAAACTGCCTCAGTCTTTTCAACGAATTTTGCGACATTAAACAGTCAGTTGTACCATGAAAAAACCAACCATAATCGCGATAAAAAAGACCTGGCTCATACTAGATGTATCTGATGCGGAGATCTCGGCAGACGGCTACTCCGTTTTTCGAAGTGACCCAAAAAGAAGTGGGGCTTGTGGAGTTACTTTATACTAACATGCAGCCCTGCCCATCCTGGTTGTCCTCTCCTGCACCTTTATGGATTCAAATCCGCGTCCGACACTCTCCTTCTCGGTGTGGTCCACCGTTGCCTCTCGGGTCCTCCAGAAGATGACGAATTCCTCGACGAACCCCCAAACAGTTCTTCTCCAAATACCACTTCGCTCATGTCTTGTTGTTAGGTTATTCCAACACTCCAAATACCTCCTGGATGGAGCTCCAGCGCGTCGGATCAAGTGGACTCGTTGCAGCGGCGCTGACCAAAATCGTTCGACAGAACGCTTGGACCAAACATGTTGTCGCACCCATGGATACGGGTGCACCCACATACAGCGCAGGCCAACTACTATCCCTGCTGGATTTGAACATTACCGACGAAAGGCGCTTCGTCAATCAGATGGAAATTAACGCGCCACTGGACATGGCGACCATTGCGCGCTGACCTTTGATTTCATCTGCTCCTGGGCCAGAAATCCCGAACCTCAAACGTGGATTCGAAACTTCGACCGTGCAGACTTCTCAAGAAGGCCCATCTTTCTTGAAAACGTTAAAAGAGACCCGCTTCAGTGGATAAATTATATAGGACCATTGTCCAGAAAGATTACATTGTTGGTGCTATATTCCTCCAAAAAAACAGCACCCATTGGATCGGTCGCAAGCTACTTAAAATTATTTGGCGTCTTCTGGAAAAGTGTTCTCAACTATTTTTCAAAAGGTTGACCACAGAAGACGCAGAAGATGAGCTGGTTTTCTGTAAAATGCGGAACCACCGTAAATCAGAAATCTGCCGATGGGAGATGCGAAAACAAAATGCCATTGCAGGCCTCACCGGGAAAAACGGAAATGTGCCGGTTAAATACATGGGACATCGCCGCAGAAATAGGCCATCCGCGTTCTCCTTCAGGGACAGGAACGGAAAACCCACGAGCGACAAAATAGAGGTGTCTGGGGTTTGAAGAGAACACGAGGCAGATCATTACTCAGCCCGGGCGTCCTCACCATATCCAATCTTATCAAGGTGCCACTACGAATGACTTCTAATCGGCCCGGTCTTCGCAGAGAAGGGCAACTGTCAACTCTTGCACAAAATCAACCCGTTCTGCGCATTGAGGCAAATGAGGTCCATCCAAAGATCCTGAAGGAAACGTCGTTGACACTGGCAAGACACTTCTACCTGGTGTCTCGTCACTCGCCTGACGAGGGCCACCTTCCCCCGGCTTAGAAGGAGGCGATCGTCTGGCCAATCTACAACACCGGTGACCGCCCATCGCCCGACAGCTTCAGGCCTATCAGCCTCACTTGCGTACAGTGCAAGTTAGTGGAACGCATCCTGGAGCGAGCCATTCTAGCTAACATTACTTCCAACAACTTGACATCTTCAGTTCAACACCGATTTCTCCATAATTGTTATCTCGTGACGAACATGCTCTTATTTAAGGACAGATTAATCCAAGCCAAGGACGAGGGACGTATATGGGATGCCATATCTTCCAACTACTTAAAAGCATTCGATCGAGTCCCACACGTTCTGCTTGTCCACACTTCGAGTATGACGCGTCCGTTTCCCTCAGCACTTAGCTGATTACGAAACTTGAAGTGAGCAACTTTTCGATTCATTACCTTAATTATTCGAGCGTTTTCCCCTTCACGGTCAACGCTCTAGTGGGGAGTAGTGTGGCGTTTTGTACCTTTATTTTGCTTTCATTATAACACTACGTATTTCATCAATTGCATAATCGTTTTTTGTTTGAATACGAAAAACTACAAAAACGCGCACTTGTACAATTTTACGCAATACAAACGTGGTCACGTGCTTCGACTCTTCTCTTCTGATTTCGCTCGCGCTTGCAGCGGTCATTTGCGAGTCTCATGTGCTAACTCTGGTATCAAAACATTTCAGACCATCTTCGGAATCTATTATATGTGGGAACTGTTCAGAAGAAGACCCCTGGAACACCATAATTGGATTATTGTTTATTCACTGACCTGGGCCAACGACGAACTATTTTAAAGAGAACAATTATTAGTGAGTCTGTTCCATCTGACCTCTTTATTATTGTATACCCAACCTAGCGTTATTATTTTTATTTCTTTGCCACACACTCCTGGTGAAGTAACTTATTGGGTAGCAGACCACTACAATACATGAATTGAGGCTTTCGCCCAAGCTTCTCGGGTCGACTTCGTTCATGTCGTTCCGCGGCGTCTGTTCACCTGGAAGGCGCAAAGCCAAAAAGTTCCGGCATTTCCTTCAGGCAGCAATGCAAATCTCCCAGTTCGAAGACTCAACTAAAAAGTGGTCTGGGGTGCTTTCAACTGGGTACTAGATGCGGTGCGAAGAACCGTCGGAGGTTATACCACGCATCAGCACCCCGAAATGAGAAAAACTGTCACCTAATTAAGGTGTACGCTCTGATTGAAGATTTTTTTGCCATTTACCTTGCACCGCGCGGTACGTTCTCCTTGTGCAAGAATTCCTTCGCTTTTCAATCTGTTTATAGAGTTCACACTGGTCATCTGTTAAATATCTTCACTCTAACATAACGGTTGCGTGATAGCCTCTGTTAATCGCACTCATTTTCTGCGGTGCACCCAGTCTCCACTATGACTTAAATCAATACAGGCTTATCTCTACAGGCATGATGGACCACAGGACCAAATGGGTGTCCGTCGAATGAAAGACGTGGTTGCAGTGCCACACCTGCAAGGCCTGGTGGCACTTTAAATGCCCGGTTTACAGGACCACCAGGTAAGCCAACTAGGGAACTCCCTGACCCGTTTGTCTCCAGCTGCCGCTATCTTAGTGCAATGCATTCCGCAACTAAAGAAGAGCCATCAAAGCGAAACCAAGTCCCCGCTGCTAAATCAGAATGACCAGTGAATGTTTCGCCTTAATCGGATACTGACTCGAGACTGGCTTTTCTTTCTAAAGCTCTGGAGGACACAACCACAGAGAAAACAGCGACGTGGACGAAATTTGACAAAGAACTTT
Source organism: Clonorchis sinensis (assembly GCA_003604175.2). Lineage (NCBI taxonomy): Eukaryota > Metazoa > Platyhelminthes > Trematoda > Opisthorchiida > Opisthorchiidae > Clonorchis > Clonorchis sinensis. The sequence continues at coordinate 15,301,605 of CM030371.1, forward strand.
CTTCGTTGAACAAGTATCTTGTGTTATCCATCCCGGGCCCGCTGGCTGTGAAGGTCATTCAGCTCTCTGAGGGCGTCTCTAGTGGATAGGCGCATTATGGGGAGCAGGCTGGTGGGTCGTTCTCCAGAAAATCACGCCAACGAAGCAGGCACAGTCGCTCCGTGGTAGTGTCCCCCACAAAGCCCGATCACGAGTCGCTTCAGGCAGATTGGTTACGCCAGAAGGCAAGCAAGCAAAATTGGGCTTTCAGTCATTCTTTCCTCCCCATCGCGGTACAGAAGTTCTTGAGCGGACTGTCAGCATTCATATTTGAGGATCGTCCTCTAGAGGCGCCACAGCTTGGCCGCAGCAGCTCTAGGAGTGAGTTGCAAACCAGGCTTCGCTTCGCGTCACTTCAGCCAACCCAAAACTTATGATCAAACCGATGGTAGTTCTAGCCTTTCGTGCACCTGAAAGTACACCGGCGCAACCGGCTGAGACTCTGGACTGCAGTTTATACTCAACCATCGCACATCCCTCGACTACCAAAGGCAGCAATGCTCATGAGTAGGAGAGCTTCCTGTGGAAGCAGAGCCCAAAGTACGTAGTGTTGTCATCGTCCATTTCCATACCGGACGACAAAGGCGTAGCGTTTAACCCCGCACCCATGTTACAACTCCTGAACTGGACTGGGTCGGACGTGCGGAGACAAGCGGCGAAACCACAGACAAATCAACCACGAGCGTTGACCTCGATATCGGAAATGCTGCTAGAACGTGAAACTGCCAATCTCCAGCTCCACTGCGTCAAAAATGGCCTCGTCGATTGTGCACACAGTCGTCGCCCAGAACCCCAACAGCCAAAGCGACAAACCTGACCACAACACCTTGAAAATCCTTCGTACACCTAGTTGGCTACACTGGTCGTTTGCCCCGAATCCTTGAGCAACCACAACAACAAATCTAGTCGTCCAAAAGGTGCTATTCAATAAGCCAAGTAACAGTGGTCGAAGTTTTGCCAACCGGAGGAAAAGACGTTCCCCCAGGTTAAAGGCTCGCGCAAACTGGGCTCCAACGGGGCGGGAAAACCCTCCAAATCGAAAGCAGCTCGAAACCACCAACACAGGAAGCAGACAATTATACCGCAGAGGCCCTTCAGAGCCGTGGCCTCGAACCCGGCGTACAGCTACTAAATCTGCTAACCTTTCTGGTTGCACAACTCTCAGCTCCTCATCTTCGGAGGCAGCAGAGAAAGTGTTGAAATGCTTGTCCACAAACTGCCTCAGTCTTTTCAACGAATTTTGCGACATTAAACAGTCAGTTGTACCATGAAAAAACCAACCATAATCGCGATAAAAAGACCTGGCTCATACTAGATGTATCTGATGCGGAGATCTCGGCAGACGGCTACCCGTTTTTCGAAGTGACCCAAAAAGAAGTGGGGCTTGTGTTACTTTATACTAACATGCAGCCCTGCCCATCCTGGTTGTCCTCTCCTGCACCTTTATGGATTCAAATCCGCGTCCGACACTCTCCTTCTCGGTGTGGTCCACCGTTGCCTCTCGGGTCCTCCAGAAGATGACGAATTCCTCGACGAACCCCCAAACAGTTCTTCTCCAAATACCACTTCGCTCATGTCTTGTTGTTAGGTTATTCCAACACCAAATACCTCCTGGATGGAGCTCCAGCGCGTCGGATCAAGTGGACTCGTTGCAGCGGCGCTGACCAAAATCGTTCGACAGAACGCTTGGACCAAACATGTTGTCGCACCCATGGATACGGGTGCACCCACATACAGCGCAGGCCAACTACTATCCCTGCTGGATTTGAACATTACCGACGAAAGGCGCTTCGTCAATCAGATGGAAATTAACGCGCCACTGGACATGGCGACCATTGCGCGCTGACCTTTGATTTCATCTGCTCCTGGGCCAGAAATCCCGAACCTCAAACGTGGATTCGAAACTTCGACCGTGCAGACTTCTCAAGAAGGCCCATCTTTCTTGAAAACGTTAAAAGAGACCCGCTTCAGTGGATAAATTATATAGGACCATTGTCCAGAAAGATTACATTGTTGGTGCTATATTCCTCCAAAAAACAGCACCCATTGGATCGGTCGCAAGCTACTTAAAATTATTTGGCGTCTTCTGGAAAAGTGTTCTCAACTATTTTTCAAAAGGTTGACCACAGAAGACGCAGAAGATGAGCTGGTTTTCTGTAAAATGCGGAACCACCGTAAATCAGAAATCTGCCGATGGGAGATGCGAAAACAAAATGCCATTGCAGGCCTCACCGGGAAAACGGAAATGTGCCGGTTAAATACATGGGACATCGCCGCAGAAATAGGCCATCCGCGTTCTCCTTCAGGGACAGGAACGGAAAACCCACGAGCGACAAAATAGAGGTGTCTGGGGTTTGAAGAGAACACGAGGCAGATCATTACTCAGCCCGGGCGTCCTCACCATATCCAATCTTATCAAGGTGCCACTACGAATGACTTCTAATCGGCCCGGTCTTCGCAGAGAAGGGCAACTGTCAACTCTTGCACAAAATCAACCCGTTCTGCGCATTGAGGCAAATGAGGTCCATCCAAAGATCCTGAAGGAAACGTCGTTGACACTGGCAAGACACTTCTACCTGGTGTCTCGTCACTCGCCTGACGAGGGCCACCTTCCCCCGGCTTAGAAGGAGGCGATCGTCTGGCCAATCTACAACACCGGTGACCGCCCATCGCCCGACAGCTTCAGGCCTATCAGCCTCACTTGCGTACAGTGCAAGTTAGTGGAACGCATCCTGGAGCGAGCCATTCTAGCTAACATTACTTCCAACAACTTGACATCTTCAGTTCAACACCGATTTCTCCATAATTGTTATCTCGTGACGAACATGCTCTTATTTAAGGACAGATTAATCCAAGCCAAGGACGAGGGACGTATATGGGATGCCATATCTTCCAACTACTTAAAAGCATTCGATCGAGTCCCACACGTTCTGCTTGTCCACACTTCGAGTATCACGGGATGCAAGGGGAAATTTTACACTGGATAAAGGCGTTCCTATCAGACAGAAGGTTTCGAATGAAAAGGCTAGACCTACGCTTCTCCAGTGCCGGTCTCCATTGGAGTTTTGGACCACTGCTGTTTCTGATATACGTCAACGACCTTCCAGGTGTTCTCAGAGGTCCATGTCTACCTTTTGAGGACGACATAAACTCCTGAGGTTCCAAAGTCAGTGCCCTCCAAATGGATGTAGACACTGCAAAGCAGTGCTCGTTGGACTGGGACCTTCCTCTGAATGACGAGAAGTGTGTCTACATGTCATTCGGAAGAGACTCAGGGAATGCCTTTGCCTTGCGTAGTAAGGATGGACCAGAAGACATCAGGAGGATAGATGCCAAAAGGATTTGGCTATCTGGCTCTCTTTAAACAGGTCCACCTCATTGCATTAAAAAGAAAATGAAAAAAGGCATTCGCCGTTTCACGGATGATTCGGCGCACCTTCTCCAGTATTGCTCCTATGGACTTCCTAATACACTATGGGGCCTACGTCAGACTACTTTTTGAATATGCCAACCAAGTTGTCTACTCAGGACGCACGAAAGACGTAATCCTCATTGAGCATGTCCAGCGAACTGCTACGAAAATGGTTGCCAGGCCTAAATCCGTGAACAACGAAACACGTCTTGTGGTGCTTGATCTCTTTCCCTTGGAATGTCGTCGCCTCCTAGGAGACTTAATTCTTATTCATGCCCTGTTTAAACAAGGCTTGGCCAACATTTTCACTATGGACCCAGCAAGCACACGGCGGGGGCGCGGTAGGAACATTTTCAAACTCAGAACGAAGAATTTCATTATTCAACTTTTTTCTTATTTCGGGTAGTTGATGCGTGGAATGACCTTACTTCGACGGTTGTCCACGCTCTTTCTAGAACCCAGTTCAAATCATTATTGGACACTTTTTCATGCAAGTCCAAGCGCTGAAAAGCTTACTGCTCCGCGCTGAGAACTTAAAGAGCATTGCTACACCCTTCATTCGGTTGCACCGTTCAGGTAAACAGCAGCCGCTAACAACAAGAACAAAATCGACCCGGGGAACTAGGGCGAAAGCTTCGACCTGCGTATCAACCCGCAAATCCGTGTAGGTTCTTTCACCGTCCTAGAAATTTACTAAATTAACGCTTCGTTTGCTTTGAGCGTCTCACGCGTTAGCGTTACCTACATACAGGAAACATTATGTTAGTTTTTGTTTTTTGTCACTGGTTACACACATATTCACAAACAAACCCAGTTTGTGATAGCTTGTTCCCCGCTCAAATTGTACGTTACCTACAACAAATGTGATTGAAATGGGTGTCCACCTAATGCAAAACGCAAGATGTAGTGTTATTGTTGGATGTGTTGGTGGGGCTTAACTTATACGGGTTTAATGAATAATAAGATATACCAGCCATTTAGCCCTTCTGACCCATTTGCACCGGCTGTTTATGCATGAGAGATGCTATTCTTTCCACAAATGACGGGACCCCTGCCAAAACGAAAGCAATTCCCTGCTTTCAATCCGATAATCGAGTGTGGCCATTTTATTTCAATTAAAACTAAAAAACTGGTGTTTCCTTTGAAGTATCATGAGAAGACAAACACAAAGAACGTTGCGACCCAGATCAAAATGGGCACTCAACTTTACTGTTTAACGGAGCACTTGATGGTTTCTATACAGGATCCGCTGTCTTAGCAAAGGATGTCCAAGTATATCGCTCTGCGAATGAGATTGCCGAGGTACCACTGGTGGGCGGGTGCGTAAGTGAATTGAGAGTGAATAACTCGGGCTCGTTTTCCAAAGTAAGCACGCCGAACAAACCGGCAAAATTCCTCTTTGGTATGTTCCAAAAGGGCTAAATATGAATCTCCCCACACAAAATGGTGAGGAGAAGAGGAAAACAGCTAAACCTTTGGATTCTTTTTACAATTTTCCTTCTGGCTGCTTAACGGGGATCCTGCAGCCTTCACCAGGTGTTCTAAGTTTCTTTCAAAAATCGGGCGTAGCTTCTACTTGACCCAGGTAGGCAAGATGTTTGAAGTCACTGACACCCGTTTTGGTTCAGATGCCCTTGAAACCCCTAAAAACGACCAACGTACTTGGAACAATTATCAGTCAAGTTCGCGCGCACAACACAGGCCGGAGGATGGCTTGGCTTAGGTGTACGAAGACAACCAAAAGCATCCCTTCTAAAATGTGTCACCAAAAGCGTTGGAAGCGGAAAACACCGGCATTTTTCACAACTAAATGATGGACAGTAAGAAACATATCTCGGCTGAAAAGTCTTTCCTAATTACAAGAAAGCAAAGAGCTCGAACACGTTTTGCCGTAGTGCATCGTTTTGTTCCTTTTCTAGTCGCCAAGTGAGGTCCTCTTGCCGGAGTGCAAAAAAAGCAAATTACATCATGTATCTAAGTTTTTCGAGACTGGCCATTTATCGTGACTGAATTTCACTCGGAGCGCGAAATTCAGTTAACTACAAAGTGGAATTTTTCACAAAAAGCGCTGAAACGTTGTGTCCTGTGTTGCCGTCACGATTCCCAATTGGTTCACTTGGCAGACACGAAACACGCTATGCCTGCTTGCCACATTTTACTTTGTCAATTTTCAGTATGTCTTGTACAAAGCCCCATTAGCCTAGTGGTTTTAAAATTAACCTCTTAGAATCCATCTACTGAATACATTGTGGACATTTCCGTTGCTCCCGGGGTTCTAAATTTAGTAGCTTTGATTACAGAGAAACATGTATCTGGAAGGTTCGTGCTCCGAATTCCTATCTCATTTGTTGGCACATAGGAGAAAAATTAATGTAGTCCGCCCCCATCGTCTGTTTTACGCGCAGCATGTAGACCTATTCTAGTTAGTGCAGTATTCAAAAGACAGCGAGATTTTCAAGGTTACGACATAAGATCATGACGAACGCCAGCCTGATCGCTGTTCGATGCCCTGCCAAAAACGGACCAAACCAAGTATTTCAAAAAATAATCACACTTTGCGAATGGCTACGGAGAGACACTCCTCGTGCTGCTGCTTGCAAGAATACCCAGTTTCCCAGTGGAAGCCACTTATCGAGTCCGTTAGCTTCAAGTGAAAGAAAGGCGGTTTGAATTCCACATTCTACGCCTCGTGAGGTCTGAACAGCAGCTGGATGATAACCTCACTCCTTGGTAAGGCTTGTTTTCGACACACTACCTTTTCTCTGGCTCAAGTTGCGTCCACACAAGGCTTCCCTCTCACGAGTATCCCTTTAGTCAGCAATTAAGAGTCTGCAACGGCTGAGTAAAAACTGCAATGCGAGGTCACGTGCTTTTAATAGTATAAGGGGCTAACACTACCTTCGGGTTGGTCATAAGTTTGGAGTCGCCTAAACTGTCGCCAGGTGGGAGCTTGTTATCCTCCTCCAGGACTGTTGTAGCCCAGTTTTTGCGTCTTTGGAAGACAATCCTCGGATATGCGCCCGATCTTTGGGTAGGCCTTTTGCGCCGCGCCAATATTGTCTGTACGGCAGTTGGCAAAGAAGGGGTGATTAGAAGCCTAAATGTTCGCCTTCTTTCCTTTCGCTTAACCACTCTGCTTGAAAGGATTCATTTTCAGTCTTTTCGATGAAACCACCATGTATCGACCGTGCCAGTTTTTTTGGCATGTTTGTTCTGGAGGACGCCCCTCAGATAATCAGCCTGCTCTCCCTGAAGCGTCTACCTCCTAAAGACTCCATGGTGGTCTTAATTGTCGCATCAGAGAGTAAGACAATCTTCTTTGCATCCAGCGGACTCGGAATGGATGACGATAGGTATTCGTTTAAGGAGAAAAGTTTGCTATCGACTTTCGTCCAGGCCGCTTTGCTCTTCGTGCCTGTGTCCTGCAGAACTTTGGAAAGAAGTATCAGGTCTTCGCGCTGGTCCTCCCACTAAGAATTGAAGACTTGGTTTCGATTTTGACAGCCGTCTTGTTTGTTGCGGAATGCATCGCATACCTAAGATGGAGGTAGCTGGCGCAGACAAACTGGTCGGGGGAATTAGGCGATTGGCCTATCTGGTTGTCCTACAGACCCGTATATTTGTTATGCTACCAGGCCTGGCAGCCATGACATTGCATTCCATGTCTAACATTCGACGGACATCCATTTCGTCCACATATGCTGCTGTTCACAAACAGCTGTGGGAAAGAGCACCTTGCCATGATTTGTTCATGAGTGAAGTTGGGTGCACTGAATAAATGGAGAGCAATCTGAGGGAGATTTTTACGCACAGGTTTTGTTGGGTTGGAAAATTCAGTAATACATATATTTAGTAATACGTTTATATTCAATTTTTCTCAGGTTGAGACTAGTAAGGCGGGTTACATTTGACTCCACAAAACTGTTCGGCGATGAACTCATCAGGTTGCAAGATAGTGATTGTAGAATACTTCGACGTATTCAGGAAAGCCCAACTGAGTGACGCGCAAAATCACAAGCCAGAAATTGTGGATTCTTGAGATTTATCAATGAAAAGCGGTACTACATGTATAAAATGCGTAACAAAAGGGTTACAAACCTCAAATTATGGGGGTTTCCGTCTAAATTGTTGCACGAAGTAGTGCAAGTCCAAAGAAAGCCCGGAGAAGACGGCAAATCGATCTTAGTTAGCGACACACGCCTGTGCACAACACGTGGTAACGCAAAACGGTCAAAAGGCGCGCGTAAAAATACTCGACCAAACTGGTTCGACAGATCAAGGGTTAAAAGTTCATGAGGGGTTACAAATGTACATCGAGTCTATGAAGTAGAGGAAGTAAACAGCAGGCTCAGACAAGCGAAGGAAGGGAAAGTAAGTACAGTGATCCTTCATCATGTAGGAAAAAATAACGAAGTATGGGCAGCAGAACCTTTGCAGAGTAACCACCTCGTGGAACCGGGAGGCGGGTGGGCGGATGGGCGGGCACGCCGTATACCTGTAGGTTGAACTTGGCGATACACAACGTACATCGGTGACCACTGGATGGTTCCAATGATGTAATAGACTGTTCTACTTGCAGTTTTGATGGAACCGCCCAGAGCAGTAATGATACTGTAAGCCGTCGGCTAGATGACAGAATTCAGCACGGTGACAACAATTCTCAGGGTAACGGCCTACGCTCTGCCCGAGGATAAAGCGGCTCTTATACAAGTGGATACCAAACAGTTATGGCCTCTAAACTGAGGAGCGAAACATGGAGAGAAACCTAGGGAAGTCCAAATGTGAAACATCTCGGTTCGCAATTCGCATCGCTGGGCGAGTCTTTGGTGGTACAGTCGTAAGTCTTTCTTGTCAACCTACCACTTCCCTCAAGATCAGTGAGGCAGTATTTCTGCCATACTGTACGAACAAAGTTTTGGCTTTTGCAAGCAATGTTGGTGATGCAGTCCGTAAAAAGGAGAATGTGAAACGGTCTATCCCTGACCTGGTGCCAGTATACGTTTTCTGAGGCAGTTGGCAATGAGAGATGTTACTTTGTAACGACTTCATGGCCCATATTGAACCCATTCTTTTCTGCATAGAGAAAACAGCAAAACCGGCTATGTTGCATTCATTTGGATAGGACAATAAAATGTGAGAATAATTCCTAATAACGTTAACTCTTTGAAACTTTTCGGGCTTTGGTGTCCTCTGTGTGTAGTTTGGAAAATAATGCATTGATTCTGACAAGCTGACAGCCAGCTTGATGGTCTCCACGGTGTTAAATTCGTGGGAATGTAGAAGTGCGAAATGGCTAAATTGGCTATTTTTCTTTTCTTCGGACCTGAGCACTCAACGGGCTTTTTATTGCCCTTGGCATGCTTCAAGAAAATAATGGTGGTTTCACCAGAACCTTCGCATTTTCTGCTTTATCTGTCAATAATTTTGCGTGTGTCAATAGCCTAGAAGCACTGACCCTTTGAAGTGCAGTAGAAAAAAACAAAGACGCACCGCTTAGTTTTCCCATAAACGAGTCGAAGTTGTTATTGTATCAAAACGACACTCCCAATAGTTCGCTTTGATCGGCAAGGTGCTGGCACGCAACACGCGTCGATGTTGTTCCGGTAGAAATCGAGTTGTCCGCTTAAAAATACGGTGCAATTTCCATCCTTAAGTTTTCCTCGTGAAACCGGGTGTTGTTTTTATATGGTACGCAACGCCATCGGTAGATACAAGACCAAACTGGCTAAAATAAGCTTGCTTCCTCAGTGTGAACTCTTGTCTAAAGGGGAAAAAGGAAGCTACTCACTGATTTGTGTAAGTACTAAAATATGTAAACAAAAATAACTTCATAGCAATATAATATTTAGGCCGTATTTTCTACATGGAGGTCGGGCGACAACCGAAACCTTACAGAGTTTACCAGTTCTATATGTGCGCCCTACCACAGTGATCCTGGAGGGTCGCATATTCCAAACTTTGGTGAAACAAATGTAAATTTGAGAAATAGGTATCTAATTATATTAGGACCCAGTTGCAGCCGGAGCCAGAACGGGAACGGCATGGCGGAAATGGGAGGGACAGGACCCTATCAACACAACTGCGGTTACTGTGGCCCAGCTGTTGCCAAAATAACATGCGCAGTACTAAGCTGAACAGTATCTTACTTAGGTGCACGAATGACATCTCCCCGAAAAGCCATGAAACCACTGTGAATCAGTTGAAAAGCTCGGCAGCAAACTCTCTCCTCGAGACTCATCAAATGGCCATAACCGCAGAACAATAGTATCAGCGCATAACCTAAAATATACCGAAATTCATTTGGTTTTCTGATTAAATCTGTGAACGTGATTTGCATTCACTTTCCTGAATAATTTCAAAAGATCCTACTTCAAAATGTGGTTGCTGAAGCAGACTTTTTGGTGATCGTAGAACGTGAGTAAACATTCAAATGTCATTGCTTAGTTTGTGTTGACACAGCAACTACAGTGCTTCAGTTGTGACGCCGACTAGAGTCATCCTGGAAGTCTGCTGAGAATGCATCCCATGAAGTCCATCAGTGTATGTGTTAGAGGGTACGCTATCTGATGTCAGGTAGCTTGCTAAGTAAAGTCGTCGATATTTGTTTACGGCATCCTGATTCAAAACTCTTTAGGGACTAGTTGCTTGATTTCTCAAGTATTCAAATGCTAAATAAATGTTGTTGGAGCCTATGGAAGACCTAAATGAATCTTAGCGCTATCTCTCGTGTACGCCACTCCTTAACTGGATGTGCTAAACAGAAGCCATCCCATGTTTCAGTTGATACAATAACCGAGATATCGCAGTATATTTGCTTGTCAGGACACAATAGTTATGAGGTTGCTGAAAACTCTTAGCATACTCTCTCTTTTGCTCTTCTCAAAGTTCTTTGGGTCTGGGCAAGTCTCGAGTTTTCATAAACAATAGATTCAGCCAGGATTCAGTTCAGCCTCCCGTTAACCGTAACTTAATTTGCAAATCAGTGCATTTCGTCAACTGCGTACAACCGGAACATAAAGCTGATGGAAACCTCGGGACGTCGTTTGCCTGGTAAACCCAATAAAAGGCAAAACCAATTGTGATGGTGTGGCCCGTCAAGCGAACTTAACGTGAGATAACACAAACTTGTCCCAACGCTATCTAGCAACCCGGTGGTCTTGGAAAAACATGTTGGACGATCTAAAAAGTCCCAAACGATTCGTTTGCAGGCACTGTAAGATAAGTTAATTGATAAATTTCTATTGTAAGCTTATTTTTAAAGTCCGGTACTCCTTAATCCGCTTTGACGTGAAGCTAATCATGTGCATTGTTAAGTTCGATCGTTTGGGGACGATAAACATTTGTTACGTTTTCGCTACGCTGTTGTGGAAAACTAGCTTACACGTTTCTGATTTGGCTTATCACCCCGAGAGCTGTTTAATAGTATATGAGTGAACGAATATTTTGTTAAACTTTTCTGCAGTGTAGTGGTTGCGTGCAGTTTTACAGCCTCGGTACCGTTGCACAATCGATGAACTCTAGGCTACAACTGGAAATCTGGTTAGCAAACTCAATTAACGTTGAAAACGAACGTACTTGTTCGTGTCAGTCATTTTAATTTTGTTAAGGTTCTCGGTATTGATCAAAAGAAAACTGCCTTGGTTTTTGAGTTTCCAAAGTTTTGTTCAGATTACGAAAGCCTCACAAACATCAGATTGGTCATGCTTATTCGCCCATGCAAAGACCTAAAGCAACTCATTGAACCTTGTTTAAATATTGTTTGCCGCAGAAAACAAACTGCTTCAGATATGAAGAACGATGACATTTAAATTTTTCTCTTGAAATGCAGCACATTCGCTTTGCTCTAGAAAATGGAGATTGAAGTACATGGTGTTATACAATGTAGCACATGATGAAACATTGGCATATCATCTTCTCGGCAATTTCCAGTGAAGAAAACGGATTGTTTTGCTAAATATCTTCATGAAATGAGCCAGTAAGAAACCAAGAAAAAATGCTGTACTGCTCCAGCTTACGGTGTACGTATATAAGCACCTAAAATTATTATTCAACAGAAACATGCTGGCTACACATAGGTCGCAGATGATTCTGATGGTTTTAATGCATCTTCTTCAATTAGTCTTGGCATCGGTTAATTTTGAAAGAGATGAAACTTTACTTACAAGTTCCAACACCGGCGACGGCAACGGCGGCAACCCTCAATGGGAAAACTTGCAAAAAACGATAGATATCAAACTGTACTCTCTGGAACATGTAAGCTATGCAGTTGGTTTACAGCAACAAATTTATTAAGGGCATTCACTATGGTCGTATAGCCATGGGATTCCCGCCGCAGCAGTTTGACGTAATCTTTGATACGGGTGGACGGAACCATTGGATCCCCTCGATTTCAACAAAAGCTCCCAGGTTGCTTGGACGAAAGTTATATGACATGAGCAAATCGTATCACGGTAGAGCATTGGGGATCAGAAAATCTGTCCATTATGCAGCTGGAGTTCTGGAGGGTGAACTTGTTTCTGATGTGCTAAGCGTGTGTGCAGTTTCTTCGTTTTTTGCTTATACAGTTTGTATAGATAGGTTCACTCCACATGTCTGGTTTTGTTTTTATCGAAGCGGACTCACTAAGTGGCCCGGCTGGTGTGCAACCGGTGACGGATGGCGTTATCGGCTTGAGGCAGCCTGACAACCCCGAAGCTCTAGTGTCTCCGCTGGTTAGACGGCTGTTTGTTCGTGGACTTATCAAGGAGGAGGTATTCACATTTCGCTTCTGTGGGTAAGTTGTTATACCCGAGGAACAGCATGTAATATTTTGCTGTTAGCGAACAGTTCAAATGACGTCGTTTCATTTTCGTAAGTCAAGTTTAAAAATCAGCTGAATCATTTTCAGTACAATGCCTCGCCCTTTTATATGAGTGTCCAGATTGAAGTGTGTCCATCTAAAACAGCCACTCCCCTTTTTTGCTAGGCTAGAATAGGTCTCGTTAAAAGTTGGTTGTAGCAAGTGTAGAGTAAAGCGCCGGCTTTCTGTTCTCAGGTCAGCAACTTTACTCTTTGTCTACTGGTATTAATAGAGCAAAAGATAATTACATCCTTCTGTCTCGCGAGAGAAAGATACATTAAAATGATCGTTTCAATGTTACCCCTATGGAGCAGACGATTTCTGCGGCTCCAGGTAGTGTCTTATTTATACTTTTTGGTTACCCTTGGAGTCACATTCGTCAGCTGCGTTGATGACGCAGTACACCACCCATCGAGAAGACAACTTTGAGGATGCCGAAATCGATACGTAGTGGAAGAAGGAATACGGAATACCATACCACAAACCTGGTACACCAGAGAAACATAATTTTAACTGCATCCGAATGTTTTGAATGTATTTTGTGAGTGTGCACTATACTGCTTTGTTTCGCCTAGAAAGATAACCACATTTACGATATACTAACGCAGTGTGCATCGTACCATGCGTCCAAGTACTGACGACAGATTAGTGAATGTGCTATATGGTTTGAATGCATTGAGAACCACAAGATCAATTATGTACACGGAAAATTAAAAAAGAGAATATTAGAGTCTCAATAAATATTTAGTTATTTTGTGTTGTTCTATCCTACAACTGGATCCAATGCAAATGAGATTACTTTTAATGGGTGACGCTGTGCCCGTATTCTGGTTTAATTAATCTCCTGATCGAGAGAAGCCTGTCCGAGAACAGCTCCCCTGATATAGCAGTAAACCACATCAGGTTTTGCTTAAGCCGTCAACCCGATGAACGTGACATTTGTCTGAAATCGCAATCACTGTAATGTATATTCCCCTGGGGGAAAATCGGTCGCTCTTTGGACCAAAATAATATCTTTTTTGCACGACGGCTGCTGAAAACTCGGCACGATCTAAACGGTCTTCTCGACGCGGTTGTTTCCTCTTGAAGACTATCCTGGCCGGGTGGGGAATCGTACATCCCACAGCTTTTACCTCGGTAGTCTTTATTGTTTTTGTATTGCTTTGTATAAATAAGATTCAACTACCTCTGAAGACTGTCATCTAACATGTCCGTTTATCATACGCGTAAGAGATCATGTTTCCCCAGTATCACTTTGGGACTGGAATTATATCTTACAGTTAATATACATGGAGGACAAAATCCTACGAACAAATAGGAGTGCACTACTTAAAAACCAAAGTACAGCAAACGTTAATCCTGATTTTTTTCTGAAGTATTCCGACGACATTAACGATTTACCAGTGTGGTTAAAAATGATGAATTAGCAAACGACAATGGAAATCACTCTCCTAAACTCTACTATGTGTACCTTATTCCAATATTCCCGCCATACAACAAAACAAAGTTGTTCCATGCGTATTCTTGAGTTCTTGTCGATCCGGCGAATGTTCGTTTTAAACTGAGTATCAAATGCTTTACTCAAGTACGAATAAATCCAGTGGTTCAAGTAAGAAAGCCAACGTTAAAAACTGAACCATCATTGTCTCGTAAAGTCTCGAATGCTGGTGTGAAAAACACGCATTGGGCCAGATCGGATGCTTTCCGGAAACCGACACTTAGTTAAAATACGCTAGATAGGACAAAAAAGTAGGGCTACAACATAGCTCGGTCTTTTTTCAACATCTTTTCTTTGAGGGGCCGTTTTGTACAGTCCTCCACCTTAAAAATAAGGGAGTTTAGTAATTTTCGCGGGCAAACTACGTATGAACGCGCGGTTAGATAGCACACTTGCTGAACAAATCATTTACAAAATGGTGGAGTCTTGTGTGTCCTTCTTCTGTCTTCCCTAATCAATCCGGGTTTCGGTGTAGGGAATCACACAAACGTTTGCGTTTGTTGTACGCATATCCTCTGAAGAAGGAATGCAAGCTCGGTGTGAATGGATTTAACCGATTTGCTAGAGGAAAATTAATGTTTCCAGTAATGGAGGTTGCAATTTCCAAGATAGAAGTACGAAAGCTGAGACATTAGTTTGTTGATGGTCAAAGCTTGGTGAGTCCGTTTTGGTTAATATTCAAGGGTACGAAGGAAGATTTTGACTAGGATCAATGGGTTCGGTAATTCAAGTGCTATGCAAGTGCACCACCAGTGATCATCCCTTATCGAGGGATCTGCTTTCCTCAATCCGCCAAAGCTGTTATTGGACTGAGACTTCCTAAGGTCACAGTCAGTGACTTGTGTTTGCTCGCCATTGTGGGCTCTCTGCGTACGTATGACACTTTTTGCGTGGCACATAGCGTTGAGTGTATATTCTTGCCATTGAATCTCACACCGGACCCAGTATAACGGGCACTTTGTGCCTGATGTGCGAGTCTTGACTGTGCTAGCGCTTACCGCGTCATGAAGAGCATTCAGCATTGTTTGTCCTTTCTTCGGTTGTTAGACTTTACACGCATGTTTCCATAACAAAATTCTTACGTACGTTGGGATTCATCTAATCGAACTGGAACTATTGGTGGCATGACTTCGAATGAGACATTTCTCTCTTTTATGTCATATTCTCCTGTAACACTTTCGCATTCATCGCTTGCATCTACTTTTTATGTCTGTGAACATGCTCTTCGAAAATAAACGATAAAATAGAGTCCAGGCTGGAAAACATCTGATAAGCGTGTGCGGTTTTCTCGAAACTACATCGATTACGAGTAAATGTTTTTCCAACTGCGTTTTCTCACTAATCATAAAAGAGGAAAGACGACTCATCTTGAACAAGACTTATTGCCTTCCTAACTAAGCGATGGATTTAAAAAACAAAAATTTGTTCTGGCATTTCAACAGCTAGATTATGGTTGATTTTATACAACGTGGGATATCGTATTGTTACGATAAGGCTGAAATTTCAACTATCTCAGAACCTGGTTTGGAAACGTAACCGGCCAGACTGAATATAAAGTCCATAAGAATATAAAAATCCATGTGACAACATCAGACTACAAGTCCATCAGACTTGGTTGCACAAAATTCTTTCCATGTAAACTATCTCGACTCAAATCAGTTCGCCGTTCACGTCAACGTCAAACAATAAGCCACTGAATTTTCAGAAATATTTCGACAAATGATGCAATTTACCAGAGTCGTCGTAGCTGTTATTGTGAAAAAATAATATTTTGTTGAAACACATTGTTCAAAGGAGTACAGGTGTAAGCCTGTCGACGAGCTGGGTGGTGTGACACTGAATGACATTGAAACGGAATCGACCAGGTAGTCATAAAGTTGACGAATTACCTTGCTTGTCGCACATTGGTTGTACATCATCATAACGGTCACAAGGAGCAAAACTCTTCGGAGCTAATTTGCCTCCGTTGATTTTTGATTAGTTTGATCTGTCCACCGAGTCTGGTAGTTAACTTGCAAAAGTTTCTTCCTCAAACTAGGAGACGTCATCAGCGGGCAGTTGGCGAGGTACTTCTTCTTTGCCTGCGTGTGTTTATATGACTTCAAAAGAATACCTGTTATCTCTTGACGTGATTAGACAACTGCAAGTCAGTTTCCCTGTAAGTTCACAGATGGATCAATGAATCCAAAAGTTAATTATCCCACAGCAAGTTAATTACGACGAGAAACAACAGATACTCTTCAGAAGCCATGTAAAAGCCCGCGTTTAGGGTGAAGTATCCTTCCAAACACGCAACAATGATGTCACCCGTTTTGATGAGGAAAATTTTTTTCGAGTTGACTGCCAATCTTATTGAAAAAATCAACAGCCACTTGGTCAGCTATCAACGACTACCGAGTGTGATGCTTGGATTAA
This sequence comes from Clonorchis sinensis, assembly GCA_003604175.2. Classification (NCBI taxonomy): domain Eukaryota; kingdom Metazoa; phylum Platyhelminthes; class Trematoda; order Opisthorchiida; family Opisthorchiidae; genus Clonorchis; species Clonorchis sinensis. Next base: position 15,317,808 of record CM030371.1, read on the forward strand.
TAGTGAGATTAGAGTCCCATACCCACCTCTGTTTTTAGAATGATACATGTCGCCACATATAATAGGAAGGTTGCAGGAAAGCCCAACATAGGTACTAACAGAAATTCCATTCTAATCCATTAGGTACACGTGCGGTAAACTACATACGGTCTTCAAGTTGATCCGGATGACAGAAAGCGTGCGTCCTCATTAGCACGCTTGGTAAGACACCCATTTGGTACTCAGGAGACAAAGCGTCGAGTCTCGCTAATGGATTTGTGATCTTGGACTTTTTTTTACCAATACAGGCGATGCGAAATTATCCAGGAGTCCTTTCGTATTTTTTATTTGTAATGTTACTCCTAGGTTATTTTGCATACCAACGCAGTTTATGCTATTACGGTTTCCACTAATTATCTCGGAATAAGTATGGTTAACATTGTTTACACAGTTTGCACACAACTGACACAAAATATATGGATATTCCAGACTTAGGTCTTCGACAACAGGTGCATCTCAATACAACGGAGGTGATTTGGTATTTGGAGAAATTCGTGAAGCCTATCAAAAATCCGCACCAGTCTACTTGAGCGTTACAGAACAATGGTACTATTGGACCGCATAGTAAGTGGAACCGGAACGCCGGAATCAATAAATTCAATATATCGTCTGGATGTAATTACTGCTTGTTAATTTTCGTGCATTTACTGCTAAGTCGTTGGGCTTAGGGTACTTAGTGTCTCAAAGGTGAACACCGCCTCACCCAACCTTGGTAGAAGTTGAGATTTAGTTTATAGCACGGTCAAAGGCACTTTGCTTTTACAAAGATGAGCTTCATAGAAGATGATTTCTATATTCATAGTGAACAGAAGCGTCATCCATCAACGTCCACCCATCGCCAGCATAGTATACTTGTTTATTTGGTTTTCTGCCCCACTGATTGGGTTGACTTTGAATTAAAGGCCTACATGTTGACTACTAATCATGAACCGAAGAAAACGTAGTGAGTTCAAGGGCACCAAATCAATTCTGCATCCAGTGCTTATTGAGACTCAGTCTCAAGAGCATCTTGTAGGCGGTTAGCCACTCCCAACCGAAAGGTAGATTTGATATCGTTATCATACAGAAATACTACTTAACGACGAATAAGTACATCGTTCACTCTACGTTGCGCCGGCCAGTATAAGACTGAACAAATGTTTGTCCCCAAGCATTGACCTTTCAAAGTTATGCAAGGACGTTTTACCGAAAGAAACAATCGTTATCTAAAGAGACCCAAATCAGTGCTGACACTGATCTTTCACTGTCTTACAACCAATATTTTATCCAGTTATTTTGAAAGCCCTAAAGCATACTAAAGAAAGACTGGACGTAAAGTAACTTGGCAATTCCTCTGCCGTAAGCTTTCTGAGGTCAGCAGCTCTTCAAGTGCTTACTCATGGGGTCTGGAAAGAACGGTCAGTGCCAACTCCACAAACACCAATTAGACGCCATTCCCCACAGAGTCTTCTGTCGAGCACGGGGGGTGAGTAGAGAGACCCGATTCTGAAAAGCGGAGTCAACTCAGAGCAAAGCCCTCGGAATCTATTTTCGCACTCTTCCGCCAAATCACACATTCCCTACCTCGCAGTGTGCGGTCTTCCCGATGAAGAATAAGGAATACGCTCGTCTCAGTAGACGATGATTCGGCATGCCAAATCTAACAGTGCTGGATGTTTTCCGCCATTGAATTACTTGCTGCGCAAATAAAAACGCGTTTGCTAATTATGTCGTCGCAATTTCGTCGACATCATCTGACACCAGCAATGCTCTTGAGACATTGGTGCTATAAAAACCTGAGGACATCTCAGCTTATTTGCTCACAGACGACTTGTCTAACAGTCGAAACTGCTATTCAACACAATACTTACCATAGCCTGTTAAGCGCGATATCTGAGTATCAATGATATGTTTGTTTGACCCTACAAATGAAATTGTTTAACAAACGTGATTCGGACCTTTAGGAATCAAGCACTGAATTCTTAAGGCACATTTCCGACAAATGTATTACAGTTACTAAGGTATATGAATTGCACCAGAACTTCCAGCGCTTCTCTTTGGGCTGCAGGCGGGGGGCATGTCCATAGACTGAACGTTCTCAGGTATCAGTGTTCCCTCTGTGGATGCAAGACACTCCGTTAAGTGGTAGTGTAGTGGTCAGTTCCCTCAACAGCGCTTGTTCTTGGTCTTCGCCTTCAAAAATCGGGATGGATTCTTCTGCGCACTTCAGAACTATAAGGTATTCACAACTGACCACTTGAATCCCGGGGTTTTAAAAACCCGTAAACGCCTGCCTCATTAGTTCATCGATGGTGAAGCTGGATAAAATGTAGGAGCCAGACATATTTTTCAGATTCCACGTTTTGCAGGAAAGTTTTTGAAGAGATTCAGTAAACTCTTGCAAACGTGAAACTATGCAAATATGTGAATCTGACTATGTTCGTGTACATCGGGGGTATTCTGTGTAGAGCAAGCGCGGTTAGAATCACTGATAGGCCGACGGAATCTAACGCACCCATAAGGTCAAGCAAAATAAATATTGTGGGTTGTTTGTACATACAACCATTCTCTAACACCTTATGGAGTTTAAAGTCGTGTTCAACACAGAATCTACTAGGTCGAAATACCGCTTGATTCTCACGGATTAGGACGCCGCGTGTCGTCTTATGACAACGAAATATCAGTGGTACCAGAGGTCATGATAAGAGTCAAGCTGATATGTGTGTGGTTACTACATTTACTGCGAGTATTCTATCTGAACACTGCCCTCATTATCGAGTGCCCCCAGTTGACTGGGATCGTTGTTTCCTCTCAAATAGATGCAACTGAGTTAAGCATCGCCGTCTTCCGGACCAGCAGCAGGAGACAGTTAAGCCGTGATAAATATATCCTTTGAAAGACGTAGGACGGTCGTTAAACACCAAGCAGCTGACAAAACGCGACCTTTCATTAATGGAATACACTTAGAGAAGCAGCTTAGATTGGATTTATTCTGTCGATTGTTCCCTGTATGGAAAGTAATGAGCTTTCCGTGTGATATACTACATTGGTTACCAGGATTTTGTGGCTGTTTATCATTGTAAATCAATAACGTCACGAAAATGAATAATTCATCAGCACATGTGGTTGAGTAATCCGGTTTCATCACTGTTGTATCTGCCCGTCTCTATGCCAATTCTACAACAACCACCCCCCCCCGCTGCACTCAACCAGTAATCAATGGGTACAACGGACACTTTGAAATCTGCACAACAAGTTGTTTGGCCTGAACATTCTCTACCATCAATTCGAACTTCATTCTTGTCCAAAAAACACTTGATAGTGTTCTGTGTTGAAATACTGGCAGCTCAGTTGGATATTGATATGTTCACCGACCTTTGCAATGGACTTGCGCACTGATAGAGTCTACTCAAATGGTGATTTTACGTTTGCATGTCAGCTGACAAGCTGAAAGGACGAATCAACAGCTAGTATTTTGGTCCCCTCGGCTTTATATGGCCTGCATATTTAGCCAGTTTTAGGCTACTAGGCGGGATAGTCTTTTACACCTAAAAGTATCAAATCTTCACAAACTAATATGTTTGCTGGAACCTCTTTGACAGACCGCTACCGGCTTTGTCCTTCTTAGGACTCATCACTTGCAGTATCAGGCGGTTTTGTCTGGCACATTCAGCTGAAGATCATCATTAGTGAGAAATTCAACTCAAGTCTCTTGTTAACACGAAACTAATTTCTAGCTAGGTGTAGTTCGTCAGTTATATTGAAGGTTTCTCAACTTTGGATAGATTACTAGTAGGCATGTTTTGGACGCCAGAATGCACTTAAAAAATAATTCTTTGTAAAGGGAATTATAATTTTGTTTATTTACCGCGTGGTCATTGAGTACCAGTTTTAGATGACGGGCCAGTATTTCTTCCCCATCACCATTCATGGAGACATGCCTTTTTTATTTCATGCCCTTTGGGAATGAACGAAATAATTATCGAAAAGCACGTTTTTCAGGTTTGTACACCCTTTTTGGAACACAAATGCGACAACAAACCCAAGTTATTCTTCTATTTCCAGTATTCAGATTGGTCAAAATTACATCTGCAGGTCCTGCAGATCACTGGCAGACTCGGGCTCAGGAAAGACTATCGGACCGAAAGATCAAGTTAAAAGTCTTTTTGCACAGTTTCCTCATTCGACTGAAGTTGGTGGTCAATTGTTTGTTAACTGTGTACACATACCTTCGTATCCTCCGATGGTGATTGGATTGGGGCAAAATCATTTTGTCCTGAAAGCACGAGATTATATACTTCAAGTAAGTGGTTGTAATGATTAGCAATAATACACCAAAACGAAATGCTGGAGATCAACCACCACACATACTGGATGGCGAATGCCATAGCAGAGTAATAAAAGCGAGATTTTGGGAAGTTGGCAGAAGCAACCATACGTCCCTGAAGAACGGGATCTGAATAGTAGAACATCGAAGAGACAAACTCATATGAACAGCACTTCGGAGTAAGACGTCGGCAGTGTGATTGGCCTAGCGATTTTTGTGAACCCAATCCAATATGACGTTTAAATTCTGATTTCCCCAATATTACTGTACAACTGGTCTGTTACGGTAGCCTTTATTTTAGAGGAGTTTTCGCCGGACTATTGTCTGTCCAGTGTCTGACAATATGCTGGATCTTGCCATATAATAAATGCCGATAAATTTGGACCATGACAGATAAATCTTCGGGAAGCTAGTCATAGTGATGCTTAAAGCAGGGATTCTGTTTTGAAGGCTTTCAAGTGAACATATCATGAGTAATGCAGTTAGGCTCGCCGAACGATGCGCTGTGCTGCCAGCTAAGGGAATACGTCAAGGACAAGTTCATCCACAAAGAAGAACAAATTTGCCCGGTCCCGTTTTTGCATTAAGGGAAACACTGACCACCAGAGTGAAGAGTTTTTAAGAAGAGCGAGTCTTCTTGGACCTGATTCAACGCAGTTTCTGCAGAATTGGTCACTCCTAATAATTAAAGGTGGGGTTTGATTGCTCTTGGTACTAGCTGGTACATACGTGCTTGATAACCTCATCTGTCGTCTTCGCTGCCTTGCATGACAATCGGTCCGCGCACAATGGCAGCTTAAATCTATCGGGTGGAACCTGTTTTTCGGTTGATAGACGCTAATCGGTGCCAGTGATGTTTGTGTACGCTCAGTCAAAGTACACTTAAGGTGTTCGCAGTGAGCGAGGATGTTCATGTGTGTCCGAAGTGACGGCTGCATAATTACATTTCCTTTCGCATCGGTATGCGTTTAGGACACTGTTAAGCTTCCTGGTTGATTCCTAGGGCTGTATGCATCGGGTGCACCTGTGTACTCCACCTTCGGTCCTCCATAAAGCCGGTGTGGAAGAGAAAACTGAAGGGGATACTGGCGGCTCAGGTTGTACGATCGATTGTTGGTTTGTGTATTTAGCTGGTAAATTGGGTTACAAATCTTTTAGCACCAGTCAAGGTGAAGTATTTTGTGTCTGTGAACCGAAGAAAAGCGGTGCGGTGAGTGCGTCAGCGGAGCTGACAATATTCTGGTCAGTAGCGAAACCCCCTGGGAGATACGATGTTTACGGAAGCTCAACTCCAGAAGAACACCACCCGCCGGCAAGCTTCCACACGCCAACACATATACTTCGTCCATGAATGCTTGCCGAAATCAATTCTGCTAGGGCAGCGCACCGGTTCCCTTCACGACGAAGAGATTTATCACCCCAGTCGGTGGAGAAGCTTTTGCAGCCTAATGGCTTAGCTCAGTGAACAACCAGCTGCAAGTACCATGTACTGCACCAGTGAATCTGCTAAGAAAAAGAAGGTAAGCTATTAAGTGATTTTGACTGAGAAATAAGTGTAGCATCCAACAAGGCAAAAGCTTACGTTCGTGAATTTCTACATTTTTACTGACCGGATATCGATTTTGGACAAAAATTCGCCAATTAAGTAAGCCTATCAGAAGAGTGCATTTTATCCGAACGCAAAGTTGCGAGCCTCTTGGTGGAACAAGCTCCTCTTACTCACCAATTTTCCATGTCGAAAAACGGGACCCGTAGTCTGACGATAATTTTTTTCTTTAGGAAACTGTCAATGGTGTAACGCGCTGCGTTTTGGGAATTCTGTATCGGCCGGGAAAACCTAGGACGCACTGGACTTTCGGTATTTCGTTTCTTCGGAGCTTCCACACAATTTTTGATCAAAGCAACAGTCGAATCGGATTTGCTAAGGTGAAATGCTAACGCAATATACTATCCTTTACATGACCTCGTTTTATTAATTTTGGGGTGGCCATTTCGTTAATTAATTCGTGAAGGTTTTTAATCCGTTTACAAAGCAGTTCATCGTGTTGAGCTCGATGAAGGCACAAATAATGTTTCCAAAATAAGGGACAAAATACTTCGAAATAAGACAGGGTGCTTCAACTAAGTTGGTTAAAACCTGCCCGGATACTTGCATGGTAGTCTACGTACACATTAAGTTGACTAAAAATTTACACCGAATGCACGATTCGTAAACCTTTGTTAGCCATAATATTGCCTCACCAGTTGGCAATCAATGTAATGTATAGGGATACAATGTGTTATTTCGCTCACATATTTAGGTGGCATTTGGGTTGTTCATTCGGTCACTCTGCTCATCAGGCAAGCCAGCGACAGGACAAAGCGTCAGGCTAATTTGAATCGGTACATCATATGCGTCGCCAGTATTCTCACGGTGTAAAACAAAAAATTTAGGACGCTAAAAATTATGGGCACGAAAAGGCATGTACGACGTTTTCAATGACGTTACCAATTCACATCATTGCTGGTAAATAAATTGGAGGCCGGAACAAAGTTTGCAAATGAATTGTACTTTTACACTCCGTTTGGTTGTTGGCTTTTTCGATGTGCTGGGCAATATATATATACATATATATGGGATTACTCATAAATAACCATCTTGCTCATGGGGAGAAACACTTAGGCAGTCACTTGTGAGTCTATCATGGAAGCTGAAAAACAGCCTGTAAACAACTTTCAAGCTGGTATCCAGATACAGGAAGCGCTTTTCTCCAGCAGCTCGGAGTTGCGCACGTTGCGTGATTATGAATGATCCTGTAAATTTTTAGCTCCACCAACTTGAATGTTCACGTAAAACATTCATCAAGCAAACTGTCTCTACCATCCTAAATCACAACGGATTTTAATCTGGTCTAAAACGCTTTGAAACCAACTTACAACGTTTGTTCTCAGCAAACCTAATTCTACCCTCGTTAAAAACTTTGGAGTGGAAGAATTGTCCTTGAGGCCCATTTCCCGAGGGGCACAAACCTACACTTTATGACAGCCTCCTTTTCCCCTGTTCTTGGTGTTTCTACTGTAGATTGTGATCGCTTTCCTTCCATAGTCTTTATTCATTCGTTATGAGAAGACTGAAATTATACCCATTGATCCATAGAGCTTGATTTGTACACGTCCACACAGATTCAATTAAAGTCCGACGAATTGAGTTTGGCTGTATTAGACTACGGCTGTTATCCGTGCCGCAGGATAATGCAATAATTTTTAGCGTAACGGTGTTACTTTTCATGAAGGGAGCATCATAAGCCTGATTTAATATCCCGACTCAGTGAGGGGGACTGCTGTCTCGAAGTGATCTTGTGAAACCAGCTCACGAAATCTGGTGTATTTTCACAGTCTGTTATTGTGAATTTGCTAGGTATCTATTGCAGTAAACTTTGTTTGCATCTTTTAGACCATCTCTGTTCACTCAGCCTTAGTTCACCTCCGGGAATTTCCACCCACAAATCAAGAACCCGAGTTTTTTGCTCATGATAGAAAACATCGTAGTTCTGGTACTCTACACACCGCTACTGAAAGTGATGGTTTCTGATTCTCAGCTACTTTCTCTTCTAGTGTCACCAGACCCGTCTTTATTCCTTTTTGTTTGACACCTCTGAAAATTCACTCCCGAGTGTGTAAAATGTTCCGTTGCATGACTTGACAACATAAATGTTTTTTTAATAAATTGGGTTTGAAAACAAACACGTTAATGGAACGGGACATTTTTGGGGAAAAATACCCTCATTAACTGTATGTATTATAAAGGTCAGCTAGCTTTTAGAAAAACAAAAACTCGTAGACATTTTGAGATTACAAGACTAAATCTAGCCGGCTCATCTATCTTGTGAAATATTGTAGTTGAGTGCTGGTAGGTGTTACACATTCCGCACAATGGTAGCTTTTTGGGAACGTTCTTGTGAATACAAATCTATCATCTTTCAAACGTATCTCCAGCAGGGAAAAAAAATTCACTCTATAGAAACACACACTTGGATGTCATTTGCCTGGACTGAACCAATGCTGTAGAGAATGTTCACGTCTGCGCTTATTTTCAATGTCGTAGAAAAGAGCATTTCATGAAAAAGTAGTACTGGTCCCACATTTCTTTACTGTAGGCACTGTTACGCAACTTGATGAGACGCATTTGTCAACACGTGATGGGATTCAGGTCGACCGCTTCTGGAGATACGTCTACTAGCTAACCTCTCCTCAACTGATCGTGGTGTGCGGAGGCCTGGGGATTTTCAACTGATATTTCGTGATGTAACTAAAGCTACTTTATGGCCAACAGATAATGTACAGCTGATCCATTCATGTTGGGAACCATAATGTGTGCATACCTCAAAAGACTTCGGGAAGTTTGGAACCCACAACCTCCTGGTTGCTCGTTTGAATACTCGACCGTTCGGCAACGTGATATGGCTTCCGTCAAAGAAAGGATACAGAACCACTCATCCTTCAAAGTGTCAGCCAATCGCACTACTGATTTACCACTTGTGGTCTAATTGTGAACTATTCAAACTACTGGCCTCCAGGTTGGGGGTTCGAAACTCCCTTGGGTTTTGTAAGACGCCCAAAGCTGATGATTTCTAACAAGGATAAAAAATCTATGCGGTGCGTCTTGGATTTTCAGAATGGACTGTTTACATTTATAGGACAAAATCTCAGTCGATAACGTCCTTTCGGAAATAAACTTCTCAAAACAGAATACGGTATTCTTGGTGTATTCTATTTTTATTTGTCAGTTCCCGAGTATATGTTTTACAGTAAAAGGACAGTCAGTTTTTCGTCATCAACCAGTTGTGTTCAGCACCGAAAACGGTGAACCACAATGAAATGTTCACGTATGTGAAACAGACAACGTGCTAAATTTCCAGACGCTTACCATTACTGATTTTTTAGATTTGTTGTCATATAAGACTATCATGTCTTGAAACTTAGACCCTAGTTACAAACCTTTCAAAATTAACATCATTGGGTTTACGGGGTTCATGAGTTCCACAGAGTCATGGGATCAGGTACAGTTCTGTAATACTCCGGAGTTTATTCACGTGCACTCGACTAGTACATCAGCTCCACCAAAGTAATTTGCATAAAACCTGGAACTTTGATGTACGGTTTGAAGCACATTCAAGTGGCTAGAACTAGGACCATGTCAAATGAAACGGATGAATGATATCGCCTTATTTTGCATTTTTACGGTCAAGTGACTTTTGAAAAAAACTGGTATGTAATTCCGAATGAAGGAAGTTTGCAATCCAAAAAATTATTGGCTACAATAAATCGAGGGAAAGGAGAGTTATTTCTGTGTCATCTGTCAGCTTTCATAAAACCGATAAATAAAGGTTAGATTTAAATTGTTTTCCAGTGCAGGAATCATCGGAATCTGCTCGGTTCCTCCAGAGCTCTTAAAGGCATACAGACTGAACAAAAACTGGATCCACATCCGACGTAGGTATCGTGGTCCATTTTTGATAGGCCTATATCCATTAGGTGAACACCTTCAACTATGTGCTTTACCTCGATTGGACATCTCATCTATACGATATCAACTTCGCCCTCTCTAGACTGTTGATTAGCTTCTACATGGACTATGATCGTATCTTGCAACCCAAGTTGTTACAATTTGTCTCTTTTGCTTCTATCTATTCCGAAGTCTCATCGTGTCTTTTATCTCTTTAATTTTTTAACAACGATATATATATATACATATAGTGTTCAAAAACAGACCAAATTTACGTAAATCCACTGAGTTGTTCCTTTCTTTTGCTTTGTTGACGTTCCACCACTAGTTCACACTGTCATATTCATTGGGTTAAACCACTTAAGAAATAAATGATTGGAAAGCGCCCTTTTCACCAGTAAAGCCGATATAGCCGTGGGATTGAGGCAAACTGGGTGTAAAAACGGCAAGTGTTTTCAGTCCTGATGAGTTCCAACAGGAAGGACGCTTTGGGATGGTAGCACGTGCGAAACTAAATCTACGGCCTAATGATCACCCATGAGAATTGCGGAAAGTTAACTGAGAGTTCGTGAATAAGCGGATATCTAGCAAAGTACGGGCAAAACCAAACTGAACTTATTCAGAATGGCTTTCCGCTTTCTCTTAGATCTCAAGCAATCATCAAAATTGAAAGCATTCGTTGGCTTCCAGAAATTTGCGTCGGCTCTCCACTACAGGCTGGTTGTAAAAAATTGAGTTGCTCTGGCCCACTCACCATCGTTGAAACGCTAATGACTGGCTTAAATCAGAAGCGCACAGAAAAAGATTTTTAACAAGCCAACCCATTTATCCAAAACAACAAGAAGTTCGGAGGTTATACTTGAAACAAAACTAAAAGCTATTTAAAATGACACTGACGGATAAGATGAATGTACAGAAACTCGGTTCCCTTCTTCAACTGGGACACTTCACCTCCGCAAAACCCATTTTCTTTCTCCTGTGGTCAAATATCGTGTGGAAAAAACGCAGAATCGACGTTCCAAAAGTCCAGTGAGTTCGCCTCTCCTCTGGAATAAAACGGATGCCCAAAGTGCATGTTGCTCTGCCTTCGCGCACATCCTTGAGGTAAGTGAAACGAGGGGAACATGAATGGAGTTAATATAAGTGAATGTTGTCTTCCAAACGTCATTGAATAACCTCATTGGTACTTACCAGATAAATGAGATCCCTTGCACGTAAAGTAAAGGACTTCTCCTGTATGCCAATTCGAATAGGCGGATAGTCATTTATCATGCTGCAATCCACATAGAGTATTCCTTTCTTCAGCCGAGCGTTTCTAAACTGAGAAAACACCCGCTCCACTTGTAGTCTTGGACCAACTGTTTTAACCGCACCGGTGTCTGCAAGTGCCTGACAGGACTTGCAGATTTCAACTTCACCGACTGCAATACTGAAAAATGGGAAGCGTTAAATCTATTCGTCTATATTTTCTGCGATTATTCATCTCTAGCGATCTTGACGTCTACATATAGCAGAGAAACTCTCCATATTTTACCAGAAAGGATAAAGAATAAACAGCTCGCCATAGAAACGTCACATAAGACTTCCAAAAGACGGGAGTTTATCATCCGAAGGGTTTTTATTCAAGAGAAGCGGTATTAAATACCAGTCAGTCGTGTAAGTCATTGACCTCCAAACTTGTTAGTTGCAGCTAAATCATAACTGTGACGAATGGATTTACAGCCAAAATTATGCAAGGGGATATGCTATTCAGTACGCCCGTTTGAAATGACCACGAGTCTGCAGACAAGTTTTATCCAATCTCTGTTTCGATGTAGCTTCACCTAGCCGGGTGAGGCGGCTAAGTAAATTGGTGCCCATGTCGTCATAATTTTGTCCCTAAAATGTCGGTTCATGAGTAAGTGTCCGAGTACAACAGCTTTTGCAAAGTATAGATATTCGGAGAATCTGTTTGCAACCTAGCTGTCCATGCTGCTCAAAATGATTCTTCTCTACAACCATGGGGAATTCAGTTGGGATAATGAGTTACTTGAGTGATTTGGCACTGCCTGTGGTTTTAAAACCCGAACACAACACTATCAGAACCGAGCAATTAAAGTCCGATGACATTTCGGGGCCAATCTGTTTAAAAGGTGTGATAAACCAGCGAAAATTGGACATGGAAATTCCAGTTAGGTTTACTTCGGATACCACTGCTTTCACAAGAGACGATACAATCAGATGCTTTCAACAGAGTGGCTGTCAGTTGACAGTCACGAAGTTGGGAAGCGCTTGAATTCGATCAGGAAATGATTTCTCCAGAAAGGTTCACAAAGTATCTACCGATAATTGCTTTAATTTTACTGAAACGGATATCATCTAATCTGTGCCGCCACGTTTTTCTCCACTAAAAGCAATTTTTCCAATCCCATCGAAGGCCATAATAAAGTAAGATTTCATTAGAAAATTATAGGAATACCAGTGGAGTCCATTTTAACAAAGGTTGTAGAGTTCAGTTCTTTCTACACTTGAGACTTCCCCGACTGTCAGTTTACTCAGAGTCGACATCGCAGAATTAGAATTGCGCAAAATAAGTAAATCTCAAATGAGCGAATTTGTATTAGAATTTCAGCAATAACATACACCAGCGACACCGATTTTGTCAGCGTTCTTGGTCCTTGGTGCAACCGTGTTTACAGAAGTACCAATTTTTTTACAAAAAGCGGCTTCTTTAGCACACAATCCATGTGTTCTTCACCTCATGGTTCCTATTACTTAACAACAGACTGATACAATAGATAAACCGGATACGTAACAACTGGACAGCACTCCTCCACAGACCTGATTTGTGATGCTTCATGGTTTTCTCGAAGCAAGCCCGTCCAACATCAACATTCATACTGGATACGGTAGAGATTCAGTTTCCTACTCTTTTACGCCGGACTGATGGTAGCTGAATTCTTGAAAGCCAGTCTTCATGTGAAACAAATGTCGCACATTCGTGGGGCATTCACAAACCTGTCCACGCTTAGCATACTACAATATGGGTATACATATTGTACTAAATTCTTCAATCGTCCTTCAAAAAAATTATTGCAAACAAACACACTGCATTACGTGACCTGTCAGCCAATCAGTCTATCTAAATTTGTCTGTCCCACTGCTCAGGTATCCTTCTCTCGTAGTTAGTTAGCCTGTTAAAGTAGAAGCGTAAGAAGACCGCAGCGACCATGCCAATTAAAAGGCTACAATATGTAACAGATTCACTAGGACTGCTTAGATTATCCAGCATGTAACGAAAATCGTTTACTGGTAATCATGTCCATAGACCGAACATTTACTAAATTCGTCTGTCGCACAGGGTTACTACACGCGAGTCTGGCTAACGAGGGCTAAAGTAGAAAAATCTCAAAGGAAGTCAAAGAAAAACGTAATTGTCGGAAATTTGACACTTAGTGTGCTGAGTACGAATAAGTGGTCGATCTTGGGTTTTTTTGCTAAGCTGGGTAATTTTTGTTAACCCAAAGCTGCTTCCTACTCCGCACCCAAACAGCGCACTGATGATGTCACCTGGATCAACGACTCAACATTTGCAATAAAATTCCCCAGCTTAGCGAGCAAACCAACGGCAGTCTACGCCACCTGAGCTACAAACGTTATCCTCAATGACGAATAAATAGCTGTGATCTGACAGTTACTCATCATGTCTGCTTTCCATGTGGATACAGTGGCCTAATAAGAGACAAAAGACGTCTTGTTTTTGCACCCCCGTATATTAACTTTAAAAGGTCATTTGCATCGACATATCTGTGAAAAATTCAGAGAGGACAAAAAATTCGGCCATAAGTGTCGCTAGGCCGAAAAGGAGCGCCGAGTCAACGTTCCTCGAAAACATATTGTCTTTGGTTTCAAAAGTAGCCGAAACATATAACGCACTACTGATAAGATTGCTGCAAAATCTTTGACAGTTGACAACAGATTCAGGATGGATTCTGCCACTTAAGCTAGCTTTCCTGACCTGACCAAAAAAGACAACTCTGAAGAGGAGGTTCTTTCTTTGTGTAATGTCTCCAAAAAGAAACATTTCTAGAAATGTGCAGATATGAATCACTCACAATTTGACGGAAAATCTCCACGGCTTCGTGATTCTGACATAGGTCGGTTGGCTGTTCTGAAAATCACTCCGAATCACTCCAAACACCAAATCGCCCGCATGGTCACCTTTCGGGCTTTCAGGTTTGCTAAAATATAGGAAACTCTATTTGCCAATATTTCTTTCAGCATTGATATGATGACTATATATCAACTTTCAATAGCAGTCGACCTCCAGGTGAGTATGCCCCAAAATCGAGTTTGCGGTTCTAAACAATTAGCTAACCTGTTTACGCTACTTGAGAGAGGAACACCACGAAACACAATATAGGAGAAAAATCTTAGTTACAAATGTGATAGAATAAGTAGCATAAACAGTCGTGGCGTGCTTGGTTTAAGCAGCCGAAAAAACGGCGTATTGAATAAGAACGCAAGTGCACATAGAGCGGGCAAATCACAAGAATCTGTAGATAAATGTGCAGCTTGGAGAATCTTCCACGGTACTTGAGTTAATAGGGCACTCTTCCGTTATAGGGAAGGCCACAAGCTGGAGTCCCGTCCAAAAGTGCCTCTTCGTGCATTTTTATCGCCATCATCAAAATCCGTGTCCGTTCCACGTTAAGGAACTTGGCAAACAAGCGTTAGAATTTCGGAAACCTCAACATGACTGCAGTTTATGATTCAGTCCTTTTAAACTGCTTTGAATCGCAGAAACTCTCCGTATTTTACTCATCTTTAAACCGCACTCATTTGAAATCCTCCACAAGATGGCTGCTATGGGTTCGCTCATTAGTAGACGAAGGGTTAGGATTTTTGTTCGCACATCATGCCCAAAATAAGGGATTTGTAAGACACAGTAACGTCAGCACAAGCACATAGAAAACTGGCTCAGTGTAAACTGTGGGATGATATAAGTATATCGTTGAACTAAGCAGTATGGACGTGTAACCGACAGCAACACACAAAGATGACCCGACCTACGAATAACACGAAGATGTTTCGCTCCAGTAAGGTTTTATGCCCCGCCTCTTGTACCGGTAAACGCATTTGGGAAATTACTCAGGAATCCGTGTGATTCATACCGATTATCCTGTTCAGTAGTCTTGTTTTTTTCGCCTAACACGAGGATATCTATGAAAATCTCGATCTTAATAGCTTCAGATGATATCGGATTTTCAAACTCCATCAGCGTCAGCATATCGAGTCTAGTTAGTTGGGTTCCACACAAACTTCGGTTTCAATTACCTTTCCAACTCTCGGTCAGCTATTGCGAAGTGACGTCACAACGTGACTCTATTACGGAGGGATTGGTTCTTGTCAGGTCAGATGGTGGGGAATTTCATTACGACCCTGAGAATGATTGTAGTAACACGCTCAGAGGTAGTCTTGCTCTCTTCGTTCTAGAAAACAGTGAGTTAATGGACTTTTCGAGAACTACTTACAAGAACAACGATGAGACTCGCGAAACTGGCTGACATACGTCTGACTCATGCTCAATACGGAAGTCTAAAAGAGTCTTGTTTCAGAAAGCTTAATTCTGAAGGAAGCTAGAACCAACGCAGAAGTGTATCCTCCACGAATGACTTCCTAGTCAGTTTCGGATCAAAGACCAGCAAACACAGTGTCGTTTTTTCGCATTGATTGATTGACCACGTAGAAGTGGTCAATCAACCATGGCATAGTGGACTGTTTCAATTCCTCTGAGTTTCAAAATTCATAAGCCTACACCACGTTCAACCGATTTTCACAAAAGATTCATTCTGTGGAATTTTCACAAACGCTACGAAACTCATGCCCTTAAAGAGCGGGTTTGTGAACTTAAAAGTTATGACTGCATTCAGTAAAGGAAAATTTGTTTAGAACATACGAAGACTGATTCAACTGGAGTGAATCACGCAAATGTTTGCTCGAGGGTGTGGCTATTAAAACCATAATGTGGGCCGGTAATTATCATTTCAAATAAATTACGCATGTGTTGCAATATTCTGTTTAAAAGATAGCAACAAGAGACTCCAGCCCTAATGAAGCTTTTCAAAACCGCATGTCTTTTTTCTATCAATATTTTTATAAGTAGTTACCAACTTCAGGACTTCTTGTTGTAAAATTCATAACTGATCACCTAGTCTGTTTGCAAATGCAGTTTCAGTTAAGCATCTAGAACTGCTATTCACCTTGCCATATTTCAACCTCATGTTGCGTTATGGGTTAATTTTTTGTGTTATTCTACTGTAGACCAATCTACACAAATCCATTCAAACCCAGTGACCTCTTTGCTTTTCTTTACTGAACTCCTCTATGAGAGCGAAAGCATTGCCCTCCCTCTAGTACGCCGAAGCCGAGAAGTTAATGTGCTATGATAGTCTCCCAGAACAAAATAGTTTGCTAACATCATAAATGACGGATTAATTTGCATCATATCTCAGGCTATTTTCAGTTTCACTTTATACAATCATGGTCAAAAATGATTGTTTCTTTTTTATCGTTTTTTTGTGTCCTTCATATATTTACGTCAGCCCCAGCCGCAACAGATTCTCGATTACCGATCTAGTATTATTGTTTCCTGTGTTCCGTCCACACACTACTAGATTTTTGCAACGTGTGCACCGAACTCAGAGCCCATCGTTTACTGCTGAACAGATCTCTGACACCCAGAAAACAAAGCAAATCTTTTAGACCGGATTTCAGTTTGTTGTGAACAATCTCACGTGGGACATATTTTACCATAATGACCTCCAGTTTGTATTCGCAGATTTTTATGAACTTTACAGGACCGTCGTGTCTCAGCAACCCAGTAATAATCTCTCCAGAAATTCGTCTAACCATTAGCGTCATAATGGCCAACTGGATAGCTTCGGAATGCCAATCTCAACTCCCTCATCGTCTGTACATAGACTCAAAGAATTTTGCTGGTGGTAATTTCGACCACAGAGAAATGATTCTTTTTCGTTGGCATAACATACTAATCGTAAGATTGTTGGTTCAGTTAATGCCATGTTTTTCATAGAATCGTTTTGTGTACCAAATTCCAGCGTGGCAGTAAAAAATGGCGCGTCCCATGGATAATAAATTTTGCCAACCCTTACGTTGTTCTGAACAGAGACCAGGAATCATTTCCAGGAGATCACTGCACAAAGGTAGGTGCCCCAAATGGGACCAATAAGAATTTGTAATGGTCAGAATGCCAGTGATGACCGTAGAAGAGGCTCTTGTCACTCAAGTGAACGACTAGATTTCAATAACTGAACTCAAATAATAGCTGACTTTCAATCTTGCCCGAATCAGACAGACCAATACACGAATATATTTATTCCGGTAATCAATTTGTAAATAAATCTACCGGTCCAACTACTCACTCACTACTCAGCTTTAAGTTTTGAATGTTTACTGGGTCCTTTATGCATTCCAAGCAGCTCAGAAAATACTCTGAACTAGTTTGACAAACAAAAGTACTTCTCTCATGTGTAAGTCGGCTATCTTTTTCAGAAAGGGCCGTTTTTTGTATGGATTGATGAACACTGTCCATCTCTCATGGGGAGACACCTCAAATGTAGGGGCAGTTTTGACGTTTGACGTTAGTGTGCAGTCAAAGTAGTACATCTTGTTCGTGTGACAAACCTCGAAACTGTTACATCGATAAAAAAGGTGGCCACCCAATCCAAGAGGAGTGCAACTAATCCACTTCAGAAAAAAAGTACCTTACCCGCAAAAGCGAAAGGTGAACAGCTGCTGGTCAATTCTTCCACGCTTTGTCAACACGTTCAAAATACTTGACATAACAACTGGATTTCTGGCCCAACAACGTAGCCCAAAAACGCCGTCAGCCTTAGACATAAGGTTCCTTGGTCCGTTATAATCCAGTGTCTCCATGAAGGTGAAATTTTCAAGGACAAAGGAGCCAAGCTTCAAAATTGAGCAATAAAAACGGGGAAGTTACCTACTTTTAATGTATCCGTAACCAAAATTCCTTGTAAGGTGATCGTAACGTAGCGAGCAGTGTGAGCAATACCCTGGGTGTGACTTTGAGACGATAAACTTCGATCGTAAGCCCTTCCGAAGTTCAGCTTTTTACTCTTCGCTGCGCTTGATGGAAGCCAATTGATAGAACCGCCGGTATCGAAAATAACGGAAAAGTTTTGCGGAGGCTCGCCCATCTGTATCTGTCCCCAGTAATGTCCCTAGAAAAATGAACAACCAGTTAGCAAGTACTGTGAGAATTACACTTTTGTCAGTCCTCAACGGTAAATGAACAAACTTCCTGAATGCAAGTTAGTTATGTTTCTGTTGTCAAAGTTAAGTAGACGTACTTAGCATCGTCTGCTGCGAAGTAAGAAAAGAGGATGGCGAGAGCCAGCAGCATGGGCGTTTGGTAGCTCTTTTGATAAAGCGACGTCCAAAGCCAGGTTTTAAATGCATTACATCACCTTCGTATTGGATACTTTGAGCTAGCCAATGAGGAGAGAGTGTTTCCAAGGTGCTCACTAATGACTAAAATGTGAGTGAATATCAGGCGACCTGGAAACTTCACAAGATACGTTGGACGAAAACCCTTCGAGTGTGTTCTAACGGGTTTATAGCTAACCCAGTTACACAGCTTGGCTGATCCACAACACTGATATTCGCGGGGGGGCGTTTTGTCCACTGGACTGTAATTTGGTCAAGTAGTGATATATCCTTTACAGTTGTCGTCGAAAAATTTTGAGTAGCACTGTGAGGTGTGTTGATACCATGCCTTTCTCAAGGCTAGGTAGTTCAGACTCCACAAAAGCTCCCCTGCACTTCCATAGTCCTCCGTTTTCTAAAAGGCCACTTAGGTCAGAAAGCATCTGCACATATGATCATCTAAGTGCTTTCGATTGACAGCAAGGAAGTTCTACTGAAAAATTACCATGTCGCTGTTCTACGAATACTTCCAAAAATAAGCGTTCTCTAAACTCAGTTTCTGCACCGACATTGAGATTATGACCAGATCTGCCTGTTAAATCGCTGATCTTCTCATCCCACCGATAAAAAGTTGGTAACTCAGAAGGAAGAATAATTTACGAAGTGTGGAATCTCCATCTGAGAAGTCATTACTCCGGGAGTTAGTCAACACCTGACCACGTGATGTGAAGGATGAGTGGCGCTGTATTTAAGTGCAAATTAATTATATTCCTCATTAGCCACCCACTACCAAACGAATTAGTCTCCAGCTACTATCTGGGAGGATGAGAGTTCAGCTCCCCTTGGAGATTCCTGAAATGCGTAGTGCTGATGAAATACCTGAACTATGCCTCTTAACTTCTCGGCATTGGCTGATTACACTTAGAGAACGAAACATCAGACAATTCTGAGGTGACCGAAACAGTCATCTTTTGACTTTCATTTGATTTGCAGATATGTAACATAGGTCGTTACGGCAGAAAAGCATCACTGTTTTACAGTGATGTCATACTGTCCATGATGATGATGAGGATGATGATGATGAACATGAATCGTTTGTGAATGCTAAGGCCGTAAGGCACTTGGACTTTACTCCGCCACATAAAAAGTTCGCCCGGCTTGTCAGGCGAACAGCAACTGAGAATGGCCTTCATACTTTCGTCGTTCATTATCGTCACGTTTCGTGTTGTTGTCAAATTTCGTGTTTTCAGTCCCGCGCAGCTGGTCTTGTGAATACAGATTTTTAGGACGCACCTCTTGATTGGGTCTTCAATCGGATAAAGACTGCTTATGGGCAAAACGCTGTTGGCTCACAAGCAAATTCACTTTCAGAGAGAGACCAGAATTCAAAAGCTTGATCAGAATTTCCAATTGGCTTATGCTTTACTCATTCAAGGGATCCTAGGACCGAACTCTTTCATCTATACAGCTGATGCTGTTGCTGGATTATCACCATCATCGATAAGACCAGGGACAGTGGTGACCCACTAGCCGAACTTGGTTCCCAGCTTCCACAAATCTATGATCGACGGTACCTAGCCATGCAGTCACATTTTATAAACAGCGAAGCGTCACGTGGTCTGCGAGCAACAATTTATTTTGGTGAGTGGGAGACTAGTGGTAGTCGGATTTCCGCGGAATGCCTATCCTGAAGGAAATTTAATAATATGTCTTGTCCGAAAAACGTTTGTGAAATAGCACTAGGATGCGGTGTTATACCTCGGATCTTGATTTGAGGATGAGGCTTTCAGCTCAGAACACATACTGTGCTTCTGAACCTATTTTGCGGGTAGTCGTCAACGTATTCAGAATCCATCTTCTAAATGGTTATTCCAAATCTATTTGAGTTGGTGGATCCCTCCACTTTTCAATGCCGATTATAACTACCTTAAAACTCCAGAGGTTTCGTTACGTTTAGGAGCTTGGCTCTTTGGTGACTTATACCGACGGGGTTACAGATGAGATTCATTTGGTTAAAACTTCGCCTTCGACTAGTAACCACTAAACGAACAAAGGTGCATCCATATGCTCTTCTGTGGACGATCTTAGATGGTCTTCTCAAAAAATAATTTTAAAGGACGCCGTTCTCTATTCATTCCCCACAACAAGACACATTTTCAACTAACAGGATTTTTCATTCTCATTTGTATCTGTCGTATTAGGATAATTGGAGATCTCCGAGACTAACGTTTTCAGTTTCAAAAACGCCATGCGGAACAAACGTCGAATTGCTGCTGGATTATGTCGTATTGGCAGTTCATACTAGTCTAGGAAAAAACAACTAATACGCAGCCACAAAGCTAGTCGTTGGGATTTGTTTCAAAAGTTACAAAATGGCGCTTTGGATTATTCCACCCCCATCTATTGAACCACCGAGGCTCCCAGACTGACCAATTTCTTACTGATTACTGTGCGAAAACGACTCATCTGTATAATTCTTTGCCTTCTCCGTCCAACCACAAGAAAAGGAGGCACAAAAGAATATTATTTTAGGTAATGGCGTGCAAATGCACAGTGCAACATCCAAAATTGTTGTGGATACTGCTTGCATTGAGTGGCACACCCCAATGAGTTATCATTATTGGTTCTACTGGTTGCATACTCTTCCGGGCCTTTGAACTGGAAAACACTTCAGTGGAAGCTGAAACCTCGGATGAAGGTATCAAACCCGATCTTTATAATACCCTCGCAGTTTAAGTGGATCTACTCTGACAATTGTAACTAGTGGATTGTCAGGCCGATGCCTGTTGCCGTTCACATTGCCTCGCGCAACTATAAGTTATTATAAAAATACTTATCTACTGCTTGCGAGTGAACAACCAGTGGCCCCTTGCCTTTCTGAGTGTTTTAGAACAATAAACACTGAAGAAAATGGACATTTTTAATCAATTCTAGTTGCTCAGACCAAAGAAATGCCCGATATAGTTAATCCACCGAGCCTAATTTTAAGGGGCAGCAAAATAATACTCCAAGAAGAGACGGAGAATGGGCAGATACCGGGAAACCTAGAGGTGACAGTCAAAATTAAAAGGCTGCAGAAAATGACAACAAAATGCAAAGCAGGCTTTCTATTATAAAGCAGTATGAGGGTGACTGAATTGAAATGTCTTCTTAAAACGCGGCTGATACCGTGTCCTCTTAATTCCAATTTTCAGCTGTTCGCTGACTGGGGTGATCAAGTTAACCAAGGCCTCAGTTAACACATCTTTCACTCGAATGTTATAGAAAACTTCAGTGAAGAAATCCACTTCTGTAACCTAGAACAATATAAGATTGTAAGTGTTTCTGCGTCCGGTTGCTTGATTTGTATCCAAATGGTCATAGTTTTAACAGTCTTTTAACCTATTTGGTGCTCCTGTAACAGATAGTCGAACCGAATTAAGAAAGCATTGCACTTAAGTCCCACTTCTTTTTGGATACTTTCAGCAGATACTGTACCAAAATATGCTTCGCCTCTCTAAGGTAACCGTGAGACCTTCTGCAGAACAGGAGAGCTGTTTAGGTTCCACAACTACTCATGAGTAATCTGAAAAAATCGTCCCTGACTAACCGGGACATTCTGGTAGACTGCTTGACCTATTGACGTTAACATATTATATACTTGACTTATCGGGTAGCTTATTCTGTTGACCCGGTAATGTTTTGCAAACGATTTATCATCAAGTGATGTGACATCAATGTATGTTTGGGTGGTGTTTCGTCGTGTGAACCGTGTGAGCCGAAACGTTCGCAAAACGGTCGTCAGCACAGTTAGAGAACAACTCAGCGATCAACACTATCTGATCTACCAATTTGCTGGAATGCGGTTCGAGGCACTAGAACATCCAGGCATCTCAAGCAAGCGTGAACATAATCGTCTGCTCAACAGTGACAGTAGTTTTGGTGCGTCTAGCTTGTTCTGGTCTCCTATTGTTGGCCCTGCTGCCATGCGATTCGCAGGTCTGAGGTTAAACTTCCGAGGATGTATGCTTCTGACTGGCTACAATGGCAATGAAAATGCAGTCCCGCTCTCCTCTTCTCCCGTATGGACTGGTGAGAAAGACGAAAGGAGACAAAAGGAGATTGGTCCAGACATGAGTGATATGCATACAGTTCCCAAATAAGTTTTAGTTTTTACGAGGTTTACTTATCAAAATAATTTAGTAAGCATAGCAACTGAAATGAGTGTAAACTTGGTCTTGCCAAACCTTGCAAACGTAGTAGTAGTCGACGGTTTCCAGAAGTCATATTTTTGTTAGACTTGATTTTCAGTCACACATGTGAATGTCACTAAAACTTAGGTGATATTGAGACACACCTGATTGCCCAGCATTGAGATGTGCAAGGACTGCTTATAAACGAGCTAGTTAATGTCAACCACTCGACAGATATTTTTCAGTGAAGCCAAACTATGTAAAAAAAAAGCCGAGAAGCACTGTACAGGAGTTTCATCCTTCTTGCAGATATTCAGTAGTGAGCCCTTCACGAAACTCTCACAATTTCGAACCGCGACCTTTCGGCCAGTGATTTAACACTGAACCGTCTGGGTATAAGTGGTTGATCAGCAGTGTCATTAGCTCTTTTTAGACGGGACATAGCGCCGCCCATCCTTCAATAATCGGAACCGTGTTACTAGGTTGCCTCACTTCTTAATTGACGACTTCTTAGAAGAAAGTTTCACACATACAGTGAAAGTATCCTTCCTCTGAGCCGCTTATTGTTTCATGGTGATGGTAGGAGATTTGATGTTCAGTAAAAACTTCGTCCTGTCAATGAACTCAGTCTACGCTGAAAAAAGAGAAGCACTGCATAACTGTTTCGTCCTTGTTGGGAAGCGTCATAACTGCGCATCCCACGAAACTCGGAGACTTTCGTCAATGTGAAATGACTTTTGCTTCTGAAATTGTAAATTTGACTGACCAGAAATCTGGGTTATCGATATTGAGGTTCGTAAAGCCTGATGCTAATTAAATTTCGCCTGGTGATATACGGCTGACAGGCGTTGTTCTCCAAAAAATCACTACTGTTAGTATAGTTATTCACGAGGAAATGTCTTACTCGAACAAAGTAAAACAAATCCCCGCAGAAGGTTTTCGGTAAAATTTCGCTCCGCTACACCAAACTCTTGATCATTTTTGACAGTAAGGGGCAGCAGAAATTCCGGTTGGTTGCACTAAAGCACGACTTGACGTTCACGGGTGATAAATACACCCGGATAGTTCAAGAAGACTCCTTAAGCCGTTGCTGTGCATTTGCATTTTGCGTGTTTAAGTCCGGTGATAAATACCCGTTTCCGTCCAGGAGCTTAGCTACTGATCTTTTTGAGTGGGTATGATTTATTATTATGAAAACACGGAGGGATGAGGTTTTTTATAACTGGTTTAGGAATCATATCAAGCTGGTGTGATTGCTTGCAAAGAAAACGTGTCACGCTTGTGGATTGTACTTTTGACCGTATTTTGTACCTTCTAATAGTATGGGACAGCGTTTTGAGTTGGCTTTGTCCATCGTGAATTCATGATATTTACTTGTTTAACGCTTAATCGTCGTAGCGAAAAGTTGAGTGTCGCATGGAGGTTCACATCGGATATTCTGTAAATCTACGCAAGCACCAAAACCAAAAAAGGGACATATCAAAGGAGAAAGAACATGTCCGTGTATGAGAAAAAAACAGTGAATAGAGTGCAAAATGAAAGGGGATATAATTTCAAAGAGTCACGAATTCACAGATTCACGGATTGATACACAGGATTGAGGCTTTCGCCCAAAAATCCCGGGTCGGTTTTGTTCTTGTCGTTCAGCGACTGTCGTTCACCTGAAAGACACAAGTGATAAAAGGGTGTAGCACTGCTCTTTAATTTCTCAGCTCGGGGCAGTATGCTCGCCCACGCGAGGACTGGCATAAATGTGTTAAATAGTGTTTTGAACTGGGTTCAAGAAGGAGTGTGGACAACCGCCTGAGGAAGGTCATTCCACGCAGCAACTATCCGAAATGAGAAAAAATTTTGCCTAATGAAGGTGTGCGCTCTGAGCTTAAAAATCTTCTTACCATGTCCCCGCCGTGTGTTTGCTGGGTCAACGGTGAAAAACCTGTTGGCCAAGCCTTGTTCAAACAGGGCGTAAGTAAGAATCAGGTCCCCTTGGAGGCGGCGATACTCCAGGGAAAAGAGGTCAAGCACCGCGAGACGCGTTTCGTAGTCCACGGGTTTGAGGCCGGCAACTATTTTCGTAGCAGCTCGCTGGACACGCTCAATCAGGGTTAGGTCTATCGTGCGTCCTGAGTAGACAACTCGATTGGCATATTCAAGGAGTCAAAAAGTGGAAAACGGTTAGAGTGCAGTTTAATAGAATAATAATGGGTTTTTGCCCGCGGTGTTCGGAAATTTATATCCCGACATAAACGGCGAGCTGGGAGTGTTTCGGTAAATCACCGTTCCGGAAGAAAAGCGAGTCGTTCACTCTACACGTACCATATTAACATGGAGATTGTCACGGACACTTTCTTAAATCTGTTCTAAGTATGGTGATTCGTCCGTCTATCCGCAATCTGACCCGCTCAACCATGTTTTTATGGATTCCGTCATCAAGGTATTAGCTGAGCTACGATAAATTCACCGGTCACCCTTCCACTTCATTTCATGTAGAAGCACTTAATGCACGAGGTGAACGACTTTTGCCATAGCTTCGGCATGAAAAAAGACTTGCTCGAAAGTAAGCTGAATGGAGGTCTGGGTCTGAAGAAATTGGTCAAAAAGCGGATCAACACCCCGAATCGAATATACGTGCAAAAACTCTTTAAAGACGAGATATTGAGTACCTTGAAGTAGTTTTTTATAGCAGTT
This sequence comes from Clonorchis sinensis, assembly GCA_003604175.2. Lineage (NCBI taxonomy): Eukaryota > Metazoa > Platyhelminthes > Trematoda > Opisthorchiida > Opisthorchiidae > Clonorchis > Clonorchis sinensis. The sequence continues at coordinate 15,342,949 of CM030371.1, forward strand.
TCAAACATCGTTTTTGTTGAGAGTGACCTGAACAGTTTCATAAGCGGCTTCCCTAGAACAGCTCGTTAATCTACCGTTCTTATTTGCTTTGAAGAATCGAGCCTTAAAGCCAAAACTACGATAGTTCTGTGCACCAGCAATTCACCAAACTCAAGAATGGATCTGACCTCCTGCTACTTATTTTGCTCAAAATCTGCATGGTGCTCCCAAAGAACCAGCGTCTGCCTTTTTCACCTTGTGTCTAACTGCTGGAATAGTCTCTAATTGTTGTACAGGAGTGAGGATTACTCCGGTACCTAAAATGTTCGTACGTTTTAGAGATTGGTATTAAGTGAAAGAATCTCCATACCACCGGCTGACCCGTATTATGTTGCATACCTTGTCTGATATTGGATGAACTCACTTGCCTAATACAATTGATCGTCTCCTCAATCGATTCTGATAACAACGTGGATCGGATGGTTTCCTGGACTGCAACAGTGCTACTGGCACCGACGATCGAAGTGTATTGCTGCAGGTTACCTTCGAGGATGATGGTAGGGACAGTCTGGTCCGGCTTTTTACAGACCGGAATAAGCTCATGGGTCTGGGTGGACAAAGCTTCTGAATTCTTCCGACGCATACCATCGTTCTCCAGGGGCACCATTTCCTCTCCAGTTTTCCTCCCATTTTATGTCGGTTGCATGTTAGTTCCTGATTTTTTCCATCGGTGCAAACGTGCCGAAGATGTAGTGCTTAGCTTCACGTTCAATGTGGTAAACATAGTGCAAATCTACAGACCACACTTACTGAATTTATTGCACTCAAATGGAGATCCCACAATCCTTAAGTACCACTCAGCTTTAAAACTTCATGATGTATGGTTCGCGCTCGTTCAACGTCTTACAAAGTATCCCACGGTAAAATACTTGAAACCAATCAGCTGAAGCAACCTCAGGTGGTTTTTTCATGTTCAGTTCACTTTTACCAAGTTTCAAAAGCTGGCCTTTTACATTTTTAGACTACGAGCGCTAAAAGCGCCTACAACATCTTCATAAAGTTTTTCCGTTAGTTTCTCTTCACGAGGGGTTCAACCCTCTTCTGTTGCATTTCTCGGACTAGTTGAAAAATCTTTTGCCCATATATTCGATCCCTGTGGCACGTTCTTACTAACTGGCTGCTCAACAGAAGTAAACCCAAATTATTTTAGGCGAAACTATGGGGTTTTCGGAGTTGCGACTTTAACGAAGAGTTCATCTAATCCCATTGGATGCTTCCGTAATATGTCCCTTATAGCATTTTTTTTAATTTAGCGAAATTTCAAGAGCACCGACAGTTAACGATTCGCATTTCATAACCTGTTAACGAGATAAAGCACAAGATCACACTTGAGCACATTGTAGCAATTTGAGGTGTTCTTTACAAGTGAGATAAAATTCACAGAATACTCATTTCAAATTCTACCTAGAAAAATAGCGAAATAACGTTTGCATGGGTAAGACCTCCCAAAAGTAACAAATTAGATGAGTTTGTTCAGTGAATATCGCCAAAACAAAATACTCTGGGAAGCTGGCCTCCCGTTCAATATATAAATGAAAATGAATTTGAGGCAACTTGATGTAGTGATGATACTATGCACCTTGGTGGATGATCTTCACCTCTGATATGCTCAACTAGTCTGTGCACAGCAATACGAAATAACTGCATGTTGATAAACAACCCAACAATATCTCTCCCACTGGAAATAATCGCGCTCCCTAGTTATAATAATTATTATTATCGTTAAGCGCTAGCATCTTCCCGGTGCCTAGCTGACATAGGACACGAAGGACACCAGAGGGCTGAGATACTGCCAGGTTCCCCAAGCCCAGACAGGGGAAGCCGAGAGCCAGAGTACGGGGTCAGTCCATAAACATTCCGGTCAGTTAATTAGAGCCATCTCGCTCTTTAGTTACAATACGTCATCAAGACTAATTAGACTGGCCGAAAATAAAGACAAACATTGCCGGTCATCATGGTAACAGTACGCGTTGTCGTCTACCATGGATAATTATTCTAATTGATGGGACCATGTCGAGGTGTGACGCTGAAAATGAGGTCTTAGTTTTGATCGGTAACCTAGTCCCTCTATGCCAATAACTATTCGCGTTGTCACTTATCTTTGCCACTCACACCAATCACAAGCCAGTGTCTATGCCGTCCGACGAACATCATGCCTTGACTGTACGTGATAGTCTAATCTAACTGCCAATGACCCTCTGATACTCATAGCTGTATGAGTTGCAGCTGCAACTGCTAGGCCTGTGTCTATGTGCGACGCTAGTAATGAGGCCTCAGCTATACACAGTAATCTGATCCAATGGCCAAAGACGTCTCTTCTTACTCATGGCTCTACCTGATGTCCAGCTCCTTGGCTACTTATAGTAACTGTCTGGCCCGTACATATGCACGTGGCCGTTAATGAGGCTCAAGCTACACATATTAAGCTAATCCAACCATCAGCAAAGGTTCTTCATACACATACATGTTCGCGTTGTTGCTCGCCCTGGCTACTTATATGATAATAAATTAGAATAGACTTGGGCCCTAGGATCCCAGGACCGTATGCGTCCACAAAAGTGCACCTGCTGATACAGCCGTAGCGAATATCTAGTAGGTGGGCAGGTATTTGCTCTCAAAGCTGCTCATTAGGGGATTAAATCCCAACTTCACTCCACTTCTGCTTCCCGATACCGATACAATATAGCTTATTAGAATCGACAACTCCATCATGCTCATCGTAGCTTGTAATCATCCCATAATCGACCGCAGTAACAGTCTCACCAACTAAGGGCTCCGTTCTGGGAAACAGATCAGCTGGCACGCTTGCGTCTGTAAAGCGACACTTATGTGGTATTCAGCACCCGATTTTGTAAAAAAAGGTTTTACATCATGGACAAACGTAACGTCGTTACTTCAGGTTATCGTGAGGATTTATTTTATGTCCGTTATATAGATTTGGGTCCTATCCAACTCATCGTTTATGCAAAAGTATTGCAACCCATCGTCACTTCCGCTTCTACAATATAACAGTCAAACCTGACACAATCCAACTGTTTTGGTAATGATGGTGACCTAGCTGTCTACTGTAAGTTTAATGGTGTCTCATTGCCCATGAACAAATATCCTTCAACACAAAACCAAGTAACGTACACCGCCACAATACCACTACACCCGCTTTGTTTTCCAAATGGTTGATTAACTTAGCCTCTCCATAATGCACTCCCTCAGTGCGCCTTGCCTGCACATCCAAATAGTCCTATCTGATAAGCCTATTCGGCCTAAGCAATGCACCTTCTGGTGCTTACAAAGGTCTTCAATGGAAGTCTCCGTTGCACAACCAAGAATCGCTTTCTAATTGTCTCGTTACGGATTCACCGACACCGACTCACAATAGCTGTGGTTCTAAGACAACGGTTAAAAAGCACCTGAAGACGTCTCAGTTCCGCTGATAGAGCAAAGCAAGCCTCAGATCCATAAAACAAAACATTCCATACTGCAGTTCGATACACACGTCCCTTAAGATTCACGGATATACCACTTCGACGTCACAGATGCCTCAGATTGGTAAACGGGACCTAAGTCTTGCAGCTTCGTGCCTTGACCTCATCTGTCCCACTACAATCGGAACTAACTCAAATTCTAATGATCATAAAATGCTCCAAAAACTCGTATGCCTCTCCATGGACTGTAGGTGGAGGTTTCAGTGACAGCATCACCTTGCACTTTGTGGATGGACTTGCACTTCCTAAATTGCGCGCAAATGAGGTAACTCGAAGCGCGCAGGGACAACAGATCAGAGAAAAACCAGAGATGTCCGTTGATTTTGGGTTTTCGTGCGCTGAAGTTAAATCGGAATGGCGCATTTACCCCCTAAAATAGCGTGAAGTTTTGCAAAACGACTCATGTCTGAGGTCTCATATCGCGTGTATTTATTGCGTCCGTTAGCATTTTAGCACGGACATCAATGGATTTTTGGATTCATGGGAGGAATTTTCGAGATATATGCTGCAACCATGGCAAGCCCAGGCCAGTGGTACAGGCATCTAACAAAGCACCTTCCGCCTTAGTTTTCTCTTATCTCGATTGCAGAAGGCGGGTTGAGGTTCAGCATATGGTAGGAATATATTTGGGGAGAGGTCATGGAGCTTAACTGAGAGGTGCCACTCGTGAGGTCTTTGGCATCGTCCGGGAGACAGGGTGCGCAAGGATCGTACGTGAACATAATAAGTTCTTTGTATTCTTAAAATTCCGCATGTGTATACGCATGAGAGTATACGGACAGCTCTCCAAATTTCCCCTACACAAAGCGGTATATATCAGAGGTGCCCGACTTCTCATTGATACATTTTATGATCGACGGGATACTGAAACGAACGTTGTAAGGCCTTCAAAATGCCATTATTCAAATAGCCTCTGACGAACAGTTTATCGGCCTGAAATATACAGACGAAATCGTTGTCATCTTCAAAGAGAAGAGGCCGTAGGCGTTTTTGGATAAACCCAAAATAGCCTTCCCGTTCTTTGGTAATCACTTTGCACCCACAAACAATAAAGACCTGCTCCTGGACATGCAGGCCCTGAACACGCCACATGAAATCCAGGGAGATGCACTCGAAGTTGTGTAGCGGTTTGTGTACCTTTGGAAGATGTATTAGTCCTGATTGTAGTGTGGCAAATGAGGCCAGCGCAGGAATCTGCAATGCTCGGGTCGCGTTTGCCAACCTTCGACACCTATGGCGTCAAAGTGACATATCTCTGAATCTCAAGGGACGTGTATATCAGCCTACACAGCTGGTTGTTTAATTGTATGGCTGTTGGACTTGGCCTCTTCAAACAGCGGAGCAGAGACGTCTTCAGGTGTTCGATAGCCGTTGTTTCGGAGCCGAAGCTTGTGTGGGTTGGTGTCGCCGAATCCGTAACTAGGCAACTAGAAAATGCGCCTTCGGGTGTGCAATGGGGACTATTTTGAAGAAGCTGTCCAGCATACGAAGTTGCGTTGATTAGGTCGTGTATTGCAGACGCCGACCCATCGTTTGCCGAAGACTGTGCTGTTTTTCGTGCCCGGATTATAGTGTCGGAAGCAGAAATGTTGTCAGAGGTGTATGAAATGGCTTAGAAGGATTTGTGTACTGTCAGTGCTACTCGCCTTCCAGAATGAGGACCACAAGATCCATACCGCGCCCGGTGGGCGGCGTTGCAAGTTATGGCTGCTACTCGACGTCATCGGCATTCTTGTTGTCAATTTCCATCCAGATTGCCTGAATGAGTGTCTGGAAGAGGAGTTGCGTGAGGCCTAAACCTATGTGATATGCACTGAATACAGCCTGAAATTAGCCTGTAATAGCAAGCAGCTTCCAACGTGGTATGTCTGAGATGTGGAAGCGTTTTTATATATTACTGGATGCTGAAGGTCACTAAGATGTCGGTGTTCACACGTAATCACGTCAGATGAACGGTTTCCCAAAATAAAGCTCCTTGTTATTGAAACTGCTACTGCGGATGAGTGTGGAATGGTTAAAAGTCAAGTGGAAGGCGACGGAGTTTTGATTTTATTAGGCTACATGTTATCGGTATTAGGAAGCAGAAGTCTAGTTAGGTTTGAATATAATGCTCTAAATCAGCAGCTTCGACAACGAGGATTAGCCCACTCAACAGACCTCCATCACGACTGCAGCCATGGGTGCACGTATGAGGACCAATGCGGTCCTTGAGTTCTAGGGTCCAAATCTATACCAACTGGTCTTGTGATTGAATATATATGGTTTCTTTAGCTTTGACTTCGCTGCTTCCGTAAACGCATACGATGACTGAATCCCGCTATCGAATTAGCTGTGTACACACGGCTCCCTCATTATCGCCGCTAGGACCAATTGAGCAAGCAGTCAGTTTACGTTTATAGCAGTAAGGCTTCAGCTCCGGCGCGGGCACCGACTGTAGACAAAGGGATTTATAAAACAATTGGTGAGTTAGTCACTATGACTCTGTTTAATAACGTGTTTTCAATGATATTGCGGATGATGTACACAAGTGGCATTTGACTGTACATTTTTCCTTCCAGTAACCCCGTCGGGTGAAAGCAGCTTCCTGAAAACGAGAACTGAATTGACTACGCATTACGCTTTTACCGATGCAACAAATAACTGGAAGCATAGTTCGTCAGCGGTAGTCGTATATTTTTCAGGAACGGACTTAGAAGACGGACGACTTGTAGAGGTTTGGAGGGCCGTTTTTGTTCGTTGGATTCGGCTATTATGTATACTTGGGTCCTCATACTCAGGTGGTTGTATGAGTTTAGGCCCGACAATTTTCATAAGAAGCCAAGATGAGGGACGACACGGACACTTATGGGTACAACGGGCCCTCGTTGGTCATTTTTAGTTTACCGTGCATAGTTGAGGCCTCATGATCAGCGCCACACGTGGAGATGGGCCTAGCAGTCACGGTAAGTAGCCGAGGTGAGCGACAACGCGTAAAGTTATGAATAAGGGGAGCTCGTCGTTGGCAGTTAGAACAGGCTACCACGTACAGCTGATGCCTCGTATTCATTGGCCGGCATAGACACTGGTCTGGCGATTACGATGAGTAGCAAGGAGTAGCGACAACGCGTACAGTTATGTTTATGACGGGCCGTCGACGACCGTTAGGTTAGGTTATCACGTACAGTTAAGACCTCGTATCCCTCGGCTCGGTGTTTACCATGAGCAGCAAAGTTAAGCGACGACGCCTACTGTTATGGGCATGAAGGACCGTCGTCGGCCATTTCATTGGATTATCGTGCGTAGCTAGACCTCATAAGCAGCGCCATACATAGGCACAGACCTAGCATTTACGATAAGTAGCCAAGACAGACTACCACACGTGCTGTTATCAAGATGACCGGCGTTGATCGGCCTTTTCCAATAATTTAGTTGCGCTTGATGATGTATTCTAAATAAGAAGAGCGATTATTCCAGTAGGAGGGATATTAGTGTGTCGTTAAATAACAGGATCGAGGCTTTCGCCCAAGATTCCCGGGTCGGTTTTGTTTTTGTCGCTCAGCGGCTGTTTATCATCTGCACTTTAGTCGGCTGAACAAATTCATTTTACGCATGCGGACGGCAGTCCACTATTTTCCTGGATGGAATTTTCATTATATAGTCTGTAGATGTTACCTCATTCTTACGGAACATCAAAAACGCCAAAATATGCTGAAGTGCGATTTCGTAAATCGGCAATGAAAGGCGAGTCGCTGATGGCCGTGACCTTTAATTGCGCTCACCTAGATGAAATGCTATGATTGGCATACCACAAAAAAGTGTAAACGGATTGGACTAACTCTCTGCAAAATTCGCAACTTCGGAAACCATAGAGTTTCGGCGAAAATAATTCGGGTGTGCTTCTAGTGAGCGGACCCACCAGCTGTCGGCCCTTGGCCGCACACTGCTCTTAGCTGCGAAACCATTGCGGGTGGAATAAAACTTTTAGGCCAGAATGTTGCATTTTGTTACGTATTTGCTCAAACTAAAACCACTCTAACCTACTTCGATATTTTTGCTACCCACCAAAGTTCATTGTCCGCTAAGCAATCATACATCTGGTGGAACACTTTCCTAGAACCACTGGGACTCCGGAATAGCTAAAGGGGGATCGAAAGTTTGGGCTTGTATTTGGAAATCAGTTGCCTATTTGGTTTAGTCCCTCAGGGACACATTGCAGCTTTCGAAAGTGCAATTCCATTGTGCGAATACTGAGCGCCCTTACAAACCAATAGTCATGAAGGGACTTGGAATACCGCACCTGATCTTAACCAATCAGAGCTTACCTAATTTTGCGCGTGGACGATTCGCCACGCACCCGTCCAATTGGTAAGGTAGTGGTTGATGGTTTCGGATGACTCGACCCCGGGCATTTCTGTTGCATTTTTCGGCTGTTAGTTCCACCAACGCTCATCCAGTTGATCGGACCCACTGGACTCAGCTCCAGCCACTTATTATGCTTATCGCCCGGCAGCTGCAGACCGATTAGCCTCATTGGCATACCGTGCAAATTAATGGAACGCATTCTGAATAGAAATGAGAAATCAAAAGTTTGTGGTAATAGTGATAGTCAAGCGGGCCATCTTAACTAACCTGAGTACCAACGACTTCATATCTCTGGGTCAACACGAATTCCTACCGGAACGTTCTTGCGTGACAATCATGCAGGTACTTATGGACAGCTTAACCCAAGCCAAAGACAAATGCTCATATCGCATGCCATATTTTCCGACTTCTTCCGACTCAGAGTCTTGGACGTCTCGTTGATGAAAAAACGCTAGAGTCTTATGCGGTTCAAGGAGAAAGTTTTAGGTCGAATCAAGACTTTCGTGCCAGATAGAACATTCTGAGTGGGAGTATGGTCGACCTGCTCTTCTTCGGCCTCGGGCTGCATTGGATTTTCTTAAGGCTTCGTTCTGGGACCACTGCTGTTCCTGATCTACGTCAGCGACGCGAGATATCTCAGGTGGGCTTTCACGTCTATATCTACTTGTTGCGGAGGGAATAAAATTTTGGAGTTCCAACTTCAAGCCCCCCAGATTGATGCCGACGCTGCAACGCAGTGGTCACTGGACGGGTACCTTCCTCTGAATGACGGAGAGTGCTACCATGTGTCGTTCAAGGGAGGCCCAGTTAACGCCCTCGTGCATCGTAAGAATAGGCCAGAAGGCATTACGAAGATAAATACCGAAAAGGATTTAGGTATCTGGCTCTCGTCAAAAATACTCTTCCCATTCCAGCATGAAGTGTTGGCGCAGAAGGCATTGGTCGTCCTTCGGACGACGCATACCCTCCGTATTACTCGCATGAACTTCCACATTCTCTATGGGGCTAACGTCGGATCGCTTCTTGAACATGCCAACCAAGTTGTCTACTGAGGAGAACGCAAGGACGTGGCCCATATTGAACGTGGCCAACGAGCTGCTACGAAAATGGTTACCGGCTTCAAATCGGCTGGTTATGAAACGCGTCCCGGAGTGCTTGACTTGCCTCTGGAGTATCTTCGCTTCCGAGGCATCGCATCGTTCAGCTGTAGCACCCTTTCGGTGCCTAGCTGCCATGCCACCCGAAGGAAGCACGAGAGCTGGGATACTGCCAGGTTGCCCAAGCCTAGACAGGGGAAGTCGAGATTCAGAGGCAGGGTTCGAACCACGGACCTTCCGATCAGTACGCTCGCGCTCTAACCGCTGAGCTATCTCGCTTCCGAGGAGACCTTATACTTACTTATGACGTGTTTAAACAATGTTTAGCTAACCGGTTTTTCACCGTTGACCCAACTAACACATGGCGGGGACATGGTAAGAAGATCTTTAAGCTCAAAGCGCATACCTTTATTAGGCAACAGTTTTCCTCATTTCGGGTAATTGGTGCGTAGTGTAATCTTCCTCTGATGGTTGTTCACGCTGCATCTAGTACCCGGTTCAAAGCACCTCTAGATGCTTTTTATGTAAGTCCTCCCGCTGGGAACTTACAGGGCGGTGCTACACCCTTTTTTGTTTGTGCCCTTCAGGTGAACAGAAGTTGCTGAACGATAAGACTAAACCCGACCCCGGTAGCTTGGACGAAGCCTCAATCCTGTGTATCGATCCGTGAATCCGTGGTCCTGCACTGAGGGCCTTCCAATCTCATTCGCTTTTTCAGTGCTCCAGTACTCTGTCATTTGCTATCTTCTTGATTATCAGACGCCCGAGGGATCTGTACGAATCGTTTTGGTCGCTAATTGCTGATACACTTTTATGACGTTGATAGCGACTATTGCTCTTGGCGAGATACAACTAGATATCGCCAAGACTCGGTAGCCCCGAACCCTAGCCTTATGCTTGCTGGTGAACCGATTGAGGTAGTAGACAAATTCGTTTACCTGGGCAGCTGTATCAGTCCCGGTGGTCTCGCGAAAGATGATATTTCCATCCGAATTAGGAAGGCCAGAGCAGCTTTTGTGAACCTGCGTCACCTGTGGCGTAGGCGTGACATCAGCCTATCCGTCAAGGGTCGAGTTTACAATGCTGCGGTGCGCTCCTTATTACTGTACGGATCAGAAACCTGGCCGCTGTGCGCCGAGGACGTCAAAAGACTTTCAGTGTTTGACCATCGATGTCTTCGGAGCATTGCCCGGATCTGGTGGGAACACCGGATCAGCAATGCTGAAGTACGTCGAATGGTATTCGGGAGAAATAACTCACCATCGATAGATGGACTGATCACACTGCATAGGCTGCGCTGGCTTGGCCACGTGCTGAACTGTTCAGCTGTAACACCCTTTCGGTGCCTAACTGCCATGCTACTCGAGGGAAGCACGAGGGCTGGGATACTGCCAGGTTGCCCAAGCCTAGACAGGGGAAAGTCGAGAGGCACAGGTCGGGTTCGAATCACGGACCGTTCGGTCAGTAAATTCGCGCTCTAACCACTTGAGCCATCTCGCCCCATCTCGTGCTGCGTATGCCAGTCGACCGACTTCCTCGAAGGGTTCTTTTCGTACAACCACGTGAAGGGTGGAAACGAGCCAGAGGCGGTCAAACAATGACTTGGCAGCGAAGTATAAATGCCATTACCAGCAAACTGAGCTGCGCTGGTCACTGCCGTCTTCCTGGATGGGGACCCCGAGACGGGCCACATCAATGGTCAGAGGCATCGTCAGATATGGCCCAGTCGCGCCCTCAATGGCGCTCATGCATCCAAGCTATTGCTTTTAATGCATAGCTCCTTCCTCAATCCCTCCAATTAACAGTCCACTGACAATGGTGTATTTACGCACCAATTTATCAGCTTCCGCCTCCAATGCGCAGCTACCTACCTCATCTTCCCAAATCATCGGTGAACGAAACTGTGACAGCTACGACCACTGTACGACAAGTACACGGTTCTTACAGCTGAAACTTGATGATTGATGATTGGCTAGATATCGTCAACAACAATAGTATTGCACAGTAGTGTGCATTCGGTGAATGTTAATTGCTCAGCCAGACAGTCTTCTACTCATATGATCTATACCAGTGCATTTCCATTAGCCTTTAAATCGTGGTAACTCTCTGCTTTTATGCTACAGAAACCAGTTGACGGACTGAACATTAAAGAGCAGTTTAATTGGCCTGTTTCAACGTTGTCTTTAGGAACAATCCAGCGACCCTGAATGGAACGTCGACGCCAGTCTCCATCAACTACAGAAACCCAGCATGAAATAGCACTAATACAGCGCGACAATACACCTGGCCCTAATGGTCTGTACCCCACAACTTTCAGAAGTGATGAAATCCTGGTAAAGAGTCTAACGACCCTACTGTGGAAGATCTGGAACGAAAACAGAATGACAAAGAGATAGCGTGCCTTCACAGTGCTCCAGATCTTCAAAAAAAGACGCAGTAAAGCCTTGCGCAAACCGTCATGGCTTCAACCTGGTATACGTGGCATACGTGGTATACACTTGCATTATCTTGATCAGGTTGACCGATTGTCGCAAGAAATAAACTCTTAAAAATGTAGCTGTCTCCACCCTGACCGCGAATGTATCGACAATATTTTTGTCTTGAGACAAGCTTTTGAACAGTGCCACTCTTGGAGGCCCGACGCTGGTCGTTTCTCTTTGATCTGAAAGCTGCTCTTGGTCCTGTCAGTTGTCAGAAACTTTGGTGGTCTGGTGGTCCGTCTAGGCTTGGGCAACTTGGCAGTATCCCAGCCTTCGTGCCTCCGACTGGCATTGCACTTAGGCACCGAAAGGGTGTTACAGCTGAACGGTTGTCAATTATCTTATCCCGTATGATCACACTGTATATCAACTTCTGTGGATGCCTATGGGTGTCATCATTGTCATCGCCTACGGGTATACAGCAAGCTTTTACCTGAGTCCACGGTGTCAGCTGGTGTAATTCAAGGTTCCACTCTCATCCTTCCTATTGCACTTTGTTGGTAACGCGCTGCTTGAAATTTATCTGCCTCTGAAACGTCTGGGCTTGAGAGGCCTCCTTATCGTTCGCTGGCACACATTAGGTATGCGGACGATATTGCTCCCCTTTGATCAGATTCATGTAAAATGCGAATCATTTTAAATAACCTAAATGATTCTGCCGCCCGGTTTGGCATGCGTTTCACATCCGTTAAGTTTAAAGTGCTGCTACAGGACTTGATTGGATCAAACCCAAACCTCATGCTTGCAGACGAGCCAATCGACGTGGTAGGTAAGTTTGTTTACCTTGGCAGTTGTCAGTTCCGATGGACTGGCTGGAGACAAGGTTACTTCTCGAATCGTGAAGATTGAGGTGGTTCTTGCCAACCTCCAACACCTATAGTGCTGGCGTGACGTCAGTTTATCTGTCGTAGACGGTGTACACTGCGTTGGTGCGATCCATAGTGGATCAGAAACACGTTCTCCACACCTAGCTGCCTGTGTTCAACCATCGGTGTCTCCTAAGCACTGACCAGATCTAGTGGGAACATCGGGTTAGCAATGCTGAGGTATTCCAGATGGGTTTAGGGAAAAGCATTGATGAGTTGCGCTTCATAGGTTATGCGGATTAGGACATATACTCCGCACGCCACAGGACCATCTCCCTCGCAGAGATTTTATTGCCCAGCCCTGTGTTGAGTGCAGTCAGTCGAAAGGTAACTACTGTATGACCTTGCAAGGAAGTGTGAAAACACCAGCCAATAAACTCAGTAATAATAGTGTAATAATGACCGTTCAGTTGTAGCACCCATTCGGCACGTAACTGCCACATCACGAGGGTTGAGATACTGCCAGCTTGCCCAGGCCTAGATAAGAGCAGCGGGGTTGCAGAGGTTGGGTCCGAACGATGACCTTGCGGTCAGTAATGTCGCGCCTTAACCACTAAGCTGTCTCGGACTCAAGTAAGCTCAATCGGGTCGACAATTGGCGCCCCCATGTGTTGAGATTCGGGTGATCAAGAGTTAATGATACTGGTATATATATATATATATATATATATATATCGTTCAAACAGTCAGTCGTGCATCAAAGCTTTCGTCTTCAAACCGTAGCTGCCCATTCTTCCGTATTGACTTCACGGCATCTGCTCCGGTGCTTGGCTATATTTCCCAGGCTCTTCCATTTTTCGGTGACAGAAACTGTAACAGCTCGAACCATTTACCAAAGATACATGGCTCTTAGCTGACTGGTGTTCGAAAATCCAGATGTGAGGTATCTGGGTTTTTAATGGCGTTAGATATGTGGTCGAGAGGGAGTCGGCATAGTTGTTTTCTAACATATCCATAACGCAGGAGCGGTTTTGTGTGAATCTAGCTTGCGCGGGCGGTACGGATATGTGGGCAGTTACGCGATTTGAGATGCTTCTGTTCAAAATCCATTGCACTGCGAGCCTGATGGGTTTTAGGGCCAGATAGTCATCAGATTTGTACCCAGATGTGATGCCGAACTTTTTCCAGATAAATGAAATGATATGTGTCGATAGGCGGCCTGAATAGTCTACGGACGTTGCTCACCAAATGACTCTACGTCTCTTTCAGTATCCAACGCTCTATATCATTCGGTTCTAAGACGGTTGACGGATTTCTTCTAACTAAAAAGTGAATAGATGCCTTTCTGAAGATCATTCTGCTGAAGGCCAAGAAACACTTATGATTTTAATTATTTACTTATCAAATCCTGTTTGCACTAGTACATGGCGGCATAATGTACTACAACATATTCTGACATGACAGATATATCTCCGGTGAACCTAAAAAATCGTCTCTGAGATTGGAGGTTTAGTTGACCAGTTACAAACCATGTACCAAAGACACGTTGGCACGTGCTGCTACAATTTTGGGCACCAAAAAATGGAAGAGCAGGTAAAGTACAGCCGAGCATTGTAGGCCATGGTATTAGCAACTAGTGTTGAATCACTCTAACTACTTGAATGAACGGGAAGCTGGGCAACAACTTTGATGTGGGAGCGCCACTGATGAGTCTAATCTTGGGCTCTCCATCCAAGGGGGCGGCAGTTGTCAACCCGACTGAGTTCTCTGGTTAGTGATTTCATACTTTGTTTCCTCTCAGCACATGGCTGGACAAGGTGCTACAGCTGAACGGTTTTTTATGGCTGGACAAAAGGAGGCGTGTGATGTAGACGGTCCTGTGATATGTGAAGTACAAGCGTAAGTAGGTTCTCCATCTCAGGAGAGTTCCTTCTGGCATCTGGTCATCTGGCACACCTCAGGATTACTAATCCGATGTTCCCCCCAGAACCCGCCGATGATTCGGGCCCTCAATGGCGCCGACGCATTCAAGCTATTTCTTTCAACGCATAGCTCTCCCCCCAATCTCTTCCATTGACAGCCCTGTATTTACGCATCACTTATAGCACCTACCGCTCGCAGTGCGCAGCTACCTACCTTATCTCCCTAATTCATCAGTGAACGAAACTGTCGCAGCTAGAACCCCTGTACAGCTGGTACGTGTTTCTTACAGCTGGTGATGAATGGTTCGTAGAGACCGATGCTCCAGCGTCGGGTGTTTTCGCACATCCTCTGTTCGTCTGTTTAACATTCCTTCTAATTGATACATTTATGCACTTCTAGCTTAAACTGATTCACTTTTTATCGGAATTCCACTTCGATGACAGGTCCACCAGAGCGATCGCACTAAGTATCTATCCTTTCCCTTTGTTTCCGCTCTTTACCAAGACTTGCAAGCAAGTTAAGCGGCAGTATGTATTAATGGTGTGTTGCTCTTAGTGATTGTGACGGTGAGTTTAGGATTTTCGTCAAAAGTCGAGTTCGTCTTGATACTCTGTTTTTTTTAGAGGTACTCCGTTTGGTTTGACAGTATGCTGACTTTCTAGGAATTAAGTTGGAGTATCTCGAAGCAGTGTGATACAGTTGCTTTTTGCGTAAGGGGCAACAACTAGAGCCGAGAAGAACTTTCCATTACTTCGGAATTAGCCCGGTCGTAATCTCGAATGGAGGTCCGCGCTGTGGAGTACTGGTAGGATAGTATAAAAACTGAACGAAGGCAGACGGTGGTCGTTATCACAAGGTCCTCTGCTCATTAGTTTGTCAGCAAGGTGAATCGTTGGTTGGGACTAATTCGGATACCGTTAGTTACTGTCCGGAAAGGTACATGGTGAGTCTTTTAACATATTTGCTCCAGGCGCTTCGTTGCACGATCGGAATCAACAGTTCTCTAAGGTTTTTACACCACCCAGTGTGGTAGGGTCCACTCCAGGAGGCTTTAGGAACACTGGAGTCAACTACTATCGGCTGTGTGGTCGTTACTGACTCGCGGAGTTCGGCTGTGCACAGAACGAACGATTTGATTTGAAACTTTTCCTATGGGTTAGTTGAACGGTTAAGACCTTGGTTGTTTGCCAAGGTGTCAGAATTCGTGAGTTGTAAATTGTGTAGGTGGTATAATGTTAGGCTCATTACTCTGACTTGTTCAGACTATTTCTAAGTGCTCGGCAATTTCTTCTGTCGTCGCTGTAAGGTCATGAGGACGGATGCTCATATCGAAATATTTCAGGAGGCGCTAGACAAACCACACTGTTGATCCTTATAATGGTCACTATTCCTAAACTCCAATCACATGATATGCTGTCAATTAGCAGCTCGCACCGGTAGGTGTGTGCTGCGAGAGGTAACGATAGAGAGTTGCTTGACATTCACCGTGATTGCGAATCTGATTAATGTAAGCTACTAAAAGGAGGATCGCGGTCGGAACTTTACTTACATGGGCTACAGGGTGATCCTTCGATCAGCTGACTTTAGGTATTTCACATCCTCTTCTCTATCTACATCAGACCAGTCCAACGTACAGATGACCGGTCTTGTTCCCATTTGTCATTTGGTCATTAGTATGGAGCAGGTCAGATGACGGCTTCAGAAACTTTGAATAAACGGGATAGGGAGAAGACCTGATATCATTTTAGTTGACTTTTGTGAATTGTAGAAAAGTGTGCAACACACAGAACTTGCTTGCGGTGGGCTACAAGGATGTCTGTCATCGCTATAAAGTTCAACTACCTGAAACGTTGCGGGCTCCACTGACTGTACCGTTTCAACAGTCCCCCGAAACTTCAGTGGAACCTAGTTTCCTGTTGTGCTTGCACATAGTTGTCTCCTTTTTTTTTCCTTCGCCCATATCCACAGGTTAACTTTGCTATATATTCAATGAAAAGTTGATTCCTTCTTCAGGGACAACCTCCAAGCCTCCTCTCCCTGTTCAAACATAATCTTTCTATTTTGTCGGATACCAGAATGAAATTTAAAGGAAAATAAATCGTTCAGCTGCAGCACCCCTTCGGTACCTAGCTGCCATGCCACCCGAAGGAAGCTTGTCCAAGCGTAGACAGGAGAAGTCGAGTGGCAGAGGTGGTTTGAACCGCGGTCAGTAAATTCACGCTGTAACGACTGAGGCATCTCGCTACCAGAATAAGGTCTCCCTCGATTTCCTCTTCCTCATCCCATCTCTTTCAGATGTTCGGTGCCTGCGTTCTAGTCTCCCGCTACCGAGTGTAAAGATTTTCTTCGTCGTCTTCCCCATGAATATCCATCCCTATAGTTCGCTTCTGTTTTGTGTTTTCAGATTTTCGCAGTTCTTTATTTTTGAGACTCATCTTGGACGTCCACTTTTGTGCGTGACTGGATTTCTGGGTTTTTACATGAACGTAGATTTTGGTATTCCGTTTGCCGTTTTTGTTTAGCTTACCTGACGACTGTTACTTTTACGTCGGCCTGTTACTGTGGGCTTCCTCTTTCCGTGTAAACATCTCAACTTGGATCTGAAAACAATGTGAAATACGTAGAGAGAAGACTTTGTACGGTTGTACTGTTCTAACACACGCATAGGTCCAGAAGTACTACTGACAAACAGCGAAGCCCACTGTAATGTGACAGGGGTTCATTCGTTCATCTAAATCAGTGTAAGCACTACATCTTTGCCAAACGGTCCCGCGTGACCAGCCCTGCTACTTGACCCCTTCCTTTCCCATTTCTGCTTACCGAAGGTTTTATCAAATCAACCTAAAGTAAGAAGCCATGACAATGAAACATCGCCGTTCAAAACTGACGTTGCTTTCGAAAATGCCTATAAAGCCGGCCACTGCTTCTGGTAATCGTCCCACTTATTGGTTCATCAGCAGAGATCGTGAACGACACTCGATGCGATTAGATCTCTCCTTCTAAACTTTCGACAGAGTTTTGTCACCTTCGACCAACCCAGTATGATCACAACTCAAGATATTTCTTAATTTCTAGTTGATGATAATGTATCGAAATATTACTGATATTTTAATTCAGTGCTGCATTACTTATTTTTTCAGCTTGACATAAAGAATGTCCCTAGCAGAAGAACTTTTGGCAGACTTGGATGACGCGGAAACAGCGGAAGAACACATTGCAGATGGCGCTGACGATGAACTGGAAGATGTGAGCATGACTCTTGGCACCGATGGTTCTTTCGTGCTTCCTGTCGATGATAAGCCAGTGAATTCAGTCAAATCGATGACATTTTCAAGTGCACCAATCACTGCGTTTGCCAAACTCCGTCATTCCGAGAAGGTTCGTTTCTCAACCCACATATCTTGTCCCAAAATGGATTTTGGTTGTACTGTTACCCCCCTCTAGGAGGACCATCTCGCAAGAGAGATCGCTCTCCGTCCGTCCTTTCAGATTGTCTCTCGAGTCGTCGGTGGCCTTTGTCAAGGTTTCACTTTGTTGAATTGCTTACGGTGTTCTGCTCGATCGTCTGTTATTAGCTGCGCACACTGGTTTTGTGGTTTGTTGCCATCCAAACGTTACCACTACGACTGTTTGACCGTTCGTCCTGCTTTCTTTCGCTATGCTTCGCATTCGAAATGAAGACCGTTAACAGTGTAATTGAGGAGTCTGGAATCATTGTTTGCTTATTTCGTCACTTGAATTTTTGCAAGGCTACTTGTGCATATTTGATACCTAGCTTCAGCTCCGTTTATGAATGAAGCGCAAGTTGTTTCCAACCAAAATAGTCCGCAACTTACGTATTGGGCTTGCATCCGCTTCTTTATTTGCCTGTTGCATCGAAATAAGCTGGTGGACAGGTAGTATCACGTTCGATTTGCATTGATGTGCATGTAAAACCATCTAAACGCTATTTTCTGGGCGCAAATTTGGGAGAATGAGACCGGGGTCGAACTGTAGGGAGGCTTTTAATTGCCTAATCATTTTGAACAGCTTAGCGTTTGAGACTCACATTATATGCGGAAGGTTACCACGTCATTCGTAAAATCTATTTCAACCGTACATTTCTAGTCTGTTGGCCAACACTCACTTTTGTCAATACGACGGTGGTTGCAACAGGGAACTTGTACTCCCCTTATATATCCGCTTTGAGCAAACTAGCGACCAAACTCAGGTCACAATCGCATTTCGTTCTGTAGTTAGCCACGGTGTTTGGAGTGATGCTCACCGAAAGTTAATTTTGGTATCGAAGTAGGCTTAACACCGATAGTCACCAAGGCATATTGTTCACACGACCACTTGGTGTTTGTTTAGGGTTAACCGGTGACCTGCATTGTTGAGAAGTCAGTTTCGGAGCACACTCGTTTGGCTCAGTACAGCCAAGGGTGACATGCAGGAATTCGATCGCTAACTTTTATACGGAGCCCGTCACTAGAGCCGGCACAAGATCGCGACTTATGCAGATGTTATCAGCTGATTGCCGTGCTTGTGCAGAATGTATCCTGGACCTTCCTAAAACCGACTAATCCTGTCTTACGAGGTAGCCGTCCGAAAGTAATCAGTTTTTGACTTTTCGATATAGATCTTTGACGATCTCGCATATCAAGAAAAAATACTGATTTCGAAAGTCTACGTACTATTTACACACAAGCAAGCAAAAGTGCACAACAAACACCAGTTGCCCATGTTCGTGGAACGAATGGTAAGAGTGCTTAAGTCTTTCACTAACCGGCACAGCATAGTGTCAAGGTCAGCGTACCAGATAACGGTGAGCGGAATGGTGGCTCGTTGGTGAGATTTGTTATCATCTGTCCGATTCTTATTCTTATTGATTGTACGACCGTATGACCAGACAGATTTGATCATGCCGAACAAACAGAACACGAACGGAGATGGTAAGTGGGTGCCGTGACACACACACAAGCATGCCAGTGTCGGACGGAACGGATGGTTTGACAAGGTGAATATCAATTACGAGGGTCGTTACAGAGAAAAACAAGTGGAATTCAAGCAGTACAAGTGGGGTATGCAAGTGAATAGGGATTGTCAAGCTATCAAGTTGAATTCAATAGCACCTGTACTTAGACATGATTTGGTTTGTTTCGATCCGTATGATGAGAGTCACGGGAAGTCAATGCTAGCGCCATCACAATTTTAGCTGTCTCATATCATCACGACAAGTATGGTAATCCCGCTTCAACCATCTTTGTTTCCCCGACGAACTGCTGTTTGTTCTTTAATGGTCAGCGAACATAAATACCCAAGACGCAAGCGTCTATCGGCAGCTATGGGACTGGTGACATACTTTGCGGTGGACATTTTTGCGTAGACCTTAGATATATTGGCCCCAGCACTCATTAAATTTTGAATATACGGGACGGTGAGTATGGAAGACGGGTCTATAGAATTCAGGTTTGGCTATCACTGTGCTGTGGACTCAAGATTTTACTAGCTTCCTCAGTTAGTACTTCGTTAGCATACGTACAGCACTGTGATTACTTACTTTCGGAGAACTGTCTCCTGAGAAAAGATTAGTCCGTTTCAGAAATACACTGCTGTCCAGACAAATGTGTTCGGTTGGCAGGTCTGCATAAACCGCGCTGTCACTATGCTGGCGTCTGCCAATACCAACGCGCCAAACTGGTATAGAATTTTGTGAAGCCATCAACTTTTAGCTAACAAATCGTTTTAAATGTTGGTCCGTTTCGTTCCTACAGTTATCCAAAGTGATGTCTGATTTGGATTACTACTCCAAGAAACCCAAACGCGACAAAATCCATGGGCCGGTTGAGTCTGACCCGGAATACCAGTGCATCGTTGAAGCAAATAACTTGATGGTGGAGATAGACAACGAAATCAGTGAGTTTGCACTTTGTCTGTCTTTCTTCGTCAGTGAACATCCTCCCACATGGTGGTACTATTTGCAGAAGACTGTGTTGTAAGCATCATAGTAATATACGCCTGCATCATAATGTCGGTGTTGGCATCTTAGACACAATCAAAATATATAGGACGTATTCAGCTTGATCATTCAAATAAAAATCTCCATTGTTTGGTAGGTGACTTTCCGACAGTCTGAAGTTCTGGAACTTCTCAGTTGAAATTTCGTCCTGCAAGCGAGATCAGTCTGTGTCGCAAAGCTGAGAAGCTCCGTACAGCTGTTTTATAATTACTGGGAATCACCAACAGTGGGCAACCCCCAGGAAGACTCGAGCTGGCAACCTCCTGGCTAGTGGTTGAGGACTAAAACGTTCGGTCATGAGCTGCAGATCAGCAGTGTAATTGAATCACACTTGGACAAGGTACAGCGCCACTCGTCCTTCAGTCACAGAATTCACATCATGATTTTATCGCCTTTCAGGGTCGCTTGTTGCCTGAGAATGTATGTTCAGCAATGATGTTTTGCAAGAAGCCAACTGTTTCTCAAATTTCTGGTAAGATTCCAGGACCAATTGTCTCGGGACATACCTTCTGGGATTCAACTAGGCCGTCTGATGTTGCAACCTGCTTGACCTATTTCAAACATTGTGTTGTCTCCAAAGCGTGTCTAGAGAAATCTGCATGGATTTGAATCCAAAGTTGTTTTCACTTGTGGTGTCATAATGGTGGATCATGGGTCTGGTGACCGTGTCTACTTGGCCAGTGTGATTGGTGTCCTGTCCTGTTTAAGGTATCCGTCGTTTGTGCCATCACATTTTCAATCAACCGTTTCTTAGAACTCTAGTTTATATGGGCTGGCTTCAGAGAGTTCAAAAGGAGCTGGTTCGGAACCAGGTATCTGGTGACGCAATAAAATGGTTCGGTTGTGTGGTACATATATACGGCCATCGTTCACCGGCAACCGTACTGCTTTGGGTAGCGTGATTGGACAGAAGAGTGTGGTCTCGTAGACACTTCATATTTTATAGAGTAGTGTCTGCTCAATTCTTCCTGCCCTCGGCTCCGGGTATTTGAGTCGACTTTTTGACGACTGATAGGCCTGTACTTGTTTATCGGCGTTTCCTTCCGACTTATACCGCCATTGGTTGCGCCACATCTGGTTTTGCGGAAAATTTTGTTGTAACAACTACGTGAAGACAACCAGTCGTTCACGGCCTATTGATCATTAAATCCGCTTTGAATATCGGTACCCTTTGCCCTGGGGACTGACCTAGCCCCAGGTATAAGGCATAGGTGCTGTGCATGGTCTTCAGATAAGTTGCAACGCACTATGTACGAATACAGTAACTAGGTCATAGAAGAACAAGGGCGATAAAAGTTCGCTGTCTCACAGTGAGCTGTCTATTTTTCATACTATCGTTCATACCGGCACCTTTTAGGTGGTCTGCGCAGCGTCGGCAAACGCGAGCTCGTCCCCGGCCATTATTTAGGCAATATCCATCCGGATGCGTAAACCTGACCTCTGTGGTTGAGTGGGTTGGGTGTGACATCGTCCTTTCACTTGAGGGGCTGGTGGACATTTTCCATCTCTTGGATCCTGTGACGCGTATGTTCAGGGCGTGCTTACTTGTCAGAACAGCTTAGGTGGGTGCATGGGCTGAGTTTCACATATACTTCATTTGGCGCGCAGTAGCTCACAACAAAGAAAGAACGCAGGTGCTTCCGAAATACGACGTTTGTTGGAAGAACTGCTGCGCCTATCTACAGTGTTTCTCTTCGGAAAACAGTTCGATTGAAATTTCTACTCTATTTGCAGATATCATCCACAAGTATGTGCGGGATCTCTACTCCAATCGCTTTCCGGAACTTGAATCTCTGGTTCCTTTGTGCTTGGACTATCTGAAGGTAGTTCTGGTAAGTTACGTTGAGCACCGCTCCACTAACTTTTCCCCATTTAACCTTTCCTTGGAGAGATAAGTTTTATGTGACCCACATTATAGTCTCATCGAGACACGACACTATCTACACTGCGCTTAACCTTGTTATAAAACCAACCGAGTATGTTTTACTTCAGGTTTTGGGGAATGAGATCCTCGAGCGATCCAAGCAGACTGATCTTTTGGCCTCCTTTTTGACCCCTGCAACAATTATGGTTGTCTCCGTCACTGCGTCCACGACTCAGGGGGCCCCATTGGGTGAAAATCAGCTCAGCCGGATTATGGAGGCATGTACGATGGCAATCGAACTGCAAGAAATGCGATCTGCTATGCTTACTTACGTTGAATCTCGTATGTCTTTCATTGCTCCAAACACCAGCATTCTTGTGGGAGCCTCAACTGCTGCCAAACTGATGGGTAAGTTGGACGCCACATTTTATCAGCTACAAAGCTTAAATAAGATATTTGTTGAAGGGCAATGCTTTGAAGCTGCTGTTTTTGCTGTTTAATGTAGCTGCCCTCTCCTATAATCATTAAAGAAAATCGCCTCAGTACGCCGTATCTCTGGTACACGGTTTATGGCTAACAAACGAACGAAACTGGTATGTTGATTAGTGGCGTGTCACTACTTATTCTTATCATCTGCTGTTAGACGTTGGTCACTGTACCTCAGCTGATGTTATGGTGGGCACTCTTACTGAGCTCGCATGTAGCGAAGCAGCAGCACATCAGAGCGTGTGTTGGTTGTTTGTCCCTTGCCATACCATCTAACACGGGGAAAGTGGTTTTTCAACCTCTCCCTGGGATAACTTCTTGGGGAATTTGGTACCAAACTGGCTGACGAAGAATGGTCTTGTGGCCTATGCGAGGGCTGGGCCCGTCTTAGGGATTTGGTTTATGGTCCATATGCCTCCTATGGAGTTACAAACACATCGGTATCCAGCTCAATCACACTGCACTGACCCATTACACAATGTTCACGTTAACGTTGTTTTTCCTAACGGTATGCAGCCGCATGGTCAACGACGCTCACGTATGCTAACTTGGACTCAACTCAAGAGTTAGAAACGCAGACTGTTTCTTGGTCAATAAGTAATTTTGCTTGTCAGGATTCGGCCAACTGCTCTTTGGTGTCATTAAGAGGTTCACTTCCAATGGTACCGTCACCTTTCCAGCCGTAAGTGTCTGCACAAACTTACAGACACTACTAATACGCGAGGAGAGGAGCTTCTGCTTATTTTTAGCTCCACAGCTCTGGGTTGTTACATGGTATGGACATAGCTGTATGCTATGCAAATATTGTCTTCCTCACGCTGTAATTGAACGTTTCGTCCGGCCTGGTGCCGCTGTACAGTGCTTTCACTTGTTTGCCTCTCCTTCCCTCGTAGGTCATGCTGGTGGCCTGACAGCTCTCACAAAAATGCCCTCCTGTAACATACTCGTCCTGGGTGCGCAGAAACGTCTGCTATCCGGATTCAGTAATGCTTCCGTTCTTCCTCATACGGGTTACATATTCAATGCGGAGGTCGTGCAGAAGCTACCACCCGACTTACGCTACAAGGCAGCTCGCTTATTGGCTAACAAGGTGGCTTTGGCCGCTCGGGTTGATTTGTTTCATGAGGCTTCAGTACGTTGGTTCGCCTTTTACTTCCAGCTTCATTAATATTGGCTGGTCTTGTTCCCAGGTCTTTTACCGATTTTGTTTTTTTTTCTAATTTCATCCATAGGACGGACACATCGGCGAAAAGCTTATGCTAGAGGTAGAACGGAAGTTTGACAAGTGGCAGGAACCTCCTCCGGTCAAGACAATCAAGGCTTTACCTGCTCCCATTGATCCTCCAGCAAAGTACGTTGACATTATTTTCCATGCGAACTTCCATCCAAGATGATTGGTTATATGACTAAAATTCAACAATGTGGTCACATTGATGAACTGAATGTCACAGCCAGTCACCTTTAGAGTGGTAATGCTCGTAAGATCAGCCAAAAGCCGTCCTCTTCAAATGAGAACCCGCTTATTTGATCATCACTGAGTCTGAAACGTCTCTCTACCATCACTGTCATTCCGAGGAACGTATGCAGATTTGGTTGTCCGATTCTTTCACCACCACTTGCTTTGGTTTGCCATCGCAGCTGAGTCTAAGACCCTTCGATCCTCGCGTCAGCTTTTTTGACCTGGTTTCTTCTCAATTGACAACCTTATCTTCTTTGTCTGTTTGGTCGGTTGGCCCAACTGTCACTTTAGATTCCGAAACTTTTTAGGTAACGGATCTACAACATTAATTGTCGCCTGCTTGCTCCACTTAGCCGGAGGTTAGCGTTATAACTCACCGAAGCTTGTGGCTAAGCGCTCAAAACTATCTGTCTCGTCCAAGTGTCATATACGGTTTTTATGACATGGTAAATGATTCCGGCCTTTTTCTTTCACAGGAAACGAGGTGGACGGCGTTATCGGAAGATGAAGGAACGCTTGGGCATGACAGAACTACGGCGTTCGGCCAACCGAATCCAATTCGGAGAGATTAGTGATGACGCCTACCAAAGCGATTTAGGCTTCTCACTGGGTTCCTTGGGACAAAGAGGTATAGCCGGACGTCTTCGGGCTCCGCAAGCCGATTCCAAGACAAAGGCCCGAGTGAGCAAAGCACTTCAGCAAAAACTGTCTCGTTTCGGTGGTATGTCCACTATGCCCACCACGGCACTGGGTGCGACAACCTGGGGTGGGAGTTCCACGGTTCGGAAACATGTGGCTGGTACCTCTTCCTCCATCGCGTTCACACCACTTCAGGTGAGATGGTTCTATAAATTTTTGTGGGGATTTTATGAAAGGAAGATTCTTCTACGGTTATGTTCCACAGCGGAAATCTTGCTCTTGACAACACTCAGACTTTGATACACGTTGCTTTCCATGTGAAATGTAATTCGTTCATTGCGTTTTGTTGTGGGAACCGTCTGATCACTAGTCATTTTTAGGTGAACAGAATCTTCCTAAGAGAAGCGCCACCGCCTTTCCAAAAAACAGGATATCACCTGGACAGGTCAAAAGCGTTGTAGAGGCACGACGTATTGAGCTTTCAAATTTTGACTTTGTTGCTGCACAGATAGGGTAGTTGGTCGGTCTTGAAACCATTATTTTTCACACTGATGGTTTTATTGCTCATAGTTGATGATACTCGCACTGACTTAGCGTTAGCTTTGCAGGATACCCAGGGAGAGACCATGGTGGGCAATCTCGAGAAATTTCAGCATGAGCCTTCATTGGATAATATTACTTCCGATGCAACCTCTCATTTTCCCGAATGGTCTGTACCTTTCGTTCCCTTAAACCGGATCATCACAACCAGTCGCATCGGGATTAAATATAGAGATAAAACCCTTCAGCTTCACCCTTTCAGTGCCCAGCTGCCACCTGCAGAAAGCACGGCGGCTGAGATACTACCAGGTTGTCCAAGCCTAGATAGGATTGATTAGGGTATAGTCGAAAAATACCTTTTTGATTCAGCACATTCATCAAGCCCACATTCCCTTGGAAAGGTCAGTGAATTGCACTATGATCGAAATCCCCATCGATCTTTTGAGAACGCTTTATTGCAGTCCTTCACTGGACCTCGACAAGTGTTTTAAAAAAAGCTAACCGGCTATTCCTTTTGGACGTGATGTTGCGGCCTAATAACTCTGGAGTGCATTAACTGTGGTATACGCAGAAGTTTGCTGCTCTTATTTTATCCATCGGATGTAACCTGTTGCCCTGGTTCCTTAGAACAGAAAAATAACAGCTCTTAAAAGTGAGGAACTGGGCCTTTTGTTCACAACTGCGTATATCCAAGGCGGATGATCAGTTTAATCCGTTTCATAGTTGTGACCGTCGCATTGCCAACCCGAAAACTTCCATTGTAAACAAATTCCTGATCTAAAGACGAACTCCCAGTACTTGGGACACAACTTCAGGCATCTATGTAAATGGATTTCTGAATACGTTCCAGGTTCAGTACATAGTTAATGTGAGACTGACAAACGACTAATTTCCTCAAAACGTTGTTAAAAGTGATAGCCAACTGGACCGCTCGAATTCATTCCAACACTTACAGTCGGCGACTTAATGGTACTCGTCACAAGTAAGTTTTCACAACGGCCGGAGCAGCGCGCATGTGTAGAATCGCGCCAACTTGACTACGCCCGATGTGCGCACTGACTCTGTTGGCCCCCGACTTACATGATATAGAATAAATAGCGCAGCAAAAGATTGTTGCTGTTTTATCAGGGGTCTTGTATATGGTTTGGAAATACTTTTTGGATTTGATGAGCGGACCGTTCTATGCCTTTGGGTGCCGCTCTCGAAGCAGACAGGTTCGTTCTTTTTAAAGCACATTCTCTGAGACATTCTTGAAAGGAGCAGTTGCAGGGCATACGAAGTAGAATGGTGGCCCTAATTATCCTGCACGTAGTCCGCATTAGTCGCTTTGAACACCATGCAAGCGGTTGAAGCTGACTCTTTTTTTGCATTGTACACAGGGTCTGGAAATTGTCAATCCGCAGGCAGCAGAGAAGACGACGGAGACCGGAAACAAATACTTCAGCGCCACATGCGGATTTGCAAAAATACAACCCAAGGCAGAAAAGAAAACAGAACGTGGAATTTAATGATGTGATGACTTTGGTTACCGCTGTATTCCTGTACAAATAAATCCCTACCCATTGAACCGGTCGTTTATTTTTCTCAGCATCCCCACAAACTGAGCGAACTTGCCCAGAGCTTCCTAGAGGTTCGAAGATTGTCGGATTATATTTGTAATCCATTCAACTGGTAGTAACGAGAGAATCGGGCGATGCTATGAGGAGTACATCGTTTAGAATGTTCTTCAATCGAATGTGAATCACAATGACAGCCTGAGAATTCATTTGGACAGATTAACTGAAGTTCGAGACGTTTGCCTGAAGAATCCCTAAACAAGGTTAAAATGGTATTGGGCTGTCAGCGAGTTTTCATCAGTCGTCCAATAACTAAGAAGCACAGTGCATTTGGCTGCCGCTTGACTGATTTGTGAAGATAGCTGGCGATCGATTGGAAAGATTCCACTTTCAGTAACTTCTTGTAAGATACACGAATAATCGGAATGTTATATCATTAACGCCGTTTCCTGTGTGACGGCTGGGATTGGGTTGAGAACAGCCAGAATGTGCTGTAGATGGCCAACGGTACTCAACAATGTTTAAAAACCCGCTGAAAATTAGAAACAGTAAACGCACTTGCGCGTACTCTAGATGCTTTGTCAGTTGGAGTCTGCTGAATTTCTGAAACTCGAATACAGTATCCAAGTACGGTTGTTGAGCCTATTGCACCTCTTTCCAGATGCTATAGAGTACGAACTTCGAGTTGTCCTAAATCTGCTGCAGCGCGCTTTGTTGGTGTTGGTTATGGGGCCTGGGTTTCACATTGCGCAACTAGAATTCCGTAAACGGCAGTCTGTGTTCGACTTTCCGGCTGCATAAAAACTCATACAAGTCGAAATGTTGAACGCTCGTGTTTATTTATGCACCAACGAACTGTAGCTCTGATTCAGTGAAAGACACCTACTGATAACGTGGTGTTTATTCTGAATGCAGAACACTAACAGTGGTGAACATCCTTTGCAACTTTGTACTTATCACCAGCCATTTCCCAGCAATGCTAGGTTCAGACGCAGTGGGGGCTGCCGTGCTGCATGACGTCCCTCTGCCGCCGAGCAGCCTTGGACTCAACTTGATCACGTCAACAGTTACCGATGGTACGGCTCGCCAATCGTTCTGGAATACACAAGTTGATACTGATCACGCTCTTGTTCGGTGCAGAATTTCATTAAATTTGCCCGGTGAACTCCTGAAACTAACTCCCCATTTAGCAGTGGAAAAGCTTTGTGAGCCACGAGTTAGGAACATATCACGACCTACTTTGCAATGCACTATAAACGGCCTCCTCAGAGGACAATTACCATAACTGGCATGAGAAGCATCAGTGTCAACACTGATGTTGCTGTCTTTGATGACGATGATGATGGTATGAGATAACCAGGGTTGTGACGCCGGGAACTCCTGTTGTTTCCGAGCGCGTACATGAATGTCAACTTCTTGATGCGAGGCGCTCTATCCCTTTGGTTCGGAGTACAATTCGGCCAGACGAGTGATTAAAAGACATTTCAAATGTAGCCTGTGTAGGACAGACGCACGTAGTGGAATCAGAGAGATGGAAGGGGCAGATGCGGCTTGGAACACACGGAAGTTGTTCCAGCTGATTCGCAAAACAGCGGTTAAAAGGCTTTCCTGTGTTAATCAAAGATAATACTGAGAATCTGATACATGACAAAGATGAATGTCTAGATCGTTGGGCAGAATCTTTTCGACAGTGGTTCAAGTGGCCTGTATCCATGTCGTCTATTCGACCCGCTCATTTTGGGCCTTGGTCTGTGAGTTCAGATCCTTCTTCAGTTGAGAAAGTACAAATATACCTTCCTGGCTTGAAGCGCCATTTTAAAAGAATCTTCGACACTGTTGACAGGCTGACTCATAAATTACCTTGCCTAAAGGGGAATGCCCTTGAAGTTCGTATTCTTGGTACCCAGTGCTAATACCTCCAGTCAGTTAGGGCGCACAATAAACTGTCCAGGAGTTTCCTAACAGTTGGTAGAGTTCTTAAGTGCTGTTCCCTCTCCTTCATTGTTCCGCTTGTCACCGACGACATCATGGGGTGCATACTTCTAACGGCCATGAAATTGGGTATCGAAATCACGTCTGGATAATGATTAATGGATTTGGATTATGCGGACGGCGTAAGTTTGTTCGACGATTATTTGTCCGCGCGAAGTACTTTCGCGAGAATGTTGGAGGGGATCCTACCTTTCGGCATTTGTTGAGGCGTGGTACTCAACTGGCAAATCCATCAACAGACACATGGAAACCGACCCAATCTACTAAGTCGATGGGAACCCACACCCTAGCCGAAGATGATTCAGTGAATTAAAACAATAAGTGAAAGTTGCGTCAAGCAGAAAGGTGCCCTATGAACCATTGAACAACGAATAGACGACAGATATGGCAGACAGACCAATCGAATCCAAGAAACAAGACCACTAAAAATAGGTATTCTATCGGTCAACCAAACAGCGAGGCCAGCGGAAAAAGACATCTGAAATACTACACAAGGTGTACAGCCTATGGTGGACTCCAAGTGCAACGTATGGCTGAAACCCTGATAACACTAAGAACAGACGCTTTGTGTTCTTCGCTTGAGAGGAACATCGGCATTAGCTCGTCATCAACAACAAAAATCCAGCGTGAGATGCCAATCCTTCAACGCGACAAGGCACCTGGCGCGGATGGTCTGTACCGCGCACTCTTCAAAGAATTAGCGATATCCTGGTGAACAGTCTAACATCCATACTGGAGAAAATGTGGAACGAAAACGCAATACCAGTAGAATGGAGCTCGTTGACCATCATCCAAGTTTTTAAAAAGAGCGCAACAATCTCATGCGAAAACCATCCTAGTATCCGTCGCTTTCTGGCACCATTTTGCGTAGGTTGATAGATTACCGGGAGAGAGATTCGTAAACATCAAGCTGGGATCCACCCTGGCCGAGGATGCATCGAACATATATTTACCTTGAGACATATTCTTGAACAGCATCACTCGTTCAAACGTCCCACGTTGGTCGTATTTTTTATTTGAAATCTGCTTTTGACTCTGTGAGAAACTTTGATGTCTGGCGATCAAAGGTGTTTCTTCCAAATTCATATCCCGTATGAAGGCACTGTATGTGAGCTTCTGTGGATGCGTACGAGTATTAGGCAAGCTTTCGCCTGAGTTCACTACGTCCAGTGGTGTAAAACAAGGTTGCATTCTCTCACCCTTTTCAATTGTTATTGATGTGCCGCTTGAAATATCTCTGCCTACCTCTGAAAACTCGAAAATGAAAATACTGCCGGGACGTTCGCTCACAGATATTCAAACCAACTTAATGAGCCTACGTAATTTTGCCACACGGTTTGGTATTCGTTTCACACCTGCAAAGCGTAGTGTTGCTACAAGACTGTATAGGATCAAACTCAAACCTCATGCTTGCAGACCAGCCAATCGACGTGGCAGATAAGTTTGTTTAACTGGACAACTGTACAAGTTCCGGTGGACTGGCTGAAGATGAGATTATCTCTCGAATCAGAAAGGCCAGGAGAGCTTTTGCCAACCTCCGACACCTACGGCGCCGACATGACGTGAGTTTATCTGTCAAGAAAATAGTTTATACAGCGATGTTGCGATCCATACTGCTTTATAGATCAGAGACGTGGCCACTACGCACGGAGGACATACGGAAGATGTTAGTGTTTGGTGATCGGTGTCTCTAAAGCATTGGTCAGGTATGGTGGGAACATCGGATTAGTAATGCTGAGATACGCCAGGGGATCTTAGGAAGAAGGAACTCTCCCACAATAGATGAATTACTCACGCTTCATAGGTTGCGCTGGTTAAGACATGTACTCCGCATGCCAGAAGACCGTCTGCCTCACAGCTCTTTTCGCCCACGCCTGTTCTGAGTGGAAGTGACCGAGAGGTGGACAGCGTGTGACTTGTCAACGAAGTGCGAAAACACTAACCAGTAAGCTTAGTCGGGTGGGCAACTGCCGCTTCCTTAAATGGGGACCCAAGGACTCAACTCAACAATAGTTAATGACACTAGCAGAAATAGCCCAATCGCGCAGCCAGTGGCGCTCGTGCATCAAAGCTATCGCCTTCAATGGATAGGTACCCTGTTCCCTAACTAATTAAATAGGTCATCGGCTCCAAAGCCTAACTATATGTCCCACGCTCTCCCAATCTCTGGTGATCGAAATTTTAGCAGCTGGAACCAATGTGCCTATGGTACACGGTTTACAGCTGATAAATTGATAGATCAGTCAACTGGAAGCGCAAAGAGCACAAACTCCCGGCCCTATATATTATAGGGAAGACTATCTTTATCGGTTAACTTTCAGTTCATTCATACCTTAAGACTAAACACCATGGATATGGTCCTGTTCTAACGTTCACTCAGACAATCGTTTGCAGCTCGCCTTTTGTCATAGTACAACACGAAATTGCAGGCAATCCCGAAGGAGAATTTCCAATATCATTGTGGGAGTCATATCTTCTTCCGCCACGACTTCCAGATTAGTTTTACCTGCTCTATGAGCCACTTTGATTTGACACCAGCAACACTTTCTGTGAGCGAAATTTCAAATCCCAATCCGCTTGCAGATCACATTGACGATGTCTACGAATTTCTGTGCTCGATTTACAGTTCCCACCCTAATAGCAACACCCATTTGATGGAGACGAGCCGCCAAACTCATCGTGTCCAGCATCATAGGGTGGTCATACGACAGGGAGTTCGGTGCACACAATATGTGAACAACGTCCAGTTTCCATAAGTGGCGGCTGCACGAAATCTAGTTTAAATACTACTGACGCAGGCTTCGCCGAGGCTGCTCACATCGTAGATAAAGAACGCTCCTTCTGTCATACGCGATGGGAAGAAAGCCGACTTGTCAACAGAACACATTTGGCGTCGAAAAATGATAATGTACCACCAGTTCTGATGCCTCTCGGGTATGGGGCGGTCTACGTCTTAGAAGAAAG
This sequence comes from Clonorchis sinensis, assembly GCA_003604175.2. Taxonomy (NCBI): domain Eukaryota; kingdom Metazoa; phylum Platyhelminthes; class Trematoda; order Opisthorchiida; family Opisthorchiidae; genus Clonorchis; species Clonorchis sinensis. Next base: position 15,374,615 of record CM030371.1, read on the forward strand.
ACGAGAAACCACTCATCTGAAATCACGACCTATGCAGCTGCATCATTCATCATTCAAAAACTTATACATGGACTCAACATTAGGTTGTCCCGGACCCAACAACTTTTAATCGGATTTTTTTAGTCAGGATCCCCACAAGACGACTCGGGGTTTCTTGCTTACGTTGCAATAGATTTTTGTGATCATTAGGCGCACGTAGCCAAGGAAATATATTCGGAATTTTTTTCCAACCCCGTTCACTTTCTTCCGAAAGACTATGAACTATGAAACTATGAAAAATGAACTTCTGTCCGCAACAAAAGTTTTGAGTTGTGGAATGTTCCATCCATCAAGAGAGAAGATAAGGACCTATGGAGCATGAAGTGCCGGCACTGAACAAAAAACTAATCTATCAAACGAATGCTTTACATTTATGTATAAATTCTGCTTTTTAAAAACAATACAACTGGCGTTAAAAATGCAGCGAATCACGAGTCTGTGAGTACAGTTGCGGTCCGTGGAACCATCTGCTCCAAGCGATGATGCATAGCCTGAATGAATAGTCTTTGATTCGCTTTCAGGTAAGAGGCCTGGAAAAGTGAAGAAAACGAAGGGGAACTAGTAGATTCCACAGCTGGATAAGGAGCAACGTCGACTGCATACACTGCAATGCCCTGTTGTAAGAAACTTCTAAGAAAGCAGTGCCCGATAAATAAGAAAAACGGGAGGGTCAGATGAGTACAAGTAAGAAACAAGCGTGGCCCACATTGGCCTCTCACGTGGTTCAGCCGACCTAACCTTTTATCGATCTGCTAATAAAACAGCAGGAGCAGAACGGTATGTTTGTTATCCTAGTCACAGACCCGAACCGTCCTGTGCGTGATGTCAGGAAACGATATCAAGTCACCTACCAAGTACTTGCCTTTTCGTGAATGTTCGTAACTGGCCAACAAACCGCCAACCGGATCGCACGGAAACTCAAACTGTTATTTACTGCGGAACTTAATCGCAAAGCAGTTCTTCCCACGCATGCATGAATCAAAAGAATGGGAGAAAAATCACGGAACTTCTCGTTGTAAATGCAACATAATTCTGATGGAAAGAATCCCCTTCCTCCAGATAAAACCTAAGTGGCAATTATTGGAATCATCTGTCGCATTGTGAACTGGAACTTCCTCACATCACAGGGGACTTGTTTGGCGGTTACATAGCGTCTATCATTAAGTTTTAATTCGAAACGCAGTCCTTTTAGCAGAATTTTCATAAGTTCGAAACGACTCTGGGGAGTTGAACAAGTTAGTGAATTACCTTGGAAAGTTGACAGAGCGATTCCAGAAGTTCAGGACGTAGTAGGGAGGGTAGCATTTCTCTGATTATCTCAGATTCACTCCTTTCGTCTGCAGGAACATGCGCTCCAGGAAGTTCACGTTTATAAGCCAACCGATTGTACTCAGGATTTCGATCCATTCGACCTGTTTGTAGTTGTCGCGTCTTTGAGCCAGGGAACTTCGTAGCAGATTGTATTCGAGGTGTCATTGATGAAGCCGCAGCAGGATCCGGACGAGTGAGATGATGGTTGAGAAAACGCCACGAGATATAAATGCCCTGTTCGCAGATACCTTGGTTTTTGGATGAAAAAATACGTTTAGAAGAGTAATACATAGCTATCATGAGAGAAGAATTCCAAGCTGCCAGACGAGTGCGTAGTAAGTGTACCGAAAAAAACCGCAATCGAGAGCAAATTACACCAACTACCGAGGCCAGTGTAAGTGTTGGATCGGCGAAAACGAATGAATTCTAATCGGCCACATACCGAAATTTTGAAGCTCATCAGTTCATAAACAAACAGAAAAGGATAGCAGTTTGCATCCCAGGGGTGGGTGAAAATCAATCATACGAGCTCCTGTCCGGTGCTCACTTAGCTGTATGAACCACCGTTGCAACAGAAACGCTGCCCTACGGTATGTGTGATACATAGAGTACAGACAATTTGAAGTCATTCCCCTAGCTACATTGCATGCGTGCTGGAGGACTTTAACCCAACGAGCAGATGATAACACAGCAACCAAACTCAACTACCCCTTGGTAATAAAAATCCAGTCAGCCTTTCAGGGTCGAGTTCACGTGATCCCGTGCTAAGCAAAACCAAAGACCTCCGTCTAGTGGAATTGGCCTGGTGAGTTTCCATCAACTATCTTTGAGTGTTGACGGCGTAGGTACCATACATGTCTGCCGTGGGCCAGCAATGGATCTTGTCGTCTTTTTTTTTCTTCAGAAATAACTTGAAGTGACAATCATGCAGAAGTGCTGCTGTAAATGCTGACGATGGGTTTGGAATAAGTGGGGCCAGAAAGGTGATGGTTCGTAGGTATGTACCAAAAAAAATACCACAGCTCATGTCTAATTGTGTCATCAGTTCTCCGAGATGTGCGTGACAGAATAAATTGCAAGCGTAGCAAACGAGAGAGATAAGACAAGCACTAAAGGTCTTCCAAGAGGGCGGCTGGGTCGAATAACAGATCTTCATAGACAGGGGAAAGCTTGTATCATATATATATATATATATATATATATATATATATAACGGCAAGACTCAGTAGCTATCAGAGCACAAGCTTTCATACAAAGAGACGTAGACCCTCTGGCTGGTGCGGACAGAAACACACACACAGAAACACACATAACTAGGTAAGAACTTACTAACAAGCGAATTCAACTGCAGACGAAGAAAACTGACACCAACCGCGATACAATTGCGCAGCAGCTCCGTCTCTGGGTGATGGGAGTCAAGCCCGAGAAAACTGGCGAAGAAAGATAGCAGTTAAGGAAACAACAGTGTTACAGCAATGGCGCGACCGTGAACAATGTCGATACTTTAATGAAATTTTATCATTTTGGAAAGGAGTCGAAGCTGAAGAAGATTAAGGGAACTGCTATAAAAATAATTACAGTGGCATCTTGCTGAACATTGTGCGCTTAAGCGAACGATGCGGGGTTGAATTTCAGTGCACTTTAGTCCATTCAATACTTTTCATGTGAAAGTCTAGACGCGTTTAGCTTACCGACGGATTAGTAGTATGTGATCGAGAACTGTTCTCATTCGTTGTGTGTGTCACCGTAATTTCAGACGTTTGTCCAAACTGTTTCCCCTCAAAGAAACTGTTGCTACGATTATTCAAAACCTGTGCCAGGCCTGCAGACGGGCCTGGTACTTTTTGGCTTATCATCAATCCTTTAAGGAAGAATAGCACATTAGTGTGGAAAAAACGCAACCAGTGATGTGGCTTGATTGGGATAGTTGATACTTAAGATGTTTATGTTACGAAGATAACGAACCACTAGCGGACTGTATACTTAGTGAGCTAAAATGGAGGGTGTCTAACAAAGATTCACGGTATTTTCCACGATATTGGTAAGCAAATGAAGACCCGACGAACAAAATCCATGTAGGGAGGCGAAAGAGGTATAAAGTTTTGTTCTAAAAAGTCAAGCTAGCAATTCCATGCCGATCGCCAGTGTCTTTGGGTAGACCTCTGAGCCACAGGCTTCTGCTGAAGGCATACAATCGACCAGTGTCTGGGTTCCGAGGCCATGGAGATAACTTTGCCTTCTTATAACTGTAGCGTAACTCAAATGTGTCTGACATATTTTTGCAACAGCCTGTCTGTAAATCATCCCATATTCGCGTATTCCGGTCCAACAGTCGTCAAGATGTCGTTCGCTTAAACTCAAACAAATGACTGTGATAACGAAAACCCCGACCATCATGCCTGTTATTTGTCATGTAGCTGCACCACAAACAGACATTACAATCACGCTATTGTAGGCGCTGAACTATACCTTTGGGTAGATCACCCACCCAGAAAATGGTAAGTGATGCATACAAGATGTGGAGAAAGAGTGTGTGTGTGCAAGCAAAACTTACCAATGCAATTGTACAAAGCTAAACAGCGAAATAAACACTAAAAAACTTACGGCGTAGAAGAACCGACCAGGCGGGGAACACTGGAGAAAAGGAGTGTGCACGACTGACGAAGCTGGTCCATTGACAGGTCGTTGCTACGCACCCGTTCATGCTGCGTGGTAGTGGAACAAACGAGAAAAATAAATACTTGTGCATTTGCAGTAAAGTAAACTGCTTTTGGTGCGATCACCATCCATCGTGGCCGCTTTTGGCCAGTACTGCTGTCGGGCACTTGTTATAAAATCGTGCCTTTATCGTTTTAGCTGCTTCGGCAGACTTGCTCTCCTGTAATAAGACCAGGTAACTAACAAGTGCCACATTAGGATATACTTTGCATCAATGCCCCACAGCGTCACGTCGTTGGATCGCCCAGTTTCGACTGATCGCTTCACCGGTCCCGATAGACAGGTTAATTTCTAGCGTTTTCAGGAATTTCTGAAATGACTAAGGAAAGCCTAGGGAATGTGTTTGCACCTGTCCAAGGTTCTACACATTTTTCGAGCCGATTATTCTCGTTACAGACATTGACCGACTCAACTCATTGGTCGTCTATTTATCGCTTGGTCAAAGCATTGTCTCCTTGCTGGGATGGAATGTTGTCCAAACGAAAAGTCAAACCATGTGTCAGTTTTGCTCAATAATTACTAACCATAAGGAAACAGATTGTCAGGCGGGATGCGACCACCGCTAAGTCCTCAAAATTTTCGCATACCAACTAACACATTTTCAAGCATGACAATAGGCAAGTAACGAGAGTAATTGAAATGCGGCCAAAATGTTCGTTGAATACGTGAACAAACGCCGAGAAGAAACCATTTTGACGTACCAATAGCAGTCTTACAACCGGGCATCCAACACGGATGGGGTATTCCTCCAAAGATTGCTGGAACGACTTCGAACCTGCATCGTCCAACTTCGCCGAACTGTTAAATATATTCAAGTTGGCCAGACCCACACACAGATCTTCGACGCGTGCCAACTGATTCAATGCCCATGAGACCAGATGTAAAATAAACGTCAGTTGGACCTGGCCAGAACTAGGGTCGCCTACAATGTGAAACGGCGAAAGTTACCCAAATGTACAGAGCGAGGTTTAAGTAGAAATCTACCAAAAGTAAAGTACCTTGGTCACTCGTTTTGAGAAGTGTAAACAATGGTTGAATGCTTTTTGACGGAGCAGGTAACGAAGCATCCAAAGAGGAGCGGTCCAGACTGGCTACGCACACGGAAACCAGATGTCGAATAAGATTGAGTTGCTGGGTTCGGCATAACATGCGGTCAAACACTAGGTGATGATGCTGATTGGAGGCACCGATCAAAGGTTTCGAGGAAGGTTGTGGTTCAGCCAACAGGGTTGGCAGAAGGCTAATAGAGTTGCGCAGGATCCGAGATCGAACCACTTCACTCTGAATTACGGAGTATCTGAAGTGGAAATAGAAATATCACAGAAGGAAGACTTGGTTTCAATCCCGGTCAGCTGGAGATAACTGGCGGAAGCTCTTCCTCAAAACAAACAGTAAAAACTGTATGACAGGTTACGCACAGTCTGTCCTAGCGATCCAATGCGAATTCTCCGGAAATTCAGTCAGTACAGTTGTCAGTAAATCGGGCGTACCCGAAATTTTGGCGGGTTTTGAGATGTGGAAAGTGAACAGTTAACGGGGCGGATACTAACCGAAGCGGGTACGTATCCACCTCGTTCAATCAGACGTTTGTAGACTATCAACCCATAGAAGTCCAAGGAACCGTACAGGCGGAAATCCACAGATTAGTGCTTTGGTGAAATCCATGTGGGATCATCACCATCGACAGCACAACATCAGTGTTCAACATTGATGTTTCGCAACCGGAATAGCCTATCTAGCTTTAAGGCGTCTCCTTGCCTCCAGGCTTTACACTTATCATGGCCAAAGTTTACCACCTATCGGTCCAAGGTTGCGTACACATTACAGGCTGACAGCTCTGAGAGGCACAGATTATCTGCATCGCCCAGCCATATGATGTTGGAGGGGAGAAAAATAGCCTATTGACACGGCACATCCATTGACAAACGAAATACTAGCCGGGATGGAAATGGACAAATACGTCACACACAGAGTCATCCCCGACGGTCACACTGGTAAGTTCACACAAGTACTTGCCCGGGACAAGCGAGTGGGTGTCTGTATCATTTGACACCTAGGTCACCGCATTCTGCACGTCTCTGAGAGCATTAGGCTTTCGAATAAGGATGACGCCAGGCATTGGCAACAAGTAGACACAAGCATATGCTTGAAGAGACCGAAATCCACTTCGGGCAGTAGGTCTCTGCGAGTGCAAACGTTTGTCGTAGATAGTAAAAAAAACTGTCGTATGTGATCACCACTGTTTGCTAACTGCCTCAAGTTTCAGCGACAATCAAGTAAAACGACTGTTCTATCATGCATAAGCTAGTGACAACGCTGCAAACGTTCATCACCACCGCAAGGGTAGCACTGACAGAATGATCTGGGTGCCTGGGCAGCGAATTCTAGGAGTTACAGCATCTTGCGTATTAATTTCATTATTAAAACCTGATGCAGCCATGTTGCACTTGCTCTGTTCCTTTTTTTACAATTATTCGGAAAATATTGTTTGGCCAACCTATACAGAACCGAGTAAAATGTGCGAGGATAAAGGTATAGACGATGCAGTAAAATGATCCATGCAGAACAAAATCTCCTCCAGGCTCGGTTCTGAAGCACAAGTACCTTGTGTGAATAAGCTTCAGAAATACTAGAGCCATCAGAGGTTAAACTACAGTCTAACTCACTCGTCCATCCCAGTTGAAACTCCTTCAGTCCTGCTAACCAGTGCGAAAAGTTCGACTAGGTTTGTTTGAGCAGCGAGCCATTGCATGAGCCAAACAATACCTACACTGCCGCCTGCTTCGGTGATTCCACTCATCCAGTCTGTCCGGTCCAAAAAGTGGACCAAAGCGCTGCCCAAAACTGTCTCCTCAACCAACACTGCATCCGAGTGGGCATATAGAAAGCCGATAACTTGCTGATTGGCATAAACATGGGAAGGACCTACAGTGGACACCGAAAGAATTGGTGCATGTTTGAATAAAGGACCGGCTTGTAGAAATCGAAAAATTGCGTCAGATAAAACCGGACCGATAAGTTTGGTATGTAGTACCGGAGCAAAACAGTAAACGATGATTCCGTGTTAAGTAGCTAAAGCACAGTGATTTGCGAATATATGATTTCGAGGGTCTCTTCTGGCAAACCCAACTAGGAACTGTGAAATAGGATGGTGCAGATGTCGAACGCCCCACAGTGGGTTTAAAAAAGGGCACTATTTGATTGGTTTTTGTTAGGGACCGCAATTGGCGGGATAAGGCAATCATAATGCTTTCATGTGTCTTTCTGGGTGACAGGAGAAGGATCGGGTAACCGAATATCAGTCGCCTCAGCTATTTCCAATGCTCTTTCGCATACGCCCTTAAAAAGATTTAGAATGACAAATCACCTTGAATGATTCCACCTATGGATCTGATGGTTGGTATTCATCAGGTAAACAGTGCTCGTACTGATTATATGCCTAGCTAGTCCAATTCCCAAGCAGCTTGGGATATGGGCAAGATAGGCACTCAGTCGAACAAATGACCACTGATGAATCTACTATGATGTTGAGCGCTGGACAAGTAACGGCCATTTATGTGTGACTGCTTCTGTGTCCAGGCGATGTAACAATTGGCGTGTACCCTCAGTTGGGCACCTCGACTAAGCTTGGGCAACCCGGAAGTAGTTCAATCCTCATGGCTCTTTCGGGTGACATGGGAGCAATACGCCGAAAGAGTGCGATTATTGAGTGATCGTTTTTCTATCTATTTCATGTCTAGAAAGCTGTGGGAATTAGTGTGCTGCCCTAATCACGTACGTTTCCGATACATAACATTTTAAGGAATCCGTCTGCGTTTCTTGTAATTATAACATCCGGGAACTGGAACGCGTTAGCGGTTTCTCTAGCCCAATTGCAGTTGAGTACGGTGTGGGCATTCTTGTCACAACAGGCCCGTAAGTGATAAAGAGATATCGTCCATATAGTGTTTACAAAAAGGCAGTTGTTCAATAGTCGGCTCTAGAACAGTATGTTCAAGCCTGCAGACAGAATACTAGTTAGATTTAGACTGAGTGCACAGGTCATCACAACAACCCTCTTTGCCTGCAGATAGTTCTGGTGATTAAAGAAATTTGGGGCGAGATGGCTCAGGTGGTTAGAGCGCGAATTTACTGACCGAAAGGTCCGTGGTTCGAACCCGACCTCTGCCTCTCGACTTCCCCTGTCTAGGCTTGGGCAACCTGGCAGTATCCCAGCCCTCGTGCTTCCCTCGGGTGGCATGGCAGCTAGGCACCGGAAGGGTGTTACAGCTGGACGGTTGGTTGGGTAAGGAAATTTGGCGTTAGAGGTGCATCGTAAAAGTATCTATGTGGACTCAACAAATGGAACAAGACAGCCAATAGTAGAGTTGCTGGCAAAGTTTCATGTAGAATCATTCCTTCGAATAAAGACATGCCAATAAACAGAGATGTAATGTCTAAAGGGCACATAGTCTGTTATTGATATGTCTGTTTTGGATTGACTGCACGAACTCAAATGTGCTCTCAAGAATGCGGGTGCAAAACTGGGGTTGGAGCAAGTTTTTTATCCAGAAGGCGGTGACACGATACGGTGAATTTCTCCTATCCAATATCGGTCTAAATAGACAGCTTTCTTTATGTAGGCAGTCCGGTTATAGAAAACAAGCCACCACACATACCCAAAGTGATCAATATTGTCTTGAACAAATCCACGACCGGGAGTAAAACTCCGGGCCAAGTAATAGTGCTCTCTGCCGTCGAACTATCGCTTCTTGCACAAAGCAACCGCTGAAGTAGACAGTCATCAAAATGTATGTCCGTGCCGTCGCACTGCGATGCTGCCATAACACGCGACAAAAGTTGAGCAACTTTGGAGTCCCCGCGTTCTACATCTACGTTGGTCAGTGCTGAGCCCAAGGCGTACAAGGAGTCCAGGCAGTCTGCGTATGAGTTTGCCAAAGTTGAAGCAGAGTAGATGGCGCAGGCCGTGAGCATGCTGATCGCATCGCACTGAATCAAAGACTAGAAAGAAACGGCAAAATCCACGTTGTACGGCAAGCGACTGTTGGTGATGATTTTGGAAGGAAGAACAGATAGTCCACCAAACGAGCTAAAAAACAGATATACCTTGGCTCCAGTGAGACTTGTCGCCAGGCGGGAAAACAGGGCCATTTTGGCGCGGTACATGTGGAATGCAGAAGTGGCTACGGTTGCAGCACTAGCAAGTTCCGCACTGACGCGTAGCTCATCATCCTCAGCCATGGCAACGGAATTCAAAAACGATTCGACAGCCTTCAGGTCTTCCGGAATGCTATCCACAAGTTGCTGCAAAAGAGTATAGGTACGAACAGCTCAGGTGAAGATCAATCATTCACTCCAGCAACAAAAATAGAGCTATGAGGACAAGATAGACTGGATGAGCCAGGTTATTCCAGGCTAAATAGAAAGAGGAATGAACAGTACTGTTTGTAACACAAGTGCAAAGAACCATAAGCCACTAATGTGTCATGATTGTTGTCTGCGTATAAGCATAATCACCCTATATACTCGTACTGAATCTTTGCATGTACATTTCGGCTAACCCACGCTTTCTCTTAAACAAGTAAAGTGTTGCTCACCCTCGATAACTACGACTATCCTCTAAGTCGTTCTCGGACGCAAGCTCAACATCTCATAATGGGACTGGAGTGTCTTCCGCGAAACTTCTGCCGGCGACTTGGAATAGTTAAGCGTGAATAACTTCCTTGCGTCTCTTATTTCGTCCCCCGGGAAAAGCCAGATCAGGTTAGACAGATGATGTCTACAGTTGTTCATTTGCTGTTTCCAAATTAGCTTTACAAACGAGTTTGACGCTGACTATGACATGAGACGACACGCCTCCAATACTCATCGACAGCCGTGGGTGACATAGTCAGTCTATGAAGATCCGAGAACCACCTCGCAATGAAAACAATAGTGAACTGCAGGATCAGTCCTTACTATTGAATTTAGCGCCTTGAGTTACCAACAGGACACGTCATCGCACCGTATGTTGACGTTGTGCAAGACAATGGACATAATGCAGATTTGACTGAATCAATGTGTGAGGTGCAGGAGTATTCCGTGAGATGCATCCAATAACTGCAGTTCGCTACATTTAGTGTCGCAAACTATTCCGCATTTATCAGAGCATTCTTGAGATTGGCCGACCAGTACGGATAAGCAAACTGACCACTCACGACTAATCAACTTATCAGAATCAACCAACAACTGATTAAAACAATGCACTCCTAAGATAAACCAATCAGCTGCATAGGTCTGGAATACTTATGCATCCCTTTGATGCTATCAAAGTATAGTTAACAGCCTGCGATCCGCCTGAACGGTCCATTCCTACCATGCCAACCGAAGGAAGCGTGAGGGCTGGGATACTACCAGGTAGCTAAGGCCTAGACAGGAGCAGTCAAGATAGGTGTCGGGGTCAGATTCGAATCACGAATTTTCTGGTCAGCAATTCGCGCTTTACCCATTGAGCAGTCAAGTGGCGAAACCCTATTTTCACGGTTCTCAAAGATCTGATAAGCGGTATGCCTGAAAAATTTGGATTTTTTCGATAGGAACAGAAGGTACCCGACTGCTACCACTGGATAAGTTAAGTTTACGAAACATCAAGGCCTAGTACGGATGTACTCAGTAGATCTGAAGTGCGAAATACTTAAAGATGCGAGCGACTTCAGGGGTCAGCACCACAATCAAGAAGCTGGATATAAATCCATCGTCCAAACACAAAACGGCAACCGTGCACGAAAAACTAACTTGTAAAATAGATTGTCTGCAAAGGAACATCAACAAATCCCTCGACGACCGATCGATGGTCAAAATCAATTCCAGCACACTCAATACCGCCATTTGTGTGACTGTGTGGCCTCGGAGAAGATCCCACGCAAGAAGGCAATGGAAAGTGGACACGCCAGCAGAAGTGTCTGAACCCCTCAGAACTTCCGACTCGGCCCAATGGGAGACTGCCAGCTTAGATGCGCTGGTAATGGCGGACAAACATCCCTGAAGAGCGTGGCGACGGTTCGAATCTAGTTGGTTTTCAGGCATGCGTTGAGCTGAAAGATAAGCAATTCGAGTAGTATTGGGTAATAAGTCTTATCGATTAAATCAACACGACGCCTACTTAATAGAAACAATGATTATTTACGGATAGGTAATGAACTGCAGTACAACAGTCGAAGCTTGAATTGTTTTGTCATTTTGTTCTGCGATTACTCAGCCACCACAAGTAAGGTACGCTCTGGGGTCGTCCTGCGGGTTAAAAAAATTGCCGCCGTACCATTTACGAAATGGCACATTTAGATTTTGCCAAAAGGAAAAGATGTTCCATAAATCAGACACAACCGATGGAAGAATGTTTTCGTGAGGTGAAGTTTTGCTGTATCATTTATGAAGTCAGTCCCATCGTATTTCTTCGTTTACTTGACCAAACAGAAGTTGGACGAAGATAGCAAATACATCGTTACTCACATGCATCAGAGGAGAAACAAACCAGCACACTAGAAAATGACTCACCCAGAAACTGTCCAAAGCGAAGCAAGTGTGCCAAAGTACCGTAGAAATTGGCTCTCATCCTCTGGGCAGATGACTCTGGGAAAGTGAGAAAATCGGGTGAACACAGATAAAAAAATAATATTGCACGCTTGCTCAAAAGTGTTCTGATGAAATGATGTCTAGCTGTCATGCCACACGAAGGAAGCACCAGGGCCGCGATACTACCAGGTTGCCCAAGCCTAGACAGGAGCAGTCGAGATGCAGGGATCAGGTTCGAACAAGGATCTTCCGGTCAGTAAGTTCGCACCTCAACCACTGAGCCATCTCGAGCTCTGGTGAACACGGTACGGACAGCTAGTAGACGCTCCAAATAAGATATACACTGAAATCAACAGCAACTGATCTAGAACGGTTTGACTTCTGAGGAAAAGACACCCCGCGAATTGGTCCAGCGTTCCACCTGGCTTCGAAACTAACAAGATATCTAGTTAGGCTATTACCACATTGATAAAGTTTTATTTTGGCCTCCTAAGACCAGTACCAAGAAGCCAGTTAATTGGAGAAACGTCTTGTCGCGCACAAGTTCGAGTTCTTACATGCGACCCTTTACATAGCATCCAGATTCGGAGAAAGGCGCAACCCGTAATCACCCGTTCGTTGTGCGTACTTCCTTTGCGGACCAATGCGCGGAACTGCAAATACATACAGACGCTTCTGTGCGTGTCACCGGCTTTTGCGCATCCATCGTACCCATTCATTACTTGTTCGCTCAGTCGGCGTGCACCTTTAGTATTAGGTCTTCTTGGGTTGGGTGATTTGTGATTACTAATGTTGGTCTCGCTTTGGTTTCGGAGCAGTTGTTTTTCTCTGGTTTGCTTGCTTTACAGTCTGAGGCATTCATCCGCCAGTTGTTGGTTTCAGCTTTATTCTGAAGTTTTATTGCGTCACGCTATTCCTTATGACATGAAGGAAAGTTTGCTTGCCCTTATTCCCAAAGACTATCAGTGACCGAAAAAATTGGGACCTGTGTAATTTCCCATAAAGGACTACGCGGAAACCTCAATCATTATTTCAACGGTCACAAGCAACTATAGCACTACAGTGGTGATACGATGCTTAGCATTAAGCATGACCGGTTCAGTTCAAAAGATAGGTCTCGCGACTGAAGCCCTCGTCCATGTCTTCAGTAGCGTAATAGCTTATTCGTAAACAAAATGGGTGAGTCGAGACAGGATAGCCATAACTGGTCAACAGGGAATGATCGGCGCTTTTACAAGCTAATAAGAATAAGTATTATTCATAATAACCAACATCACACATTCAACTAAAGACCTCAGAAATAGGAAAGCAACATACTAGATTGAAGTATCATTCGTGTCCACAGTCCAACGACCGAAATCAAAAGCGAGCCCGCTTGATTGTAGTCTGGATGGAAAGCCTCTTCGTTCCATTGCATCATCACCTCTGCAGAGGTTAGATATGAGGACAAGTGAAGCAGTGTTCCAGATGCTAGGAGTCGAATGGTGGATGGTGTGTTTTCTGTTTCACAAAGCTATAACCAAGTAAAGGAAGATGAACGGCCATGCCAGTTTAACCATCGATAGTAAACAAAACTGTTTGTCATGAGAGAATCATGCAATGCAATGAGATCAACGTGAAATTCCAAAAGGACGATGGGCAAACATTAGACTAGGCGTCCAAACTGACACATCATCAACTGATTATTCGGACCGACTCAGGTCACCAGATCAAACTCCAAACGGAGGAGTGTGGCGGCATGACCTAATGCTGATAATTGCTTTCAGTATGTATAATACTGGTGCACAACTCCTGTACAATCAGGAAACAGACAAAGACGAACAAGAAATGAGGGGTAAAGATAAATTCGCTGTATGAAAGCCCGGACTCAAAATCAGTTTGGTCTTCCGTTAGTCAGCGGATACGTCGGTTCTTGATTCTACGGTTTCAAAAAATGGGAGATCATGGGCGATGGACCGACATGGGCCTCACAAAGCTCAACTACATGGAATCTTATGAAATCTGATGAGCACTATTTCTTCACAGTCTTTTATTTAAGTAAATCCATGGTTGCCACATAACCACCAACGTGCCACAAAATTACACTGGTCTTGGCACCGTGACTCCAAATTTATTAGCTGTCATGAGTCTACTGGCCTTGAAGTAAAACAAACGGAAGAATAAAACCCAAAAACTCCAAAACCTACCTCTTCCGAAAGTTTCGAGACCATGTCTAGGCAAATCATGTAGAACGGGCGAGGTCTGGGACGGCTTGCCGGTGGAGCTGATAGCGCGCCGAGTTCAGTTAAACCGGAGACAGCATCCTGTGAAGTGAACGAAGCAGCGCTCTCTGAAAGCGATATGTGTCTGGTGAGGACCCCAGTCCCGATTTCCACAACCTCCCGCCAGGCTTCAAAAGCTGCCTGTTTGCCAGCATACAAGTGCAATCGATGGACATTACGAGCTTCAATCCATTGGCACAATTTGCGTAAATCTTGAGCCAACTCAATTAACGAAGGAGTTCCCATGGGTGGTCGTTGGGTGGTAGGATGGGATGAAGTTTCCTCGTAGGCAACAGCAAACAAGTTTGCAAAGTCTTCCGTTGATACAGGCCCCAAGTTGGTGCGGCTAGCCAATAATTTGAGATATAGGTGATTGAGGCACAAGCCAGCATCGAGCAGCGTAGATACCTTTCGGATAGCAACTGAGTCTGAGGCAAGCAGTGAACAAGCCATCTCACATTCAAGTAGTAGCTGGAAAGGAACATAAATATGAGTGCAGTAGGTTGTTGTGAACGAAGAGTATGTGAAACAAAACAACCTCAAGAAATGAAAACACACGAGACAACATTATGCGAATCGAACATCAATAAGGAGTGGAACAAGGCTGAACAATTGAGCAGCAATGTTGTGAGCGAAAGTTTCAGCTGGGATTCAGGTGAGCCCCTCGTGGAGATCGAATTGGCACGCAAATAAGTGTAGTTTTCGAATTTCGTGAAACGTGGGTGTAAATTGGGACATACGGTTCAGAGAAACTAGGTGACTGCGCCTGCCTGATGAGCCCCAAGAAGTACGAAACCGGTTGTGGGCTGTCGAAGAGTTTTCAGCAACCTTATGCGTAGCACGTCACGTCTCTGCAATGTATTGAGATACTTAAATATCGTACCAACTGAAACATGAGACGGCCTGGTGCAGCATACTCAGTTGAAGAAAAACGTCATAAGCGAAATGTTCAGCTGAGATTCTGTCTCTCGTGAAAACCAAATTAGTATTCAGATGAGTGTATCTACCCTATCGCTTTTGTTTCAAAGTGAGATAGACTCCAGTGACTGAATAATGGCAACTCAGCAGTCGGTGAAACAGCTGGAGGGAGAAGCATCCCTCCGCAATCTTGGTCGAAATGGAAAGATTCTGAACCATTGCCAACCGAAATAGATTTGCAAAACAGACGAGCGTCGTCAAACTAAACGCAGAATATCTTCGCGGTTCTTGCTCTTCAAAGCGAGGAGGAACACATTTGTGTAAAACTCAACGGGAGTTCTACCTCAATTAGGGTGGCTCGCTGACTGTAGTGAAGAGATACAGAATCCATTGATGGACAAAAACGCCCGCTTCTCGGATTGTGAGTTCAAGCTCGTAACAAATCACACCGTCGATGAGATGGATAAACACAGACAAAAAACTAAATGGAAAAATTAGACTACGGGGACTTGCAACGGTAGATCAATAAGGTTTTCATGTGTAAACCTGACGTTAGAAGCCGAACGCTACCATGCGAGGATACATTAGCAGATGTAAGGGATAACTATCACCCGACCTGCGTAAAGCGCGCGAAGGGTATTGCAACCGATGCTTACCTTACAGCAGTGGGTGGAGTGTCACACCTCTAATAGTCTCAGTCGAATAAAACCGACATAGCAGCAAGACGATGGCGTCCTGTAGACGAAGTATGGGGGTTTATAATACCTGGACCGTTCATTCTGGTCGGCGGATTTCAAATGCGACCATGGCCACACAGACAGACTACGATAATACATCCCTCGAACCCATGTACCGGAAAGTGATCACTATTGCATACAATTAACTACTTTACCACAAGTAACAGCCTGATACTAGAAGCCAATTCGGGACCAGAACAGCAGAAGTACAACTCCTTACTAAATGTCCGGATGCAATGTCCAGGATGTTACATACTGAGTACAAGTTTGAACCAGATAAACTTAAAACATCGCCTTTCAATCAATTGTTTACTAAAACTCTCTGAAACGAAAGAAAACATCGTCATTTACGATACGAACACTCACACAATCGAACAAACAGGAAAATGAACTAAGCCCGCAGGGAGTATCAGTTAGATCTGGGGAACGATGAAAATAAGACCAACTATACGGGCAACGACTGCTAACTGATCTTGTCTACTAGAGCTATAAATAGCAGCTTACCTCATCAATTAGCCGGGCATCCACAGTTCGTAAATCGAAAGATTCTGGTCCGGCGAGATGTTCGGCTACATTCAACCGACTCAAAAACGCACTAACTATCACAGAGTCTTCGAGAAAAAGGAAGAACGGTGAATGGATTGGGATTAGGAGAGGCAGACGAAATAATAACAAAAAAACACCGGTCTTTAGTTTACTTATGGTCCTGAAGACTGCGTCAAGATTAGCGCTCTGTGATGAATAAACTTAAGACCGCATTACTGCAGCAATGTGAGCAACAAAATTGGTTACTTAACCGGAAAAAAACAAGATCAGGAGTCGACGAGATGGACGATAAACCTGGGAGTCAAGCCCATAGGTAAGAACTATCTATGGAACAACGCCACATGACCGACTCCGGTTAATCAGATAGCCAATGTTGGAGATGGAACCAAATAACTATAATGGGTGGTTCTGAAGTAATTTCTCACCGGTATCTCGGAGGTCTACATGTTACTGTAGGAGTAATTAGTCCGTTAAAGCGATAAGTCAACAAATGTTCCTCATTCTTTATACAGATGGTAGCAGTCCATATTACAAATATATGTATAGTATACATAAGCATTTGTGCAATATGAGCTCGAGAAAGCTCAGTGGTTGAAGCATGAACTTATTGATCGGTAGGTTCATGGTTCATGGTCTCTGTATCACGACTGCTCCTGTCTAAGCTTGGGTAACCAGCAGATGGTGAGGGTGGTTGATCACATGGCCGTCGATCTGTTCGCCTAGCTTGGCAATTAGCCTGCAAGCGTTTCATCCCTAGTCGAGGAGACATTGTCAGTGAGCAGCTGAGTGTGAAGTAGCTCAGTCCTCGTGCTTCCTTCGGGTCGCATTGCACCAAGGTACCGAAAGGGTGTTAGGCTGAACGGTATACATGCAATATGCAATGTGCTTGACGGAGCGGCCTGAAGAATTACCGCCCGAACAAGCTTGAAGAGTTTTGGCGCACCGCACATCTCCATCTTTCTAAGCGAGTGCGCCATCCCTACGGTGCCGCGCATAACCGCGGCGACCTGATATTGGGGACATTTGGAATTCGCTCAGTGAATGACATCGGCTAATGTCTTATGTTTGTGTGCGGAGTTGATCATTACTAAAACATGACTCACCGCTGGAAAAACCTCAGCAGCCACATGGGATCACTTTAGAGGTTGAAAAGGGCATCATATTGATTATGCAAATGTCTGACATAAACAGCCCGAAGAGATTCCCCTTAGTGGTGCCAAATGTACCAGCGACTATTCTTCGGTACCAACAAAAAAGCACGTCATCTTGAAGTAACTACACAGCCGTGGAACAAAAGAACCACCAGTACAGCTGGTCGCCGAAAAACTGAAATACTCGGGAAGTATGACAAAAGTTCAGATTCCCAGAACCAACTTTACGGTGGTCAGTAGACGAACAAGGAACTTTAATGAAGACGCATGGGTGAACCAGAACTGGATAGTATTGAGATGGAGACATCGGTAAGTGAGGTTTAGTCCAATAGAAACGACATTGTGAACCCGCCCATGGTTGAGCCGAAAAATGCAGCTCGCATCAGAGTAGTGAGGAGCACATCAAATGCAATTAACCCAAAACAGTCCCGAAATGCAACAGCCAATATCTCGCAATGTTTAGTTGGGTCAAGGAAGGGATGTTGGGTAAAATGCGTAGAAATCCTGTCACAGGTAAATCACTGTCCTCACAAAAGTTCTTTTGAAACCTTCAAAAAAGTTTCTGGACTCCAAGACCAATGCTCGCAACTTCATCAAGACATCTGGATTGGTTAAAATCCCATAAAACTCGAAGCTATATTAGCTGTAGGGAAGACTCACGTCACATCGCTCAACCAATCGTTGGAATTCGAACGGAAACATCTGAATCAGATGTCATGGTGTAAAGAGAACATCACGGACTATCTTCCACCTTGAAAGGACTACAAACAGCTATTTTGCAAATGCAAGACGGGATACCATAGTTTCAGCCGCGTGTCGCAGATAGCCGAAGGAGTGTATACTAAGAACAAGCTTTCGGATTCGGAGTTTCTGACCATGGACGATTGTTTGACTGTTCACTGAGGCGTAGAATCTAGACAAGACTCTCATAACGCAGTGGTGAGGCGTGAGTAACGGTGGGTGTATAAAGCGAGCTTATTCGGAACGGCTCACTTGGTCTCTGGTATATCCACCAGACACACGCACACTTATAAAGTAACTATAGGTAATCAAATGCCTGAAAAATAGTCAAACTCAAGATCAACTTAGGACATCAAGAAACATTTTGAAATCCGACAAATCTTCTTGTGGCGGCAATGAACAAGGGGAAACCCGTCGCACTCTACTTACTTTCCGGATAGCGGTCCACTCCCGTGTCCACAGAATCAGCCAGGAAATCTGGATCCATAAAAAAAAACAGATGGATTGGGAATTAGCAGACAACTCTCAGGTTGGCTGATCACATGTCTACAAAACAAATGTGCAGCAACCGTCCTTGCAAGGTGGGATGGAAGTGTGAGTCATGAGGTGAAAAGGTTATCAAGTTTGAAACCATTAAAAGTTCCTGAAAACAAGTGCTACATAAGGCACTGGAGTGTTCTTCAAAGGCCACCATGGGTCAAAGAGTATTTCTTATCTCCTGGGAATAGCCCCTCTTAGGTGGGGGTTGAACAATAGGTAGCTGTTGCGAGTTCTTCATGAGAATGACATTTTATGGGGATGTTGCTATGGTACAGAAAAGCACAAATATCATCGGAAAATCTGATTGGCAGTGGTGAGGCCCGAGGTGTATCACGTTCCAATGCGCAAGGGTAACGACCTCGAATAAGAAGTCAAGATTAGCTTAACGTCCAATCGAGTAGCACCAACAGGAAAAGCACTTTAAAACAGTGTCAAAAGTTCCAAACGGGTGTCTCACCTCCGAAGAACAAACTGAGAAGGCGCCCAACGTACGATCTTTGGTTGCCCATCGCTGCTGTACGGAGTTCAATTGCTAGCGTGCGCAAAAACCAATTGCTATGGTTCAGAGACAGCATTTCCAAAGCTTTAATGAAAAGAAACAAGACAGCGGATATGACTACCTCAAAATGCAGTGTGAACAGAACCCAGAGAAGGCTATCAAGGAGCTAACCAGAGGATTAACAAAGCTACATCCGGCCATCGAATTCCGAGGGCAATTGGAAACCTGGGTAACTAAGTTTATGTTTCGTCTTTTATACCAACATACCATCCTCATGATGAAACACTTTGTTATTTGACTTATATTCGAAGTTATCTGGGTGGCGTAGAGGGTCCTCACTGTTAGTGGTGGTAGTCACAGCCATTAATACGCAGCAGTACAAGATACCTGGCGCGATCACGCCGTCATACTCACAAGCAGGCACTGGGATAGAACGGAGATTCTATCAGAACAAGGAAAAAATTCGTACCAGACGGTTCCTATTAGTGACACACTCATGAGATAAGCACTCCATGAGGGGACTTTTGCATCCTTCCAGCTGTTATACTCCAAGCTCAGTACGACCTATTGTTGTCAACCTTGAACACAGGACAAATCGGAACAATAAAATCCTTCAAAATGTTGTTCACTTTAGATCTATCTCTTCAAGAGTCTGTTATGACGCTTGCTCAACTAAGCTACACCGATCCATTTCCACAGTTCTCTGGTCTATATTAGATACTGAACTCAGATGGACTCGAGTTCACGAGCAAGATCGGATGACAACATTCCAACAACGTCAACTTATTTAGACCGACTGTCTTCGATCGGTCTCATCAGTGGGGATTGTGGAGAATCCATGTGAATAAATACACAATGTGCGGGAAAGGTCACTTTGCACCTGGAGAGCACCAACCTTTTTCGTGGGTGTAAGTTAGAAGCTTCTTGTCAGAGTGTTGAGGGATTGCAGCAGCTGCCGAAGTTGCTTTGAAGAGTGGACGATAGATACCGAATTTTAGGTGTTTCGCCAATAGATCATGGTTTCCTCGTAGGAATCGCAACAGTGCCTCAGATGTGAGAGGACTGATCACCAACCGGTAAATGATTTGCCAACTAACTGCTAGAGCCCACTGAAGAGAGATCGCCAAGGTTTGGGGTAAACAGGCGATTGTTGGGCCGAGACGCAGACCTGCATCGAGAAGATCCAGAATGGCATGAAGGCAGGTTCGAGGTTGATCTCCGATTCCCGCATCCTAGATAGACGGTTGGATAAAGGCAGAGTGAGTCACACCAGTACACACGAGCGGATGTGTACAATTACGGAAAAGTAACCGAGCTGGAAGACTGTACGAACCAGACAGCACAAACTGATGCGTAAAGCGGACTTACAGAGCCAATTTATCTGCACTGATACGTAAAGGATAATGACGAACTAAAAATAGCTCTGTACCTGTAAGGTGGTATTCGCTACAGCCGAAGTGCTTTCGATACGAAATCCAAGAAGCCAATGAGACAAATTTGGAGCTGGCTGATCCATGGCAGCCAGTATGATGTGAAGCATGCGAACCGTGAAACAGTCGGCCTGATCACCAATAAATTGCTCTGTAAGAGGGCAAGACAAGTTTTTATCAAGAAAAACTGTTTTAAAAAGAGCACATGGTGGAAGATGCCCTCTCTATTGAAGAAAAAACTGAGGGGCCCAAAGAAAACTATTCAAAAAAATTATAACTTGTAAGTAGTATACCGTAGGCACCATTGTACACCGGACTCACGGAATCTAAGACAGCTTCAAAAGCAGGTTGGGGTGTCAGGAAGTAACATTTTACCACGACACTACTAGTAACGAGGATGCTTGTCTATTATTTGTTTACCACTAACCGGTTACAGCACTAAATCCTGCATCCAAATTTATTATTGCCCTGCCTAACATAACGAAACTTAACAACTTCTCGGAAGGAAGTACACTCTCCTCAGACAGGTGTTGACAGTCCTAGAAACCAATCCGCACTGAGTGTACGTTCCGGGATCAATCGTCTGGGGTTCAGGTTCGAAGGTAACAAACCAGGCAGCGATCGATCCCATTGATGAGCAATATGTACACAGGGCGGAAGTGGTCTAGTTAGACTGGCACAGTTGCAGTGGCGGTTCGTCTCCACGAAGGCCTTGAACTTACGAATCTCTACCATCTATACGTGGTCAGACCCGGGATGATATTCCCAAAATCCTATTGTTCAATCACAGTTCCACAAAACCAGTAAACACTGGCCACCTCTGGCACTTTTGGATGCACTCAAGTAGTGATAACATTATGTGCTTGGTAGGATGGGAGTTCGTTACCACTACGCTATAACATTGAAATGTTTGACTGTCCCCTAATCGTGAGACGACAGTCTGGTTTCGGGATACAGGAAAGCAAAACTGCGTTTTCTAAGCAAGGCGATCATTTTCAGTTAACCTTCGATTGGGCCATTGGGATATGAAGGGACAAACTCTAGTATGAAAGAGGAGTCGTTGGTGTCGAAAACCATCAGAGTTGGATACATTTCAATGAATATGCTCAAATAATAATAATAATAATACGTTCAGCTGTAGCACCCTTTCGGTACCTAGCTGCCATGCCACCCGAAGGAAGCACGAGGGCTGGGATACTGCCAGGTTGCCCAAGCCTAGACAGGGGAAGTCGAGAGGCAGAGGCAGGGTTCGAACCACGGACCTTCCGGTCAGTACGCTCGCGCTCTAACCGCTGAGCTATCTCGCTGAGCTATCTGCTCAAATGTCCTCCATCAGACCATAGGGAGGCTTCGGAGAAACGGAATGGGGCGTGGTTCTACTCAGTTTATTCACCAGCAGATCAATATGCGCACGGTTGTTACCAAATCGTCATGAACAAGAACGACATACAAACTCGGAAATCCAACAAATAAGACGCTAAGCCGACGTCTTGCGTATGTTGTGGTCGATAGAAGGATGAAGAAATTTATGACAACCCACCGTAAAGCCAGTTGGCTGCACCGAGAGTATTCTGTTTCCTGAGTAGGCTAGAGCTGTCTAATGACTGTGATAAATGACCGGTCACGACTGGTGCTAGCAAGGAGGGTCGTTGGGTTGGCCAGGCTGCTAAAAGTTCCCAGTCCCGAGAACAGAAGAACCAGCTCGGAGGTTGATACGGCAAGGCGGCGTATAGGCGAGCGGCTCGTAAACATGGATGTGGGGAAAGGCTAGATGAAACACCAAGGGAAGCTAATTGTGTTTGATTCTGACCCTCGTTGGCACCGAAGAGCCACTCGTCTGTGAAACACGCCACCGAGTGGTCCATTCCATTCGGGAGAGCAAGGCGACCATTCGTGTCGGTGTCACCTGTGTTACTGTTCTGAGTGGACCAGCGTAGAAGTGATGAAAAGGTGTTCAGCAGATCGCGACGAACATCCTATAAGATAGAAATTAAATACTAGGTTAGCGACAGCTTGTGACACATAATGCCAAAGAAACAAGTGTGAACACCAAGTGCGATTGCTTGGTCCCGAAACAAACAAGTGCGTACCCGGTCCGCGGTGAGAAGAGACACAAGGCTGGAATGCGGCTTAACTCGCTCGATCAGAAGACTCAATATCCCAATGGCGCATGAACAGTGATCCGGGAGTTCTTCGAAAAGAGTACAGTATCTGCGTAAGAGGAAAGGAATGGGGATTCGCGTTAACATGTTCATTTAAATGATAGGGAATTATATCAGTGTATGGAAGTGAGAAGTACCCGCACGTTCCGCAACCAAACATTCTCCGCAAGTTCGAATAACGGACAGATGGTATAAACCACATCCGTTTGAACCGCCAGAGTATACTACACCAATTTAACAACTCGTCTTTAATGGAACTCCACATCAAGTATAATTCTAAAGTTGTGCACGAGGGAATTCGTAATACAGAAAGTGAAACGGAAAAAATTGAATTCTGCGGGAAACCCTCAGTTGCGGTATCCCGAAACCATACAACCTTCTGCATCCACATATATATCCCAATACACTTTCCTTGGGGCAAGATATGCTCTGCAGGCGTGACTCGCATGCTCGGAATACAGTTGCACGGACTGCGTTGGAACTGAGTTGGTAATAAAAATGGTTTTCATTACACTGGATAGTCTAGAAAGTGTGAACCTAAAGTGCACCGATTCCAATATAGTAACAGAATGCACAAGAAGCCCAGGTATTGTCAGTCTGATCAGTACTCGCTCCCATTGTTAGCTTAAAAGAATCAATGACGTGCATTCCTCGAACAGGAACAGGTCAGGAAAATAGACGTAGTTCGCTTCGACAGAGGATTAGCTCCCCAAAGATACTTGGTATGGAGGAAACATACGGAAAAGTCTAATTCTGTACTGCTTCGTTCCTTACGACATTCGTCCATTTCCAACATTTTGCAAACCTGAAAAACATCTCAATGTGAACATATTGCACTTTCGAAGCGTAAGCGTGAGAAGCTGAAATATTTATTGGCACAATCGGTTTTCCTACGTTCCACGCCACCATCATTTTCGCTTCAATCCATCTAGCAAGACAAGTATCAGTGGACTGAAAATCTATCAATTACTAGGCATTTTTTAAGCATGAGCTGGAGCTAGTCCAATTGTTAGGGCGCGAACTTACTGATCCGAAAGGTTGGTGGTTCGAACCCAACTTTGGCACCTCGATCGCTCCGGTCTATGCGTGAGTAACTCCAGTGCTTACTAAGGGTGGTGTGTCAACTATGCACGGAAGGGGTGATGAACGAACCTTTAGGCGCTGTGTCCAACAGGATTGGCCTCAGATCAATAGGCTCAAAGATGGTGTCTACTTCGGCGATGGCAAAGCCGCTGAACCTAATCACTTATTCGAAGCCATACCTAAGGAAACGCCGGTAGCTTGTTGCACTTGAGGGATTGCAATGACCTTCGATAACTGAACCAAATACATATGAGAATAGTCCTCTCACCTGACTGAAACAGGACATAATTTGGAGCTGTTTTCCACTAGTAGCTGTTCATGGTAGTCCCTTTTTATGAACCGAATGATTCCTGCTGCAAGCGGCAAGATGCATCCGGAGATCGGAAAGGCTGGAAATTCATATCCCTAACAAATGGCCAGAATGCAGTCAAGCCTGTTAGAATCCGTGGTGGTAAATACCTCTAAGTGATCACTGGTAGGGAATCTAGAACTGTTATACTTTTGTTGAACTTTGTAACCCCTCTCATTGCTGGCCTCGAAATGCTTTTTTAGTTTTAGTAATACATTCTTCGCCTTCTGTCTTGGAAAACTGTCCGCTATTTGTGAATGGAAAAGAGACGCAATTGGGTCGCCAGACTGTGATTATCGTAATCACGTGAGCCTTGAAAACTTTAATGCCCCTAGCAGATCCCTCATTTCGGCTCCGTTCGTGAGGTTAAGTAAAATGATTACCCATCTTACATACATCAGGTTTATATGACA
Organism: Clonorchis sinensis; assembly: GCA_003604175.2. Lineage (NCBI taxonomy): Eukaryota > Metazoa > Platyhelminthes > Trematoda > Opisthorchiida > Opisthorchiidae > Clonorchis > Clonorchis sinensis. The sequence goes on from CM030371.1 coordinate 15,399,064, forward strand.
CAACAATCAGTCATTGAATCAACATTATCTTCTCTTTCGGAGAAAATTCATGCTTCGGAAATTTCCTTGTTTTGATTGTTCAGCGGTCTGATAATATGTTTCATTTCGCTCAAACAAGGTAGAAACCTTGATAAGGATCTGATCCCCAATGGTGAACCGGACGGGTCGGTCAACCAGCACCCCTTCACCAATTAACATTAGCAAAACAAGCGAAAGAGCACCACGGCCCAATAGGTCATTCACTTTGCTTTCGTAACCAAGCCAAAGTTTAGTCTCCCTTGCAATAGCTTTATTCATTTTAGCCGTCTTAACTTGTCTCTGAAACCCCTTGGAATAGTAGACAGCCAACTAACCAGTGGCATGAAATGATATGGTCGATTGACGAATGTATCGGGGCAAAGAAGTGGTGTCAGTGAAACTTGGAAACTCTGGCATGCTCAGCCATTTTCTGCTCCAGTGGCAAGTCCAATGAATTCACGACATCCAGATCAATGGTACAACGTGACGCCAGGCTGTACTGTTAATTCTACTAGGGCAAACTAAGCATAGGAAGAATATAATAATCATTTATTGTCATTTATTGTCTCATGAAGCACACCATGGGAGATCAGTTTAAACCAGAAATTCCAGCAACTAATGTGATTTGGCAATCATTTATTTATTATTTTGGCAACAATTTGAACTCAATTAAAGACGGGGTCAATAGGGTGTAAGAATTTCAAACCCGTTATCGATAGTTTAGAGCATTCTCACTTTGATCCATGGCCATAGTTCGATACTTACTTACGTAAGCGCTGCCGGTTTAAAGTTATGTATACAAGATCAGCATTCTGCAGGAAGAATTGGTAGTCAGTCAGCAAGTCTCAGATTATTTGTTTCGAGGAACCGTTTGTCCCTGAGGCATCAACGAGGTTTCTACAGTTGGTAGCCTAAAAATAGTGGAATTTGCTCGTTCTGTGGGGTAGAATCCCAGGAGGCTGGCATTCAGAAAAGACTAATGTTTTCATCAGTGCTTTCTCCAAAGGATTCTGCAGTTGGTCAGGTGACTACCTCACATCAGAGGAGAGTATGTGAGTCGGCCTGACGTAACAATGATGCGGGTGGCTGAATCCATTAGTTACAAAAGGCAGAAAGGGATATTGTATTATCATCAAAATGATTTCCCGTCACGATTCTGATCGTCAGCTGGTGACCTAAAAATAAAAAATTTGGCGACATCCATCTTCGATTGTTTATTCTGAAAAGGGAAGTAGTCGCATCAAATGAAATAAGTGACAGGGCCTTCAGCCTATTTAAGTGAAACCTTGATCAATGGGAATCGTCCTGAGTTCGGCCATCATGAGCAATGCGTGCGAAATACTATAAATAGGACTTACTTCAACAACATTGGTATCAAGTCAGCTCTCCCTGTGCGAGAATTAATGGACACCAGCAGCTTCGACAAGCAAGTCGGCAGCGTATTAAGCATCGGATGGGTAGGCAAAGAGATGGCCTTCGTTGTCGCGGCCACGCCGAAGCTGTAAACGGAAGTTTGATTCACTCAACAAGCCATGTATGTGTCTCGATAAAAGAGTTAGCAAGGTAGTGAGGGGGTCGACAAGGGAAACAAGAACCTTCATACATAAATCACCTCAGGAAAACGTTAGGAGTAAAAAGACTCCTGGAAACTTAAAACACTAGACAAGAGCGTGCCAACACCACACAACAATTGGCACTCAGCCAATACCAGGTTAGCAGCATCGCTCACTATGTTTCGCCATTAGGTTAGTTACTAACCTAAAAAGCCTCTGTTCAATGTCCGGTCCGGAAAGACAAAAGATGCCCGTGCAGAGGGCCACTACCACTCAGTACTGTGTACACGAAAGGTACACCATTTAGGACACTGTCCTTAAACTGTGCTATTTGCCTTGATTCAGTATATATATATATATATATGTATATACTATGGCTTAAAGTAGATGGATGCCATGTATCTTTCGAGTGTGAAAGCCTCGAAGGAACTCCACATTCTCAATATATCTCGAGGAGAAGGTACTATGGAAAAACCCAAAACTATCTGCATTCTCAAAAGAGTTGTCCGCAGTTCAACGATACCATTTTCGGACGGCGGATGGGAATGCTTCAGATGTTTGACATGGCTGAGTTAGATAGGCGCCGTGAACCCAGATTAACCTAGAAGGAAGGCTAACTTTACGCTAGGTTTGACGAGGTATGTGTGAGTCCACTGCCCGTTGAACTTCCTCTCCAGTGAGTAGGTCAGCTAGAGGTATTGGAAGACTGAAGTGAAACTCACATTGAACCTGCCTGAACGGCTAATGGGCAGTCGACTGTACTTCTATTCAGGCACAGCAACTGCACTTACTAAGTTATTCACCTAGATAAAATATAAGACGATGAACGCAATGTACTGGACAATATGGTAAGAATGACCGCTCGTTTAGATATAAAGACAAAACAGGGCTCACCTAGGTCCAACAGCAGCTCGACGAACGAACGTGAGAAGCATTTCTTCGTTGACCAACAGTCGATGAATCAGACGAAGGCCAGCAGCCGTGGCACGAATCATACCAGAAGGTGGTCCATCGGGGATTGGAAATTCGAGTATGCGGTGTAAGCTAACTTGAAGCAATCCTGTGAGCTTAAGATGGGCAAAGGAAAATCCGAACGCTATCACGATCAAAGCAGTGTTCACACCTTTTCCCTATCGAACACACCAAATGAACAAAGACAATGGTAATAATGTGCGGTCCCTTCGGATTACCTGTCCGTAACGATATCTTTCATTGCATTGTCCCCCACACAAAATCTTGGTGAAGTCCTCTGAGAAATAGAGCCATGGAGTCTGGAGAGATGGAACGGCTTGGTGTAGAGAATAAGGAATAAAGCTCAAAACATTCGATCAAAGCGCAATTACCCAAGCCGAGAGTTAAGTCACCGAAGTTTCCTATTCACAGTTGGTGATGATTCTTCCCCCCAGCTTCCGTATGAATTGCAAGTGTTCTGTGAGTTTACCGTTCAATACCAGTCTGTGCAAAATTAGTGACCATTCATTGAGGATTTATCAATGTCGTAAATAGTAACACTGGCTGAAACAGTGGGGATTGGTTCTCATCCTACCGTGAAAGGCAGTTTTAAAGGGGTCTGGTTGTAGCCAATCATAAACATCTCAAAGAGCATTCTTCCCAGCAGATGACGATTTGACATTCGTGGGATATGACCAAGCCGCTGTAATTTACCATGCTGGATGTTTTTGTTACTAAAGCCCTGTTGTTGAACGAGCAGTCTTTTTGCTTGTCTCATTAGGGTATCACTCACATGCTCCAAGCGGCAAGTTCATTGACCTGCCTACATTATAACATGAAGCAGATAACTTTTGAGATACACCGAGGATCTGTTCGACTCGACAGGTGACGAAAATACGCAAATTCACCAAGCACCGTTGGGATTTACTTCTGTCGGACCTATAACAACGATTGAAACACGTAAATGTCACCCCAGCGCCACATTTTGGAATGTACGGTGTGCTCACAAGTTGTCATCCTATAACACAATTCTAAAATTCGTAAGTGCGAAACCATACCAAGTGACAATAATCCTATTGCTGGACAGCTAACTCTGCATTTTAAAGGATTATAAAGATGTACTCTATATATTCCAAGTTAGGGGTATTCCAATCATTAGAATTCAAAGGCTGAATTTTTAGAAACCCAAGCTGCACAACACTGAGCACGAACTGTGGAAGTGGATCTTTTTGGAGAACGCCGCTGTGGACGGAAGCCTTTAAGGATTTCTCCGTAGACTGTTAAACAACAAAATTACAGGGTGGAATGTATTTACAGATATCCGGTACACAGCACATTGTTTCATTGAAGGTGGGGTCAGATCTCGTGAAGCTCAGACAAACGAGTGCTTAAATCCTTATTGAAACCCATCAGATGGGCCTAGAAGGGTTCATCACGTGAAACTACTGAGAACAGTTCTAGCAGATTTCACACAGGACCATGGCCTCACCAACCGAGTTTTACAACTTAATTTTAAAAAAAACAGCTACAGAAACTGGTCAGCGGTCATGTAACTCTGTGGAAAATAGCCTGAAAGTGTTCACGTGTCCGAAACTCTAGGCCAAGTTAATCGTCCGGAAGCCAGCAGCTCTTGATAGCCGAACGTTATGTGGATTGGACGGACTTGTCATGGACTGGACGAACGCATTCCTTGATTGGTCAGAATGCCAACCAATCTGGACGGAGCCTCTATAGCTTGAGGCTCCTCGCCTCCCTCACGAAAATTCCAGCGCGGCCCTGTGGACCCTGTGAAGACCCTACAAATACAGCTGTAATAGTCTTCCTTTGTCTCCATAAAGAGTTGTCTCAGGCGACCATGCCTTTTGATATAGTGGACGGAGCAGGAAGCCAGACATAAACGTCAGCAAGACACAACATTACTGAGCCTCACTGAGGGCACAAGCGGTCACATAGCTGAGCATTTCGACATCCAGCCACACCATCATCGAAACTGTCAGTCGCGATCCCAGTCCATAACTTGGTAAACAGCAGGTGATCTGAAAAGATCGGCGACCAGCTACACACATTCTGACCAATACAAGTAATTAGATGATATTCTTGGCCGAACATACTAATTATGAGTGATCTGAAAAACTATCGACAGCCCACGACCAGTTTGCCCTTCTTGGAGTGAATTAGGTAAACGCGATCCCCAAGTTCCCGGTAGCCTTATGTTCAGGGATTCGATGGAGTCTCCCGTTAACACCACGATAATTTACAATTGAGTGTAGTTCCCAACTGCGTGCAACTTGGTGTTCGAGTGAAACATAAGGTTGAGGAAGCTCGGGAACTGCACCTATTTTAGTGGCCTCAAAAAGAACGAAACAGGCCCTGGACTGTCGAAGATTTTTATCACATGTTGCGTCAAGAAAATAAACTGCGACATCTCGAACATAGGCTGTTGATCAACTGATGGTTGATCTGTTCGTCGAGCTTGACAATTAGCTTGCCATCTCAAATATTGTAACAGCTAGACTATGAGGTGCCCTTATTGCAGCAAAGTAAGTCGAAAAATACCATTAGCGAGAAAGTCGAAGGGATTCAGTTGAATTCCCCATTAGCAACTTAATTTGCAAACGAGTTCAGTACGCCAGTTAGATGACTTTTCGACACACCCAACAAACGCTTATCCGTTGCTGCCTATACGCACGAAACTAACTCGCCACCGAAGTGTGAAGCTGATATGTGTGCAGCTCCTGTCCGGTAGGAATCTCATTTGTTGTTCTCGGGTCAAGGATTCGCGCGCGAGGCAAGAGGGCGAAGCAACATCAAGAGTAGAGTATACGATAACTCATACTGACGCCTTTGGCTATTCACTCTGAAAACTCTTAACAAATGAGCATTAACCTAAAATGGCGCACTGAAAGAATTCATCTTAGAGATCACTAGGGTATTGCAGCTGTCAAGCAAGTTAGGGGGAATTAGTGTGTAAGTTTGCCCAACACAACTAAGGCTGCCGCAGGTGGGAACTTCGGGGAACAACAGTACAACTTCCTTTCGTGTCACTACGACCTTGACATTGTAGACTATGACAGGTGGTTATTCCAAGTGCATTCGGTAAAGTTGTATGAGGTCTACGCTACAAGTCGAGTCCCGAACATCTAAACTAGCCCTTCAAACAGAGTTTTTGAGTTTGATTGCAATGGATATGGGAATTCACATTTTCGAACCCAAAAAACGCACTCATCGAGATTGGTAAATGCAGCAAGACACTTCGACTGAGGGTCATATTAGTAGTCTATATAATAAAAACAGAACTTACAGTTCTGAACAGGGAAGAGTCAGATAGTAACTGAGTGGTGAGATCGAAACCCGGGTCAGTATAAGGCCAACCGGCCGGTAGACGAAGTTGAGCCAATACATCAGCAGCAGAAGATCGGAAACGCGACTGCCGCAGCTCGCCAGGAGACACACCCCAAAGCAATGTGAACAGAGTCGATGCCCAGTCAAAAGGGACTTCCGAAGTAGGCGGAGCAAGGCTGGGGAAATTTCCTGCCACTTTTTGATCTGAAGAAAACTGATCCCTCTCGAGCAAGGAGTCCCGATTGCAGATAACAGCTGTTGACGCAACATCCAAACGACGTAGGAACTGGTCTACCAATCCGTCGAAGAGAACAAGGCAAGAGCCTGCAATATCCCACTGAAGTGGCAAGTGAGTGAAGAAAAAGTGTGTGGGACAAAGTAAAATAACAGAGAGGGAAACAATGTCTTTGATCCACAACAGTGTGTATGGAGGGAGTTAATCGACGATGCACTTATTGTAACACGCACGGGTAACATTTGTTTTACCCCAAGCACGAATAAATTAAATGGTTTACGATTTAAAAAAAACTAAGTAAGCCTATGATTGGTCATCATGGCGATTACATCGGAAATTCACATACAACCAAGGAAATCATTTGCACGGTTAGGTGCGAATATATAAGGAAGAGGAGAGGTTAGAAGATCGATGGATCACAATCAAACGGACGAGGCTGCAGTCAAAAAAGTTCTGGTGACAAAACGGCTCATACGTTTGCAAAAGTTCAAAACTTGCACCTTTTTGAACACAGACTTCTGGATTATTTAGCCTCGGCGGTCTGAATATTAGTATTATAATATTCGTGAACGGGTAGGTGTGTTCGGTATATGAAATGAATGGCATTGGCCAAATGTGATGAGACTGCACTCGGATTAGGCCTCTTCCAACCAACACTAAGGGAAAATAGGTGATGCTCATGCTCACGTTTCATTGTACGACAGACACGGTGGGTTGCCATCCGTTTCCAGGTCTGCCCTTCACACGGAACTACATCGATGAGCCCATGTATACAAATAATGCCTAATGCGAATTCCCCTGAGCTGCGTGCACAGCCAGGTGGACGCACTGTACAATGGGCACTGCCTTCGTTTTTACAACGAAAACCACGAGTAGCTTCATCTGCTTTCGGTAAATTTAAGGAGAATATTAGCACAATATTACTGAGCAAAGAAGTCACCGACTCAGCCCTAGACATGCTACACGGTGAAGCAACGAATGACACGCTTTCATAGGGACCAACAAGAAAGTGTGGATTGTCAGTTTGTATTTGAATACGTCAATACCCAAGAAATTGAAAGCTGTAGGTAAGTACTTTTTTTTAAACTGCCACATACCCGTTCGTTTGGATCTCGGTAGGCTCGCATGGAATGCTTGAGGAAGACCGTATTGACCAAGAAGGAGATTACGGTGACCAAAGTTTGCCCCTGCTCACGACTGCCTTCATCCTGAGGTGTGAAATGTGAGGTGTCCCGGGGATCCGTTACTGAAGGAAACGGTCCGGATATATGAGATGCCAAGACCGTTATCAAAGACAGGAACGCACGAGTGATCGGGTACTCTTCGGCACGTGGCTCAACTTCGTCTATCTCGGTCTGTCGAAAGCGCGTAACGATGGGAAACATTGAGAGACACGATTAAGCGTTTCAAGTACGGCAGCAATTAGGTAGGTAAGAATCAACTGTGTAATCATGCTTTTCGAAGGGCAAATTCCATTCATCCGGGAGGAATTACGAAGGCCAGGTTATCCAAGCACAGACGAGAGCCACCGAAGAATTTTGGGTCAATTTGACCCATGAAATCTAGTTGAAGAATTTGTGCTTCAACTACTGCGTTTTTCAAAGGTCTACTGAAGTGACTGTAGAATCGGCCAATAAGAATACGTTTCAAAAGTGAAGGAAACCAAAATCAATGAGGAAAAAGGGAGGAAAAGGGATACTTACATGCAAGCCACAGCTAACTGGTCCATGAGATCCTGCACGTTCATGGGCGATCGGAAGAACCTGAGTGGTCAATAAAATGTGAAAGTGTTTGGGTAAAAGAGATGTACTGGGCAATCTTGGATGTGCAATTATCCCAGCAAACAGAAAGAATACCGACTGGTCCCACAAGTCGATTACTCTGACATCATGCCCAGTGTGACAAAAGGCCACCCATAAGTTAGGTTGCGGCCGTTGTTCATGAACAACCGACACAAAATGGACATGAAGAAAGGAAAAAATGGAAGTTTATCGGGCTGTAGTCAAAAGGATAGACAAAACAGAAACATAGGTAGTGTTGGGCAGGCAGGATGTGAGATCAACGAAGATCTGTCGTCGGAACAACCTCATCGATAAAACTGACGTTTATTCACTCACTAAGTGAAGCAATGACCTCCCGAGTCTATATTATGGAGAATGATTCGGGAAAGAACAACAAGTAATACTCAGCCTGAAGACTCGAGATAGCTCAGTGGTTAAGACACGAACTTACTGACGAGAGGGTCCGTGGTTTGAGCCCAAATCCGGTCTCTCGACTGCACTTGCCTAGATTTGAGAAACATGGCAGTACACCAGACCTTGTGATTCCATCGAGTGACATGACAGCTGGGTACCGAAAGTGTTACAGCTGAACGATTATTAGTAGCAGTAGTAGTATTATTATTACCAGGCCTGGAGCTGATCTACCCCAAAGGGAAGCACAAAACCAAATGTTAGCCATAGTTCGTGAAATAAATGAGAGCAGACGTAACGGAGAAGTCAGCAACAGATTCAAACCTAGACTATATATCATAGTCAAAACAAACGAATATCTTTTACATCCACTGTTAGCCGCACACTAATCCATAAAATCTAGGATAAGTATACCTGCAAAGCAACCTAACGGTCACTCACCTCCGCAGCAGTCACATGGCGCCAAATCAAGGCGGCTACAGATACATTTCCCGACAGAGCCGTCAATAAATGGATGAGATCGGCTTTGAGCACCAGTGGAACAGGGCAAGTCAGAAGTCCTAAGCAAGTAGGTACGACCTGCCAAATTGGGGTAGCAGCGAAAAGCGAACGAGACACCGGATCCTATGGTGGTAAGCGAAATGAAAGAGTGGATATATGTTTTTCTGTCAGTTCGCACGACACTTGTCGAAGAGAAAATACTGCCGTTATTCAGGGAACAATATTCAGATTTGTGAACGGATAAGTGGCATGACAATAGCTGGTAAACGGCGATCCAAAAACACAGTGAAAGAAAACGACACTATGGAACAAAAGCTTACTAGACGGGCTATTCTGGAAATCAGACGGAGAACACTCTGGAGGGCAACCTGTTCCTCTGGTTTAATGGCACGTGTGGTAGCATGAGAAACGTTCGCACCAATATAAGTGGACGCAGAGGTAGCCGAGCCCATCTGATCCATTACAGAGTCCAACCCAGTCGGGCGGCGGCTCGAGACCGTTGATCCAGGAGGTCCGTAAAGGTGAGGATAAATTTGTGTTTGTGGATGTCCCACTGGAACTGCGTTGGTTTGCTGCAAACTCGGTTGTTTCATATGACTCAGATATTGACGAAGGCTTGAAAAATAATGGTCCCATGAAGTGAGAGACGCAGCTCTCCCTAAATATGAGGGAAACAAGAGGAACATAGAGCTTCAAACCCGCAACTTTACGTTTAAACGGGCGTTACAATTACGGGAAAAGATATGCAATCCATATGTCAGTTAGGTAAATTTCAAAGAATAGTAGCAAAGGCTGTTATATCTCATCTGATAAAACCGTTGCAGGCAAGGGCGGATCTATCGATGGACAATGAAAGGTGCGAAACTATGACAAACGGATTGATGAGGAAGTCCATCTTTGACCTTAAACACCTGCGTCCCACTGCTACCTCAAAAACCATATACGAATTCTTGGTAATTCGCCCCAATTGCCAAACCCAACTATATTCGGCAGTGTTATCAAAACACCATAAATAGAGCGCTCACCTGGGTTCGTAGCGTTGGCGCGCAGCAAACTGAAACAGAAACTGGCGGAACTGCGAGACCCCACGATACCATGGAGCATACGTACGTAGGGTATGAACAGGCTGGAGGTCGTTACGAAATCACCGACGGACCGTACAAATCGGAATAAGGAGGCCTTTATGAGTGGGGAAAGAAAACGTCACGTGAAAAGTACACTTATAGTGGATGTCCGGTTACAATGTATCTTAGTAACATTTTAACGAGTGAGCAAGCGAACACGGGGGCGAGATGACCCAGTGGTTAGAGTGCGAATCTACCGATCGGAAGGTTCATGGTTCGAATCCTACCTCGGCCTCTCGGATTCCACTTTCTAGGCTTGGGTAACCTGGCAGTGTTCTAGCCATCGTGCTTCCTTCTGGTGGCATGGCAGTTAGGCACGGAAATGGTGCTACAGCTTATGGAAACGAACACGTCGAATGCTCTGGTGCGAACATTCCAATCCATGAAGCTTTTTCGGTATGTGGTATGAATGACATCCCAAAGGCTACATCTCTAGCCTATGCACAACCAGAGGCCAACCGCTAGACAGCAGGAACTTTGAAGTGAACGGTGAGACAACGCTGTCGTTATGACTGTCGGGTCCCAAAGTTAATCTCATAGTCGCATAGTCGGCCGGAGCAGATTCAAGATTCCGCCAGTATTGGTTCGGATTCGGACGTCAGCCCACCAGCCTAGACTGACAACAAATGGACTGACAGTCGGGTTAAAGGGCCTGACACCTGCTTTCTCTCATTTGAGTTAGTGAAAGCGTCTTTGCCACGGGGTAGCAGTGAACTGAACGCTGTAGGATGAAACATTAGGAGCACTCGAGAACAGTGAAGGATCGTCCTAAGATACGAATTATATATAAGTTGCATGTATATATAAACGTATACATGGAATTTCGTAAATAAAAAAGTATGAGCACAGAAATGCTCCCGGAAAACGAAGTAAACCTACTTGTCTGGCACCTTCAGATTCTGTTCTTCGGGCAGCAACGACGTGGAGTTTCGATTGGGAACGAGATATTAGTCCTCCAGAGAGTAGCAAATCCCGTGCATTGGAGGATGTCTCGCCAGCTGGCGCGCCCAGTTCGCCGGCTGGCCACCAATATTCCAGTGCTAAACGAGCGTGCAGTTTGGATCCCGGGTGATCATATAACTCAGCGATGAGTAGTAGGAAGTTTGCAAATCCAGAACCGTTGGAGGATGGGTCAAACCCGGTGCGGCGAAGTAGGTCCTCATCACGAAGACGGATCTCCTTTACACGCGCAGGCATGTACACTAGCAGGTCAGTAATGAGACCGTGCAGACGGTAGACCCACAGTAGCTGGAAGAAAAAGTGGCACACCAAAAGCTAAATCTCTGATAAAACTCATCAGTAAGAACCGTATACTGGTTGTGTAATGGTTCAATCATAGGTTTCCTTAGAACTTCGCATAATGGAAACTTAACTTAGGCTAGGAACAAAACACGGCAACCAGTACGACCAAATTCAGAAGTTCGGATCGCTCACTCACTTAATGTTCCTCCTCCTCAGCACAGTTGGCTTCACTTACCAAACGATATCTCCGATAAAAAAATTATCAAATTTTCCCACACCAAGAACAACCTATATGTAGCTCAGAAAATTCACCCAATGAGAGGATTGTCCATCTGAGAAATCGCCACTCAAGGGGCCAGTCAGTCAACGTGTGGCCAAGTAATGTAGATTCAATGGCTGAAAGGCGAGTGGCCACCGGCGGGTGAAGACATTTAGTTGTGCGCAGTCAGTGCCCTTAGGCCTAGGGGCGCTGGCTTCGCACTTAGTCAGGAGTTACAGGAAGGGGACCGAAAGAAAACACTGCCTCCCCACATTTTCTCATGGGTCAGGCGTTTGAGTCAAAGGCTTAAAGAGGGCAACCCAAAACTCCCTTTTACGGTACAGGCAATGGTGAACTGATATCTGTCCATAGCGTAAGAGCAATGGCTGGTCTCCTTAATTTATCAGCTCCGACCATAATTATGACCCATGCCAATACAACCCCGTAAATCTAGCGTCGAATTCTAGTCCACCACCCATAAAAATAAAACAAACATGCACTACGGACACCAAGGAATCTGTTAAATAAAGGCGTTTAATGTCCGTATACTTTGCCAGGCAGGTCAACAGATCACCCTTGAAATGTGTTGTTCAGCTGTAGCACCCTTTCGGTGCCTAACTGCCATGCCACCCGAAGATTGCACGAGGGCTGGGATACTGTCAGGTTGCCCAAGCCTAGACAGGGTGAGTCGAGAGAGATCACCCTTACTCATAACTTGCCCTCTCTAAAAATCTTCAAACAATGTCTCCGGAACACGCACACTGCTGCGGTTTACTCTGTGTGTCAAGTGATCCAGAAGCGGCTTCCGATAACTTCAGTGGTGTGGGCATTGCGCCGAGTGTGACAGCTGAAGGCACTCTCCTTGACTGGATTTCCAGCAACAACGGACTGTGTAGTCAGACTGGCCAGATCTACCAAAATTAGCAACCAATGAACCGAAAACCTTCCAGGAAAGTCAGATTCCTGAAAATAATCCCAGAATACCCGAAACCTACTAGGACCCTCAAACTCCACCAAAATCGCAGTAAGGAAACCGTCAAGCATCCGGGTCGGAAAAGCCAGTTGCCGATTGGACGCTCAAGCAGTCAATCTATTTAGCAACGGTCGATGATGATGAGTGTTCGGGCATGTCATAGACGCAACCATCGACGATGGCGAGCGTTCACCCAACGCCGATTGGACAACTTGCATTCAAGGCCAAAAGTGCGCCTTAAATACCACGATGTCCCTTGTAATTTTGCACTCGCTTGTTCACAATAAAGCTGTTGTGTTCTTTGTTGGTGATCCTTTCTCCGACACTAAGGTGCAAAAGACCCGAAATACGTTTGTCATCTCTGCATACGCCCCTACAAACTACCGAAGACGTCCCTTGTGGAGAACTGTCGAGGATCTTGCGGATGGCAAAGTGCACTGACGTCACTATCCTGGCCGATTAATTGAGTGTCCCGTTGCGAAAACTCCATATGAACTGTCTCGGCTGGTTTAGCTACCTTCAGAATCAGCAACCGCGGCCGCATTCTACAGCTGTGCGCTGATCATTATCCAACTATCGTAAGCACAAATTTTCAGTATAGATGTGAGCATCACGTTACATATCGCCCTCTGAACCACAACCAGACGAGAACTCAGAGAGACCATATAGCAATTGGCTACAAATGACTATCTAGTGTTCACGGACGTTACGTTTAGAACATGTGCACAGAATGCTCGTTCATGCCCGTGTGGCAGCTCGTCCCCAAGCGGCCAAGGAGACCAGTGACCACCATGATGTTCGTTGCCTGCAAAGCAGTAGTCGCATAGACAACTTACGAACGCGAAACAAACCAATTGGCCAAATGAACACTGGTTCGAAGTCCGGAAAGCTGTGAATTCGGTGTTTGGCTATGCGTCTCAAAAAGAAGTCACGGTTTAATTCAATAAGATCTTATGTGTCTCTGATCGAGTCAGGAGAAGCTGGTCCCACCGGAACAAGACGACTCAGCAAGATGTCTGAAACGATGTCTGATCTGCAGTCTAAAGGCAGACCGAGGGAAATGGTGGCTAACGGAAGCCCAAAAGAAAAGAGCGGTTGGAAATAGTCGAGATTTCCTCAACTTATTCGTAATACCGGACAAAGAAATCCGCCGTGCAGTGAAGTCATTACCGAGAAAGATGGATCAAAAGTCCACCCCAAGTCCGGCTACCCGTCTTGATGGGTAGGAAAATTTGAATAGCAGTTTAGCTGCCTTCAGGTGCCAAACAAAACGTTCATAACATCAAAAGTTGCACAGTGGGACGTGAACCGCCCAGTCCCAACTTTTGGAGCGAAACAAAGTACCCGATCGTGACTATTTACCCTCTTGTTTGAGTATGAAGACGGATACTCATAGAACTCATACGGAGCACCCGAAATACAAATCAAATGCTAGAGAGATGGTATATATTCACTGTCCTCCCTGTCTTCAAAAACATAGTTGGATCTGGATGTGAGAATCACTGGAGTTTAATCACCAAAACCCATCCAAGTCGCTAATAGGTATCATCCTTCGCAGGCTGACTACAAATCGTCAGAGACATTTGTGGAAGCCAAACAGGACTTCGTCCGTGTCTTACGGTGAATTCTCGAACACCGCTTCTTAGATCTAAAGGCAGCGTTCGATCCAACCGATCACGTTGATTTGTGGCGATGCCCCCTCCCAATTCAAGGATGTCCTGAACATTTTCGTCAAACTCCTCAGTCCAATACTCGTGAAAGGAAGAAGGCCTTCGCTGCGGAGTTGTCTATTTGAGAACAACAACTTAACAGTTACAGACTATTGAACAGGGGAGCAAAACTCTCATATGCATCTCGTTTACAAAACTGAATATCCACCTTCTCCTTGAACGCGTCTTCCTGAATTTTTCTGGATATTCATTGACTGTTACTCAAATCCAGGTAAATGCTACAAAGAGACTCCGCCGATTCCGTAACAGATCTCACTTTTCAAGAGAAGCAAAGCAGATTTACGAGAAGACGTACTACTCACATGCCTCATCAGTAGTATCCACCGTTAAAACCCGTAGATGATTGAAAGTCTACGGAGGCTATTTCACCAAAAGCTGGCCATCAGTGCCACCTTTTGTTACTTTTCCCTTCAAATTCATAGTTGAAAAAACGTTCGCCATCATTTAATCTTCGCGTGGAACTTCTTTCTACGGAAGAACTTGCAATATGCGGGCAATATTGTGTTGCTTTGTTCAGCTTCCATCCAGATATAAATTACACTAACTGATCTAAATAACGTTACCGTGGGTTTCAGTAGGTGCCTTACACCTTCGAAATGCAAAGTGTTATTACGAGATTTTGTCCTGTAAGTGAAGTAAATATGAAAGGCATTGCGCATCTGTTTCATCTTTAATGGGAATCACCAGCAGTGCGTATCTCATGAGACTCCAAGGAGTTTCGAACCCGCGACTTCCCGACTGGTATTTTGAATACTTGATCGTTCGACGACGAGCGGCCGATCAGCAGCACTAAAAGAGGATATGCTCGATCAACCAGCCGACACGTGCGACCACGTGATGTGAGTCCCGTGATTGAAGGATGAGGGGCGTTGTATCTTGTCCAAGTGCGAGTTAACCACACTGCTGATCAGCCTCTCGTGGCCGAACGATTAAGTGTTCAAACCACTAGCCCAGAGATCGCGGGTTCGAAAACCTATTGAGCTTCATTATGTGCGCGCTGCTGATGATTCCCAAGAAGGAAATAGTCGTACAGTGCTTCTCGGCTTCCCAATAAAGACTTGCCTCACTTACAGCAGACCAGATGTTTGGAGCCATATCGGGCTCTTTATGAGTTGTAACTGTATTTCGAACGCATTGGATAATTTGCCGTGCTCACGGTCAACGGCTGGGTCTTTTCCTGACCCGTTATTCTCAAGGATATGTCAGCATCGCTGCCCCCCATAAATATGGAGATGTTTGTGGCATGAAGGGGACGGCCTACTGCGCTCACACTTGTATCGTACCGTACGACTTTATCTCCATATCACCTCGTATTACGGCTGATCATTATATAGCGTGTATCTACTCCGTCCGGCTTTTCATCTTTAGCGTTTCTGGGATGATTGGACCCCGTGGAACGAAGTCCCAACCAACCGAGCCCGATGGGTGAGTGCCGCCCGAGCACCACGTCAAGATGGTCGAGAGCGAGCAAAGCAATTATAGTTCTTATACACTCCTTTGCATATATATATATATATATATATATATATATAGGTAGCGGGAGAGACTAAAGAAAGCCGCTGCATGAGATCGCTTTAAAAATTACGGCTTCCTTGGCACTACTGGAAGCTATCCATATAGGCTTGAGATAGTTGTGGTTAAGGCGCAAACTTATTGACCATGATTGGAACCCAACCTAGGCATCTCGACTGCGACCTGACAGTATTTCAACCATCGTGGGACTGCTTACCCTTTATGTCCCATATTAACTTTGAATTACACACGGGTTTTAATGTTTGACGAACCCACGCATCTAGTCACGAGGCAGAATTCAACGAGGAACTAAAACAATTCCTCCGCCAACGGTGAGCGAAGGACAGTCGGTCATAGAAAATACAATCGGCAGAGCCAAAAAGTACGCTAAGTGCCGTGTCTTTCACTCGCTTTTCACAAGGGTCAAATACAAGAACTATCGTTTTCTATTAACGATGTGATGGATGACAATGAGGCCGGTGTAACGACACCCTATTATTTCCTGGTGAACCAGCAGAACAACTCTTAAACGTATTTCACTTCACGTTGGTTGATGGCTACTGCAGTTGCGCGCATACATGTCTCGAAAGTACTGTCCAAAGTGCTTCGGAAATCAAAAGTGGGTGAAGTTAGGACTTCATTACATGGTGAACCGACAGGCTAACCATGATAATCAAAAAGTAACGGAGCACCTAACACATATAGTTTGTCAAGCCCCCTCTGGTAAATGCACCTGTTTTGAGGCTAGAAGCACATTTCCTGTAAAAGCAAACAAAAATTGCACAAACCTCTCGTTCAAAACCAGACACGGCAAGTAGCCTTTTCCGCATGAACTCCAGAGCGCCGGAATCTAAGGCCAAGGAAACCTGGGTTTCTTCATCTTCCTCAACACCGAAATCGTTCGAAAAACCGGCTCGTCCGGTGTCTTCTGGTAGGTTCGTAGGACTAGCTGTAGGAGATCTAGTTAATGTGTCGTGACCGCGACGTGCTAATTCCGTTCGTAAATGTGACGTACGTCGTAACGTAATTGACCAAGCCAGACGAAGAAGACCTAATGTATCCAGCTGATCGGACCAGTCGTCTGCTCTCTGTTTGTCCAGTCGGTCTTTTTGTATGTCCAAACATTGAGTGATACCAGAAGCAAACAGTCGGTCAGAGAAGAGCGGATGTGTCATATCTGTGAGGATAGTTTAAAGCATAGATAAAAAAAATTTGGTGCGATGCAAAACCAGTGACAAAGAGAATTGCAACTTGACAACCTGGGTGGGGAATTCTAAATACATGCTTGGAACACCCTAAACAGACCAGTAACCGCATATTCATTAACTTACCCATGGTGGAGATCTCATCAATCTGATCTACAAAACCCTCGAAGATTGGAGAAGAATCCAGAGCATATAGAAGTGACATGAGCACATGAGCGTGTGCACGTGACAAAGTTCCGGACAGTTGGTCATTTATTGTGGACGGAGGCTTTGGTTCTTCCTCCCTCGGTGGTTGCTTAGAGCTTGGACGCATCAGATAATCCAAGACCAACTTAAATTCATCCAAACTGAAAGCAGTCTGACACGACCAAAGCAACAGACATTCAGCAAGACCGTTCTCGATGGAGTTCAACGAAGTGAAGATGTCGCTCCGGTGCTTGGGTGGACCAAGAGCTTGTGCTGCCTCCAGGTGAGAGTATTCACTGAGCACACTGAAAGTTTGTAAAGAGTCTGGAACAAAAGAAGAAATGTTACAGAAGAATCATGGCACAACTAAGGCACATCAATAAATCAGCACCTCTTTTAATGTGGACGTAGATATACGCCGTCATCACTTACCTCATCACCATCATTACCAGCTGAAAGAATCGCGTACTTGTCGTACAGTGGTTATAGCTGCCACAGTTTCGTTCACCGAGTATTGGGGAGGTGAAGTAGGTAGTTGCGCACTGGAGGCGGGAGGTGACAATTGATGCGTAACTACAGAGTTGTCAGTGGACTTTTAAGTGGGGAGATTGGGAAGGGAGCTATGCAGGCTTGCACTGAAAGAAATAGCTTGGATACATGAGCTACCAGAGAAGAAATAAGGTCGACACTAACGGAGTGCTTTCATGCGAAATCAACAATGATATCTGATAAGATGAACTATAAACCTTCAAACCCTGCTGCGAACCAAAGCATTGATTCTAGCTGTCAGGGTTCTGATGGAGAAATAAGGATAGATGATCAAGGCGACCGACTGCGTCAGTTAAATGGAGTTACTATCGATTAAAAGCTATGGGGAAAAAATGCACCTATGGAGAGCTATGTACCGAAGACAATTGTCCTGATGCAGCAGCTCCGCCAATCGAGTGAATAAGTCAGGCCTTCCAATTTATTGTCCTGAGATCCTGTTGAACATGCTGACCAAAGGCGCCCTTAAAAACTAACATCGTGGATCGTTCGTATATATGTGATGCGGCTGACAGAATGTGACGACTTGGTCAATGCAGATTCTTCCCGGTCGAAATCCCGCTTAATGCCCACCGGTTAGTTTGGCGTGCCACCACGAGACCATGGTGAATCAATGGCACCAAAAACCTCATTACGACCGGAGTCAGACCGATACCTTAAAGGTTGCAACATTCACAGAGGTCTCTTTCTTCCAGACAAATGTACGTTGGGCGATGTTTACGGTCGTGGTGGCCGAGTTAATCGTAGCTAATGCACCTAAAGGCAGTGGGCAGCGAGCGGATCTGTCGGCCCTTAGGAATGGATCCACGGCGATGTCGTTGGCAGTTAGGCGAGTCAGACAGTCGGTTTATCAACTACGACTTACAAGGATAAGCTACAACCAAGGATAAGTTGGTTCCAGCTACTACAATTTCGGTTGCCGGAAAATGGAAGAGCGACGGGTATTGTCAAGCACTGAAGGCGATCGCACGATCGACTAGGTCGCACCACTAGTGCTGAGTTGATGGGAAACTGGATGATTACACATTGGAAGGAATAGCTTTGACGCACGACCGCCCTGACTACGTGATTGAGCCTTGTTTGTCAGTGTCATTAACCAATGGTTATTTGGTCCCAGGGTCCCCGTGCAGGCAGGCGGCGGCAATCCGACCGGGCCTACTGACTAGTGTATTTAAAATTCGTTGCTAAGTCGGAGACTGACCACCTCTCTGGCGCTTACTCTCAGCAAGGGGCTGGCAAAAAGAGCTCTGTGAAGCAGGCGGTGCTATGGAATGCAAAATACATGTCCTAAAAAGCGTAAAGTATGAAGTTTGAATAGCTCATCCAAAGGGATAGAGCTCCTTTTTCTTAAAACCATCCGTCTAACTATAGAAGGTTTCCAAAACCCCGGAAGTAAAACCTTTCCAAACAAGAATCTCGTCGAACTGGAATATGCAGACGACATTGTTCACACTTTTGAAGAACATCAGGGAATACAACTATGACTAGAAAATCTGACCAGTAATCGGGCCCTTCGGCAAGTGCCTCGCACATACTGCGTGCAAAGCCGTGCTACGGGACGCACAGTCTTTGAACATTTCTCTAAGAATTTAGTGAGAACATTAGAAGTTACCGAACACTATAGACTTCTCCGACCGGCCCAAAAAGACTGGACCTTCCGTGGTGTGACAGTTTATGTGCATCCGGGACTCACTAAGCTATACTACGTGGTGTCCATGCGACACTCGCAGAGCCTCTCATATCAGATCGGTCAATGTTGAGGGGTCTGGCCAACACAGTCTCCCAGCCCTCCAGGTTTGGGGTTGGAATGTGTGCCGACTGTTCTGTAAAAATTGAAATGTATGTCCATTTCCGCTATCTTGCGGTCAGGCTTTTGGGCCAAAAGCTTTGGGTGAGGACCCTAATCGTCCTCCTGTCTAGTACTGAGCGCCCTGGCGGTATCTCAACCCACGTAACACCACGTACCTTGTAGGCCAAGCCATTAGGACTGATGACGCCTTTCGCCCGGCGTCAGTTTCGCAATCAACATCTGCGCGTCATCTGGCACCGACATCCTCAGGCATCTCCAAATCAATCTTCAAGCCTCGACGCTCAGTCTATCTGGCCGCCTTCAACATCCGCACTCTGAAGCAAGCAGGTCAGCAAGCTGCTCCTGCTCGCACACTGGACTCGCTTGGCACTGTGCTGTGTATCAAAAACAAGAATTGAAGATGCAAGCACAATGGTTGAGCTAATCACTTCATCAGTCTCCACTCGTTTCCGGCTGCGAACCTCTGGCGATCCAAAGACTGTTGCGCAGGATGTGTGGGGCTGGTATCGTCCAAAATCACCGGGCGGAAAGATCCTTGCTTGACTGAATACCGGTTAATGGTCTGTGGCCTCTGTGCAGTTCGCCCGCCAACGTCTGTGAAAGTCTCACAAGCGGGAAGTTGATCGATATCTGTTTGTCGTGTTTGCTTAGGCCCAAATGACTGTAGCTCTGACACTATGAAAGACAATGATGATGATGACGATGGTCTGGCTGTAACACTTTCGGTGCCTAGCTGCCATGCCACCTGAAAGAAGCATGCGGGTTAGGATACTGCCAGATTGCCCGAGTATAGACAGGAGAAGTCGAGATGCAGAGGTCGGGTTCGAACCACAGACCTTCTGGTCAGTAGATTCACGCTCTAACCATTGAGCCATCTCGCCCCCCATCAAAGACAAGTTTTATGTCGCCCTGAATGTCCTGTTTCGGCAAGCTAAAAGCTCAGATATCGTTGTAGTTGCCTGAGAGATGAATGCACAAGTGGACAGGCCTGGAGTACCTAAGAATTAGTTAGGTCGACATGGACTGGACTCGGGACGTACGGACAATAGTGAATGATTGCTTCAGCTGTGTGCTGACTACAGACAGTTTTCATACAGTACTAACTTCCGAAATAACCGAAGTCATCTGGCCATATGATGTCCTCCAACGGCGTGCCGGCCACGAACTCAAATTGATCACACTGCCACCAGTTACCGATGGTACGGATCACTAACTGACCGGCGCTCGTTTTGGAACACACACACGTCTTCAGGTGTTCGACAACCGTTGTTTCGGAGCCATAGCTCGCGTAGGTTGGTGTCGGCGAATCCGTAACGAGGCTATTAGAAAGCGAGTTTTCGATTGTGCAATGGGGATTATATTGAATAATGTGTCCAGCACCAGAAGTTGCGTTGTTTAGGTCATGTATTGCGTATACCGAAACTTCGTTTGATGAAGAGAGCGTTGTTTTCCATGCCCAATTCAGAGTGTCAGAAGCACAGAGGTGGCCAACCCCTAACCTGGCAGAGGGGCATGAAAGAGACTACGAAACGTTTGGGGGCTGGTGGTGCTAGGCTCCTTCCAGGATGGTGACCGCGTGATCCCCACTGCGTCTGGTTGGAGACGCTGCAATATATGCCTATTAATCGGTGTCAGTGGCATTCTCGTTGTCAGATTCTCTCCAGATTGTCTGAATGAATGTGTGCAGATGTAGGCACATCGGAATGATTGTGGTAAGCTAGCACTGTTTCTTCTTCGTCCACTTTTATTCCTCTCTTCACAGTAAGGCTTTCAAACAAGTCATAGCTATAAGGCAGCGAAGCATCAATGTTGAACAATGTCATGTTGTTGATTGTGATGATGAAGACTTTTAAATAAATTATGGTTGTTCAGTAGCGAGGCACCAGTGTTGAATAATGATGCTCTGGTGCGGACGATGATGATGACTCCAGATCCGTCCCGATTAGGTCTGGTTAACTGTCCGTGTAATCCACATTTCGACCAAAATCTACCCACAGAGCCTCATTAAAGTCCGACTGATGGGTGTGAAAAGGACCCGGGTTACGACCTCAAACACGCTTGAAACCGTGGTTCCCAGGGATTCTGTTTGCACTTCGGTCACAGGGATACCCGCAGCAGTCCGATGATTGTCTACAAAGCGAAACCTAGCAACTTTCAGGGCCTCTTACATATCGGCAATGGCGCTTAGAGTAGAGTGGAACCGCGGCCTATCCTTGCATGCAAGGGGAAGTGAATTAGTGGCTATAGGGAGCGGCTACGCGTCTGGTTGGTGGACTAAGAGACACTGATTACAGCGACTTATTTACTGCCGCAGGGCTAGGGGACATCTGACCACACTCCATCATGTCCTCCGTAGTAATGCAAACGCCGAAACGCCGTAAGCAGAATGCCCGCAAGCTATCAGTGGCACTTCGGTCTCCACCCACGTTCGTAAATCTCTGGAGTGCAGTCAAATCTCCTACGCAACACCCTGACACGCAACGTGATCTCGGTGAGCTGCAGGAGTGGAACCGGATCAAGCGGCCGCAGGTCGACTCACATACTGGACAGGAGGAAAACCGTCTAACAAATGGCCAACTGATGGCACCGCGATTCAAGCAGTCCACAAAAGACATGAAAATGGTGCTATCTGCCTCCCTGAAAACAATAGTCAACAGGAAAGTCGACCGTTTCTCTGTTTAAGGAATGCGTCGTCCAACAAATCTTTACGAAGGGCGTTTTAGTGGCTGTACGCCACATATCCAGCCACCTTTCATCATCACAATCAGCTAGAAAAACCTTTTACTCGCCGTACGGTGGTTATAGCTACTACAGTTTCGTTCACCGATGATTTGAAGTGGTTGGATAGCTGCACATTGGAGGCGGTAGCTGATATAAATGATGTGTAAACACAAGGTTGTCAGTGAACCTTTAATTGGGGAGTTCGGGAGGGGACCTATGATTTCAAGCCAATAGCTTGGATGCATGAGCGCCATTGAGGGCGCCACTGGGTCACGTCTGACAATGCCTCTAACCATTTGTGCCCCGTTTTGGGGTCTCCACCAGGGAGACGAAAATGACCAACGCAGCTGAGTTTGTTGGTACTACCTTCCGTACTTCGCTTCCAAGTCATTGTTTGACCTCCACTGGCTCGGTTCCACCCTTCAAGTGGTTGTGCGAAAAGAGTCCTTCGAGGAGGTCGACGAGAGCTTCCCGTAGGCGTTCACACGTCCACGGGAGTTAATGCCTTGAGGGTCAAAAATTGCACTATCTATGCACTAGATGCACTATCTCCAGCAGGCAGGCCAGCTAAACTGTTTTTCGATGTGTTCGGATCATCTTTCCAGTCGTTTTTGCGAGCGAAGTAATAAGCCGGCTTTTTCACTTATCGCTTCACTAACCGTTGTTTTCCTAGGGCCGGTCGATTGCATCCGTTGATATAGGGCACGGCTGTTTCCGGTGGGAAAGCCTCCATTTCCCGAGCTTTCGATATTCGCCAGAGTTCTAAGTCGCTCCTTAGGCTTTTCTGTATTTGATGTTTGAGGGGTTCGCACGCGCAGTCGCACTGGTTGTCTAGTGGTACGGATTTCCTGGTATCACTCAGGACCAGCTATCTCGAGGGTATCCAGTGACCATTTGATTGTATCGGAGAAGTCGGACAGACAGCACTGAACGCCGCTAGCATAGCTCCTTTCATATTTCGTCATGCTTTATTCACGCTCTCGCTACGTTCTTGGTCACGGCTAGATTATGGAGGGGCTCCAGTGCAATGGACAGCAAGTAGACCGGTAGAGGTAAGGAGATATATCCTATATGAAGATCAACTGCATGCTCTGAAGCTGATACCACAATCTCGCGGAAGAACCAAGGATCACCTCAATACTGCGAGGAATCTACGCTTCTTTTCGCATGGATGATGCCAGAGGAGGGTGTCGTTATGCAGTGTTCAATTAAAAACTGGAGCTACCGGGCTGTGCAGGTTACGTTGACGTGTCACCAACCTTTGGAACTCCCTACCGAGTGGGGTAACGAAAGGGGAGTGTGAGCGAAAATTCAAAATCAAATTATATTATGATTCTTTTCTCCCTTTCAATGAGCGGATACTGAATACTGCTGGGGTATCCACTGGCCACCGATTGGTTGTGGCATCGTTTTAACAAAAAACTCCCAAGACTTACGGAGAATGTTGCTGAGAAGACCGGTTTTCCAGAGGTCAGATGTAAGCTTCTCAGCCACTTGTGAAGCTTCCGGGGACAATGAAGGGGACCAATTACGTCCGTCTCTTGCTTGTATAAGCGTTCGTAGAGCGTCCACATTGGAGAGGCACGCGTCGTAAAACAGTGAAACAGCAAGATGTCCACGTGAGACGTGGGGACAAGATGGAAGTTGGCTTTCAGCTATGTGAATAAAGTATACCATGAAAATACAAAACTAACCTGTCAAAAGTAGCTCAACAATGATAAGCTCGTCAGTCTCAAACAAATCGCTCAAAATTAGAACTTCATCAACGAAATCCTGGGAAAGAACCACTCGTTGCTGAATATCCGGGAGTGCGATAGGATCGCTGACTGCCTTTTTAACCGCTTCCCTATGGATTGTATTCCTGCCCTACGAAAATGCAAATGGTTACAGCCACGTAACGAGACCGAACCTCTGTTCGCAATGGAGAAAGCAGCAAACTTTTGTGGCGTTCAAAGGCTGCCTCTAATTCCAAAATCCGAACCTCACGACCGTTACAAAATACATCGAAGACTATTCCCCGTAGGGTCTTGCAGGCGGACCACATGACCAGCCAGTGCAGAAACGGAGTTCGGTTGGTAGCCGGTTCACACGGCAGGAGGGACTGAGAACGTCAACACGGGACGCTGATTGGTCCACTGATCCACTGACTGATACACAGGACCCAGGCTTTCGCCCAAAATTCCCGGATCGCGTCTGTTTTTGCTGTTCAGCGCCTTCCGTTCACTTGAAAGGCACAAGCGAAAAAATGGTGTAGCGCTGATCTTTAAGTTCACAGCCAGGGGTAATGCACTGGTCTGGCTACCCAAAATCTATTTTTACCAGGAGTATGTGGCAAAGAAATAAAAATAATAACCCTACATTGAGAACCCTAGCAGCACAACTCGTTTATTAGTCGGTTATATGGCGGTTAAAGTCGGTTATTTGACGGTCATTCAACCGTGTACCTATCACCCAATCACCATGAGGTGTTGTTGCCACACTAATTCACATAAGTGTTTCTTACCATATAAAGTGTTGACATAAAACAAAAATGCATTATTCCAATTGATTTTCAGAAGCCCGTTCTGACGTCTCTTGTTTATCTGCATCAGTGTTTAAGTAAATGGCCATAGCCGCCAAGCCCACTCCCTGGATCGCCGCTGATCCACGTTGCTGCTCTCTCTTCGTGTTTGCGAATTTCTATCTGGAGGAATGGTAAGTCATGACTGCTGATACGTGTATGGCAACTGTAGGCTTCGAAACGTGGTTTGCTGATTTCCAGGTGGACAGTCAACCGCAAACTGAGACGCACGTGACTTTCACCGTGCAGAACCCGAGATCGATTCACCGGCACACAGTAAAAATGCCATTAGATGACTAATGTTCTTAGTAGACAAACAACAAAGTGAGGCGAAAAATGAAGAGGAGAATATGTTCCAGCCTAGTTCGGCAGACATTTTCCGAGACTGGATGATTTCGACCAATGTCCCTTTCAGTACCGTGAATCGCCTGCTTGTATCACCGCAGCATAGGCTTCCTGAACTGCCCCGAGACGCGCGGACACTGATGAGAACGCCCCGGTCATATCCAACTAGAGAAGTTTCCCCAGGAGAATACATCCACTTGGGTATTGCGAACGGGCTTATTGTACATATACAATAATAATGGAGCCAGATGGAACAGACTCACTAACAGCTGTTCCCTTTAAAACAGTTCGTCGTTGGTCCAGGTAAGAGAATAAATAACGATCCAATCATGGTTGTCCAGGGGTCTCCTGTCGAACAGTTCTCACATATAGATCCGAAAATAGACCTGCACTAATATACACAGCAGGTGGTTTGCACAGGTGTCTCGGGCGTTTCAAAGGTTTATTGCGGATCCAGAAAAGGCGATGGTTCCAGTGTTACCCACTATCACCCACTAGAAAGCGGCGAATTCTGGAAAGATGCAGGGTTCTGGGATCTCGGAAATTTACTAGTATCGTTAGGTCGCCTGTAGGATGCTTTGAAACTTTGAAACTGTTTACATCCTCTTTCATTTTTGTGCTAGTTTTTATTCTTTTCATTTCTTCTATTTTTTCGCACCAAGGTTTTTTTATTACCTTGCTTTTTGACTGTGATGGTCAAAGGGATGTGAAATGTGGAATACCTGTAGAGTTTTGTTCGCATGCCATTGGTCATGGAGACCCCGACCAGGGTGCATTCAAAGTTAGTGTAACCCTGAAAGAGGAAACATTTACCCATATACCATACAGCCATGGTTGATACTCAATGGGTGGCCTTCCGCCCATGTACGCCGAAGTACGTCGAATAAACACCGAGATGGATGGTAGAAACTGTTACGAATGCTGTGGGTGTTGCCATTCCAGCTTTGACATCCTGAGCTGTACCCTTTGAGGATTTCTACCCAGCTAGCCAGGCGGGCCAGCTACCAGGAGCCCACCGGACAAACTTTGAACCGAGTTGTCGAGTTTTGAATTTCCTCATGTGTGCCCTCTTCCCCAATTGGTTTTAGGCAACAATTACTTCCCCTTGTGAGTTAAATCGGTCTGCAAAATATCCACTGATGTGAAAGCTTTTGGTGCTTTGCAGCACATTTGCACCACCCCGATTGTGTGGTCAACGGCGTGGAATGTGACCGCAGCTCCAGTCCTTATACAAAAATTGCATGAGCTCGCAGAGCATCGTGTTGGTCTCTCTCATCCATCCTGCAGCTATTGATGCACGGTTTGCATCCCCAGCGCTCACTCACAATTATACATTTCCTTGTCCA
Source organism: Clonorchis sinensis (assembly GCA_003604175.2). Classification (NCBI taxonomy): domain Eukaryota; kingdom Metazoa; phylum Platyhelminthes; class Trematoda; order Opisthorchiida; family Opisthorchiidae; genus Clonorchis; species Clonorchis sinensis. The sequence goes on from CM030371.1 coordinate 15,425,415, forward strand.
TGTGCCATCTTGTTATCTACCTTCCAAAATCGAATGTCTTACTCCGGCCCTCAAATCGCAACTTTAACGGCTTGGCCCGGCCTGAGGCCAAGTGGTCCATACCCCTCTACACCCAAAAATCTTCCCATCTACTTTCATCCTTCCACCCTGGCATACAGCTCTCCTATCGCGCTGACCCAAGAATCCGCTGAAAGCCACTAGAACACCTCCAATATAACTGCCTGTAGTGGGGCTATGGATCAGTGGACTTGGTACACTGGACCGAGGCTTTCGCCCAAGGCGGGCAAGGAGCCGTGACGACAGCTCGCCTGTCGGTGAATGTCTTCAGTACCTGACCATGATGCCCGGTACCCAAAACATGCGTTTCCTCTGGCACAAGTTTTATTCACCTTGAAACAGGCAACTTGCTTTAACAATCCAGTGGTCCAAATCTGTATATTTCAAGGGTGGAGTTTCAAACATGCATTTATTTTCACGTACTGTAAGTAGGGTTCCAGTTTGGCAGAAGTTACCTTGTGTTCACATTGGGCCAGATGCGTGCACTCTACTCGCATCACAGTAAAAAATAATTCCACCGAACCCCAAATTTTTTTGCGCGCTCTATCGCCGCTGCCATAAATGACCCCGATCAAAAACAGGACACAGTCCAGCAAAGCATGTTATGCTCATTTTCAGAAGATGACATTTTCGGCGTTAAATGCGACGTAGGTTCCTTTAATAATAATAATAGTAATAATGATAATAATAATAATAATGTTTGTTCCCAACTTGTGGGTAGCATGCCGTCAAGCATGATCATAAGCTTACTGTCAGAATAAAGGCATGACTGGCGGGGACTGCGGTTAAAGGGGGTTTTGGGAAAAGGGAGAGCGTCATAGGCGGTGGGCTTTATGCGATGTAGACGTAGTCACCAACAAACCGGCACGAACAGGGAAACACACTTATTACTTTCTTTAGAGAAAATATCAGGCAAAAACAGCTCGTTAGGATTTGAAGGTAGCGGACGAAAACAAAACGAGGGAGGGCAAAACAAGAAGCTCCCTGTCTGACATATGACAGGAGAAGTGCAAACTGCGGAAAATGAGGAACCAGAACATCAGATCTGGTGAATCCGCAGAGTTGGCGTCATTCAGCCGGTCAAATTGAACTAAAACCTAAAACAACCGCTGGGGCCTCGTGGCCTTGGGCTGTTGGGCTCATGGCCAAGGTCACAAAAAGTGTAAGTGGGGATGATGAAGTGGAGGGGTTTGCAAAGCGGATAAATGGTTACAGGAATCTCAGAAGCATGGTGTGCAGTGAAACCGTAGAGACTCACTGTTGTCGCTGTTGTGGAGTCGGGCATAATAATCCCTTGAAAGAATGAGATGGTGCAACACACGAGCCAGAACGCGAACTGTATAGAAAATTATTGATTTTGTGGGGAACACAGACTGAAAGTTCACCGAAGTGGCTAAGTTCGAACGACAGGTTCAACAGTTTGGAATAAACATAACATGGAGGTAGCTGGGCCAGGTGCGGAGCTTATTCGTATCTGCAATTAATGGAACGAGTGGACAAGAGGGTACGGTCGAGAATTGGAAGGGAGCAGTTGCGGGTGTGCTAGCAAACTGGATATGGCAGTGCCGTGCCGGCATTGGTCTGACATACTTCGAGTTTCGGACAGCCCTGTAACGGTCGTCACAATTAAGGTCATTGGGCTGGGTTGTGCGATTATCTGAGCGTGGATAACAGCCAACCAGTTCGTCCATACCTGATGTCGGCGGAGTTCAAACTTGGGAAAACGAAGGAATGGGATGAGATTAACAAAGCATGGTGAGTTTGAGGAGACATCGGATGGGATAATGTGTATTTATATATATGTATATATATATATATAAAGAGAGAGAAAGACTTGACTTCTACCGCTAGTAAGGTGAGGACAACAAGTGCTTACATGAGATAGGACAGGGATGGATTTGTATTTAGTAGACTAGGGACCAAGCAAGTGCTTGATCTGCTAATATATGATGTTAAGTTACAAGAGATCTAGCGAAAGCCGATATAAGCCCGCAGAGAGTCAGTGCGTTAAGGAGTTTTAAACGTATAAGGACTGACGGGGATGAACTTCTGAGGTGACGGACTAGTTTATCCGGTTCTTGTTACTTAGGCTGGACAGCACCATAACCTAGGGGAGAAAGTAAGTGTAAGAGAAATAGTCACCAGTCCGCGAAGCACTGCTATCAGCTTCAACTTAACAAGTGGTGCGCGGCGAAAGAATAGTCGTTGGGCGGTAGTCCTGCATGCTGGTAGCGGATGGTTTTGGAACTTCTGTACACATATATTTCTCGTTGAATATGTTCATTCCTGGGAGCAGTTGGTAGGTGCGTGTGTTTTGATCGGTTGACTAAGTGCGCCTTGCTGCGGTACAGCCCCAGTTATGACGAAGGCAGCTATAGTTCCGTACGTCGATGTAAGCCATTTGCATCCCAAGGCCTCCAGGCTATCCAATCTGTTTTTTTACGAATTACTTTTTTAGTAAACGGACGAAAGCCCCGTTTTTTCTTTTTTTCATCATCTGCAGTTTATAGCTTTGCCAGTTAAATGACAATCGGGACGATCCCAATCCAGCAACAACTAGAAAACAACCAGGCTCGTTTTATAGATTTCCTGAATTTAAGGCCATACACAGAAGCACAGTCGATGAGCGAAGTACCCGTGCTATTGGAGGAACGGCGGGTATATGAACGTACCATGGTGCAACGCAACAGGGCGACCCTCCCTGCAGGACGTGCCGACCACTGCACGAGGTTTTCATCCCTCCTGCATGTTGCCAGATCTGTAAAGTGGCATACCACCAGGTAGTTATAGTTGCGGCTTGTGAATTAATAACAAACTCCAGCCACCAGGTATTTTATCCGGTGGAAAGAAGACCAAGCCAGTAAGACAGCTCAGTCATTTCGAACAAGCAAACGGCAAACAGCTGCTGGGAAAAGCAAGTGGCGGAGGAGGCAAATGAGGCGGTAGCTACCTTTGGGACAATGGAAACAGGACGGAGGTGGCCAGAGCGTGCGAACATGATTAAACGGTGACGGAAAGTGAGCTATCGAGCCAAACGGAGAGGTGCCACAATCTTTTGTGCTTGTGCTGAATGGGTTTTGTGGCGTATAATACGTCCTCAGGTATGAAAAACTGATTTTCGCTTGGTTTACGTTGGTTAGGGTTAGGCAAGACGAGACACCATTCATTAAACAGAACGAGTAGAGTATTCCTCTCTAGAAATCCAGAGGCTTTGTTTGAAACCCAGTAACACGGTCAGCCGGGGTGCGTATGAAGTTTACAGGCTGAAGCATGTAGGAGAACAAAATAGCCCTGATTTCCTGGACTTCGTGTGCATTCATACATGCCGTTTATCATAAACAACTATCTAGGGCATGAGTAATGGGACTTAACCGACCGTCGCGCCCATCTATTCACCATTCCGGCTGCTCATCTCTGAGGATGCACAGGTCTCTGCAGCTTGATATGTTGGGATAGACATTGTGACGTGCCACCGAGCGGAAGCGTCTACACTTGATTGTATATCCGTTGGTAATCGCACCTGTGCGGATTGTTTAGTAGCATCTGTGACAGAACCTCAAATAGGTGAGGTCCATCCCACACTGTTTATTGTGCCTGCTTACGCCCCAACAGACTCCAGTGTCAATTCTGCCGAAGACAGTTACTATGATGCACTGGCTGCTCTATCACAAAGGACTAGTCCCTTAACCGTCGATGAAGCCCTTGGCGACCTAAACGCTTTGGTAGGTAGTTTTATGAGTCACTAAGGCCCATGAGATGCGCGGACAACGATGATTATCCTGTACAGACGAGTGTTCATCCCTGTTAGTTGTTTATGAAATGCCAATGTCTGCAACGAGAGGGTATGCTTGATTAGCTGATGAACCAGCCCTGAATCCGAACATACCACCATTGCCGGAAGTGAGATCCAATCTTGGCCTCTTCTGGTACACCAGCCTGACAATGACCATGGACGTACCCACCACTGCTTTTCCGTGCGCCTTCCAGATACACGCAAAATCTCACACCGCAGTTAGGCGTTTGGAAGTCAGCAAAATCAATAATCGTGCAAACCTATCAGAAGTGACGCGGATGCCTTCCAGACAGCTCAATATCGGATAATAATGGCCAACAGAAACGGACGTCCGTAGCGCCACCCAAAGCCGGAACAACCGAGCCGAACCTAGCCCAACATCGGATCTCTGATGAGGTCCTGGCTTGGCTGGAGGCCTGACGACAGATTCCTCCCAGCCACAAACAAAACTGAACCCCTCCGCGTTATCCGACTTCAGGTGTCTATACAGACCAACAAATGTTCAGGGATTCGTGAGTTATGGAAAACGCCAAAGATGTCGATAGGCTGTCCCAATTATTTTGGCTCGTCTTTATAAGCCACTTGGCAATGAAAAATTCAGATGTAAAGCTGACTCTGATATCCATTTTTGTCCGTTATTTGGCATTTTATGTTCTCTGCGTTTCTTCTGTCGTTATTTGTAGCCCTTGGCCCAACACTGTTTTCGGCGTGTGCACGTGAAATGACGTTTGTTTTTTCATAATGCTTCACGCATCTGACCTTGCGGTCTTCGAGCCACTGCTGTGGCCAACCGTATGCATGCATGGCCGTCTCACGTGTGAACCTGGTTTGTTTAGTTGGTTTGTATTTTTGTGGTCCAAATGGACTATTTGTTGTGAACGAGTACCCGCTGTCTAAGTTTGTACATTTTGTCAATTTATGTTTTACATTATTATTACCGCAAAGAAGCCCAGCTCCGACTTCGTTTTGTCCTCTCAGAGATTATGGTGATGCGCATCAATCAAAGACACCCTTTAGCTGTATCATCTACCAAAGGAATGTTTTGGCCGTCGGACTAAATGCCCCAAAGAATCATTCATTCAATTAGTTGATGTCTCCGGTTCGGCCTACAAACCTTCAACAGAAAAGTGTAATTTGAAATTGGGGCTTTTTTGGTCTCAAGCCTGTCCAACTGCATATTTTAGCATAGAATCATCCTTTTCCTGGTCCTGATGACCTTTTACCTGCTGTGTTTAAGGACGGAATCACGGATCGCTAAACAGGATCGAGGGATTCACCCATGTATCTCGTGAAGGGTTTCTTCCTATCCTTTAGCGGCCTCCGCTCACCTGAAAGGTGCAGGTGAAAGCGGGATGCGGAAATTCTCTTGAAGTCGTCAGCTTGGGTCGGCGAGCATTGCAACGCAAGAATTCACATAAATATTGCTTAAAATTACTTCGAACTGGGCACTGGATGCAGCGTGAACACACGTCAAATAAAGGTTATTTCACGCACTAACTAGCCGAAAAGTGGAAAACCTTTTCCCAGTAAAGGTCTGCGTTCTGAGCTTGGACATATTCTCACCCCGTCTCGCATAGTGTTAGTTGGGTCAACGGTGAAAAACCTGTTGGCCAAACCCTTTTCAAACAAAGCATAAGTAATTATTGGACCCCTTCAAAGCCAGGGACACCCCAGGGAAAGTTGGTCATGCACCGCGGGACGTGTTTCATAAACAAAGGAGTTAAGGCCGGTAACAATTTTTGTAGCAACTCGGTGGATAGGCTCAATGAGGGTTATTTTCCTTCTTGCGTCCTAAGTAGACAACTTCCTTGGCGTATTCAGGAAGCGCTCTGTCGTAGACCCCATAGAGAACTTAGAAGTTCATGCAAATAGTACTGGAGTAGGCTTGCCCACTCATCCGTAGAAGTGCCGGTTTTTCATGATGAAGTAAGGAGGACATATTTGAAGGACATATTTGGACCATATACCTAAATCCTTCTTGGTACCTATCCTTGTGATGTCTACTGGTTCATTCTCACCATGCACGCCAAAGGGATTCTCTGAATATATCCTGAATTACATCCGAGTGCACTTTTCATCGTTCAGAGGAAGGTTCCAGTCCAGCGACCGCTGCTTTGCTGTGTCTACATCCATTTGTATGGCTGTGACATTGGAACTACTTCCATGCACGGGGAAGGCTGACCTCGTCGAATGACTAACAAAGCACCAGTTTTAAATGTTTTGCCAGTATAACTGGCGATTTCTTCAGGATCCATGGGTTGACCTCTTCTGGCTTCAACGCGGTCAAGAGGTTTTTCGTCTGCAAAAGTTCACAACTGTCCCCCTCAGTAAAGAGCAAGTTGATTACAGGCCGTTCACAGTTACCTTTTTGGCAATATTTGATGTGTCAAGCTCGCTGGTGCAGAATATGGACCTGCATAGTGTCGTCTGCAGGCTTCAGATACAACTATTGTAGCACATGTGAGTTCCTCGGTTCTGTCCTTCAAATCAAAGACATTTGGCTTATTTCTCCAGCGGTGTCATGTACTTAAACAGCACCCTTTTGTTTTTCCCGGTGGAGTCCGGTATTGGGGCTTGATTTTGTATTCTCCATTGGCGGATTTCTTATTTACATCATTTTACGAAACGCTAGCTCTCCTTCTGCGTCACCTATAGTTATCTTTTGGAAAAATATCTAAGGTATCTTTACCAGAAGACGCCAAACTCTTTAAATAGCTTTTGGTCCGTCCGACTGCGCGTTGTTTTTTGGACAAGCATCGCATCAGCTTTATGAACATTCAGGAGAACGGTCCCGTATTACTCTTGCCCTGAAGCTGGCGCCAGGTTTATTTGATCGGGAAAGCTACTTATTTCTTGTCCGCGGTTCCGGATTTTATGGCTCAGTAGCAGATGAACTCAAACATCGGCACACAGTGGTCATTAGGTTTCAGCGGAGCTTTAAGTAACACTTAGTCGACGAAGTGTCTTTCTTTGGTGAAGACCAAATGGTAGTTGGCCTGCACGTGATCTGGTGGATGCGACGACATGTTTCGTCCGGGTGTTATGTTGAACGACTTTGGTCGGCACCGATAAAAAATGTACGCTAGACCTGGATCTCCGTCCAGGAGGCAGTTGGAGCGCTGAAATCGCCTGCCAGCAAGAGATGTGTGAAGTGGTAGCTGGAAGAAGGTTGCTCAAGGTTTTGTATGAGAAACTGGTTATCTGGAAACTGGTTATCTAGGGACAACGGATGACCACGTCATAAAGAAAAGAATCGGTCCATCACATCACAAATTCAATCCACGGGGCATCACGAAAAGGTACAGGAGTGATGTTGGAGAGGGAAGCCTGGATGGGCAGAGCCGCATGTAAGCGACTCCATCCATCCTCCCGTAACCCGTCCTTGCGCATATAGTGCGCTTGAGCGTGAGCCATTTGCGTTCCGTATATACTTTCGTGACAGGCTGCCGATTTCACGTCACTCACAATGTTTGTTGATCGATATGTCTCACGCTCCCTTTGCTTCCCTGAGCTGCAAACATTCGTCTCGGAGATACAAAGCCATGTCTTAATCTTGCATTCCACGAATGACATCCCTTCACCCCTAAGGTTGTTGCGGCAGGGTTCTTGTCACCCTAAGCATCTTTTGTGTCCACTCCCGAAATGACATGAAACAAAAGGCGGTACTCCAGTACACTGGTTAATAAGTCTGAGTGATCCTGTCGTCCATGTCCCTGTATGTATAGATGGATTTTCCCCGGAACAAACAGGGCGAGCCAATAGTGTTGCTTTGCTGGCAATGTCATATCTACAGGAGAAAGGTGTCATGCGCTGCAGAGCCTTTGATATTCTAGACGATCTGTCATACGCTACTATTTATTTATCCTCTGGTCGGTCACCCGATGCGGGGTCTTGCACAACATCATCTGGGGCCTCTAACACCGACTGCACTGGCGTTTTGTGGATGCCCCACGACTCACGCATATACGACTGGCCCTATGAACAGCTTTGGTTGATCACATCGGACCATGTTGACCTTTGAATATGTGTTGGCCACCTTCTAGGGGATGGTCCCTTTAGAACCCTCTCTAACCGCCCAGACACTGGTTGCACGTTTCATCAGTGATATACGCGTTTACACTAGTAGCTCCTGAAACCTCTATAAGAGGATAAGAAGTGGTTCATTTACAGAGCTGATGACCAGGATTACTCTTTGGGCGCAACTGCTGCGAGCAGAATTGGCGCTTACGTGCAGGGAGAAACACGAGACGACTAAGTTGTTCTAAAAAACACAAAAAACAGTAGGCATCACACACTTTGTGCGGGTAGCCATTAGAGGCTTCGCCGGTGAAATGAAGATAAGGGTTTGTTTCGGTCCTCTCACTTGTTAGTCGGTGCTACAGATAGCCCTACAATAACAGGTTATTCTATTAGGCAAGATTTTTAGAGGTTGGCATATAAACGAGGTAGGAACTACAGCTTAGTAAGATATATATTGTCTTACCGGAAAACTCGATTGGCCTAAGACTAATGCGGGTTGCAGATATTTTATCAACCAGAATAATGTTTGGACTTGGCTGCGGCCTGTAGTGAACTTGTGGCACATTCTTCAGCAGGCTGGAGCCTGAACATCAATGCCTAGCTGCTATTATTCTGTCAGGGCAGACGGACGCGGAAGCGTAATTCAAGGTAACAATCTTTGCTAATTCTCTCCATTCGCAAGAACCTAATGCCTTCCAAATCTTACGCTTCAAAGCATCAAAAAATCATTAAGGGATTCAAACGTTGTCGCAGCTAGCATATGATATATGACTTTAGGCCACATTTTCTCCGACCGGCTGCCTTATATCTCCATCAAAGCATAACTTATATTCGCTGGCGGCGGTCACCATTTGCGAGTAGCGTGAAATAATGAGATGCTTGCAGTCAGAGCCGAACAGCTGTCTCATGATTCAATATTACATATGTTTACACTGTGCCGCCATGTTGATGCCAAACATCAAAATCCTCCCAGGCTCAAGTAAAAGCCCCAAGCTGCTACCCGTGTCGCTTGAGTGTTACTCTGGTATGAAACCTTCCCAAGTAGGAAGCCTGTTGGCCAGTTGGCTCGATTTCTTCAGAAAAGACAACAGAATCGCCAAAAAATGCGGTTAACAACGGCCTTTTGTCACTAAAACTGCATACGTTAACACTCACCTTGGTGGCTAACCGTAACTGCTAGGTCAGTGACAATGTGCGCTGCTGATTTCGAAACAAACCTTTAGCCTGGTTTGGTCCTAATCACGAGGGCTCTACTTTTGACCAGTACGATCTGCAGAGTCTTGGCAGCGCGCAAGCCAACTCGCCGCTTCATAACAGCTGCCACAAAGAAGGTACAAAACTTGTATGCATTTCATAATTCGGATGCTCCAGAAGAGCTTTCCCGAAAAAGTTGAAATCCTTGGGGACATTACGGCATGCGGAAAACGTCAAAAGAGATCTTTTTGCGGTGTGCAAACGAAGGCACGAGGCCAAGACGATCGTAGTCGAATTCTGTTAATAACACACAGTCACTTTAGCGCAATTTTTGGGAATTCCATCGACATATAATTCATCTATATAATCAGACCGCAAATATTGACCTACTTAACAATAGAGGTCAGCATTTGACGCAGTAGCTATAGATGCCTTCGGTGACCGGCACCTTCTAACTGCATCTGCGTCGACTAGCCCTATCTATGATGACAGTGAAGTAGTTAATTCAAGCACAGCACTCCTTTAATTCCTCGCATGTCAGGCATTGGTTGACGGGGGGCTGTCGAAAATTGCTTATTGGTTGACTGTGTCCCGATATGCAGGTCATCACAGCACTAGAGAAAGTGAAACCTCGCGGTGCTTTCGGTACTTTTGCCTTGTGTCAAAAACCACCAGTACTGAACTGAACTCCTCAGGTTTGGTCCCTTCTATTGGGACGCTTGCTGCAACGAGAAAAAACATTTTCTCACATAAGCCGCGAATAGCTTTTTCTTGTTTGTTTTACGTGGACAAAGACAGCGTGATTACCGTTCACGTGCTCATTCAAATCATTTTCAAATGTAATATAAGAAAACATACAAATGTCAGCCTTACCACAAAATGTACTACCGGCCTTACCGATCGATCATGGCAGTCGATGCATTATGAATTGCATGCTCAGCGTAGTTCCCAGGTAAGTTTTGAGAAATTTCATCAGGTTTATTTCATGATGTGTCAATATGCGTGTCCGTGGTTTTAGACGTAACATTGGTCGGTGAGTGATCGGGTAGTTAATGTCAAATCTGATCCTTCAGAGCACTAACTCCCAATCTCACTCCACATCTGCTTTCCAATACAGGTACCCTATACCCTAATAGAAACAATAGCTCCATTGTTCCCATCACTTCAACATCTCAGTCATACGCTGGATCACGTTCATCAACTGGGAACTCTCTTCTTGGACACCAACTACCATCTCCACCGCTTGCTTTTGTCGACCGACCCTTTTAAGATCTTTGGTATCTGGTTGTAGCTAAAAAACGCTTTAAATCTCAGGCATGTCGTAAGCCCTTTGTTACCTGGACTACCCTAAGAATCTTCCTCATGTCCGTCATATTAGATTGCTCCCCATCTAGCTCACTGTTCAAGCCGATGTATTACGTTGGCCTTCAATTTCACCGTCATATGTTAATTCTCTGAATGCATAAGCTACCATGATGGTTAATCATGATACGATCTAGTCGTCTCCACTGACAATGGTCTAGCAGGGGACTGCAAGGTTTTCTTCGTCTAGGTGCCCCGTAACGTATATACTTCAGCCAAAATCAAATTTTCATGCATTGTCCTAAATCCACTTATCCCGACTTTTTCTTCTGCGCTGTCGATGGATCTTGAGTTCCCATCACCTACCCAGCCTTTCCTACTCATCCATATCAACCCAACTGGTCACATGTTTTGACCACTATCCAGCCGTAAAATTCCACCATCTCTTTTTGTGCCATGTCCTCGCCATCTGCATCTCATTGCCCCAACGGCGCGAAAGCCTGCACGGGTGACAACTCTGACTTCAACTATATGCATTACCAAGGCCCTTCCTCAACGCGGCCTGAGTCCCATACTCCATCTTCTACCATTGACTCAGACCTACTTCAATCTATCCTACTGTCCTGCTCCTCTGTCAGCGCCCTTAACGCTCCAGTATACCCTGAACACGCGCCAAGTTAACCCAACTTCAAATACCACGAATGCTCCCGCACAGATTCCCTCAGTGTCAAACAACACCGTAGGCAATGGCGGCTCACCGGTGAGCTTATAGATGCCATCAACAATGAACACGGAAAACCAAAAAGAGGACGGCTTTTGTGGAACGCCTGTCACTCGCTGAAACTTGCCCTGCTTGTGGTATATATCTCTGCAAATGCTCCGATGCATCCAAAAGACCAATTATAAGACGGTGAAAAGTGCTGTTCCGTGTCATTGAGAACCGAGACTCAATAAACTTCCGTGGTGTGACGCTTTTGGACCCACCAAACTTTCAACAATTGGTCGCACCTCTTTCTATGAGGCACGTAACATTAGAAAGTTATTCATGTCCTTAGTCGGTATGATACTGTTACCCATAGTCCGTACCTAGTAACTTGCCTCTCTCTGAAGCTCGCTCATAATTCTTTTGAATCAGCGTTAAGAACAGTGCAGTAAGCTGACCGTGATAGCCCTCTAAACCTGTTTTTGCCCTGATGTGCTTCAATACATGATGTCTTACCACACAACTACCCGTCAGCTAAACACCCTGTCAGGCGACCTGGTTGCAAAGGCACCTGCGCTTCAACCACGTTATTTTGAACCGTCTACCTACCCCTTCTACCCATCCTATCAAGCTCCACGGATGATTGCAGAACCAGAAGTTAACTTGGTGGGGGCACGTTGTTCGTATTCATATACGGCCACGCCCATTCTCGTCGAATGTGGATTATCCTTTTTGAAATCCGGTAGTGTCACCTCTCTTCACTAAGTAGAAATTGTAACTACTCCTTGCTTCTTGCCGTTACGGGCTGCCGTCTAACCTATACACTGGTGCCTTGTAGTAGATACTGTTGCCCGCTTTTTTAACTTTGAGCTCCCGATGTAGACAACTTTATTATTGCCTTGTCTGGAATGCGCTCTCAAGGATCTCAATGATTTGGTTTCTGCCTAATGGCCTTACTTTGCCGCGACTCCTTCGGCAATTGGAAGTACCCTAGCAACTCACTTGACCGAGAAGTCCGTGTATGGGGCTGTCCGCGAACCCAAGTACAACATCGCGAGGACAGTAACGCAACAACCCACCCAGTCTGATGGCTCGCTCGCAGTTCACCACAACCCTACTTTTCCGCGACACCACTCCCGACATACGCGTCTCAGTGCGCTGAATTCTTGTCGAAAGTCCCGAGTTCTGTCTGCCTTATTCTACTGTGCGTTAATTTCGCGCGAAAACCCGTCACTAATTTCCATGGGACCACCAGGGTGCCAATATACCTCGCCAGTGTAACCGATGTTGGACTGCTGGCTGTTGGACTGGATTATCTTGCGTGGTCAAGGATAAATAATGAACGGTCTGCATCGCTACACCCCATCAGTTACGATGGTTCACGGATTTACGGATTGCTACACAGTATCGGGGTTTTTGCCCAAGGTCAAGCACCACAAGACGCGTTTCGTAGGTTACGGATTTAAGGCCGGCAGCCATTTCCGTAGCAACTCGCTGGACAAGCTCAGTGGAGGTTACGTCCTTTGTGCGTCCTGAGTAGACAACTTGGTTGGCATGTTCAAGAAGTGGCCTGACGCAGGCCCCATAGTGTATTGGGAAATCCATGCGGGCAATACGGAAGTAGGTGCGCCGAATCATCCGTGGAACGGCGAATGCCTTTTTGGCCGATTTCTCATAGTGCAGTGAGGAGAACCTGTTTGAAGATAGCCAGATACCCAAATCCTTTTTAGCACCTATCCTCGTGATGTCTTATGGTCCATCCTCACTAAGCACGGCAAAGGCGTCCGCTGAGTCTCCTCCGAATGACATGTGGACACACTTTTTGTCATTTAGAGAAAGGTGCTGGTCCAACGACTACTGCTCTGCAGCATCTACATCCATTTGGAGGACACTGGCATTTGAACTTTAGGATTTTAAGTCGCCCGCAAAAATTGGGCATGGACTTGTAAGAGCATCTTGAAGGTCACTGACGGATATCAGGAACAGCAGCGGTCCCAAAATGGAGCCTTGCAAGCTCCAATAGAGACCGGGGCCGCAAGAGGGTAGGTCGGGCCTACTTTCACCCGAACCGTCCTCTCCGGTAGGAATGCCTTAATCCAGCGTGGAGCAGTCTCTTGACTGGCGTTTGTGTGGGACCCGATCGAATGCTTTTGACAAGTCGAAAAATATGGCAACTGATATGAGTCCCTCGGCCTTGGCTTGGATTAAACTGGCCAAAAGTACGTGCATGTTCATCACGCAAGAACGGGTTGGGAGAAATCCGCGAAGAACTGGAGATATCAAGTTCATTTGACGTTCATTTGATGTCACATCACTGTTCACTTCAATCAACCAAAACCCCGCCAGAGGAACCATAGTGGAACTGCTTCGGAATAACCCAAACACGACAGGGGCCATAAAACCCGAAAGTATGTGCAAGCTGCTGGACTTTTGCATGAATCTATACTTCAGCTTTGATGGGCAAATATATCAACAGCTGAAAGGGACTCCAATGGGATCTCCAATATCAGGATTTATCGCTGAGGCGGTGATGCAAAGATTAGAACGCGCGGTACTACCAATCATCAATCCAAAGCTGTGGATACGCTATGTGGAAGACACCTTTGTCATCATGAAACGGGATGCATTACACAGGAAGCACGAACTGCTCAATACCACGTTTGAAGATATCAAGTTTACAATCGAACTGGAGAGGAACAATCGACTACCATTCTTGGACGTTTTAGTGAACAGGAAGATGGATGGGACTCTGGAAACCTGCGTATACACAGATGAACTTCTAAACTAAAATAGTAACCATCCAATGAACCACAAGAAGAGCTGCGTCCAAACCCTGTTCAAGAGAGCGGAGACACACTGCAGCACCACAGAATTACGGAAGAAGGAAGAAAACTATCTGTTCAGAGTTTTCCAGAACAATGGATATAAAAGCATTTTTATCAAGAGGAGCTTGAAGAAGAAAACATCTCAGCAACAGCAACAACGAGAACAGGCGACCAGAACATATCTGAACTCATAACCAGATTGTTGGCCCAAAAAGGAATAGTCGCGACTCACAAAACGAGTGCGACGTTGAGAAAACTGATCTCCAGACCGAAGGGCAACCAAGACGAAACCAAAAGGAATTATGTCGTATACCAAATCAACTGCAACAACTGCAAAAAATTCTGCGTTGGACAAACTGGGAGGAAAGTATTCACACGAATAAAGGAACACAACGCGGCCGTCAGGAGACATGACCTCCTATCCTTGATATCCATACACAAAGACCAAGAAGGCTACGAATTCAATATGGAAAACGTGAAAATTTTAGCATACGAAGACATGAAGCACGGAAGAGAGTTTCTGGAGGCATGGTAATCCACCGCTGATTCGATCAACCGATGCATTGAACTGGACCCAATTTACGCACCACTACGTGCAAAGGATCAACTCCTCCATCGGAATACTCGAGGGGAGCCAAATATCGGATTCACAAACCGAGAAGCAAGGAACTGCTGGGAGTCGGATCAACAAAGGTCACAAGCCGGAACCCAGAGAGGTCAACGACAGAGGTTACTCCAGCATCGATCGGAACACGAGGGCACGGGGGCCAGGCCCACAATTCACGTGGTCATCGATCAATCAGGACACGGGATAACAGAACAACCAATGAAACCGACCGACCGAACAACCAATCGTGACCGAGGGTCAACCCCGGCTAATAGCATGCATATTAACACACACACAACACTACTTAACGCAAAACCATCAACCCATCGCTACGCTCCACCACGCTCCCTACCAAAGCACTGATGATGTCACCTCGATTGGTGATGAAACGTTTGCAATCAAATTGCCCAGCTCAGCGAACAAGCCAACGACCAGATATCAACTTCTTGGAAGTAAGGTCACCTAGGATGGCTCGCTTCAGAATGCGTTCCATCGCCCTTGCGCGGCACGCTATTGAGCCCAATAGGCCTGTAGCTGCCGGGCGATATTTGGTCACCAGTTTTGTAGATTGGCGTGACAATCGCTTGGTTCCAACCTGAGGAATAATGGCTTTTGTCAAGCAACCGACGAAACATCGGGTAGAAAGGATTTGCTAGTGTGGAGGACGCTTCCTTCAGGATGGACCTCGTCTGGCCCCAACGCGCAAATCGGGTGCAGGAGTTGTCAAATGTCCTCCGCCGTAAAAATCCGGTCGGTCAGAGGCCATTCGTAGTGACGCTCTGACAAGATTGAACAGGATGATGATGAATAAACACTGTAAAGTGTTCTCTGTAGCCCTCGGATATCATTGTTTGGTCACTCATGGGTTCTCCGTTCCGGTTTTCCAAGGAGAACGCGGATGGCTTATTTCTGCGGCGGTCTCATGTATTTAAACAGCACATTGATGTTTTTTCCGGGCAAGGTCTCGAATGGTGGCTTGTTTTCGTATGTTCCATTGGCGGATTTCTGATTTGCAATGATTCTGCATTTTACGAAATACCGGCTAATTTTTGTGTCTTCTGTGGTTAAACTTTGAAAAATCACCTTTTAGGTAGCTTGCGGCCCAACCGACTGCGTGCTGATTTTTGGGGATAAACATCGCGTTAGCTTCGTGAACGTTCTGAACAATGGTCCTGCATATGTCTTCCACCGAGGCTGGTCTCATTTTAATTTGCTCGAGAAGGATGCGCATTCCTGAGAATTCTGCACGTCAGGAGTTTCTAATCTACATTTGATGTTCGGGATTTGTGGCCCGGTAGCAGATGAAACCAAACGTCAGCACACAGTGGTCACTTTGTCCCAGTGGAGCGTTACTTATCACATGATGGACGAAGAATCTTTCGTCGGTGATGCCCAAATCCAGGGGGGACAGTATGCGCGGTATCTGATGGGTGCGACGACATTTTGAGTCCAAGCGCTCTGTTGAACGACGTTGGTCAGTGCTGCTGTAAATAGTCCACTTGATCCGACGAACTGAAGTTCCGGCCAGGAGGCCTTCGGAGCGCTGAAATCAACTAACAGCAAGAGATGAGTAAAGTGGAAGCTGGAGAAGTGTTGCTCCGGTGTTTGTATTAGGAATTTCTTCTTCTTCTGGAGGACTCGAGTGACGACGGTTGACCACACTGAGAAGGAGACAATCAAACCCGCGCAGCGGGACTTGAATCCACAGTACGTCGCTTAAAGGTGCAAGAGTGACATCAGAGTGGACAATCGGGATGGGAAGGGTCGCATGTTAATATAAAGCAACCCCACCAGACCTCCCTCGTTTTGAGTCAGCTCGAAAAACAGAGTAGACTTCTATTGAGGTCTCCGCATCAGAGACTTTTAGTATGAGCCAGGTCTCTGTGAGTGCGATTGTGGACGGCTGTTTGGGGCAAACTGACCAGTAATATCGCAAAGTCTCTTGAACAGGCTGAGGCAGATTGTGGACAAGAATTTAAACTCTGTCTTTGCTGCCTCCTAAGGTGAGGAGCCGACAGGTGTGCAACCAGCGGTTGGCAAATTTATTAGCTGTAGGCCAGGTTCGAGCCAAGGCACCGGATGGGCCTCTGTGGTATAATTGTCTGCTTCATGTCTTGGTGGTCCCGAGACCCGCGTTTCATTTGCATCAGGGGCCCGGGTTGTGCGGAACTTTTACATCTGCGAGACGTAATCTTTCTCCATAGACGTAAATTTCGATCATTGCTACTTGTAGCTTGTACAATGCCGCCTTCTGAACGATTAGATTTGCTGTTTTTCAAAGATATGGGGCAAGCACACCTCTGTTTTGTTTCTAGGGTATTTTGACGCCGTTTGATCGATGAGATGTCTCCCTGAGTCCCTCTGTGTTGGGTTGCAGCACCTTTTTGCTTGATGTATCTCAGGTAGTATGTTTGACTGTAGTCCCCTTTCCTTTGTGTTTGTGTGGATTCCCAGGACACCGGCGATCAGCGTGGCCAATGGGTGTACAAAGGATTTTCAGGTTCGACGTGGTTGAGTTTGTGGCTTTGGCTGTCGGGGTTCCGGGCGACGACTGTGTGCACAGTCGAAGAGGCCACTTTTGACGGAATGGAGCTTGAGATTGGCAGTTTCACGTTCTCAGTGGTTGTAGGGTTCTCGCAGCATTTCCCGATGTGGAGGTCAACGCTCGTGGTTGATTTGTCGGTAGGTTTCACTGCTTGTCTCCGCACGTCCGACCTAATCCAATTCAGGAGTTGTGACATGGGTGCGGGGTTCACTGCCGCGCGTTTTTTGTCTGTTGAGGAAATGAGCGATGCTAGCACTAGGTACTTTGGGCGCTTCACCCACACGAGGCTTGCCTCCTCGCGAGCATCGCTGCCTTTGGTAGTTGAGGGGTCTGCGGTGGTTGAGTAGAAACTGCTAACTGGAGTCTTGGCCGGTTGCGTCGGTGTGCTTCCAGGTGCACAAGGGGCCATAACTACAATCAGCTTAGCCATAAATTTTGGGTCGGCTGAACTGGCGCCAAGCGGAAGCCTGTTTTGCACTTCACCCAGAGAACTGCTGTGGCCCAGCTGTCGCGCCTCCAGAGGACGATCCTCTGATATGAATGCTGACAGTCCGCTCTAAGATCTCCTGTACGGCAGATGGGGAGGAAAGTAATACTAGAAGCCCAGTATTCGCTTGCTTGTCTTCTGGCGTAACCAATCTACGTGAAGCGATTCGTGGTCAGACAGTACCACGGAGCGACTGTGCCTGCTTCGTTGGAGTGATTTTTCTGGAGAACAACCCTCGAGGCTGCTCTCCCTCATGCGCCTGTCCACTAGAGACGCCGCATCGGAAAGCTAGATGACCCCCTTCGCAGCCAGCGGGCCCGGGATGTGTAGCGAAAGGCGCTCGTTCATTGAAGAATGTTCTTTACCAACTTTCGGCCAGATCGCTTTGTTCTCTGCGTTTGTGTCCCCCAGAGCTTTAGAAAGAAGCACCATTTTTGCGTCGCGTACCTGATTAAAGCGAAACACTCACACCGGTCATCATAATTTAGCAGCGGGGACTTGGGTTAGTTTTTGATGGCTCTCTTTTTTATTGGCGGAATGCATTGCACCCCCAAGGTGGAAGTAGCTGGTGCAGACAAACGGGTCATGAGAGGATGCTAGTTGAACCACCTGGTCGTTGTGTAAACCCGTGTATTTAAAGTGCCACAAGGCCTTTCAGGTGTGGCCTTGCAAACCTCGTCCTACATCCGACAGACATCCATTTCGCCCACATCTGTTGTGATCCGTCGATGGCTGTAGAGGGCAGCCTTTATTGAGTTGAGTCATGATTGAGACTGGATGCACCACAGGAACTGAGTATAAACTGACAGAAGTTGTACACAAATGCTGTGTTAGAGTGAAAGAAGTCAACGAATGTCACGCGTGAACCCTGCAAATAGACTGAACAGCGAAAGAATTCTTTCACAAATTTGCACGAGGGGAAAACGAACCGATTTCGTAGCGTGCGCTAATAATTCATTAGAAAGAAACTGTTTCTCGCAGGTAGATAATCTCAGTTTCTTCTGTTTGCTATCTGAAAATATGTTTCTGTGAGCACTTAACTTGTAGAACATGATAAATTTTTACCTCGTACTACCAGTTCCTGTTTACTGTGTTTTACTGCCTTCACGACGAGGATCTTAGCTGGGTTTGCTCATTTAAATAGGCTTGCGGTAACCGCTTCCCGTGATCGTCGTGTAACGATGCAGGTCGAACCACTGAAATCTCTGCAACAAAAGATAGTAAACGATGAGGCCAATCGATCTTTCACGAAGAAACACCTGACAAATAGGATTGTTGACCTGTATGCCGACAAGAAAACTTCCTTTGGTGGTTCGCTTGCACAGTGCGTCAGTCACAGTAAGTCGCCTTCCCAATAACTAGCTACATTCTTTCTGTGGTTACAACCGCAAGGGCGGTTGTCTCTGCTTACGACTGAACTGATATGAAATCTTTGCGCAATGAAGTTGTTCTAGGAGCAAGATTTTGCGGCGCTTGATGTGTTCTATACCAGAATTTGAACTGCTGTTGAGGGATTTGCATATTACTAAGGCACTTGGACCGGAAGGTCATTCGTCGCACCATCATTTGCACGGTTTCACTACAACTTTTGCGCTCCGACGAAGTTTCGGTTTTCAGAGACATGTAGGACCATAGAAGGATAACTGCGGGATACCAACCAAGTTCCTGGAAAGACGATTGAAAAAATTCTCTGATGGGCTGATGCTATTGCCTTAGCCCTCAGCGAGATAACTCAATGGAAAGTCTGTGGTTCGAACCCAACCTTTACCTCTCGACTTCCCCTACCTAGGTTTTAGCAACCTGGCAGTATCCCAACCCTCGTGCTTCCTTCGGGTGGCGTGACAGCTGGACGATATTACCATAACCTTACAAAATTTGAACTTGGTGTAGTGCAAGAGTTCGTGAACGTTGCAGCATAGCGGCTGCTCAGGTTTTCCATGAACAAGTTAGCAGCGTTAACCATGTATCCTTCAGCCGAGACAGGGACAGTTGCAACGATCGCTTGTATAGTTTAGGAAGCCATAACGAGTGTGCCTCACTGGGATGCGCCGACAGTTATGTAAGTCGGGTTACACAATGGAAACGGGAAGTCCGCACGTATCTTTTTGCTACAGACACTGTGCATATTAGTGTAAAACGAGGGAATACGGATGTGGAATTTTGCACAACAATGAAAAATCGAAAGGTTGTGGTAATAGCGATATCCTCCATGATGACATGATTGATTGATGATATGATTGTGGCTCTCGATCCGTCTTTGTAACATCACCCATCCTTAAAATATTCGAAGGTGTCGTTAAAAGGGATTAAACACCATCTACCACTGCCTGATTTGACTAAGCGGGCTTTGTTGCTGTAGCATGGAAATCGTCTGTTGGTGGCACACATATTCGAAAATTGATTTTATAAAATTTATGGTTCAGCAGTGAAGTATAAAAAGTATTCGACTTAGTTAATTATGCGCTGCTACCTAAATGCTTCTTCAGGTCAGATGCGCTCTATCTCGGGATGGTGGCCTTCACCCGTCAAAGATGATGGCAGTTGACCCCCAAGCATGCTTCGCTATGTGGACTGGTTACCTGCGGAACTTCACACGATGAGATCTTTTGTCTTAGGCTTTTCCCAACCTAACTCGATATTTTTGGATGCAATATGCAGCCAGTTGTTAGATGGTTATTTCCCTCTAGGAAGGAGGACCATTCCAGGTTGAACACATCAGTCTGTTGTTACCAATGCAAAATGCCAAGCAATTCCGGAGTAGTCAGGTCAGCACGAATTCATGATTTTGTCTAGTGGGCTGATCCTTTCAGCTAGTACAGATCATGATTTTGAGTTTGCGCAGTTTAATTTACACACCCCTCAGCAGTCAGAAATGACGTGATTTTGGAGCCAACACATACATAAGAACTCAGGAGGGCATCCCATCTCAGACACGGTCAGCAAATGCAGTAGCAGGGTGCTGGAGCAGTAGCAAGTAATGATATGGCAACCATACGAATCCATTCAAAGTTGGTGACATTCTTATAGGGAGAGGTCTGATTCTCTGTACAAAGTGATGAGGGCAAAACAAAGCTGTGGTCGTTTAAACTAACGTAGACAGTACACAAGTAGTCATACAATTTGATGGTGGATTTGAAAGAGAGCTACGGCCTTAATGATCATCAATGCGCTTCATGGCAGACTGGGACCAGTGTCCAATGCAAGTAACGTAAGCCAACACGGTTGAAAAAGACTAAGACGTGTATTTGATCAGTGGTTGACACTGCCGCTTGCTTGGGATGTGCCGGAGCTCAAAGCTAGAAACGGAACTTTGGCTGCAATGAATTGCTGAACACGAAATGAGACCTGCTCTTCTATATAGGAAATGAAAGCCCTGGACACATCCTGTGATTTCCAAGAACCTAGGGTTATCAACATCTCGTGCTTGTTTTCATATAAACTAAGGCGTCGGCTCTCATCTGTGTGGAGCTTATGATTACAAATTCGTATCTGTATTAAGG
The DNA here is from genome assembly GCA_003604175.2 of Clonorchis sinensis. NCBI lineage: Eukaryota > Metazoa > Platyhelminthes > Trematoda > Opisthorchiida > Opisthorchiidae > Clonorchis > Clonorchis sinensis. The sequence goes on from CM030371.1 coordinate 15,446,448, forward strand.
TTACTAATGAGTGACCTCTTGAGGGTTTCGTGAATATCACACACTCCATCTACTTATGCCCGTTTATTCATGTCAGGATCTGACCAAATAACGATACATTTCTGTTCCCAGTATCAGACGTCGCAGACGGGATGTAAATCAGGCTGATAAAATTGCTGGCATAGCAAGACACGGATCGATGAAATACTCATATGATCGCACCTTCCTTCCATTTTGGCATGACGTGATACCTTCATGCTTTGAGCAGCTTGCGGTGGTGCCGTTTAATAACCTCTGGTACCTTTTCAATGAAAGCGAATTAGGAGGATACCTTATGGCCGATCCATTTTGCACCTAGTAACCATCGAACAAACTGGGTACTGCAGCTCCAAAGTAGATCCAACTCACTAGTTGGAGCACATTTCGAAAGTTTCGTTATAGAAGTTGCTCGCATTAATGACGTTCTTCTCTGGTGCTTACTGACTTCAGGAGGTCAATACCACTTGTTCATAGATATCCCTAAGTCTGAATGAACATGCCTTGTGTCAACGGCTTTCCTCCTCTAGACAAGTTCTACAACTGACTGGTAGCTGAACGGATTCCTTTCAGTTAACTTGAATGAACCGTCAGTCCCACAATCATCTATTTGAAAATCGGTATCTGTCTGGTGCTCATTGCAGTGACCTGAGGTTGCCCGTCCAGAATAATAAGGTCTGCTCAACATAAGGTTTGAGGGACCGAAAATCGGCTTGTTCTTCTGCGAGCCCTCCTCTACTCGTGTTTTTTCAGATCGCTTTAGGTTGGGTCGGCAATCTGTTCATGGGAATGTTTATCTAGTTTGTGCACTTTGGAGAGGAGTTCAACTGGCCTCTACCAAAACCTTTATAAGATTCACGTAAGCCTGATCACCACTTTCCATCAATGAGTATCCAGCGAAAAAATTTCGTTTCTTTGGCTCAGCCTTCAATGGATATATCTGAATGATGAGCCTGACAACTTCAGTGCAACATATATGGGATAAGGAAGGAATGCTAATGAAGTGGACTGCTTTGATGTTGATTTCTACCCTCAGAAGTGACATGAGAACATCCGCCTGACGATCGTAAAATCTAATGAGCCCTCTAGAATTACTCTGCGCAGGTTTGTTGATTGTTGCGGAGTGTGTCTGGTCGTAGTTAATGGCGTGGTGGCTATGTTTTCATTTTGAGATGGGTTCTAACGTAGCAGACTTCCTTCCAGCAACCGTAGCTAGTAACGGTATCCATCTTGCGTTATCTCATTTCATGTCAAAGTTCAATTACCTCCCGCTTCCGGATGGGTTTACTTCAAGATCTCACATGGTACAAATCTTTAATTGTTCCTGTATCTTACCATTTCTCGTAGTTTTTTAACATGACACTTGAAACCATTCTGCCTGCCTCTTGCATCTCGGAGGTGCGGCAGGTCGAAATGCTATCGGGATGTTCATACGCTAAGCGACTGGACGCTAGTGCACTCATGGATTGGACTGTTCAAAAGCATACGTCGTTTTGATTAGTGAAAACAATACTGCAGCGGTATGTCGATGTCATGCTGATTAGAATCTTCAGCTGCGTGATGGGGCTTGTCTTTCATACCAGTAAAATGTAAATTGTCACTGGACTGGGGAATCCAAGCCTTTCGTTATGGCTGCACACTAACAGCTGTCGTAGGCAACCACATGGCTTTTGATGAACCAGCAAAAGTAAAATGGTTTCTCGAACTGGAAAAACAACACCAACTCTCCAATATCTATGGCATCGGATTAACATCGGCCATCAAACATGGAGACTACACTATTCCGTAGTACCGTTAAACTCAGTGCATCTAATCGGATGATTCAGGTAGCAACTTGTCGGTCACTATTAGGATTAACTTGAAACGCTATTTTTTACCCCATGATCAATCGGCTTTAGGCCGCTGGAAGACCTTTGCTATGCTGCTGTGTTTTCATCTGTTTGTAGCACTTTCCGATTATTTTTAGCGTTGTCATACTGCCATCAGGTCTTCTGGTTTTCTCCATGGGACCGGCTAGGTATGCTCATTGTATTGAGACTTCAAGATGGATGGAGCGATTTTTGTGTGCCATCCTCCGACTATTTTAAGTGACAGGATGTACGTAACTGGGTGTAGGTTACTTCTTTTGTTTGATAATTTTACAATTCCTGGAACCGCCATCACTCAAAGTCAGATGTAAAAGTGACTGTGCTATGCCAGAAAACTAACTAATGGGAGTGTTGCGTTTCCTGCCAATTTTTTCCAGATGCTCGTAATCCGCGGTGCATCCTTCCTCGCGCTTGTGATTTGGATGCTTACGAAGCGTTCAGGGAGTTCTTTGACGCCGTTATTATAGACTACCATAAGGTGAGCTACTTAATCGGCTTAATACCCTCATGTTTCACCAAAGGTTTCCAGCTTGTACCTTTAGGTTCACCGGCTAAAATTTATGAAACTTTTTCATTTTAATCTTTTCATCAAGGTGAAAGGAGACAAAATAACTCACCCCAAGTCAGATTTCGGTGATCTGAAATCCTTGAACTTCAAAGATTTGAACGCAGATGGAAATATGGTTGTTTCCACTCGTGTGCGACTTGGGCGTACCGTAGCCGGGTATGGATTCTGTCCCACTATTTCCAATGAACAGAGACTTGAGTTGGAGAAAAAGGCAAGTGTAATGTGATTCCTGTCATTCGTTGTTAGAACGTGCTTCTTCCCTTCTGCAGACTTCTTATGTGGCTTTGAAGCTACGAATCCATGGAGATGATAATTAGAAATCTTTTGATTTTAGATATTTAACACTGTAGACACTCGGTGGCGTATGATGTTTTCTTCAATTAGTGCTGTAAGATCTGTATTTTTGTCTGTATTCTACCGTCAGTAGACGTGTACCCTATTGTCGTATGTTGGGCTGACTCGTTGTTTTTCCTCTATTTTACGTATAGGTTGCAGATGAATCTAAGTACTACCCGTCTTAACATTATGAGGGTCCGGAATACTGGACTTAAAGCAGTGCTAGAAGCGACCCCCCGCGACCACCGTGGTACGGATCAGGCCAGTGATTGACTGGCACTGCCCAGCATTATCTATATGTACGCCTCGGGTGCGTCTTTTGAGTGATGTGGACCACTCTTTGCATGTAATGTGGGCTTCAACTGTTCAATCATCTCATTTGCCTCTTATAGACCATCAGTTGGATGTGTCTGTGGATTTATCTCCCTATCCACTCTTCGGTCTTATCCTCACTGGTTTTCAGCGAGAGGAAGGTGTTCGTTTACTTGCACACGGCTTAGGTTGCATCGCATATGACATTATTCACCCTGCACCGGGATCCATGGCTTTTTGGTGTGTCAGGCAAACCCAGGAACGGATGCCATTCCAAAACCAAGCATCATAGTTGCAAAATGTGTTTTTTTGTGAAAATGGGTGCCAGCGACCACCAATCTGTCAGGCTTCTCCAACTTGACCTGTGCTTGCTTTAATGATCTGTTTTCGACTACTGCACATGTTTCGAAAACTTGGGCTTAAGACCAATAGCTTCCAAATGAATTACCATTTACTCGATCTTTGAATCAATGAAGAATAAGGCACTGGGTACCAACGTCTGTGTTAACCTTAAGAAGCACAAAGATATACTGTCGGGTTGTTGAAGCCTGGACAGGTGGAATTGAAGACTGGTTTCGAATCACGAATAATCTGATTAGGAGCTCGATTCCTCGCCGTTTTGCCATCTTTATTGACTACAAACCATGTGTACTTTCACTGGCAATAGCTGCCGCAGTCTCAGTCGCCGATGATCTGGGAAAATAAAATGGAATAGTTGTGCATCGTTGTTGCATGTACCCAGGGGGTAGAAGTGGGATTTCCATTTGGAGGTTCAGGTAGAAGCTGCTAATTAACGGCTATCGCTTGGTTGCATGAATACCACAGAGTGTGCAATCAGATCGTGCTTTCCAACTCCCCTATCCATTAGTGTGTCCACTCTGGAGGTCTCCATCCAGGGAGGCAACAATGACCAGCGCGACTGAGTTTACTAGAAACGACTTTCCTCCTTCGCTACCCGTAGTTCGTCTCTACTCTGCTTGATTGTGCGATGTCAGGCACAGAATGGTGTATTGCAGATCATTTGTCAATCTGATTGTTTTCTGGTACGTGCAGCAACTGTCCACTAAATTCCCGGATTTACTACACGAGTTGCCGTTTAGGACTCTTGTTACACTTACATGCGGTGGATATACGAGCTTGTGTGCCAATCAACCTGTCCTTACCATTGTGATATCTTCATTCATTCAAAGATTTCCACTGCGTTAAAAGATTTGTCCGGCGAATTCAAAGGCACTTACTACCCGTTGACTGGGATGAAGGAAGAAGATCGTAAGAAGCTGGTGGAGAAGCACTTCCTTTTCCGCGACGATGACAGGTTAGTTTTTTCTCATGCCAATTTATGTACGTGAACTGCTCCGGAAGTCATCCAGCACAACGAAACTCTTTTTCATTTTGGGGTTTAAGTTCATGAGTTCGTTTACCCTACCGGATTCGCTTATTTACCGGACACCTAAAGGGACTCTCCAAAGTGGCCTCTGGGAGGTGGTCTCTCGAGGACTATCTATCTGGAGGCCGACAACCGTAGTTCCTAGTTCTGTCTTAACAGAACTGTCTCTGTCTGATGCACAAACTGGGTCGTACAGAATGGACCCAAAACGAGTTGATAAAGGGAACTAGAAGGTCCGATGATATCCATTGAGCATTACTGAGGTTTCCGGGTGTTTTGGACTACAAGACTGAGTGGGTACAAGCACGATGATAGGTGCACTTTCTTGGTGTATTTCTGTCCATGATGGTGGTAGTTCCTTCACTAATGGGAGGCGCATGTCACTGTTTAGGTAAGATTGTTTTCAACACCGGTTTTAAACCATCACGTTGAACGTAATTTAATGTATTCGATGCTTTACATGAAAATGGTGCAGAAAACGTTCATCAGTTCGTTGTCCACTGATGTAGATTGAATGAATATTAACCGAATATTCTACGGTTTCAAATGTATACCATCTGTGCTGTATAGTCTTCTTTCCCGTGATATGTTCAACCTCAGTTCGTCCGGAGGGCCTTATTTTACCCATGTGGATGGATAGGGAGCAACAACGCCGTTCGAAATCTGCTTTCTGAGTTGTTCTACCGGAGTGATCACCGCCTAAAACCTCTAATGTTTTCACTTTTGTTCTCGTGGAATCTACTCCTAATTCTCTTTTTCTTTAGGGTATCCGAGCTGGAATTAACACAGCAGGTGGGGCAAGGGCTATTATACGTGAGATCCGTGGTTCGGACCCGAACCCGGCTTATTTGTAGCTTCCGTTTAAACCCGGGCTTCATTCTGGCAGCATACGGCAATGAGCCGAAATAAAAATATTGGTAAAAGTCGTTTAGCTGTATCGCCATTTTAGTACATGGCTGCCGTGCTACTGTAAGCACGCGGGCTTAGATACTGTCAGGTTGTTCAAGCCTAGACAGGAGCAGTCGGGAGGTAGAGTTCGGGTTCGAACCACGAACCTTCCGGTCAGTCAGTTCGCGACTTAACCACCGAGCCATCTCGAGCCGAAAAATAACACGGCTGAACGAACAGTCCAGGGGCACCCAGTTCCCATCGGTTGAACAGGTTACTTTTGTTTCTCTCCGTCTCTTTATTGGTACGAAAACAACGGAACAAAATGTTTGAACGGTTGATAAGTACTTTGAAGGGATCAAAATAAAGAGCAATTTTTTATCTGCTCACTCTTTCAGCGTGTTGCGCGATGCCGGTGGTTACATAGACTGGCCGAATGGGCGTGGTATCTTCATTAACGAAAAAGAAAATTTCCTGGTTTGGGTAAACGAGGAGGATCATATCCGTGTGATTTCCATGCAAAAGGGCGGGGATCTGATAGCCGTTTACAAACGTCTCGCAAACGTAAGTACTATTTCCATTCTTTTTGTTGTTGAGATATTGATTTGTCAATGCTTTCGAACCGCTTTCAAGCTAGCATGTTCTTTGAACAATCATCAGCTGTATGGTGGTTGACGATATCCTTACTTTTTGCGCGGAAATCTTTTGATGGGGTAAAATAAGCGCGGTGGTGCTTGTTTTACCATTCCTGCTGTTCTACCTGGTCTTTGATGGAACCTTTCCAGGCCCAAACGGGAGACTGCAGCTGTCCACGGTACTGTAACTTCAGTTGTGGTTATCAGGCTTAGTTCTAAAACTTCATTTTGTGGAGCTAGACCGTTTGCAATTCCTCTCTAAATGAGTCGAATCACTACCATCTGAAATGCATCCATAGACCACATCACCTATCAAATGTCATCTGTTCAGAAGTCGCCTTCGCGTTGTTTATCTTCAGACACGTTGTTATTTAGTGTATGCTCTTGACGGACTCAAGCTTGCTTCGGGGACGTTGATGCTGGAATCCCGGTAGTTTGGTTCTGTCCACTCTCAGCCACCTCTCGATAAAAAACGACGCTCTTCAGTACCATTAAGTTTAGGAATTCACCACGTAGATGCGCGGCATGTTTATGCTCGTTGAAGTCAGGAACGCCCCGTACTCGTGGAGCGACACAAAAATAGTTAGTAGTGGGTTGAATAAATGAAGACATGCTTTAAAGTTAACAAGAACATCTCCCACCCACATAGCTTAGCAACTGCATCAGTGTCCTTCCAGCAGTTGTTTCATTTCGTTCACTAATTTTATTTTTGTGATCTTTGCAATCAATTTCCCATAATTGTTTTGCGAATTCACGATATACTTTGAAAAAAATATAGATGTACTGTCGTTCTCTTTCAGGCGATTTCAGAATTGGGCAAGTCACTGACTTTCGCGACCAACGACCGATTTGGTTTTATCACCTTTTGTCCTTCCAACCTGGGGACTACTCTTCGCGCTAGTGTGCATGCTCGTGTCCCCTATCTGTCAGCCCTGCCGAATTTCGAGGTGAGATATCAAAACAAGCTCCGCTTGAAGGAGTCTTCAAACTTTTAGGATTACTATTGCACATAGAATTTCGATTATTTGTGGATAACCTAACACGCGTCAATATTGTCGTGCAACAAAAGTGAGCCAGTTTTTTTCTTTTAGCAAATATGTGAAAAATACAACATTCAGGCCCGAGGTACCCATGGTGAACACACCGCATCTGTGGGTGGTGTCTACGATTTGAGTAACAAACGTCGTCTCGGTCTGACTGAGATTGAAGCCGTCACGGAGATGTACAACGGTGTTCAAGCCCTACTTGATCTTGAAAAGCAGTTGGCTGCTTACAACAAGGACGCTCCTGGTGGGTTTTGCTTTACTTTATTGTTCTATTTGTCATGAAAATTTGTCGCCGTTATCGTCACCAACAACCATGCATGAGCATTACTTGCTGATGCCTACTGGGCATGCAGTCACACTAGAGGCCCTTCCTGTTGCAGCCACAACTCTAATTGATGCATCATTCGATGCCACGTAAAACCGAGTGTTCGCGCAGACCGAGAATCTCGATGGATCTGAAGGCTGAAGAACTGAAAGAAGCGAAAAAATGCTAGTTTTTCCACGTGGCTCATTCAGCATGTTCTCGGAATTCTTTTAATAGCGAAATTAGGGACCAAAATAACTTTCTGAGATCTAGCAAGAAAGGAGCGTTTGGACCGTTGGGCGCAGTACTTAGAACAATGATACTATTGGCCACTGGCTACTTCTCACCTTGGCTGTCGGCCTTTGACAGAAATATGGAAAGGTGTCCGGATGTATGTCCCTAATAATAACGATTGTGGTCCTCGTCTGGGCTCTTTTCAAAAGTGGTGTTGAATTTCCCAGTTTTTGGCCGCCTTACCTATTTGTGTCTATCTAGGAGCAAATGACCAGCCCAGACAACCGGGTGGTGCCAGTCTTAAAAGACAGTGAATATAGAAACCATGGAGCATCAGTTTGACTCGTCCTCCTGATCATCAACAGCACATCAGTGTTAGACAATGGTGTCTCGTTGCCGTGCATCCATAATTTATTTGAAAACTTTATTGTGGAGAAAAGAAAGCAAGTGGGTTGGGAACGGACTCGACGCTATCCAACCACAGTCATTAGGAGGCGCCTATACATCCAGACACTGTATAGTGACTGACAGCGTGAACACCGTTAACATCTGTTAGCAGGCGTATCTTGCAGCGTCTACAAGGCTGATCATTTGGACCCCATCCTGGAAGGCGAGTCGCAACGAGATGGCCCAAGTGGTTGGAGCGCGAATTTACTGCCGCAAGGTCCATGGTTCGAACCCGACCTCTGCCTCTTGACTTCCCCTGTCTAGGCTTGAGCAACTTGGCAGTATCCCAGCCCTCGTACAACCTCCCGGTGGCATGGCAGTTAGGCACCGAAACGTTGCTACGGCTGAACGAACCCAAACTTTCCCCAATCCCCTGCATACCCTTCTACCAGGCCACCTCTTTGCCTGCGTCATTCTGAATAAAGGCTGTTTTCGACAAACGCTGATTTGGCACTCGCAATACGTGGCCCAACCGCTACAGCTTTTGGTGCTGGACACCTTCGGTTGCAGTCCCTGTGGCGTAGCCGAATACTTGTTTTCTAATTGTGTCGTTGGGGATTCGTTGACTTCTCCAATAAAAACTCCACTGACACTCATGTATTGACACAACAGCTATATCAGCTACCGCCTGCAATGCGTAGCTATCTACCACATACCACTTCGAAGACAAGAACGATATCATCTGTATGTTCTAGATTGACGAAGTTTTCATCAGCAGCTATTTGGACAATTCCAGCCCTCGTATCATTACCTCGTGAATGAAAAATTGAGTAGATCAAATAGACTCCTCGCGTCACTAATCCTTTGTCATGTAATGGAGGTACGCGAAACCTTGATCTGTGACCGATGCCATACGTAGAGTCGAGCCACAACCCTTGGCTGCAAGAGTGAATTCGATTCTGTCGATCGGTCAGTGCTTTCAACTACGTTTGTTCAAAAAAAAGGATGCTCCAGAAGTTTCTGAACTTAATCCAGTCCTTCCAGTCACCTACTTGTGGACGTATGAGAGGGTACTGGGATCTCTTCAGAAGTGATCGGCAAGGATACCCATTCGATTTTCGTTCAGCCTCATTATCAACGAAATGGTGGTAAAACTGTGGGAAATCTTGGTGTTCATACTTCTTCCGGCAAGAATCTCGTCGGCCTGGAGTGCACAGAGCACATCGTTCTGATCTGTGAAGTCGAAGGCGAAACACAAACATTGTAGAGTAAACTGTCCGCCATAATACAATCCTACAGCAAGCGTCTTGCATGCACAAAGTGCTAAGTCATGCTTCGGAATGTTCCATCTCTGAACATGTTCCTTGCTATTCAAGCGGAAGCACTGGAGGTTACGGAATATTTTACATACCTTGGTAGTTGTATTACCTCCGACGGAAATGTGTCCGGTAAAGGCAGTTTACGAATCTCGAGGGTCCGAATCGTGCATGCCAAGTTTCGTCATTTGTGGCTTTATATAAGCATATCACTGGGCCTTACGGGTCGTGCAAATCATGGTACGGTATGGGCTGTGTCACTGTATGGTTGCGAGATATGGCACCTACGGACAGACAACTTGAATCGTCTTTTGGTTTCCGGCCACCAATGTATCCACCCGAAGGAAGCACGAGGGATGAGATACTTCCATGCTGCCCAAACCTAGACATGAGCAGTCGAGATGCTGGGGTTGAGTTGGAACGATGGACCTTCCGACTGGTAAGTTCGCACCACTGAGATATCTCGAGCTTTTTATTATTCTGACTGAACCTCCATCCATTTTTTCAGGACAAATCGTATAGCGCACAATCAGCAGAAATGTATCAAGGTCTTTATTGATGAATTACGTCGAAAGCTTGAAATTGGCTGACGTATATGTTATGCGATTCTGCTTATCAACCTAAACCAACATGCGTTTTCGTAGACTGAAGTTATCTTATATCTTTTGATCCGTATTATAAGCTCCAAACTTACTTCGTACCGACGGCTAATTTGGAACTACTTTATAACCGAATTTTTTTCGGAAACATTTTGTTTACGCGATTGCAAATCCTTTAGGCTACCGACGTTCACATTCACGCCACTAGTTTGAACAGTTCTGGCATGGCAATTAATCTAGGAAAGCTCCTGCTTTGTTCATTAGACTGTTCAAGCCATTTTGAAGTTAGGACAATCGTAACCTAATTATTCCGGACCTTTTTATCGAAGGGAAGAACCTTTGAACTCGTTCCTTTTCGCATTAGAATCCGTGGACGCCTGATATTGGTGGCTGTGCGTTTGCTTTTACCCCTCATTTATTATTGATAGCCAATAAATCACATGGACTTGTACGCCCATGTTACCACATCAACCATGTTAATCCCATGTATTGTGCATTCTACAGCTGGTGTTATGCCGGTTGAGCCGCTTACCTATTTGAGCCACCTTTTGGAAGCTGCGGACCCAGTGAAGAACTACACTCGCAAACATTTGACTCCAGAAATCATTAAGAAATACGATGGCGTGCGCACCACGCACGGTGCCACTCTTGCACACATGGTTCGTAACGGTAAGTTATGCATGTACACGCAAGTGGATTAACACTTTTGTACTTTGAGGGGGTTTGTTCTGTTCAGACTTCAGAATTGGACTGTGGCACACACGAAATACAGAGCGCAGTCCCCATTGGGAAAGTATTGTCGCTGTACCTGTTTTTGCGGAACTGCTTTACGCCGCCTTATGTAACGGCTCGTACTATTCGTCAGTTGCTAGTGATTGATCTACAGATAAGGTGGCAACCAATGTACAGCAACCGTTACCAACTTGCTCACCTAACTTTATGTGTCGGCTGATAGTATTCTGCATGAGAAATAAGGAACCGCTTACTCTCAGTTGTTCGTTCTTAGTTATACTACCAATGCAAAAATTTAGAGTACGCTGAGGTTTCGAGTTCACATCACACTGCATTTCCATCTTTAATAATTTATTGAACATGGTACATCATTAACATTACTATAAACACTTGTCCTGGCACGGAGTGTGCTGAGAGGCATACATATGATGGGCTGGCGTCCGTTTTCGGATTGAACTGTCACCCAGAACATGGTGTTCGATAGGTAGCCGTGATTGGACTGGATTCCTTTCACACGATGTAGACAGCTGAAAGTCACATCTAGCACCGTCGCGGGCTCAGTGCATTGAATTGCTCAGTGTGCTTAGGTAGGTTTTGGTCTGTACGCCGATGGTCACGGAAAAATAACTTGTAACACCGTTGCAGGCTCAGCTACCTGGTAAATTCAGAAAGCTAAGACAGATCTGATAAAATGACTTCGTCCACCAACGTTTTGAGGGTGATGATGCATTGAACATCATCGAAAAAGATGCCACCAACGCTGCGAATCTCAGGGCTTTCACATGTATGCCCCCGATCACAATTAGTTCGAAATCTAAGTTGCCCGTCCCCGGTTCACCTATGATGAGTTGCTCATCCACTTACAACTATTCATGCAATTTATGTCAGCCGCACGACTCGGCGATCATCTCAGCGGATTACGAAATACCGCCGGCCTTCTATTCTATCGGGCACCAAGAAAATCACTGACAGCGCAATCGGCTGTGTACTGAAAACTGGTCATCTGTGCAGTCTGGGTGCGTCGTTTGAGGTTGTTTACCATGTTCCGGTGCACAGCTTCAGGGTCGAAAGACGTTCACCCGCCACGGTGGAGGCTGCTGTCGGCAAACTCAGCCGACCTGCAATTTGCTTACCAAAGAGTCAGGTTCATGTTCGTAGACTCCCCTGGTCTACACCACTGCCTCCTTCCGACAGTCTAGCGAAAACCAAGCTCAGAATCCCGCAAGCTCCCACCCACACATTTATCTGGGAGTCAAAACGGATGAATATAATGTAGTCACAACACACCTCTGTTTGCCACCTTAACTTTTGTCACATTTTGCTGTATTGGTTCACCGAGACCTCATTAAAAACAATTGTCGGGTGACATTCGAAGTGACAACAATTGGCTGTGGATTCGAGGCGGTGGATTTTCTTTACAAGGGTAGCTTACAGATTGGTCGTGAACATGTGCTCTGGATGGTTAGTTCAGGTTTGGCAACTGTGTCCCTGATGATTATCAAAGGTTCTGTTTGGATGTTTTTGTTTCCAGGTTTTTGCCTTCGAATCTTTGCATATGGAAGTCCTGATTACGGAATACATCAGACTTGCAGTACTTGCACCAGAGCCTCAGAAGGCATGCAGTTGACTCATAACCTAGCTTCACCTAACTTTACCCTTGTAAATGAGGCCAAGCCTTGATGGCCTGTAAAATACAGTTACTATGATGGATGAACAAGAAGATTACACATCCACAAATAAAATCAGTGGGACACATGGGGTATTAGCTCACCTGTATGGGCCTAGAGACGGTGATGGACTTTTTGGATTTCGAGTGGCAGCTACTGATAAAGCGCCATCGACCGAATACTTTCCCGCCTCTTAGGGACTGAAATCGAACTTGATTTGCAGACCGTTCTTGATGTTTCTGAGTTGGGATCTTTTACGGCACAACGTCGCCAAGTGTGGCTGCCCACCGTAGGATATTCACATATCCCCGTGATTGGAGGCCGGCCATCTAACATCGGATAGTGTTGTTCTCAATGAGTGATCGATTTAGTAGCTAGGGCGTGATCAAACGTTTGGTTCCTTGGACATAACGCACTACCCATGAGGCTACTGAAGACTCTTCGACCGCACATGCCCGGTTTCACCCTTCTTGGGGCTCATCAGGTAGGCGCAGTCTCTGAGTTTCCCTCAACTACTTGAACCCACATTGGACGGATTCCGATAAGTAATTCAGGAATTCAGTTTTGACTGCAAACTCAACTGAATTCAGCCAATTCTTGTTTACGATGGTCTGCACCAGGCCTTCTCATGATTTAATTGGTACGATATTGGAAGTATTGCGTTACATCGTCTAGATGTAACACACTACTCTTAAGGTTGCTGAAAACCCTTCAATAGCCCGCGACCCGTTTTGCCCTTCTTGGGGCTCATCAGGTAGGCGCAATCCCAGAGTTTTGAAGGTTAAATAAAATGAAATGAAATAAACTAAAATAATCACTTAACTGAGACTGGCAGTTAAATAAATCGCTTGTCGTGCTTTTCAATTAAATGTGCGGCGCACACGATGCCTCGTAGTTCAGGAAATCAGATCTTGGAGTACGGACGACTGATGATTCACTTAATTAGTTACTTCTTTGGGTTCAATACACACGAATTTCTAGCCATATCAAACGCTTGGGAACGTCAGAAAATCTACCCGTTAATCTGCAAAGCGTGCCCGATCGTCACATCTATTTCCTTCTATCTCATTAGCTACTCTAGTATATGTGCATGATATTTTAAGACAGTACATGAGTGATTAGTTGTTTGATTGGATTTACTCATAAGCCTGTTCCGGACGTCTCATCAGCTGGGGTTAGTGGCTGTGTTTCTTTTCCAACGTCATTTTCGGAATCATATCACAAACTTTAACTTACCTCTTGCTGGTTGCCAGGTGCTTACAACCCACATTCAATCTGTCCACGTACTGGAGAAGCTGAATGCTATACAAAGTTTGTCGACTACCTGGATGCAGTGATTTTGGACTATCATGGAGTGAGTGACCCAGCTTTCAAGCACCCACCGCCAACTTTCGGGGACCTGAACAATCTACCCTTTGGTGATGTCGACCCTGAAGGTACTTCAGTTCGTGCTGTTGAGATGCCATGTTTCCTTGTTCTTTAACAAGAATTTCAACAGCCATACCATACACCACGGAGGGGAACTTCTAATTTTGAAGTTGGAGAGAGTAATTCTATTGTGGACACTAGTGTGCCGTTAACTATAGTCTAGCTCGTAGCAGAACACGGCGTACTTAATTTTGATTCGATATGCTGTAGGATCATCTCAACTGATTGTCACCCTAGGTAGATCCTTTTCTTACTGCCCTGCCTTTACTAATGCACTGCGTTATAGTCACGAGGTCACGTACGAATGAATATCTCTTGTTCGGAATCTTTAAAAACGTATTAGACTGGGTTTACTCCATAGATTTTAAATCCTCGGACATTGCGTAACCCCCACCCCAAGCATAATACTTTGTTTACGCACTCTGTTCCTCACCAAGGCAAATTCGTGGTGTCTACGCGTGTTCGTGTTGGTCGCAGTGTCGATGGGTTTCTATTCTCAACCATTATGAGCAAGCAGGATCGTTTGGATTTGGAAACAAAAGTTTCAACCGCCCTCAAAAGTCTCACAGGTGATCATGCCGGTTCCTACTATCCGTTGGCCAACATGTCTGAAGCCACCAGGAAACAGCTTGTGGAAGATCATTTCTTGTTCAAAAATGACGATCCGTAAGCCACTTTTTCAGACCGAATTCATCCTGTTTTATTCATTTCGGTTACTTAATTCCTGACTCAGCATAACCACAGGGGAACACTGCATGTATAAGAAAGTCTGCGAGAAAAAACGTCCTTGGTTAGGTTTCGATCTACGTGGATGTGTAGTGCAGGGTGTGAAATACACGAATGACGGATGCTACCAGTGATTGGAGGTGAACTAATTGAACACCATCATGTGACCCTGTCAAGTTGTTAGTGACCCTAGCTAGACATTCAAGTAGTTGTAGTTTAAAGAAGGTAAACTCATTGTATCAAATAAAATGAAGGCCACGGAACGAAATACTAGTGATGCAGATCTGAATTAATTCAATGATGTGTTGTTTCGGGTTGTTAGAATTTGAAGAAATGGAAGAATCGTCGATAAGGGTGGTGTTCTGGTGGTTCGGATAAAAAAACGAAGAGAGGAACGAAGAAAGTCAACATATTACGGATAACTTTAATGATAAACATGGGTGATACAGTGGGCACTGTGGCTGCAAGTTTGAGATAGAAGTGGGAATGTGTGCCATGGTAATTACTCAACCGCTCAGCTTCAAACCATGTGCTAACTGTACGTGGTAGTGATGACAGAATGAAGACCTGTGACACTTTCCGGCTTATAGTGATCAGTGTGTGGTGGCAATCGGATGACAGTGGTGACAAGTACCCCAGAGTGAAGCAAATATACGCTTTGTACTGTGGGAGGGTTTGTGGCGAAATTGTGTCATAGAAGCAATTTTTGTGCAAGGGAGAGTTTGTTGGAAAATGTCCGTCCAAGCACGGCTAAAGATGGAATGTAGTCAGAACCCGTGGATGGTCGAACTGTGAATGAAACAACAGGAGAAGTTGATATTGAGTGATTTGGAGTGTTTGAACACTCAGTCGCAGCCACCGAGGAAAGTGAGTTATCTGGAGCTCGAAATCACGGGGAATGTTTTATTAGAATGAAAGGTCAAAGTAGAGGATTTATTCGAAGTGTACATTCGAAATTCAGGCGCCCCTTCTCTATTTGATGGGGTTTTGGGTTTGGGATAAGGCGAACCGAACCGAAGATGTATGGCACGGATATCGAAGAAGGGAGCGAAAAGTAAACAAACTTGCAAACTCAACCCTTGAAAGGAGGATGTCTTGAAGCTTCAGTTGAAATTCAATCCCGCAGGTGAAATTTACCCAGGCAGTCTGCTCAGATACAAAGAATCCGATGAATCTTCTTCCTAAGAGGTCATCAGTAGAAGAGCCAGTCGATATAGGATCAAGCAACACAAATGCGTGATTGATGGGTAAGCGTCACCATTCCCCATTCAACTGCAAGCTAATCGCAGTTTTAGACTAATCTGTACTATGCTTTTAAGTGTGGATTGACATCAGTTGAGGGATTAAACATGGATTAAGATCTATTCTGTTGCCGTACTTTCAAGCGTTTGGCTTGCGGGTAGGCGATTCAGTCCTTGGACTTCGAATGGCGAACCAAGTGAGACTGCTTTGATGGCAATTCCCTTCCACCTGTGATGATCGGTTTGTCAGGCGCACAGATACTGTCGTACCAAAACCGTTCCAGAGTGTCATCATCATCATCATCGACAGCATGAAATCAGTGTTCAACACTGATGCTTGGCTGCCGTACAACCATAATTTATTTGAAGGCCTTATTGTGAAGAAAAGAATAAAAGTGGACGGGGGAGCTTAGTGCTAGCTTATTACAATCATTCTGAGGTTCCTACACCTCCAAAATTCATTCAGGCAATCTGGATATAAAATGACAACAAGAAACGCCATTGACAGACACAGTGACAGAGTAGAGCTCACAAATAAGTTATGCCTGATGTTGTCGGGCTAAACCATGGTTATTTTACGTTGATCCACGGTGATTAATGGGTGACATTAAGTGCGATTCATACCTGAGCTACTTATATCAATGACTCCTGATAACCGCTAATCTGAAGAGGTCTTGCTAGTTTGTTCTCCGTCTGCCTTAAAATCTGGCCGACTTGGTGACCTGCTCACTTGGCTTGATGAAGCTTTTGTGTCAAAAGCGAAACGTCGCCCAGTTAAGAACTACCGATTGTCTACCAAGCCCTTCAGAAACGGAACTTTGTTTTGATTCGTGGGTAAAAAAATAGCGACATGCATCTCAGACCTCTAATGATCTTATGGGTGAGTTCATTCGGCAAGTACCACCTCAGGGCTCAGTTTCCAACTTTTTTGTTGCTATACGATGATAGTCAAGTTTCCAGACCTTTCAAATTAACATTGGTCCAAAAATGCACCGCTTCGTTAGATTTTATTTGGTTAAGGCGTACACATGCAGGGTGTGTAGTGGTGCCAGGTTATCATTTGTACAACCATTTTCAGTGGTTGTTGTTATCGGCCACGTATTCACATTCATCGATAACGTTTATCCCCGCTGCCATTGTAACAGTGTGCTGCGTGACGCCGGTGGATATCGAGACTGGCCCCATGGACGCGGTATTTTCCACAATGCCAACAAGACCTTTTTGGTCTGGTTGTGTGAAGAAGATCACATGAGAATTATCTCTATGCAAAAGGGGGGAGATTTGGCAGCTGTGTACAAACGACTCATCCAGGTAAGTTTTACCCGTCAGCCACTATTTAGTATGTGGTATTTTCAACAAGAAGCTCCTACTGCTCCGCCTTCTTGGGGCTGCTGTAATAACCCCTCCCGAATTATTCTGTTCGGGTCCGGATGACCTTAGAATATCGTATCCTGGTGCTCCTTTCATACTGTCATGTCTTCATCCTGCGTTTTCGATAACGACACGTTATTGGAGTGTGTTTAGCCGAACGGAGTCTATCGGCAATTTTAGTTTTATTGACCATGTCACTCAGTGTTTCCATTCTAGACAAGGCAGAAGTTTTCAGGCCCTCATTGTCCCTCGTCTATTTGGTTGTGTGACGGGTTTTTGGCAATCTCATGTGCCCTTTACCGCTGGTGACTCGGTTATTTTCTGTGGACTGAGACCGAATGTTGCCTGCTGTATTCGCTAGCTTAACTTGCTGAAGGTTTTAGTCAAATAATATATTTTTCAGCTTAATTTCTGATTATCAGAACAGGTAACGACAGGTCATGTGAAGACATTCATATGGATCGAATCGGAGTCTTTGGATTGTACTTGGCCATTCGGACCGAATGCGTTTCCCATCATATGTTTCTGTTTCATGCTTCCACTATTATTCTATTTTCTCTGGCTAATCTAAGAAAACCTCAGTCCATTTCATACAGTTAGGTTTCATATTTCGCTTGTGCTTACAACCGAAAAATGAGCCTAAAAAGGCCACTAGCCGTAGTATGAGTTGGTAGCGTACATTATTGAGCTTTTTGGGACTGATTCACCTTTGTATCCCAATGGTCATCATTGATAATCGTTCTTTTCATATTCTTTGATGCAACACACCGAAGTAGAGCGTAATTGCTTTAACGGGCGGTAAAAAGTATGTTGTGGGAACAAATTCATACGTTTTGAACCAACTGATTGCAACAAGACGCCTGTGGCAGCAGCCGAAAGTGTTTTTGACGCGACTGGAACCGTCATTTGGGTCAGTGTTTATGTTCAGCTGGGCGTTCGGGTTTGACTCCCGCTTCTTCTCGAGCAGAGGATGACAGGGTGGCATAAAGCTGAGACATCAGGACAGCTGATGTCAATTGCTGTCCATGTTAATCATGTTGTTTCTGCTGTCAGCTTTTTGTCCCTGGAGGTGTAAACACTTCGGATGTTTGCGTAGCCATCACTAAATCCTTTTTATTTCTTCTGTTGCTTGAGTTTATGTAACTAAATTGGCATTTTCCTATGGCTGGAGCCCCTGCCGTTGATGATGACATGAATCCGACTAAGGAAAAACACCTAGAGTTGGAATTGCATTTCTCTCATTACCCATGGTCTCCGTCTGAAATTATGCTCACTTGAGGAGCGAGTCAACCTTATACTCTACGTGAACTACTTAAGTGAAGAATGGATGGCGCTATGGGTGCTCGATAACCAGGCCTCTGATCCGCCGCCCCGTTGCCAAATGGAGCCGGTAACTACCAAAAAGGTTGGGAGTTCAAATCTTCCTAAAAAATGGTCGGCTACGAGGCTCTGATGGTCTCAAGGTGGCTTAAACATCTCTAATTTGTCCGGCACATTTTGATTTCGTTTGCACGATACAATCCTGACATTGGAAAACATGATCTTAAAGCCACTTGTAGTCCACTTTCGGATGGATTCTTTATGCGTCTTCTTAGATTATCCTTGCCCTAAAATCCACCCATCCCTTCTTTTGTTCAGGGTATTCAAGCCATCGAAAAGACACTACCTTTTGCACACAGTGATAAGTATGGTTATATAACTTGTTGCCCGAGTAATTTGGGAACCACAATGCGCGCTAGCGTCCTACTCAAGATTCCCAAGCTGAGTGCACAAAAAGCCAAGCTGGATGAAGTATGCGCCAAATATCGTCTACAAGCTCGGGGTAAGCTACAAATTATTTCACTTCAGGTATGTTACATTCCTATGCTAATTTGTTCACACTGTCTTCTTCAGACAACAGCAGAGAGCCACTTTTCTGGCTCTGCGCGCCAATTTTCACTAGCTCATAGGTTAAACGCCAAAAACTTGTGAGAGATGGCGTGGATAGTTGATCCTTTTCATCTATAGTCCACTACAGCAGATGTACATATCCTGATAACAAATGAAACATCCCATAGGTTTATGTTAGCCTTCTAGTGGAGGCCATCACCATTCAATATCAGTACCTATTGTGCGCATCTAGACGGTCAAAATTTGGACTAAGGAAACGTTGATTTCGCTGCGAATCAGTTACCGACGTTTCGAAGTTCGGGTATTCAACTCTGCTATCATGTCAAAGCTCATACATCTTGCAAGTATTTCGGCACCCGTGTTTTCTTCAAGCTATGTGACAGACATTTACCGAAGGGTTGCTAACGTGTGATTCTCTCTGTTTCTCCTAGGTCTCCACGGAGAACACACCGAATCCCCAGAAGGTATTCACGATATCAGTAACAAACGACGTCTTGGCTTGACCGAGTTGGAAGCTGCCAAGGAAATGGCCGATGGTGTCGCCCAAATGATTGCTATTGAAAAATCCTTGCCATAGGACTCGCCACCCCAATTGGTGATGCCCAGAGTTGCTACCCGTACCACAATCGACCTCCGGATTCATTTCAGTGACTTTGAGCAGCAGCGTATCTAGACAGCCCTTCTAGTTTACCAGACTCTTATCTCTGTGCACCTTATTTTGTTCATTTTTGCCCTAGACCGGTTGAAATAAGCACAATATTTAGCGAATCTTTTCTCTCTCATTCGACTCTCACAGTGTTTGGGTGTAACCGAGCTTACTGGACATCGTCTTTTAGTTTTTGGCGGTCTCACTTGGGTTACGTTATACTTAATTAAGGCTTGCTGACATGAAATCACAGTGACTTGGATGTGGAGAGGCGATAAATTTCAGCGATATAACCTACATTCGGTGCGGAGTTATGATAGGCAGATTTCATTCTGAGGGAGCATGGGATATCACCCACTTGTTCGGTTTACGGTCCACGCACTGGTAGTGCCGGAGCATCTGTATCTCTTTAGTCCATCAAACTCTGCTTGCTATAGCAACGGTGTGAATATAATCGAAATCAGCTTCCAGTCAGTCTAGCAGCGAGTCTTAAGGCGGACTGTTTCTTGATAGCAGATCGAAAGTTTATTGGTTCATACCGTGTTCGAATCGAGTACGTAGTTGTGGCGTGCAGAAATACTGTACTATGACCGTCCACGAATCACACTGAGAAACCGATAAACGCGTACTGCATTTGTTTGTTACTTACTGCTTTGGTTTAGCTGACTTACTGACGTCCTTACAAAAGGTGTTTTCACGTAACAGATTCAAATTCTGGCAGAACACTTCCGGTTTTTTTGTGCAAGACTGTTTTTATCACTTGTGGCTCCACTGAAGTGAGTAGTTACTGAATTTCTGGACTATATCTTTTTCAAGCGGTAACAACACGTTTTGGTACAGTGTTACGGCAATTGTCACTCCTATTATGCATTCGTTATCCTGGCAGATCCGTCCACTGACATACCCGTGTGTCTGACTTGCTTGTGTGACTTTGTGTCTGGCAGAAATATTAGTTATCCATTGGTAGTCTCACGCCAGTTGTATGCCAGTCGTTGGGACCAACTATGTGGACATGGGATCATGAAGTTGGAACATCAGTTGTACTTTTTCACCGATCAATAGGTAGTATCTGCACGATGATAACTGTTTTTAATCAGGGTACCCGTGCTGTTTGAAAACCACTCTGGAAACAAGCGCGTTGCACAAGCGCTTCTGTCTCTAGTTTGTTTCACAACAAAATCTGGTGAATTCATCAGACTCAGCACGGCAGTCGTATTTATTGGTGGACAATGGGCAAAAATTTCCGCTCTTGGTAGCCTGACCAGTCTTGAAGATTATTCTCTAAGTCTGTTTTCGCGTTTTTCCGTGAATGTCTCGTTGAATCCGTGGTCTCCTTAAGTGTGATTGCTGTTTATAGTTAATCACTCGGGATTATGCGATGAGAGAGCACATGGTGTGCTATATTGAATGTGTGCAAAGATAAGTGCATATGTACCTCCCCGGGAAGTGACAACAAGAAGCCTGGTTCCTTCAACATTTTTGCGCCGCCCACGTTTATTACAAAAGGATATTAATTAATCTACTGCGACCCACCGCAAACGAAGACGTAGTACCGGTAAGTCGAATAAGGGCATGCGGTTCCCGTCAACTAAGGAGTAACCCACTCAACACTAAAGAAAGCACCTGTAACGGGCTAGGCGTTGCTTCTAGAAAACCCTACGCGCGATACCAAGACATCGGTCAAACTCTGTTTTCGGTATTCTCGATGATGACTTCCTATGGCAGTTGGGTCTTCTGAAATTGGAAGGATGAAGTCGGTAGCATGGTGGATCGTCGCTCGGTAATTTCCAAAGAATGCAACATCCGTTTGCCCAGTATGATTTCTGTTAACTCCTGCAGTAAATCTGTTTACACGGTTTTGCTTTTAGTCGGTTATCGGAATTCTCTTGTTTAGAGGCCATTTATGGATTCTAGGATAGCTTAATACATGGTAGTTGCCGCTTGTTTATGGTAAAAAACAAAATAATCGAATATCCTGTTAGGAGGCATTGAAAGCTTAAATGTGCCTGCTACAAACACAAAAGTTAGGCACTCTTGTTGTACAACGTTTCCTTAGGCATCAATTTCACCTCAACCATGGTCAAATCCTAGCTAAGTGGTCTTCTATTCGCCAGTAGCTGTTCAGAATACAGGCACAGTTGAGGTCAACAGGACCAGTCACGATAAGCATGTTAGTCAGAACAGACAAACGGCAGATGTTGTACCATTTGAAATTAGACATGAAGTCAACAAGGTCACACGCACGGTTTTTATACATGGTTGCGAACACTTTACAAGCTATAATAAACAGAGGTCGGGCACCGGTATGCCGCTTGATTCCAGTGAGCAACTCAATGCTGACTGTACCGTAGTTCCGGCAAAATGTGAATCTTTCAACGCATTTAGTCGGTCTATCGCTAGTATGATTCTTAACTAATACAGTGCTCTCCCTCGAGGAAACGCCACGATCAGGAAGATGATTTTCTAGTCATTAAATAGTATTCATTGTCATCCATATCGACAAAACGGATCTTCCATAAACTGAGCCGAAACCGCCTGCTTCTAGAGAGTCCACAGTAGAATTACCCACTCACCAAGGTCATTTTGAGCGAATGACCACTCCAACGACTTTATCTTACACACGGCTGATACATTAATGTGCCATATTGGCGGAATGTTTTTGATATGTTTTTGAAGTGGATACTCACAGCCCCGTTCATGGAGCACTTCACGGTTGAGTGACCGATTTAGGTTAATGAAGTCTGGAGCATCTACTTCTGATGAATGTGAAAATCTTTTAACCCGTTCTCCCATCAAGCAAGCTGTTGAAAAGAATCTCGATAAAACTGTACAAAGCGAATGATGCTGTTCTTGCCGACCATCCTCTGGCGGGAAAATAACCCCGTCAAGAAAACAGTCTGAAATCCCTCTAAGGGATACCTATATGCGGCTCTATACGGTGACCACATTTTTGAAAATGTGAATTAAGGAAACTAGCAAAGAAACGGAAAGAATATGAATGGCCGGTTTCACTGGGGTCTTCACCATACCTTTCGTCCAGCTGTCCAACGACTTCGGTGGCTAGCTGCTACACCAACGGAAGGATGCACGAGGGTTGGGGTACTTCCAGATTGTCCAACCCTGGACAGTCGAGATGCTGAGGTTAGGCTCGAACCACAGACTTTCCGATCCATGAGCCGACGCTTTAACCACTAAGCTATCTCGTTACCACATCGGCTCAAGTCGAAGGTTCTCTGGAGTGACGCTGTTCACAAGCGCACTTTTGACTTCATACAAAATCGCTAAACGCAGGAAACTCTCAGTAAGTAATGATGCACAAACAGGCAGACATCGTTTCCCTCGATGCTTTGTCTCCAATTCACATGAACGCAGCCAGTCGCGACTCACTATATTGTCGTGGGTGGAGCGCCGTTCAAGTTGGGTACCAGAGAAAGCTAATCATATCCTTAGTTGTCTAGTAAATTAGTTCCAGTCGAATAACAAGATAGTGGACAAGACCACCACTGGTGCTTTGTCTGGGTCAGCGGAATAATGATGCGATACCTCTCACGGGGTCGATATTTTCGGACTCTCAGTCGTATCTGTCTATGTTAACGAAGTGCTTGTTTCAAAAGTTACCATTTGAAGTATCTGTTCGGTTAGATGGATGGATGAACCAATTCAGTCGTACCTGTGAATGTCTTCTTTGATATAGACTGCTAAGCTGACCAACCATGGAGAAATGTAGTTTAAAGGCCAAGAATGGGCTCGAATTGCACATACTTTAGACAGAACATCAAGGCAATGCCTCCAAGCCGCATTGAACAGGTTAGGTAAAAATAAAGCAGTGAATTTTGTTCTCCGGAATCTTTCTCAGTAGTGGTAATTGAAAATCGTCTCGACAATGCCAAATGTCACGTCAATACTACCTAAATTCAGAACAAGGATACGATTGTCATACCTTAGGACGCTAAATTACACCCTATTGAGGGGGTTCTTACTGTTAGGTCCTTTTGGGGACTAATGAAGCCACATTCCAAACGTGTATGAGGAGACTGAACATGGGTGTGGAAATTTCGGTATGTTGGCATTGAGTCGGGTTCGGATCCTGTAAAAACATGAAAACTGGATGCCAGTATCTGAACTTCGACTAAGCATTCAAGAGATCAAGCTTTGAACTTGAAATGCCAGTCATCTGAGGTGAGTATCTCAATCAGTGCAAAGTGAAGAACAAAACTTGTGAAACATCGGTGCGTTTCACACGTGCATGACCGCCACGATTGTGTGCGTCCCGATAATGTCTAGACAGTGCTCACAGTATGTGTGCGGCGCTGCCATGCTATAGATTGAAAGTCAGACGACTGAACACGACACGTACTACCCTCTCGTTCGACGGAATCAGTGCGCAGGTGCATGAAAATATTGATTATCAAACTCAATTTCGAGCTGAGTCGCTTTGCGTGGGACAAACATGCGCAATGCATGGACAGCATGCTTTTTTCCGGTTCGCTCCAGCTCATCTAGAAATAAGCCTTGAAGTTGTTGTCAAATTAGCGAAAACGGATGACACAGTATGATCCACCCAGTGTACCACATTTCATTGCTTACTTGTCCTCATTTTCCGTGCGCTATTTCCACCGTAATGACATCAAGGCTGTTGATCTTTCGATTGCTAGTCTTAGAACACTTTTGATGTTTCCAAATAAGTTGAAGTTCCGTAAAACATTTCTGTAAGAGAAATTCCAAAGGATAGCCCTTATCAATGTGTAGCTCATCATTAGATTAGTTGAATTCCGCGCAATACTTGCTGTCACATTGCGAAAAAAGGTCGGTAAACTCTATGGCACTGAACACAACCGTAAGCAATGAGAATTCACCAAAATAGATGGCTGAGGTTTCTGTTAACATCGTTCGGCTTGACTTGGCTCATCTATCACATTAACTTGGGCCATCTTGTAAAACAAAGTTCTGTGCTTCCTCCTTGAGACAGCAAACTCAAAGGCGACTCTTCACTTAGACCGCTTCACTCTTAAAAAGGTGTTTCCTGAGAAGTATCACTGTTTCTGTTTTACCATTGTCGCCTTGATTTTTGTAAGAAGCTCCTCGACACAACTTTGTTTTCTAGTGGTTGTAGAAACACATCTTGCAGGATTTCTAAATAAGCAGGTCATAACCAAACTTGAATTACTGCCATCGCCGATTATACTGCGCTGCTCAGTTTTACTTAAAATAAAAAGGCGTTTTTTCTGTTTTGTTTGTATCTAGCTCCATCTTTTTTGACCTCATTCCACGTAAAACACCGTGTGTTCTTTTTGGAAATTCTTTTCAAGCACATGTAATTTTTCTGACGGAACACAGTGTTGCTAAGGTTGATGAAAAATCTTCGACAGTTCACGACCGCTTTCGTCCTGCTTAGGACTCAAAAGGTAGACACAGCTCATCAAACAAACATTCTAATTGGACATTGCATTGCATGTAACTGGCAGATTACACTCACTTGCATATTACCTCGGTGTTCACGAAGAACTCAATTGAATCACGACAGAATCTCTTGTTTATGTTGCTCAACGGATTGTCAAATATCGTTCAGAGTAAAATATGAAATGGTCAGTAGTAAAAAAGTTATTCAGGATTCCTATGCGTTTCGTCGCTAACACCAGGCATCATTTAATCCACTATTCTGGGCAAGTCTTGTAACAGTGATTTCAGAATGGGAGGCAGGATGTATATTTCTTTTAGACGGGCGAATAAAAAGCCGTCTGGTTTGGACTGGACACTCCGTACTCACCATAGACTGAGAGTAGAAACATGCATAGATGTGAATAACCTCGCTAAGAGGGTTTCATCCTTAAGACTAGACGAAGTAGACGTACAGTTGATGCATAATGTTGGAAATAGTTTAGCTCGGTTAGTCCATGATCAATATTCGACTGGTCAGATTTTTGGGGCGCGCCATTTATCATCACTCGACTAAGCTAAACGGTCACCTAAGGCATGCCTTGTCAACAAAAACCGGAAAAGACCTGCCTATCCTGTTTAATTCTGAGGAATAATCGCAGACATTCTCCAGGTCTTCAAGACACAGGAGAGCCAAAAACCGTAAGTGGGAGACAATTTTGAATACGATGCAAACAAAAGTCCTTAGTGTTTGATTCTATGAAACACTCGACTACGCGTCTCGTTCGGACTGAGAAGGAATGCAGTTGTTTAGTGTTTATGTTTGAGTGTAATATCACATCACAGCACGAAGTGGTTGACGATTTAAATGAGGTAACTCAAACAGGCTTTTCTTGACTTGGCACAAACTTCGAAATTTTTTGAGCGTCTGTCTACTGATGTCCAACCAGAATCGTTACATTTTTACATTTCTTGAAGAGGATCTGATTCCTATCAGTTCATGTGCTTGGACTTCTATGACTGATATATTAAAACTGAATATCTGATTATCGAAACCGACCATGACCATTAGTTCAGCTTCACTCGGTGCAACGTACGCGGTAAATTGTTTCTGCGGAACAAATGTACTGAATCCCAGAACTACGCCTTGCTTACCATCAAGTCCTCACTGAGAAATTCGAAAGGTCGTAAGATACTAATAAACTCCTGTTAGTTATATTCTTGAAAATCGTCAGCGCAAGTGCCAAACCGTGCGAAATCCACTGGCAAGTCATAGCAAACCGGTAGTGGACTGTCAAAGAGCCGGGGGCTGCCTCAAGCAATGGTGTGTCCGGAAATGGGAGACACGTTCTCCGATTTTGATCCGCTTAAACTGCGTTTGTAATGATGCAGCCGCATCATATCGGTTAGGTCAACTTCAGCACTGCGCATACATTAAGCTGTTGCGCCTCATAATATCAATGCAGCTAAATAAATTGCCTATTCCAAAAGATTTCTTTAAATTATAGCAGAACCTACATTGATAGCTCCATAAGGACTACCTCTCCATTTTCTATGGAAATGTGTTCTTGACGCTTCGTTCCAGTGTAAGAACTCAAGACAGTCTGTTAATTGTTATTTGTCTTTCAGCAATTACTAGTTCGAAAGGCCCTAAAAACTGATCAGGTTAGCGTGCATGTCGTGCCCACTTGTCATTCCACCTGTCCATCAATCCCCAAATTCCATATAGTGGGCGGCCATAAAACTCTGTCTGGATAAATTTTTCCGAGAGTGTGGAGCCTAATTTAGGGAATTCCAGGGGTAACATAGTTGGATTCCATCTGCAAGACTTTCCGGTTCCATAATTGTGCTGATTACAACCGAACTTTTTGTAGAAGTACTCTGTTTTGACTTAATGCTAAAAAGCCTTGCATATAGCTACTCATTCAAAGTGAACATCCCTGCTTTTCACCATGTTTTTGCCGATATTATTTGATGCACGACAAAATTCGAGTGAAGGTACACTTAACGTATGGTTCATTTAAAAAACAAAGCCATATTGGGCAAGTTTCTTTACTTTCCGTTAATTTAGTGTTGGTCCAGTCTGAAGAATATCGGTTGTCAGATGGAGTTCTGTAAACTTTAATGAACTTCAGACAACTTTCTCGGGAACCGGTTTCCTCACATCATACATCCCGAATGTCTAATTAGGTCTTCAAGGTTTTGGAACATAGCGTATTGAATTCCCAAACATACAAATCCCTTTGTGACCTTGTCACACAACTTCCAGTGACAATTCCTGCTTTCAGGGTATGACTTCTGTCCCGACCATCCGTTAAAAAAGGCTTTCGTCATTTGGAAATCAGTATCACCAAGTTGTAACAACCTTATCCAACGAATCATCAGCCAGTCTGACTGTACTTGCGTGTATTTCCAATCACCACATCCCCAAGTAATATCAAATTTTACTTCTAACAGGCGATACAGGGAGCGACATTTACAAAAAACACCCTTGTATGCCACAGTATACCAGGACGCATTCGATATGCTGAGAAATCTCAATAGTTTGCATATCCAGGGAAGCTTGCAAAATTTGTCACAGATTAGACCTGGCAAATGTCGTAACTTGGCGTGTATGCAAATGTCAGGAGGATACAAAAAACAGATTGAACAAAAAGAAACCCTGTCGATGTTGTGTGAATTATTCATTCATCCTATGACGAATTTTGCATGACCATCTCCGGTTACAACAATCCGAGACGACCATTTCATTGGATTCTGAGTAACGTGTCACGCATTTGGTGCCTTTTGAAATCCGATATTAATTCGCTCCCAATATAAGTTGTTGCTTATGAGTGAACATGTTTGATGTGGAAGTGAGTTCTTTTGACCTGGAATGTATAGTTGAGCGCTTTGTGCCAGACTAACGGTGTGCCTATTTGAGCCCAACAACGCTGCCCACAGATGTGCACTGTGGACGAGACTGCCATGATTTAAGCAAAAATGACAGAGACTCAAGCGGATTTTAAAGCTGCTTGTTGCACCGGGAATGAAACAGGAATGGTGAAGCTATTTAATACAGGCTAAAATGCGAACAACGAAAAGATTTCCCACGTGTCATTTTTTTGTATAATATCCCATAAAAATTATTCACAATGATCAGGTAGAGGGACAATATGCTAGCAAATAGACAGCTGTGAAAGGCGTTAATACATTCGAATGATGTCCTCTGTAGATGACTACAAGTTAACTGTACCACAAATCTCACCATCTATACAAAAAACGTCCAGACTTAATAAGCGGTTACAGGTGGAAGCTGACCATTTTTAGTTGACTGTCTTTGCAGGCCCGGTGTCTATGGCGAATATTAAAAAAACAGTAGATTGGCAAATTATCAACAGCAACGGCAGGGAAAGATGCCAAAACATTATCCGTTCTCCAACTTTCGCCAGCAACGACGCCCACGATGATTTTGAAAGATGCTGCATTCGCCTGATACAGAATTATCACAAGCAAAACATTCACGATGAGCGTCAAATTGTAGAACACTTGGAAACTTGGATGTTGATTTAGGTCTGAGATTACATCCTCGGACCCAGCCAGTTTACCCAAAGTTTGAATAAGCCATAGGAGGTAGCTATCACGAACGATGTTTCCGTCGCTGTAGACTTGAAATTCAGCGTTGAACTTGACTATTCATAAACACCATTTCAACTTGGCAAATGACTTTCTTCACAGCTAAGGCAAAAACCCGTTCTTCTTTTTGTAGTTTGCTCGAAGATGACTACAGAAAGGCAAATGGTCCACCAGAACTTTGAATTCATGCACAGTCTATATATTCTCCTTTGATAACCGGAGAGTTTTAAAATGTTGCGATGAGAACGGAACCATAAATAACCTTAATTTTAATTCAGAATTCAACCTGAAATGGAAGCCATTCTATTTGAAATGGCCGGAAGCCTCAAACAGCTGTTGCATTCTTGTTGGGGATCGTCTACTGTGTAAATTTTACAAATCTCTAGAAGGATTTAAACACAGGACCTTTCGTCTAGATGTTGAATAATATGTATCCTTCAGTCACGAGTTGTCGGTCAACAGTATGAGCACCTTGCACTCCGACAGCATATAGCTCCAGTAATCTTTAGTCACGCAATTCAAATTCAAGGTACGGTGTCGGTCACCTCCTCGTACGACAGTCTGTTAGATTAAGGACTCTGGGGAGAGTACCTACAAATCGCAGATGATAAAGAGATCGTGAATTTTTATCAGTGATTTTATCCCTTTATTGGAGTTAACTTACGCCGAAGAACCGAGAACCACTGTGTGAATGTTTGGTCACGGTTACCCACGAGCAACCTTGAATATTGTACGAATACCCAGTGTATCTACCAATCCGTTGCCAGGCGACTCAAATCCCCAAACACTAGAATGTGCAGTGCGTATTATTATGTCTGTCTCAATAAAGAGGCTTCGTCAGCATGGAAACCGGTCAGCGGACACGCAACTGGTAGATGATTCTACGGGAAATTTATAAATTGCACGCACCGTTTGTTTTGTTGCAGTCATTATTGATTCAAAAAGCCCTTCTATTAATTTTTCCAAAGAGAATCTCATGTCCCATTTAGTATATGTGATATGAACTATTTTTCTATCTCCTCATTGGTTACGGTTTTTTCTTCAATAGAATATGCATCACAAGGCCGACCCAGGATACAGTTGGGTTGGCATCCAACGTTAGAGTGTATTTTTCTTCATTCATTATACTACTAGTAAGGTTGATGAGAACTGCCATATCAAACACCGGTCTCGACTAGTTTGAACTCAATATGACATATTTAGATAGAATCTTTTAGACAAAAGGTGATAGCTTTGGGAGCAATTCACTCATTCCCAATTACTCTGAACGTAAGTTTGGAAAGTGCTTCGAGTTAGAATCTTTTTCACTTGACGACCTGCCAGTGAAAATTTATCACTGTGATTGACCTCATATGACCGAGGTTGTCAAAATGATCTTAAGATTTGTGGAAAAACTAAATATAGCCCTCAGTCCAGTTAATGTGCACTTTTAAGATCTCTGTTTGGTTGTGGCAAGACGCGAGCAGATCCGTGGTCATTGTTTCGGTGAGAAAATCTGATTTGAACGGACACACCCTCCGTTCTGAAACTCCGTGGGTGCGATATTCAGGGAGTTTGTTACAACCGTGTTGAACAAATACTTTTTACTTGTTTTGTAATGGGTGTAACTGTGCTTTTTCTGTTCCGGACATGTGACCGGTTGTTTATGTACACATTTCGAAACTTACTCGGTGAAAGAAGGCCAGAACTACCTCCGATGTGTGTACAACGACAAAGTTAGCATATTCGTCAATGTTATGCGCATGTTAATGATTTTGAAGAAGAGCGGGGTGACCGTGTTTCGTAACCTAAGGAGTATTGTGATGGTACGTGGTAAACTGGAATGTTTGGGCAGGCTTCAGGATATGACGGGGTCGAAATTTCCAGATTCGAGGATATACACTCACCTTGTGTTGATAAGCAGTGGGGTTGTTACCCACTAAGTATTCCCTGAAACCATATCTCAGATCCTCATTTCAGCGGGGACGAACTTCTATCCGAAGAATCCTGACTCAGAAGGCAGAGGAGCCGGGACTGGAGCAACTTTTCACTTTATAGTGACCAGTTTATCAGCAACCAGGCAAACGACCATCCTTATATGTCAAATCAAAAAGCGTACCTATGACACTAGTGGTTAAATAATCCAAATACCGTTTTTTTACCGCACAGCTCGCATGCCTCATAAGTTTCGCTCCTATGATTGCTTACACTTAAGTCAATACTTGAACAAAACAAACGCAGGAAATTGGGATAAAAAGCAAAAGTTAAAACTACACTATGCGAGAGCCCGCAAGAAAAGTTCCCGGTATCCGTGCTGTTTTGTGTTTGCACTTTCAGTTTAATTCACTTCGTTTATGAACTATAAACTACATTCCAATTCTGTTTTTATTCCAGATGATGGAATTTAAAGCACATGAACCTGAGAGAACAGGAGAGATGTGACTGAGCAATGGAGACGACGGCATAACCAGCTAGTTCGTACTAAATCCGTCTAGTTATTTAAAAGGATCGGGAAAATGGGCAGCTGCGATTTACTGCGCCTAGCTTTGATGTAAACGCACCTCTGACCACCTGAATGAGTCGGGTCTCTAAGAACCTACGTAAGACGCCACAGAGGGTCCAAAAACATTTAAAAATGTGGGTAGGCACAGAACAGAGAAAGAAAACACACGGTACCGCTAAGAAAATGGATTTAATTCTACTGACAATTACAGTGGGATAGCATGAAAGAACAGTTCAGGTCGGTTGAAATCCGACAAATCTGGCAGCTACGTACGAAATCGAACCGTCCAGTTATAAGGGTAACCAATTTAGATACACCGGTCTCCTAAGTGTTCGCTTCATGTAAGTAGCTTTTACAGCACATCTGCGATAGCAGATGTGTTGGCAGAACTGACGTACGATAATCTACTAAGATTACTGAAAGCAGCTCAATTATTCTGGTGCCAACAGGTTCAAGAATTCCTATCCTACGCTACCGCTTTTCCGCTTCCGTCATAGGTTATCCAAATTAACCAAAATTGTAACCGTCAACATTAGAGCAACCTGGGAAGTTCTACCAAGGGAAAAACAGTCAGCCGTTACAAGCAACTAACAACTATATTGAGACCTGCTTCGCTTTAACTTGCTAGGGGGATAACTCTCACTGATCGTCGAACAGTCCTTCCAGTCAATGAACTTCTGTAAGTGTTTCATTTGTGTATCTACTCATTTACCTCTTCTCCACTGCGGTGGTGCTACAAGTTACTTTTCGTGAACATTATCATATGGAATGAATCATGTCAAACCACGCTAGTTTATCCTGATTTCGAATTTATGGCCTCCAGACTACCTGAAGAAGACTTCACTGTGTCCATCTGCTGGGCTTTTCCAAATGTATCTACCCTGGTGCGAAATATCCCACAGTCGTAAGTCTACAGCGACGGTAAAATGGTCTGTCTGTGGCAATCTTCTTGTAGATCAAGCTGAATACTATCTAGCGCCAGCTAGACATGTGTTTCTAGAATGAGTCTTATGACTGCGGTGGGCCATCACAAAACCTTTTGAATAAAATGTGGGTCTCATCTGTCCAGCTGCCCAGACCTAAAAGTTATGGACCGTCAGTTAAGTTCACTGATGAGCTCAGAATTGCCCCTACCTCTTCGCCCTCCAGCCTTACACACTTAGGTTTACACTGCATGCATGGTGTCCAGTTAATTTCACAAGCGACTAAGTGCAAAGTGAATGTGCACAAGTCCATAGGAGTATTTCGACATGACAGAAAAAACATGAAAGGGACGCTAGCCCACAATTCATCTGTATGCAAACTTACCGGTAACCTTGTTTTAAACATGACATTGAATGTATATGAACTGCTGTTGCGGCATCACAAAATAGTCTGATGAAACCTACTACGCGCTGATACCGCTTTTGTTGCCTCATTAAAATAACTGAACTATTGAGAAAATTAAGCCGAAACGTCGATAGCAAGCAGTTCCTTTTCTTACTGTCTTTAGTCAAACCATATGTGTCACACAAAGCAGTAGACTTTCGGGCAAAAACTGCGACATAATTATGAAGCTCGAACACCTTTGACGGTATTATTTGGAATCCGTAAAGACAGACTATTGCCCATGAGGCATGACCAAATATTTCCTTATCCGGCTATTATAGAGTGACGTTGACATAGCAAAAAAACACAATCCAAAGAAGCGCTGCTTTCTGGGTGCCATATTCCACGAATCGTTGAGGACCGTGAACGCAGCCACACAGTATGTGACACCATACCTCAAAGCAATCCAGCTGGGAAAGTTTTTAGCTCTCACCGGTAAAGCTGAATACGCGTACAAATGCTTCGAATAAACGAGTGTAGATGGTAGAAACTAAAGGTTTCGCAGAATACTACACTTGAATTCAACTCAGGATCTGACGTAGACTGTTTTTGCCGTGTGCAGAAAACAAGCCCCGTGGCAAGTACAGCAACAAACTCGATTCTTGCGGCATTATTTTGCCTAAGTTTCCGAAACGAAAGGAAAGCGCAGGACAAATTCGGCAACACACTTCCGGGAAGGTTATATATTCTGACCAAGACTCCTGAAAAGAAGCAAATAGCGCCAGCACAATTTCTTCCTGGGCCATTTAGAAGATATTGAGTGAAACTTTCAAGTAAAGGTTGTCAACATTTCAGTCCGTTCTGTGAATAGACTTTACAGACCGCATTAATGATGCTGGCCGAGATCCGTCCTCTTATAGACATAACAGACTGTAGAAAGGATTTTGATTTAGTAATCACGAACGCATCAGATTTGGCGGAGCACTGCAGTTTATTCTGGTAAAATTTCGAAAAAAGAGATGAAATTCTCAGTCTGTTAACCAACCGAATATCCGATAAATTGGTTGGCACCAAAAATCTATCAAGCTAGCATGAAAGTGCAAAGAAGCACGTGACGAGTTTGTGGCCCCAAGGGACTACGCGTCCTCGCCAAGTCTCTTAGAGTTTGTGTGCGTGCCTTCGGCTTGAGACAACTCAAATCATGACACACCATACGCGGTCTGGGTGCAAGTTTACTGCATTCATCAATATGAAATCTACTACAGCTTACTTTACAAATAGAAACTTCTTCTGCTGCCTACTTCTAACCGCATTTCTAATATCAACACACGTCCACTCACAACGCACTGATGATGTCACTTCGTCGGGTGGTAAAACGTTTGCCCATTTTTTGATACAATTTTTGCCCTGGGTCAACCAGACACCTGTTTTGGTGGTTTACCTCGTAATCGCCGAATGTTCGCTGAGCTTGGTAATTAAAAAAATTGCAAGTGATTTGTCACCCGTCGAGTTGACAGTTGCGCGAGTGAGTTGACTGACAACTATAATTACCCAAGCTAGGAAAGAGTATGTACCCACTCAACCACACACTGGCTGTATCACCCGGATTGATGACGGAAAGCTTGCAAGCTAATGGCAAAGCCGTTGCAAACTGATCATTAGCTACCCAATCAACCACCAGTGAACGCACCGGAGCAACCAATATTTTAGTACACTTCCAGTTACTCATTCTACAAGGTATACGAGGTAACGACTTGTCATTTAGTTCTTTTCACACTTAACAATCAATACTGTTTTCAGCGCCATATCACAAGCCATTCAAAGTACCAAGTGGACTCTAGTGAGAGTATTTCTACCATTGCTGTTTCACTCATTCATTTGTGTTTATATATTTGATATATATATATATGCAGATATATATGCATATATGTTCCTATACGAACCCCACGCTTCAAAAAGTCACAACAACAAGTCCTAATCCTTTGCTTACTGTTACAGCAGTCCCAAAGTTAATTACGTGGATCGGCGTCTGTATGCAACTTCTCCATTGAGAGACGTTCTATGGGGACTCGGTTTGTATATTCATAAACAGCGCCTATCTCCCGTTTTTGCTTTTGGTGTAAAACTTGCAGTTATGAACGCGTTGTGGTTTGCATCGTCAGGATTAAATTTGCGGACACAACAGTTTCCCGTCTGCAAACTTTCACAGCAGAACAAATAAACTGCAGATAAAGCACAGTGAAACTTCTCCAGATGTAATATGGTACAGGCAAATCAAA
Organism: Clonorchis sinensis; assembly: GCA_003604175.2. Classification (NCBI taxonomy): domain Eukaryota; kingdom Metazoa; phylum Platyhelminthes; class Trematoda; order Opisthorchiida; family Opisthorchiidae; genus Clonorchis; species Clonorchis sinensis. Next base: position 15,481,104 of record CM030371.1, read on the forward strand.
TCTTTGTCTGAAAAGGTAGAAGTCGCTCAAGCAGAAATAGTATGATATGATTTGTTATCTTCAACGTTTTTGCCTGCAGATAATCTGTCTCAAAAGTCAGACGTTTTCACAATGACAATGCCGTGAAAAAATATAGAACCAAAGCAGTAAAACAGATCTATGGACTCGTTTTTACTTTGTTCGTTGTGTGAAAGCTAATAAAAACCCACGAATTCCATTTTTAATCAACAAATCTTCGGGGTTACTGTAGATATCTAAGAAATCAATCTAATTTGCATGTAGTTTAGCCGTCTTGATCAGGACATGCAAATGAGTTGCGTGCCTCTATCACAGAAATTCGATTTTGAGAGCTCTATTTCTCGGTCTTTAAATCAATGTGGTTAATCTACTTGTTTTCCGAAATTGATTGAGCTTCCCATTTATATAGAATGATTTGTTCGATGGATCCGCCCCTGAATAATGTTTAGCAAATAGAAACTCCTATCACGCTGACGGACCTTACAGAGAGGAAACCTAATTGTATCTATGTGTTTATCATTGATGGAGCTGGTTGGAAAATTACCAGCGTCGCATTTTGGAATTACATGGTAACTGGCTTGCGAGGGAAAGTCTTGTCGCATTAATTTCTGAAAAATGAGCCCGAAATTTTAACCAAACTGAGCAAAACACATGTCTAATGCTTAGAAAGATGGTTAGCAACATCCACGCTCGAGTGGTCAACCGGAAGCTATGAGAACATTTCAGAAATGACAAACATCCGTTGAGATAACCATCGATCTAAATACCGCCGACTCAACAGACGGCGAATAAATCACTGGAACGAACAGGACAACATGCAAATGCCTCGGGATAAAACCATCAACACGGCATGGAGATTCTCATAGAATTACTTTTGTGAGCACGTGTCTGCCAGTTTGTCTAGTCAGAAAATTAGGAACTAATCACTCTAACATTGTGACCGTCGTGTATTCACACTCACACTGTCAAAGCAGGACAAAGTTGTAGAGAAAATGTGAGTTCAGAATCCAAAAGTAAAACTGGCATGGTGTCAAAAATAAAGTAAAAGATGGAAAATGGGGAAACAAGATTTGTTCCTATGGACTACCTTCTTTGATGTTACTTGGAAAATAAGTTCGCCCAATATGCTAATGACATGCACTCGTTTCTTCAGCATGCTTTTCCAACTGTTTAGTGTAAGTTTAAATCAGAAAGTCTCCCGAGATTGCCACTATAGGCGGTTGTTGCGAGAATGTGATTTCATAGATTGGAATGTCTTTGGTTTGGACCTTCCTAGCAGGATTCACTGGATGCTTCCGTTTTAGACACACAAAACTTCCAAAATGTGTCTACTGGTTATTCGAAGTTTCTTATGGGGAGACTCTGATGGATTTATCCGTCTGACTGGTTTTTTAATCACACCGCACGATAGGACTGCGGGCTTCCATTAACATACGAAATTCTATATCTGGAACTGTGGCATACTAGAAGTTGCTGAATCATCTAGAGACCAACGGGATCCTCCCAAAAGACGAAAAAAGAGATCAATACGATGTAAACATATTTGATACTATGCAAATACGTAGTGTTAGGCATAATGTTGGCGTACTGATGATTGTCTCCTGTCTATCTTGTTGGACTGCTTGTCAATTTGGGGTTTTGCGGGATAGGTATTTTGTTCATATTCACACCACTCTCGTTTGAACGGTCGTCCTCCTGTTCTGGCGTAATTATTCCGGTGAGTCCACACCAAAGGGAAGCACTGGACCCGAATTTTGCTCTTATTAGAGCTCATCAGCAGCGCATATCCAGTGACCGTGCAGGGATTTGAACCCCGGACATCTGACATGCGAGGCGAGCGTGTTACCACTACTCCACCAACCCAGGTTGGACGCATCTGAATTTTCACGTCTGAACAGGCGAACGTGTTCACCAGTCAGGCAGTCTAAATGGAAGCTGACAGCTTACACGTAGCTGATAACGTTTAGCTGCCAAATTGTTCAATGTCTCTATCCATCATTTATTTGTTAAGGGCCGTTTTCCAGAAATACTGGTCTGGAGATTTTTGGGTACCACTCATCGTGAGATCCCAAATGCACATTTATACTCAACTGTACTTGATAAAGAAGCTTTTGTGGACTTCAGAATATGTCAATGATAAGAAGGACCGCTTAGTTCTGGCTGGTCAAAACGGATACTTGACCGCTTAGTTCTGGCTGGTCAAAACGGAGTATGCATTAGCTGATAATATTTCACGTGCCTTTAAATCGTCGAATTTTTATGCCTTGAATGTAACGTAATATTTGTGTGCCTTGTATTCGTTTAACCGTTTTATCGGACTCAATTTCTGTTGGAAGATAACAGCTTTGAGTTTTTCAAATACGAGGAATTAATATTTAATCAAGTAAAATCCAAGTGGAATTAAAATATTCAGTAAAAGCACGGCGATATGGAGAATAGTGCATAATTATTCCAGCGGTTATGTCAGCCTGAGAATTTCTTCTTAAGGATATACACAATTCCTAAAAGCACTCAAAAAACGGGAAACGAGACACTAATATCTTGTCTCTAACGTTGTCGTATTTTAAACGAAATCCTCTCTAGACAGTGGACCACGTGGTGCTCGAACACAATGATAGAGGTTGGTGGATTCTGAATCAACAGGCTCTCCTCATGTCAGTGTTAATCCCTCTTTCCATATAGTCAATCCTATCTGAGTAAAGGTCTTGGATCTGAGCGTCTGTGTGTAAGCTCAACGGAAGGCGCCTTGGGTATCCGTAGAGTGGACAATCCATAGTGCTAGCTGAGCTGCGAATTTGGACGCCGTACTGCCCAGCCGAACCGCAGGCAAAAATTGGAACATTGACTACTGACATATTTATTCATCCTCCACTCGCGGCTGCTTATTACCAGCACAGAAGCCCGAGCATCTTTGTTGCAATGCCATTCAATTCCCATATGTTGCGGCTTGGGGGAAAAAATTGGGCAGACAAACTTGGAATATCGTTATTTGTAGCATAAACCTATAGTAAAACGAGCAGTAAGGGTAGTTGTCTGGCGTAAACCGGTCTTGTTTGGTGGGCAGCTATTTGTCTTACACACACAAAGCAACCCATAAACAGTGGGAATTAATTCAACAGTTACATCCAACAGACATGTAATGCGATCCTTGCCTAGAGGTGGAAGAGTGGAGTCGTTGCTTTTGAGTAGAAGCACGGCGCTTTCCCAGCTTTAAAAGAATAGTTTGTGCATTAGCGCAAATAGAGTGGTGCTGCACGTTTTGAAAATTCCAAAATGGATACTGCCTTTACCAACTTCCTCGCCCTTTTTCAGATAGCAGATGGCAGTTATAGATTTCCTTCTGTTCGAATACCAGAGCTTATTTTGCATGAAGATGATGGTGCACAATGCTGTGGGGAACGAATACTGATTTTAACCACTGAAGGACCGTTGGAAAGTTTTCAACATATGTTTGAGTCTCTTTAGCAAAATGTAACCCATTGGATGGGACGGACAAACATTTATTCCGGAGGCTTGGTGCAACGTTCTCTCGGATTGCCCTGTCAACTGAACAACAAACAGGCTCGTTATTCGTGTCCGCTTTGTTCTACGATCTCGAGAATTTAGCTTAATTTTAGAACTGCTCTGAAGTCCAGTCATTCCGATGACATTGGTGGCGCCAAGCGGAGATTGGCATTTAGCCGGCCATAAGCAAGATTGAGTTTTCTGCAAAAGTTGTCAGGTAGGGTCATCACTCTGCACACTCCCTCGCCACTCTATGGACTGCAACGAGTTCATAAAAGGAACACAGCTATTCAAAGTCAATTGTCGGAAAATAACAACAACGAAAACAAAAAAATTATCTGTCTCCCATTCTACTCTAATCTTGATTCAAATTTGAAGTAAACAGCTGACGAGTTATACGGAATAGTTTGATTCAGTATACCTTATTATGACGTCTCTCTCTGCTCTCCTGGGATTGGCAGAGAGAACTGGTACGCGGTTACTCTCTGTCATTCGTACAATTCACGTATTTTGGTGCGTTTTATATACCCCACATTATGTGCTTTTATCAGTCCTCAATTAAATGAACACCGAAAAGGTTTACTTACCTGTGGTCTTTAACACAGTCGTCTTCCACTTTCGTATTTGTCGGTTCTGTATGCACGTTCGGGTATTTTAGTTAAGTGCTGCATTTCCTTTAGCCAAATAACTGTGGGGTTTTATTGACATGGACGGAACGTTATCCAGGAACAACGCCTTCTGAAATGGTCACTTTGAAGTCTTTCCCAGGAGCGATATCTTTTTTAAAGCCACCAAAATCATATGCATCATCACAGTCGTCATTATCGACGTCGTCATCAGCATCATCATCGCAACGGTTGCGTTATCACAGTCATCCTCATCAACTATCAGTATCACCACTGTTAATTCTACGATTGTTGTCATCATCTTCAAAAATCACTGCCACAATTATCGACTCTATCACCCGCATCATTATCGCTAGCACAACCTCTACTATCTTCACCATTTTCGCCATCAGCGTTCCTATCAACAGCACAATAATAATGAACGTCGTGAACAGTAGCGACAATATTAGTAACATCTTTATTACTACAATTGGCTTTTGGTCGGTCAACTTAAATGCCCTTCAAAGTGTTATCCGGATGTTTCCGAAGAATTTGAGTCAGTGATTTTATAGAAATTCTACTGACTTAGTCTTTGAGCAGCTAAACGACGTGTCTTGAGATGCTGTGCTGATCAACAAACCACACCCTACACCCGGATGAATGAAACTCTCGATGGATCATTCCCACAAAGAATGACTTCAAAGGCCACTTCCCTTTGGAGCAACGTCGTTGTTTTTCCTTCCTAACCAGAAGGCCCATTCCTATGTGATTAGTCCTCGTAGGGATTACGCTACTGGCCCGGACATTATCAGAAATGCAAGAGTGACCACGCAACGTTTTCCGAGACACCTTTATTTGTACTTTATTTACCCTGTGATTTTTTTACAGTGACATTTTGGAACCAGTGCCTGAAGTGAGAAGACGAGGGCATTCTACATCATGGGGGCATAACCACATCTGTACAGATGTTAGGTCAGCTGGATTTATACAGCTATGCGTCAAACTTCTCGAGGAACGCTTAAAGGGGTCTTCCTTATTAAAGAAGCTTTGCAAAATAACACCGAGGCATTAGCTGTATGCGGTTTTAGACCAGTATACGGTTCATCATTAGTCCTAATGCTATTCATCTGCATACGCACCAGGATACAAAACCCATCCAGAATCCTATTCATTTTTCAGGGGTCTGGTAAACTTGCCCACATCAGTGATGTTTTCCCTCTGAAATATATTGCTTGACCTGAATAAGGTATACCAGAAAATGCATCCAAAAAGCTTAGCGGGAATGGTTTTCTTGTAACAACAAAACATATCTATTGCGGAGGAGCAGCATCAGTCTTATTTTTTATTCAAAAATGACTTGCCGATCTGACAGGGGAAATAGAAAAATGGAGTGAAATTTGCTGGAATCCAGATTTGCTGGAATATCCTGCCCTATCGGCTGATGCTAGTACGTGAATTATATACGACAAAACATGTGTGGTAAAAAATTTACCATTACAGTGTTTTGCAAATATATATATATGTATATATATATAAGCAACAGTCTTCTATAAACGTCGGCAATTAGCTGAATTATTCAGACGTGTTGGCGGATAAACGAAAATAAACCATGTTAAAAGACTGTTAAAAAGGTTCTTTATAAGTGAACTCTTTTGAGATCATAATAGCTGTCAAAACAGAATTCAATGGAGCCACCAATCCTGATATAGCAGGTATGCTGGGCTTAAGCCTAATCGATCAGAAACGTAGGAGCTCTGTTAGTATGTAAAATGGATCCCTACTCTGAGGAGTGAAACATTCAGGGCGCAGAAAAGCACGTGGTCCTGGAAAATGGCCGTCAGTAAAAGGATGGATAATCGACATTTTACAGTTGAAAAAAAGTGTTGCCTATGTACTACAGATAGTTGTAGTTGTGTGTTGCATATCTTTTAAAGTCTCCTGGTATTGTCTGGAATCTCTTTACCTAGTTTTCCCAATCTATCCTTAGAAAAACAAAGCGGCGACCATCATTCAAATCGAAATCGTTCAGCTGCATCAGTCCATCCTGACACAATTCACGTTTCCCTTTTTTTGTCTCCACGGGCTGTGGCTGTCAATCTTGTCCTAGCTAGCTTGCATTTTTTGTGTATTCTTCGAGGACTACTGGATCACTGATTGATTGAACGAGAGAAGGAACTCAGCTCAGCTGTCACAAATTGATTGCCTGTCGTTCAGTGTATCAAGGCTAGGTTCAGTAATTATAAAGTTAGCAAACAGAAGGACAGCTTTCACTGTGTGTCTGAATTTGTGTGGCTCCCAAAGACGTTCACATTCGCCGTATCAAGAATGCTTTTAAGGAACTGGCAAACTAGAAGCATCAGTTGGCTACGGTCAAAACATTTTTTTCTCCTGAAGTCTCATACTCCTCTTTCACTTTCCGTCATCCAATCCATTTTTCTTTTTCGCCGAAAAACTGTTGGGCTCTATTATGCCCCCAGTTTTCAGCATGCTCATTTTATATCCTTGGTTATAACGTAGCTGAGATTTACAGTCATTTTTGGTTTAATTCGTCTTGAGTAAATATGACTAAGAATTATAGAATATCCATTCGCTGTTTGGACCATAAATGGCGTTGATGCAACAATGTAAAGATGACACAAATGATAAATTCCCAGGAGAACAAATAACCTATCCAAATCCACGTCTTCAGGGTCCTGAGGTTCCTAGCAAAAGGCACATTCAGTGAAAAGCACTTTGACTAAAAATGTATCCGGTGTAGACAGCCGGTGAGCTTTTTCAAAGTATTCAATTGTTGACAGGTCACATGACTATGTGTCTCAAAATAATGGTCGCATTAGATGTTTTGGTTACGCCTACGTTCGCGCCAGGGTTTTTATTTCTGAAGTAGAAGCTCGCAAACCCAATATGTTAAAAAGCACTTTATTACCTGTTACAACATTCTGACGTGGTCAATGAAAGGTGTCGGACAGGCCACTTTCAGTTTTATTTCTTGAGGGTTCATCACGCAAACAGAATCCCCAGTTTCATAAATGTTATTTGGCACTTGAAAACTTGTGTGTAACGTTAAAGATCCATTCCTGGTGGGTGGTGACGCACTCATATTTCTACACTACGCTATATATGCTATTTGTATCAGTAAACTATAGGTATACACAAATATCACAGCCCAGAAATCCAGTCGAGTCCTCCGTCGACACTGTTCTAATGTACGGATGGATGACTAACTCCACAGAGTGCATTTGTATCGATTTATGCCAGACGCAATTATTGATAAGGGCTCTGTCAAGTGCATTCTGATTTCACACTGTGATCACCACGATCTCGTTTTTCAAAGTTCTTTGAACACCCGGAGCATAATTGTTTCCATGGAATCTAAAAGCTTTTTAGGTTACAAAACAATAAGATTTGTGCCATTTTCTTGACCTCATATCCGTTTTTCCTGAATTTAGAGCACTTTAAAACGACTGTTTAAGAGTGATCAGTTCCTCCTGGAGCAAATTAAATAGGATCTCGCCCTTTTTCGTCCGTGTACCAGTATGGTGTCAGTAAGTCGGGCATGCCCTCGAAATATGTTAGTCTTAAAAGAAGATCTTCCATCGGGATCTGTTGTGCGCATTTGATTGTTTTGCTAGGAAGCAATACGAACAAAACTTTTTTGGGCTGTTGGACGCTAAATGCACCAGAACGATGAATTGATTATAGAGGTTCAAGAATTTTTGTTCAACTAGGACTACGGTAGCCGCATTGGAATCCACTAATGGCTCTCTGTTCTCCACTGGTCCAACAGTCAGTGTGGGCAATCAGTTTGGATTTTGCCTGACTTTAGGTGAATGGAATTCTGACTGTCATTTGCATCATCGTTTGTCTGAGATGCTTGTCAGCAACGCAGTGTTTGCCACACTGGCAATCATTTCTGCACACCCTATACGTCCTTGACAGACTGCCTGTAGAATTTTCTGAAAACTTGTATTTCGCTAAACATTGTCCTAAAATTGTACTACCCAAAAAGGGTAAACAAATCAAGAGATTCTAGTAGCCTTCCTGTCTGAGCCTCTACCGCAATAAGTTCCTTGCCAAAATAGCTATTGTTTTTACCCTTAATTTTCGAGTTATGGCCAATGCTGACTGTGTGGTTTCCGGCAAATTACGAGTACTTTTAAAATGAGATAACAAGGATATCCAGAAAATGGTAAGTATTCACTAAGAGACTAGTTGGGGACCAATGTGAAGATTTCACCTTCCGAAATGACTGCTGTGTTCGCACTATGGTAATTTTAACCCAAGAAAGACTAAGTATTTATGTATTTATGCCAAAAGTATTTATATATGTGTGTATGTATTTTATGCATTTGTATACGCTTTTATGTATGTATGTATGCCTTTATGTGAAAAGTATTTATATGAAAAGTTCAGAAGAACATCCCAGGTTGTAAGGCATAAACCTTAGATTGCGTGAGTTAATAACTCATCAAAATCTAGTTGTCAAGGGAACACAGATCTCAAATAACGGCCTAGAAAGATATCGTTATTAATCAAGTTTTTAACTCTACCTAGCATGTCCGTGAACTCCACGGACTCCCCGAGGCTTTAGCGCACACTTTAATACCAGTTCTTTGATGTCGTTCCATGTGTGACATTTATTCATTGTAGCATGTTTATGTGGATGCAAGCCACTAACCTCACTTCGTGGTATATTCATGCTGACAGATAGGATACAATTAACATTTTTTAAATCTAGGGAGATCTGTAGCACATCTGTACTTAGAGATTGCATAAACAACTTGCCGGTCGGATACTGTTCAGGCAACCTTGGTTAAGTTTGGGAAACATGCAGTATTACAAGAATGGCCCTCAAACGGAATTAACGCAATGAAACAATAGTCGGTAAAAGATTTCAGGGGTAATTTTTTAGATGTTTGTGGAAAGTTTCTTGACATATATCGCAAGTATATTGTCTGTAGCACCAACGACGTTGTTTCGGAGCTGAATAAACCCTCAAAAAGGTACATTGTGAAGGACGAAATAAAAAGGATCATAACCTAAGAATAATGCAAACAAAAGTATGTAAACTTGCCCGTTATTCCATGAGTATAGTTAAACCAACACTTATAACCAGAGATGTAGAGCAAAGTCAGTACGTTTGCGTAGAGTGACGCCAAATAATGATCTCAGCCGACTAACACTTCGCAATCTGCCAGCATTGTAAGGTTAGATTCAACGTGTACCCTCTGAACAGCGCCTAATAACAGGCCCTAAGGAGACCCTATTCTTAATGGTACCTCTTCGAGGGGCCACTCTTAACAGAAGTATTTGACTTTTGAATCAAACCACGACAGGTGTTCCTGTAACGCAAATTAGTAGCATTCGAGTGGTTTTTCCGCTCTGATCGCGAAATAAATTTGCAGTTGCAGAGAAAGCCAACTTTTTTCAACGAATGAGTCATGTAGATTGACTTTGCTATCTTAGTTTTTGGTGCAGTACACAGACTGCTGTCGCCAAGAAAGTGAACCAAACTCTTGTAAGTCTGTTTCTTTCAAATTGCATGATATCTACGTTAAATATTCGGAAATATTCACTTTCTTAACTGACAATGATTTGTGAAAAATGTTCACATCAGGAAGAATGAGCGTTGTAGACCTTCTAAGGAAGACAGTCGGACTTTTCAAAGCCGTTGCCTAACCTACCAGGCTTAACAGTTACAGTTACACCGGAGTGGCTGAAATTATTGACTGACTCTTAAGATAAAATACAACGCGAGAAGACACCTGACATGTCTGGTACAAACGACAGCTTTCAAATGGGCTTCAAATTAGCCGCGCATTAGAGGTGATAGTTTTCTTTCATCAATCCGATGCCAGTGTTGTATACGTACAAAATGTCCTCACGTTGATTCGACCGCAAAGTCATTTTTAAAATCAGCGTTTTCGTATAGCACTTGATTTGTCAGTGTAATTCTGTGGGATCAAACTCAAAGTATCATGATGAGCTTAATCTCTCCATTCGTCTCCTTTATAAAAAGTTTTGGTACCTCAAAAGACGCAAAAAAGTTGTCCTTTTGGATCAGTTCGACAGGCGTTGAATTAAGTTGGCAACTTATTCGCATTCAGAATATTAAAAGAACACCCTGGTTTATTTGTCCCGAAGAAGAATAAAAAGACAATAGTCGGGTTACTCTCCGACGATAGATATTTTCCGCGCAGTAAGCACCCCAATAAAAGGTAAACGGTATAGATAGCAAAAACGTATCATTTCTAAGAGATCGCTTTAAATAATGTAATCTACATTCTAGGACTCTGGTCCTCCAAGAACCACTTTCTGCATTTTTTACTAGTAAACAATTTTTTGAAGAATGTTCTTGTTTTGTGGTTCCCATTTGAGTAGGACTAGGTAGCGCGCAAACGAATCGCTCGTCGTGACTGAACTGATAAGAAATGTCTAATATCACCTAGGTCCATTGTAGAAATGAAAAGTGTTGCTCTCCAACAATGTGCCTCTTGGAATAGCTCCAAGTGGTAGGCCAGAACGGCTGTGTGCTAGATTGAGTTGCATCTTGAGAGATGGGTAGCATTTCTTGTGAGTTGCTTGTGCAATCAGTCACGTGGACATTGAAGTTGAACAGGAATATTCCATCCCTCACTTGAAAATGCATCATCTTTCACTCATGTGAGATAAGAAAAAAGCATTTTTCGTAGGAAGCTGTTGGCTGTGAAGAAAACTACCATTAGTAATATCAGAAAATCAATGCGATGAAGTCAGTTGTTGCTGTAAAACAAGGCTGTTTTGCCGCAGGATGTGGTGCCGACCGTCAAACAGCTTACGGGACTGAGATTGGAAGAGGCTCACGCATGAACAGATGTGCATCGTTATGTTGTCAAGATTATCTTGCCTGCAGATTATCATACTTTGTGTAAAGATTTTACTTGAGTGAAGTATAAAATACATGCCTTAGAGCCCAAGTAAACTTATGGTGAGATCCCATCACATGAGACTGCCGTAAAATATTCGGCTTCATTTCGGTTACGGTTTCTTGTAAACTGAACCGCACCAAGAAAAGACAATGAAATAAGCCTTTTCTTTTTTATCTAGGGTTTGTTCTGGTAAGTATAGTGAACCTAAATTTTTCAAAACATCCAGCAGAATAGAGTGAAAATTCAAGCAGCAGTTTGTCATGGAAGCCACACCCAACAAAGCAAACAGCTTTCAGAATTCTGAATGTGTGGATCCTAGAGCGTTTCGAATTAATGCAGAGCATTTAATTGTGAGTACAATCTGATTCGGTTAAAGTAATGTTCGGTGACTTAGGCGTTAAACTGCATTTCCGATTCCCCGCGGTAAATTGCTAGACCGAAAACGAAATGCATTGGTCGCATGCTAACTGGGGTTTACTTTAGTTTTGGGTCCCTTCTAAGTGAGGGTGCTCCAAGATGAATGTGACTGAGGCCGTTCTCGAGACTGTACCATATGTTACTTTCACACGTCTTGAGGAGATACTTGTTCAGGTTTGTGGAAGTGCAGTTTCACTGCTCATCCACAATCTGCGCGGACTATAATGCTTGTCCTCCAGCAACATGGGGACCTTATTCACCCAGTAGGAAGTTTTTATCCCAGAGAAACTCTTATTTGCGGCAAAGTGCTAAACCTACAAGTGATACATATGATCCGTCTCAAAGCATTACAGACCGAAGAAATTTTGCCTTCGTTTAATCTTGCCTAACTGGCCAAACACCGATTAATTTCACACTTCTGTTACTGAGTGTCTCAATGCAGTGCTCACATCCTACGGTTGTAGCTCAAACTTTTTTCCCGGCACCAATAAAAATGAAGTATTTTGTGGCTGTAAAGAAAGTCTGTACAGAAAAAGGGCAGTTGAGAAATAACGAAAGCATTTTTTGTTTTTTGTCAGAGTAAAGTGAACTTGAAACCTTCGGATGAATCAAATGTAGATTAAACAAATTTGAGCGTAAATTGGAACGAGTCAGGCAGAATTATTTGGTTCCCGTAAAATCAAAACGTAACTGTGGTGACACAATTTTCGGGCAAACTTTCATCTAATACAAAGAGCTCTCTTACACCGAACATCGTAATTCGCGATGCATTTACAGTATATTTCAACAGAAAAACGAGAAGACGAATGAACATGCACTAAAGAAGACTTCTCGCTATTGAAGATTATTTTGTTGGCAGTTTAACTTTGTGGCCCGCAATATGTATCCGTTAGTACTAACAAAAATGTGTGGGGCCGGCAGCGTCGGCACCAGTCTTGACATCGAACAACCTAAGCTAGGCTAAAACACAATTGAAAATTATGGGCGAAAATTGTTTTTAATTTTAGCAAGTCGTTTTGATCTACCTTGAACATTTAACAGGAAGCGTTTATGGTTACTTTTTCCCTGCCGGTGGCTGGTTGCTGTATCGCCACATTTTGTGGCATCCGTGACATCGACACACGATCTTCCAGGGTATGAAGGTGCTTCAGCCTAAAGTGATATTTCTCAGGCAGGCAAACAATACGGAAGGATGCACTTAGGATTTCGGTGACCGCATTTCCGCTGCACACTACTTCTTCAGGTACGTAACTTTGCCAATAAAATTAACATGGCTACCCCGTATTTGACCTCTGATTTCTATATTTTATTACACATTCACGTAGGAAAAAAACAGCAATTTTGTGTATTTACTGTTTAGCTATTTTAATCGGGTAATCTCAATAATTCCAGATTAATTTCTTTAAAACTATTCGTAAGGCTGCTGAAAAATTTTGGACAGCACACAAACGGTTTCTCTTTATCGAGGGAGGGGGTCAATAAGTTGATGCAGTTCATTATTTTCTGCCACCCTTATGTTCTACTGCGACAAGTTATACTGTGATATGATGTACTGCCATATTTCAAATGTCGTAGCAACGGAAACACAAGACCGTCTTTGTGCAGCATGTCCAGCTGAGCAATACTGGAAATGTGTGACTCCGCCGAGACTCATCTAAGTCTCCCTTCAAACACATGTGCAACTTGTTGTACGCTAATTTTAAAATGGTTTGAAGATATCTTGAGCAGCATAATTACAGGAGTTTAAGGTTTTTTATCTTAACTTTATCTACATTGCTTCAAAGTTGCTGTAAATCATTGGAGCGCAGTCGTGAATTCCACCAGCGAATAATTACTTAATTCGATTAATCGATAGTTAAAAAAGCAGGATGTAAAAAGCTCCATTATATCGTGTTGCTGAGCAGCCTGTTCACCACATCATCTAAAGTGTGTCCCATTGCAGTGACCACAGTGTGTCTGACATTGGACAGACGTTGGTCAGTCGGTGTTTTAGGCCAATCGGCTGTGGTTTCAACTAGGACACCTACCGGAAGGCTATTCCACATATTCACCATGCTTGTGGACAGTGTGATAAACGGATACGGTTGTTCTCACCGGGACTAAAACAGTTTTAGATAAAATTGCCTATAGATAATTTGATTTAATGGCAAAAGAACCTGAGCGACCGTTTACCAACGTCTTAATAGAATACCCTCTAAGTGCGTGAGGTTCTCTCGGAGCCTTTTGAATTCTGGTAAATAAAGTCCCGGATACCGTGCTTGACGGAATGCTAAAGCAAATTTACGGTACTTTCCTTATGCTTCGTAGAAAGTCTGGGCTTTCTGCCTGGTAAGTTGCGTCATAGCTGTTAGTCGGTGCTCCAGACTTAAATGAAACCAACGTCACGTCTGTCCACATTGGCGATAAGCGATGCTGTGTAATCACGATGTAGGAAAACAACTAATAGTAGCAACCAAACAAAGTTTTCGTTTAGTTTTCTATCATGCTGCAGGCTGTCAGAATTGAAAAAATAGCTCTAAAAGTTTAAACCGCTGAACAGACAAAAGTATAGACAACCGTACTTCTCCAAAGGTGTGGGGAGGGTGCTGATCTGCGACTCAGAGGACCAAAGCCACAACTTCGACGAAGTCGTGGCGGAAAATCCTACGAACGTCGAGTTGACCACGCTGACCGTGGGCGAGCTGGGTGTCCATGTAAGCACAAAGGGAAAGGGGCTTTGGTAGAATAAGCCAGTCGGATAGCTACTTGCATAATTCATGGGCCAGCTGTTCACAGAAACAAGTCCATTTAAAGCGTCACTAAATGCAATATTCCTTGGACCTTTAGTACAACGTACAAGCAATGAAACAGGGCCAAATAGTGCCCGTGTCCCAAAGAAACGAAATGAATTCATGTTCTCCGCAAATCACCGAACAATGGCGAATACAGAAGTCCAGAATGTGGCATTGCACGCGGTACAGGCAAAAAAGTTGAAGTTCCGGAACTCGAGTGGAAAAATTGACCGCCTTAGAAACGAATGGTTGGCACAACCCAAGGAGCAGGCTCCCCCACAGATGAACAGGGAACGCTGGATGTTTCAAGTCCAGTGGCAAACAAGTACACCACGCAGGCCCCTTTAAAGCCTCGGAATCAAATTCAGCGTAGAATTATTAAATCGGTTAGCCTCTCTAACTGCACAGCACTCCTTTTCTTCCGACCTTTGGATGCATTATGAAGTGCTCGTCCACAAAAGATCTCAGTCCCAACAAGCATCTGATACTCATTGGTCTAGTATTCACCGTCCACAATGACATTCACAGAATCCGGCCCCACATAACGCATCCCTGGTGTCGAGCGTTCCATAGATCGTTGTTCCACTTTCTGAGCGGATTCAAAAGGCCGAAGGGCAAGTGTGTGTATTTAATGTTCTGCACTTAGAAGCGACCCTATCCACCCCGAATTTTTTTCTCCGACACTACTCCCGTACCCTTTTGTGATGCACTATGGAACCAAATTCCTCTGCGTGGCGTCAATTTTCGTCTTCTTAGAGTAGTTTACCGTCTCTTCTCAGGTCCCCTGGAAGACTCACACAAACCCTTGAGCAAATATCCTCCACTTACCATTTCGCGTATTCTTTGCTGGGAAGTAACCACACCGCCCCCTGGATGGAGTTTCAGCGCACCGTGTCTAGTGGACATTTTGCACCGACACTGACTGAAGTCACTCAACAGGGCATTTTGACTCAACATGTCATCGCACCTACCAAACACCGCTTAGGTCAACCATCATCTCCACTGGAGCTGGTTGTCATCAACGAAAGTCACTTCGTTGGTCAAGTGATGACTGAGGCTCTTCTTGGAAATCGTAGCCATGGTCTGTTGACTTCTGATTTCATCTACTTTTGGGTCAGGATCCCGGAAGCTCAAAGTTTCGTTCAAATCCTCTGCCGCGCAGACTTCTCACGAGTGCATGTCTTCCTTGGCCGGCTTAAGCTGGGACTAACTTTAGTTGATTAGACATACAAAACTAGCATGCTGAAAGTTCACAAAGCTAATGTATTGTTCGTCCCAAAGAACTTAGCCCGCAGTCGAACGAACTAGAAGCCATCCAAAAGGATCCGGCGTCTTATGGAAATGAGATCCAAACTGTTCTTCAAATAGTTAACCGTAGAAGACTTGGAAGACGAGCTGCCATTTTGTAAGTTGCGAAATCGCAGTGAATCAGAAGTCCGTTAATGGAACTTTGAAAAGCAGGCAACGATACCAACTCTTATTGAAAAACAAAGGTGCTATCTGAGTACGTGAAACACTACCGGAGAAACAGCGGGAACGGGGGACCCACGAGTGACCCATTAGTGGTATTTGAGAACGCTATGGTGGTCTGTAGTCTGACCGGGTGTCCATCTTATCCGGTCTTGGCAGGGCAACTAGGAACAGCCTCCGATCAAACTGGCTTTCACAGAGGAGGCTCGATAACTTTAGCACAGAACGAACCCCTTGAGCGTTTGGGGTTAGGCCGAGGATTTTGAAGTCAAAGTGGCAAAATATGGCTACCTGATTCTTAGTCAGGCAATTGGCGTAGAAAAACTTCACTCTTCTTGAAAGTAGGTGGTCATCACGCCAAATCGCAAACGATGTGACCACTTATTGCCTGATGGCTATAGGCTCATTAGACTCACTAGCATACCGTGCAAGGTGATGGAACACATTCTCAAGCGGCCCAGTCTTTATAACCTCAGTACCCGCAACCCGTTATCCCCAGTGCATTATGGGTTCCCCCCAAATAGTTCTTACTTGAAGAATGTTCTCGCCAAGCAGAAACGATGGACTCATCTTAGAATCCATATTTTTTGAATTCTCAAAAGCATTTGATGCACCCTTACACGTCTTTCTGCTCCGAAACTCAAGGAGAAATTCTACACCGGACTAAGGCTTTCATATCAAATAAGACATTTCAAGTCAAAATGGATTCAACCTACTCTTCTTCTGCTCCGGTCTTCACCAAAGCCCTTCAAGGCTCCGTCCCAGGAGCATTCCTTTTTCTTATATTGGTCAGTGAGATTCCAGATGCTCTTTCAATCCATGTTTTCTTTTTGTGGACGACTTGAGATCTTGAAGTTTCAACATTAGTGTCCTCTAAGTGGATGTTTACTCCACAAAACACGGGTCACTGGACTGGCATCTTCCCCCGAATGAAGAAAAGTCCATATGTCGGTCGAAAGAAAAACAGCAAAAGTTTGTCGTCGTAAATGGTGAGAATAAACCGGAAGACAATGCGAAGATAGATATATAAAAGGATTTAATCTTCTGGCACTCGTCAAATATGTCCATTAAAAGTTGGCTCAAAAGGTATTCTCAGGATGCTTCGGTACAAATTCCTCCGTATTACTCGCATGGACTTCCAGATACTCTCTAGGGACCAGGTGAAACCAGTTCTTGGATACACCAACCAACTTGTCTACCAAGGGTGCAAGAGCGACATAAACCTCATTGAGCTTTTCCAACGAACTGTTATGAGTTTTGTTGCTAGACCGTTGATTATGAAAGGCGTCCCCAGGGACTTGCCCTCATTCCCATAGAGTAATGTTGCCTTCAACAGTATCTACTACTTACTTATAGCTTGCTTTAGCACGGTTTGACCAAGAGTTTTTTTCCCGCTGACTCAAAAAATACATGGTGATGATATGATAAAGAGGTTTTTAATGACCGTGATGACACGATTTTATTAAAAAACGATTTTTCTAATTTTGGATAGCTGGTGCTTAAAATAATCCCCATCCGGTCATTGTTCCCGCTGCATCTACAACCCAGTTTGAAGTATTTTTGGATGCTTCATTATGTGACTCCTCGCGCTGGCGCTTAATGACCAGCAGGTGTGCAGCACCCTTTCTTCGTTTATGCCTTTCAGATGATCGAAATCCACTGAAAGACAAGAACACACTCAACATGCGAAGCTTGAGCGAAGTCTTTGATCCTATGTATCAATCCGTGAACCCATAAGTCCGTGAACGGCGCCAATCTTGAAGTTCACTAGAGTTGTCATGCTGTCAACCACACTGTTAAGTGGCCGTTGGCAACCCTTGCGCAGTCGTTTTAGTTTGTATCAAAGCGTGTGGTCCTTACTATAAACAGTTACCTATATAGCCAGGTAGCCCGATGGCCGTAAAAAATCAGTGTACTAGTGACTCAGCGGTGAAAAATCCTAATTGACGTCTTGTTTTCCATCTGTGGTAGGTTGCCGATTAGGAGCATCTATTGGGCCCCGATAACATGTCACAGGCATCGTGTTATCAGCTTTTTGGGCATTCGACCACATATTTCCTACAAATATCAGGTCTTATCGACACTTATCAGGGTCTACAAGAAGGCCCCTTCCGGTAGTGTAACTGCTGTCAACAGAATCTTTAGACCACCGGCAACTCGCTGCATAGGGCTTGTTTGGGCACACGTGATCATGAGATTAACGTCATGTAAGTGCTAATCAGGATGTTTTGCACGCAAAAGGGAACATTCTCGAACCCCAACATTCAGGTAATTAGGTGAGCAGTCAGAATTAGTCAGGTTTAATAAGTAAACAAGTCAGATATGTTATTGTATGGTTGCAAAGTGCTGTGTGCTAAACACGAAATAAACTCTTGAAATCACAGTTGGTTGGATGAATCAATTTCTGAAAGAAGGCCTGAAGTGATGTTGAAGTTTACGACGCCGGTAAGCGGTGTGTCACAAATTCTTCACTCAACTAGAAAAGCTACTTAACATCCAACACTGATCTGGTGTGCTAATCTGAAAAGATCTTGCTGATTGGTTCTCCATCTACCCTAAAACGTGACCAACTTGGTGGCTTGCTCACTTGGCTTGATGAAGCTTGTGCGTCAGAAGCGGAACGCTTCGCAGTTAAAAACTACTAATTGTTTACCAATCCTTTCTGGAAGCTTGACACATTCTTGTTTTCTACCTGGCTTTTGCATTTTGAAGAATATATGGAGCACTTTTAGCCTCTGTGCGTAGCATCGTTTATCCTTTCTTAAATATGAGGCGTTAAATTTTATGACCTGATACTATAATAATAATAATAATAATATTATGAATGGATTTGTCGACACTGGTGTCCCTTGTTCTATAAAGTGGACAAAAAGTTGTATTCCGAATTGGGATTGTTCAGCTCATCGCATGCTTCATTGAATACATTTATTATCATGATCATCGACAGAATAATACAAGTTATCAACATGGGTGCCTTGGTACTGTGGACATTTATACCGTCAGAGAATATGGATGAACGATGCAAAAACTTCATCGATAGAATGCTGAGCGATCATTTAGTCCTGATGCCCTAAGAAAGCATCGTTTCAAGGGATATGGAAGTTGGTAAATCCAGTGTAGCACACTCTGCACTTCGCAAATAACAGTGAGAACGTTGCTTAAGACCTATTACGTTGGGCAGTAGGTACTTTTCCCCCCAGATTAAAATACGAAAGCAAGAGCAAGCAAAACAGCAAAAATTAAATTATCTCAGGAAAGCTCGTGTCCTCATGTAAAGGGCACTTCAACAAAGACTATATTCAGCCTTCCAGGAACCCGATATTCATTGAAGCTAACGGGTTAAAAAGGCTTCAACGCCTCGGTTCATAGTTTATGGAAATTTCGGTTGGACGGACTCGTTAGGGAACACGGCTTCCAAATGAATTATTGTTGTCCGTTTCACTTTTAAGTAACCATCACACGTGGTTTTTCTTCTCAAAGGAAAATTGAGGTTAAAACTATTGATCCAAGAAAACTTTATCTACTTTAAACGGTTACACAATTTTTTCAGTTTTTTTCATGACAATTCTAAATAAGGACGATGTTACCACTTTTCACTAGTGGCCACATTTATTCTCATTGACGTATTATACGCAACTGATTATATTCATCACCGAAAAACCCGAAGAAGGTTACATTTTTTTGTGCCCATTTTCTTTGCTCATTTTCTAACAAAAAATGGCTACTGCATGAATTAAGAGACCAAGCATGCCAGTGATTGAATATTCACACAAGACTACCAGTTTAATCTACCATTTCATCATATTTTCAAGGCAACCTTAAGGCTTTTTTACTGGGATTTGTGTGAACCATTGTTGGAAGTTCACCCTCTTGTTATCACCTTGCATCCCATTTATCTACCAAAAGCTTTCTTTTAAATTTTGCCGCTGTATTATTTTTCCAACTTTTCGGCCGACATGGCGTTTTCCAGGCCAGTGGGCACATTTCAGAATAACAGCAATGTCCCACAATCGGTCTTCTAACGGTATTTAACTAAATTCTCGATATCACGTGATTTCGAAGCGTGTACTCAACAGTATTGTGAGAAGAAATAACGTGGCTGACAGAGTGCACGAGGTGCAATGGTCCCATTCCTTTATAGAAGCGGCAGTAATGTTTCTTTTTGCCCGCTGCGTGTGTTATTTGTCATCAGCACCATGTTAAAAACTACCCGTCTGAATGACTTTTTCGGTATACTATCCAACCGAAACGGCATTCGTCGGCTGCTAGAGTCAAAAACGTAAATTTTCACCCGTATAGTTCTCACATAACGAGAGTAGAGGTTACTTGGGTTGACGGAACAATCATCTTGGTTTTTTGTTGTGTAGCAGCGAACAGCAACTTAAGAAAACAACGTAACACAACTCAGATGGTCGAAACCAAAAAATTTTGCGGTAAAATTGGTGATAATACTCCTGCTTTTGTATTCGTCTATCACTGCTTCTATTATCAACCTGAAGAAGCTACTGACAGGTAGACAGCCTTTTGAACTTAGCAGGCTCACAATCGCGCGAAGTGTCAAGTACCACCTTTCATTAATTCCCACATTTTTACTAGCAATTTACTGAGCTGAAGCCATGTTAAGGTAAGCCGTCGTTTACCAGGTGCGGAAGGCCAAGTCCAAACATTTCTAAGTCCAAATAGCCATTTTCATCGGAAGATTTCAAAATTTCGCTGTTTCTTACTGACGCAAAATTTTGGAGCTGCTTTTGTTCTTTGCTTTTCTTGCACTGGATCTGAAGCGAAATTCCTGTCACGTACACGAAACTATTCAAACCTTTCAATCAGAGGCCGCTGTGCAAACAGAGCTGCGGATTTCTTTGATGTGTACTGTGAATGTTTTACCGATTTGTTTCAGCGAAACAAAAGACCACACCGTCATCTGAATGGAAGCCGATTGCGAAAACAACTTCATAGTGGTTCGTGAACGATTACTCAGACGGCTTTTGATTTACATTCCTTTATGACGCTAACAAACCTAATCCGGCAATCCTAGTTTCTGTTCAATGAATCAGAGATGGCAATAGGGTATCTAATGGGGTCGGTTAGCGCCAGCTAGTATATATCACTCCTGATATAGTGCAGAATGACCTCCTGCCGTGACCTGTCATGGGCGAGTTTCAGCGATCACACACCCAGGACGCTTCTCTAAATCCATTACGGAACTTCATTTCTTCTGAATCACCTCCATAAATGTTTATTATGTTTTCAAAGTATTCGTACTCTGTTGCTTTTTGTTAGATGTATCAAATTTGGCTATTCTGGGAAGGAAAAATTTGGTATGCAGTTTTTTTAAACCATTCCCCTGACAGCCTTCTCTGATTGTCACAGTATTCAACCAGTGCCATGGCGGTTTCTGGGGTGAGTTAATGCAACTCGCACATCTGGTGATTTTCGACAACAACTAAACACAGCGTCTTCTTTTCAGATTCGGCTTATTTGCCCTATAACACGATACTCCGAATTAAATCCTAGTTTGCCAGCATCAGCTGAATAAGACTTCACTGCTGTTCTACGGGCAGTGTACTGAGTTTCACATCTTTGTGGTTTACCCTTCTGCTTACGAAACACTGCTTGTAAAATTAAACTTTTAAGTGGCTGTGCTTGAAAGCAGAGCCTAATTTTAACTGGAATATCCGGCTTGGATGAGATCAAAGCCAACTGAGTTGAGCATATAGAATCTTTGAAATCCTCTCACCCGTTTAAAAGATCGGAGAGAACATAAACCTGTTATATATCAAGACGATGAAGGACGAGATTCTTAGGTTGTCTACACAACTGTTTAACCGAGTACTTCAGACCATCCGCTGCGCCGTATGGTTGTCCCTGAGGACATCAGTATAAAATAATCCATTTGCATATAAAAGGAGTTAACTGGATTGGTTTGCTGCATATTTCACGTAGTGTGTGGGACTCCTGAGCGACAGCTCACTTGGTTTCAGAGAACTTACACTAATAATCGGTCTCCAAGGGGAATTTTTCCTGAAGATCTATTTGGATTCTGTCAGCAGAATTTGTGATAATTACGGCATTAAAACTTGTCCAGTGGAAGTATTTAAAAAAGTACTATACTGGACTTTTCATTTGAGGTCTGAATGGGTAACGTCTATGACATTTTTTTCTACTTTACAGTATTTTTACGGTTGTTGACAAAGTGCAGGGGGCACATTTTAACAGGCAAAACTCACTGCTTGGAGAGAAGTTGACATGTTGTGGTTTATGCATCCACGTGGATTAGTTATATCTTTCGACAATTCATAAACTTTTGTATCCCAGTCCAACTGTTCTGTAATATCAGGTGAAAAACGCTTGGATTGTTACCAAACTTCTGTACAAATTTTGTACGACCATTTTCGGCCGAAGAAATATCAGGTATTCCTTGAAGTGGTAATTCAATGCAAAACACCAACCTACCAGTCATGTTAGTATTCCTAACTAGCAATTCAAAAGGGTGAGAGTGCTAACAATGTTTGATTAAAAAACAGTGCGAAAGTCAAATGACTGATTGCATTTCAGATCTTGGGAGATTTTCTGAAAAACCTACCAAGTCTGTCAGAGGTGGTTACATCTGAAAGGAATAGGATAATTAGGTTTCTTATTGTTGTTCTGTTTCGTGAAGAATTTGCATCTTGCCAGGAGGTAATCGCCACCAGCATTTAAAGCATTAGGATGTAAAAGGTTTTTTCTGAAAGCCCTTGAATTACACTTTTCCTATGGGATTTACAGGGACTTAGTCTTACTCCAGAAGATATTACTTTAGCAAGCAAGCGCATAACTTATCGGAATGGTTTTACTGAAGGACAATTATTCAGTTCCAGTGATATGGCTCGAATTTTTAGAGACTGTAGCATGTGAGAAGAGTGTAACATCAGTCCAGTTATCGAGCTCGTAGACTTTGGGCATACAATTTATCATGTTCCCATCTGCCACAAATACATGCATTCCAGAGCGGAAATGATTTCTGTTTCCGCGGAGTATTTATTGCGTTCGTCAGGACATTCCACCGTTTGCTTATCTGTCCATTTGGAACCTTCAGATCAAAATTTCCTTCATCACCAAATCAAACATTCGCTCTTTTGACTATGCCATTCTGACGCATATGTTCGCTGATTCCAATTGGGCTACGTTAGGCTACTTCGTTAAATAAATTTAGACATGATTCTTGCTTGATTGGCTGCTGCCTCATAAATTCGTTTACTATCTTCTAGGTTGCTTCCAAACATTTTTCCTGGAAAACTCCTTTAAGGGTTGTACGTAAACTAAGGGAAGACTCCTCATAACACTGAACATCTTGGTGGTAAACTCTGCTCTATGTTCCATCGGAGTTTTGGAGAACCACATGTCATTTCTAGCTGAAAAATGATCGCTCCGCTTGTCTATACTGGGTTACAGCCACCTGAAAAACACTGCATATGTATAATCCACGAGCTGTAATTACCTTGTAACCATTCGGATGAACTTAAATCACCATGTGATGTGTGCTGTAAAGCTCTCAGCCCCAGATTTAATGTCGCTTTCCAAATAGAGTGCCCTCAATTGGGGTGATTTCGGTAAAACCGCACAGTAAAAAGCGCGGTTCAGTACGTGCAAAATATCAATTGCAAGACGATGTAAATGAGCTATGTTATTAAAGAAAACCAAGTGGATGGCGAAGACAATACATCAAAATGTTGCACCCTTGGTTGAGGAAAACAGATGCCTTGTCCGCTCCGAATTCTGTGACCATATTTGCATTCTTCGTTCTACGGTGAACAGCACGAACTTTGTTGTGCACCCTCCCTATACCCCGCCACCCGTCAGTCTGTCATCCCCAAGCTATATTCCACCCAATAATGACAACCTGTCTCATTCGATGTAGCGTGAATAGATATCCGAAACTGATTATCCGAATTTACATGATATCGTTCAGTCTTGTCTAAATGTCATTTGCCGTCAAAGTCTGTTTCTAGCTGAAATATATGGTTAGCAGGTGAATTTATGATGGAAAAATTCTAAAATTACTATCAAGAACTTCACTTTCCTGTACTTTTTGACACTCCCATCTTGTATTTTTCACCAAGGACGAACTAGTCTGGTCTATAGTTAACTTATGGCATTATAACTATTAGGTCCCCAGCAGGGCCCGATCTTCTGTGGCTATATGATTATTCGAAAAAATCAGCTTCTGATTCGGACCACTTTTACACTTGGTTGAAATTTCCAAATCGGGTACTCTAGTCGAGTACCAGCTTTGAAATTTTAACCCACCTATGCCTGTTTGATCATATTTAAGCGCACCTGGTGAGTCTCGGTAAGGGCAAACTCCCCTCTTATTTGGACTTTTTGGAACCAGTTGCTGTTATCTCACGTACTTTGCAATAAATAAACTAAAAGCAGCACAGCATCCACACTGACAGCAATATCAGTGTGCGGTCAGCGGTACCCAACAATCTCAAAGTTATGTCAAATTAAAGACGATTGGAGTGGTAACATACCTAGACGTAGAAGTAGACACATGATTAGCCAATAAGAAACAAACTAGTTACTTACGGGGTAAAATCAACTGGGTAGAATAGCTAACATTAATTAGTGATCATATCTTGAAATATTTCCAATAGGAAAGCCCACAATTTCCCCATTCTGAATTTCATGCAAATTCGCATTACTCGTACCACTGGTTACCACCAGCAATCCTTTCTGTTATTTCACTGTTAACTCGCATCTCAATTTCTTTACCTTAAAGTTGACGTGAACAGTGTCTTCGCATGCGTGAAACATGACTGGGCTTCTGTAGTTTGTGATGTTCCATGCTGTCCGCAAGCGCATTATACGGAACCGAAAGGAAAGTATTGTTCTGACCATCTTTACATTTTACTAGTGTTCATCTAGAGCGAAAAAGTATGGAGTAACTTGTGCTTCCTTACTGTACAGCTTTTTAGGGGAAGCGTTCATGTGAGGATTTGAATCTGGATCACCACAAAGGAAGTCTGCGTTTTCAGCCACTGAGGTGCGCTTTCCCAGCTTTGGTTAGAAAACACTGACCTGGTAACTGCTTTTTTTCAGCCTTTGGTTACGATATTCGGCCTGCCAGGATGTATCTCTCCGTAAACAAGACATTGGTGGTTTGATTTTTAAAACCGGTTTATGAATCTTGATGCTATGAAAGTGGCCACATGTATTGCAACCCAAATTCGTCAGCCTAGATACTGAACTGCTCAAACACTGTACTCATCAAAATTTTCCGGTTGATGCCGTTTATGGATGTGTGTTCAGGTCCACCTGCAGTCATTTGACGGAACAATTACCTTTGATTTTTTTGCCCAGTGGAAATCAGTGGTGGACTAGCAGCGAGGCACATGAAATTTGCACTTGAGATCTCATCATCCGATTTGAGAAAAAAAACAGATAAAATATATATTCTAGCAGGTTCACTGACAAATTCAGTAAGAGTGAAAGACTTGATGAAAAGTATCAACCCTTGCAAAATGCTTTACTCAGTTTCACCGCTACATTAGCCATCCTCAAAAATTGTGAAGGTTTACCCTTGTTTTTGAGTTTCAGGCCTGACACACAATTCTTCACCTCCGTTTGTCATTTTAGGCACACGATTTTTCGCTGAACATAGCGTTGTGATAAATGGGGAAGAAACCATGTGCTCTACAGAAAACCGCAAACGGAAGCTTTTACACCCAAGCAGTTACGCCGAACTGCTGTAAGAGGTTCGTACCCAATTTATGGTGCATCACAAGAACTGAGGACAACATAGTCAAAAAGAGGCGCCCATTTCTCCGCTGGAATTAATTTACGCCAAAATAAACTGAACCATTTCACTTCAGGTTCAGCATGCACTGATTCAATATCATTCTGAATTGAAGTTGCCGATTGGTAAAAATTTTTCCATTCATTGTTTAGACTTATTGTGAATAAGGTTTGGTGGAGTGCTAACAGTCGACGCGGAAAACTCTTGGGATTTGCTGAAGGGATTGTCTTTGAAATGTCAATAGCGACTCGAATTATGTCAGTCAGCAGCAGTTTGAAGAGATCCGTTGGGTTTGTACAAAATGGTTTTGTATAAAATGTCAAATTGTCCCGAGACTATTTCGTTTTTCCAAAATGATCTAATGCACGTTTATATTCTTCTAGGCATATTACGGTCGCTTTATACGGTACGAGTTTACCACAAACAGTCTGCGCAAATCAGGGGCTGAACCTGAAGTCCAATGCATTCGTCAGTCAGAAAAACAAAGTCCAGTCACCAGAATCCGAGAAGAATGTTTGTCCAAAATCGCTCCTTCGCCTTGCATTTCAATGTCTCTGCCTGTATCACACGATCAGCAGTCGTCATGCTGAGTTGTGTAGTCCAAGGTTGTAAAGTGACTGTGTCATTTACGTGAATGTAGACTGTAAGTTGTATTTGTCACAGTTGTTTGTCTGTCAACGTAGAGCCATATCAATGAACATATTGGAGATCAAGTCGGCACCAGCCAACCAACTGCATAATAATACCAAACCCTACTACACGAAACGGAGCGTACCTCAGACGTTTGTGGTCCCAATAGATTGGGTTGTCTACAATGCTTTTTAGTTCGCATTGCAGTGCAGGTGAGTTTACTATTTGGTAAATTCAGCCAGGTAATTGCTCACGGCTTAACACGGATGGATATGCTGCACCAAGATTTACCATTAAAAAAGCAGAAACCAGACGTATATCCCCGTTACGACTAGTCTGAGCAGTTCGGATGAGAATTTACATGTCTGCTGTTGGGAACGGTTTATTGAGATGTCCCATAGGGTTTCCAGCTTTGTGCAGGGATGATTCCGTGGAACAGAACCAGAAGGGGTTTGACTGTAGCCATTTTTATCCCATATTTCTTCATTATAGCCAGTCTATCAGAGGTTTGATTGAAAAACGAAAAATATATTCAACAGAGGCAACCTGAGGAATAAGAGCTTACCGGCGCTTGGGGTCATTGCCACTTACTCAGTTACCACCCTTATTTTTCAGCTGTTTTGCTTTCAGCAAGATATACTTTTTCATGACAAAAGGACAATTACATCTTACGAAACCTAGAGTTAAAGCAGATACCTCAGATCTGATGGATGCTATTTTGTGTGTTCCAACCTGAGCTAATGAGAAGTTCTACGTTCTTAACTAAGCTGACTGAAAGACCGTCAGTAAAAAAGACATCATTATGTGCATTGTTTTGCAAGTAGTATTTTACGCTTCATCGGTACCAGTAGAGAGATTTTGTCAGTTTTTGCTCAAATAACTTAGGCATAATACTTGTTCAGAGCAGCGTAAAAACAGCATATACACCCGCTTACGGAGGGAATTTTTTATTTTAAATCAGATGTTCAGGGCAGCGTAAAAGCAGTATATACACCCGATTACGGAGGGAATTTTTTATTTTAAATCAGTAGGTTTACACTCCATTCTTAAGCCAAGGTCGTTAACCAAAAAGACTTTTCAAAATCTAGGCGTTTGACAAACGGAACAAAAGGAACTCGTTCACTGACCATGTATCCATAGTAAATAGGCCACACCCTCGCTCGCCCGAGACCAAATGAATAAACGGACGTTGGTGCTTTCCTAATTTTTAGAAACTGGAAATTACGCCAGCGTTAACTGAAGCACACAGGATGTGGTAATGCCTCGAGAGTAGCTTTTACCACATTTTATTCAGCAGGACTTCTGGATTTGAGAATGTCGTTTTTCCATTCTGCAAATCAGACCTCTTTTAGCTCAGCTCTGTCAACCAAGACGGGCCTGTTTGTTTAAGTTTTACTAAGAGTGAGAAAACCAGACTAAAAACTAACTACGCAACAGTTTGTGCACAGATCGGTTGACTAATCGTAAGCGGATAAATCCAGTTTTTTGCGGCAATTGTCAACCGAACGTTTGCTTGGAGCTAGAATTCACGCAGGAACTTATGTTGAAACAGAAATATACAAGTTAGAGAAACTTAATTCCACGCACTGCTACCTTCCTATTTAATAGGCTATGCTTTCGTCTAACCCAAAATATTTGGATCCAGTTTAATTTTCTGCGTTTTCTTCTTTTCTATTAATTCAAATATATTCCTCTATTGAAATGCGACTTTGCATAATCCTATACTCTTCTTTGGCAGTCCTCAGTATCTCGGTACTTTTTGATGTTGCATCCCCTAATCTAAAGGGTGAACTATAAATGTGGGTAAAATGAATACAGCTAATTCCCAGCAAATCTGAGGACGGCTTCTATCGGAAGACCGAAACTGTTTGTTGCGGTATTTCCGAATAGTTGAGATTGTTTTTGTCTGACCACTTTAATTATGTTTGCAACACGTTAGTTATTTTAAGGTTGCTGTTTTAAATGTTGTTACTGAAACCAGCCGGTAGATTTTAGGAACCAAATTGCATGCCATGAGATAGAAAGTAATGAAGTTTCTGTTATATGCGGACGTTTTCAAAATTCAAATGGTTACTGCCAGTGCTAGATGTAATTACCGTTCAAGAGAATTAAAAGACAACCGAAAGGGAGTATGCGGCTGAAAATAAAAAAAGTTGCTGTCATCATATTTTCGTACAATCACCAAATACTCTAATCAAGTTCAGTTGGTCCCGCCGTGGACCGCTACCATGAAAAAAGTAACGAAAGTTCTCAAAAAATGACAAACGGATCTGGTCGCAAAAGTAATTTTTGTACACATGTGTATTTTGAGTACCTCCTTAAATTTGAATAATGATTTATTGCACTGATATAGGGTGAACATGGGCGGTGAAGATTTATGCTACGTCGCTTGGCGTGACCAGCCACTGACTTGCAATAATTAGTAGTATTCAAGTGGTTTAAGGAATGTTGTGATTGCTAGTGCAAAACTTCTGTACTACTTTTGACGACTGTTCTGAAAGTTCTTTATTCCTTCCACCGGCAAAAATTGCCACAAAGACTGTGTAGGCCTCCAGAGCATTAGGAAAGCCCAGTACATTTGGGTCATTCGTCAAGATGGTGCACGCAACTTTACGGCTCTAAAACCAAGTACCGCACAAAGGAACTTAGAAGCCACGGAGCTCAAGTCTTGCTAACTCACATGGACCACGGCCATGGATCACAACTGCAATCCAACTGCCAAGCTCGGCTAACGGACCAGCAAGTAAGCTGCGCTCCCGAGCTACCGAGAGTTCTCAACTTCGCCAACCAGAGAAACTATACAACCCCAATGCCCTTCAAATTAGATGGCATTTAATGGTTCACCAGAAGATTCGTCATATTATAGCCAGTCACACAGTGTAAAGTTTGTGCGTTTCTCTGCTGATTCTGTTCAAGACTGGTAGATAAAAACTTTGGGTTTTGCTCAGGCGCAATCAGAGTAACCATCAATTTAACTCCCAGAACTTTTCGTTGAAAACACTCAAGAGCTATATTTTGACGTAATGGTAAGTAATGTGCATACGTGTCAACTGGGCCCCAGGTATTATTTATAGAAAACGTTTGAGGCTAATCTCCAGCGTGAAAACTTGCACTTGAGTACGCTAAAGCGCAACTGCCCATGACAAAGTAATCTTACATCACTTGTTCCGCTGTCGAACACAATTTTCCGTAATGGCTTCAGAGACTGACAACAACAAATGAAGCGAAGGACCCATGTCGTTCGTTGGACTTTTCATTTCTAGGCAGAAATAACTTTTCGGTCACTGAAACTTCTAAATACTTAAGAAGATAAGTGAGCTATAACCAGTTGCTGCTTATCAACAAGAGGCAGCATCACTACAAGAACTCCGATCATTCAGCGTAACATGATTCAACCCGTAGAAGCAGACCTCAAAGTTGAACTTCAGAATCACCCCGCTAATTACGGAAAATAAGTGGTGCCCTTAGTACCAGCTACCTCTTGATTGTCGAGTACTCTGTCAGCAATTGTTAAGACACTAACCACGATATGACGTGGCGCGAATTGTGTATGTGAAGGACGAGTCGTGTTGTATCCCCACCAATTGCAAGCATCCTGCCTTGCGGACCGGCCAATCGTGAATAAACGACTTTTCGTCCAAACTTAAATCACAAGTTCATGAACCCTCTTCTTCCCAGAGGTTCGTGGGACATGTAAAAACGATGCTTCCCAACCAAGACACCATTCGTAAGGCTGCCGAAAACGCTTCTACCTACCACGACCTTGGAGCCCTTCTTGAGGCTCATCAGGTAGGCTCAGTCGTTGAGCTTCCTTCAACTTTAACTTTTACTTGAAACCAAACTGGACAGAATTCGATAAATACTCCCAGTTGTGCACATTCCAGTTAAAGTGGACCAACATAAACGAGAGATTCAGCTGTAGTAAGTTGAGTCTCCTGTCAAAGCCAACTTCGTGTACAAAAGTGTGTTTGTTGATAGAAAAGTCAGCTTTAAATTGCTCCATGAATCTTCAATATCTTTGATGTAAAATAAAATGCATCCGCACCATCAAGTGCATTAGTTCGCAACGATGACCAACAAGGAAACGAAAAAATCTAGTAGGCCCTTACTCCAAGAAGTTCTTTCGCTTAGCAGATAAGTAACGGCTGATAATGGAGGGTTGTTCGGAATATGCCTTATTAATAGACCATACAAAGAGTAAATCCAGTTTACCTCACTCTTTAGAAATTTTTCTCATTGTTACCAGTTTTTACAGCAGTTCACAGAATTTCGGACTCCATTTTTCTCGTAATTTTTCTCTCGTAATTCTCTCTAATCTTGACTAATTGTGACGTAGTTAACGATGTATATTCAATTCATGTGTAGTTTGTATGCCTAACCACACCTCTGCCGGTTTTCGCACGAAGACATATGGCAACGACATTCAGGCGCACACTATTATTCTGGAGAGTTTTATTGATCCGCGTTCTAGATTTCCACCAATCCAAAGTCAACATTTGGTGTTTTTGAACCAAGAGGCACACACTGACTGGAAACAACGGCCTATACGTTATTTGTTTCGACACATTTCATGTACAGATAATCTGGCAACGCTTTATAACGCTTCAGATTTCGAATGAAATTTATGAGTTTGTAGCCGACTGGTAATCTTTGCAAAAACGAGAGAAGGCCAAATTTTTTATTCAGTACTACGTAGCTGACAACATTTAACCCGGAAAATCTAATACAGACTTTATGAGTGAAGTTCAACGAGGAGTAAAAGGTAGTGAAAAAATATTTTTTAATAGTGACAAACAGAAATATTACTGCACAGATTCTACATGTTCCACTAAACATACTGAATCTTGAAAGCATCAGATACTTTTCATTCCACTATTAGTTATGTAACCAACCAATCCTGGTACATTCATGCATTTTACACTTACGTTTTTATGAAAGAAACTGTATCGAACCGAAGATATATTGTGGACGTTGCACAAATGTGCCTCTGGAACGAGGCCAGATGACTTTGGGATATTTGATGGACACCGACTGATTAACCTGATTTGCACCCCTCAACGAACTGTTACCTTAATAGTGCACTCTTATTAGCTGCGATCAACAGAACAACGGACAACTCATGGTAAACTCATGGATACTCTCTTCTTGAAAGACTCCTTGCACACTGGAGTTCACGTCTATCACTTCAGTAAAAATATAGCCGAAGGGTGAAAAGGAGTGCACATTTTCCCAACTGTTTTACTAGAGCAGAGAGTTTGATGATTTTCTGGGCATCTACCGACACACAGTATTGTTTGCGGTACCTTTTGAAGTACAACACGGTGAATACTGCTTAGAAGCTTCACTAACATACTGTATTCACAATCGATTAATCTGTCCTGGGTGCTGTACGAGGTTAAATGTCGTCAGGCTGGGGACTGTACGCAATGTGAATAGGTATTTTTTTACTTATAATTTACCATTTTAGTAATATTGCACATCGTGCATCCCCATATTTGACACGTAAACAGACACACGTATGGCAGGCACTTACTAGTTTTGGACTGGTTGGGTAAATGCCTGGAAAAAAAGTGTTGAAGAGCTTACATCTCATGACACATTGAGATTCTGATAAACCCACTACATTTCTCAAGCTGGCATTCAGGCTGCTCCGTCTTTATAATCAGTGCCTGACATGTTAGTTGTTCCTACTTGTTCCGCAATATGTCCTCCCAGACAATTATGGCACCGGTATGTTTAGGCTACGTTGTTGATTCGGGACATGTTGGCGTTTCTTTAACGATAACCAGGGATTTAACATTGTTGTGTATGTGAGGAGATTCGGGGACCTCAGAAACCCACAAGGTAGATGAACCCTATACCTGAGTGGTCATCACTCGAGTAGCCAGTCGACAAGGGTGGATAAGTGATGCGGACTACCTAAGTAAAGAAGGATGATGCTATATCTTATCTAAGTGCGAGCTTATCACACTGTAGATCCGCCGCTTGTAGCCAGACGGTTTGTTCAAACAACAAGCCATGAGGTCTGGATCCGGGACTTCCTAGAATTTCGTGAGGTGCGCACCTTCGATGAATCTTAATAAGGCAGAAACCGCTGTACAGTGCTTCTCTGATTTTCAGCGCCGACTGCTTTCACTTACGGGACGAAATACCAACTGAAGATTTTATCAATGTAGCATTCCTGTAAGCAGCATTAATAAAATACTAGCACATCTGAGGCATTGTGATAAAAGCTAGTCAAAAACAACCGAACTGGTCTAAGGAACATCAACAATCAATGGAAAACCATCGTCAACTATTACATTAGGGTAGAACTGGAAAAAAGTACGTGGTTTCTTCAGGAACTCCACTTCAAAGAAGGAAGAGGCATTTAGTAGTGTTTACATATAACGTGCACATTTCTTTGCTATGTCCTTCGATCGTTCACCCATTATGAAGCTGTAATTGTTATGAATTTATCACGAATGATTAATAAAAATATTAACACCCCAGTGTTTATTGCATATGATATTTAGAACATATAATTCAGTTTATATTGTGGACATAATATCTATCCACACATTGTTTTCCGCAAACGACGCAAAGCTGTTAGCCATTAGATCTGTAGAGAGAGGCATCTGGTAATGTCAAATTCGGTGGCTCTGCCATGTTTCACACATAGCAAAACATTGCCTATCGAGCAGTGCTGTTCTCCACGTCTCTAACAGAACAGTGATACACTGTGAGCTGGACTACCTGGCAAAACCACTTGAAAGTATTCACAAAGAGTTGGGGTGTCACTGGTGCTGACCGCCCAAGACACGTAGTGCCAGGTACACCCCTGTAATTTACTGGGGAGGTTGTAAAAATTGCCGGTTGATCAATATCACAGGCATGTGTAGTGTTAGTTTGTTTCCAGATTGCCGGATTGGGCACTTAGAGACGTGCACACATCGGAATGCCTGTGGTAGGTTAGCTCCAGATCCCTTTCTCAGTATGTTAGTGAGGGCCTTCTCATCCCAACGACCTCAGAACTGGCAGTCGGTGTCTGGCTCTCAGTGAATCGTCAATGACCCACTGACGGTGTGTTTGCATGGTTAAAATCTGCAGAACAGTTGTTGTGGCGACACATAGAAACCACATTCATTAGCTTGAAGTTATATGTCTGGGATCGTTATCGATCTGTAGGTGGGTTTTACGCCGGAAAAAAGCTAGCAACACGTTTGATTTAGCCGATGAGGCACAAGTTGGAAGTACTGAGAAAAAATAGCCGTAAGCCTAGCATAAATTCAAGTAATTGTGAATGGCACTTCACAAGCTTGCAGACCAATGCAATGAAGGAAATTCGTCTGGTGGAATGATGTTCCAAAAGGTTGTTCATTCCATGCGGCATAAAGAACCACGTAGTTGGATGATTGGTCTAGCAACGGACAACAGAAATGGGGTTGGTTAAGAGACATCAGTCCCTATGATACCGTGCTCAGTTATAATATGCCAGAAGAATGAACGTGATTTGAGAATTCTGATCGTACTGTGGAGGGACTGTTGTCCGGCAGTTGGCAAAAACAGATTTGTTAACTCCTCTTCCTTTGACGATACCACAGAAATCGCTGTCTAGAGGACGTGTCCGCTCGTTTAAGAGCGAGGGCGCTTATTTCAGTGTTTCATAACCGGATAATGACATACTTCTTGAAG
The DNA here is from genome assembly GCA_003604175.2 of Clonorchis sinensis. Taxonomy (NCBI): domain Eukaryota; kingdom Metazoa; phylum Platyhelminthes; class Trematoda; order Opisthorchiida; family Opisthorchiidae; genus Clonorchis; species Clonorchis sinensis. The sequence goes on from CM030371.1 coordinate 15,514,879, forward strand.
ATGACATTAAGAACTCCCTGAAAAATTGTCCAAAACGGGTGCTGCTACGATGACAGCAGTCGCATGCACAAATGATACGGTTTTCTCGGGTGGGAATGCTTACTGGAATGTCCTTCATCTTCATCCAGTAACCTGACAGTCAATAGATCAACGGTATAGCTAAAAATTAGCGAGATGACTATTTGTGCAGTCGGATGTAAAGAAAAAATTTCGCTGGGTAAACTGTTGGGCTGGAAAATAATTGCTGGCCGCAAAAATAATACCAAAATTTGAACACTTGCAGTGACTTGCGTTGTGTGATGGTAATGCAAAATTGCCATTGCCCTCGTCATCCTTTGTTTTTAGTTGGTGAGGATCAGCACACTTGTTACTTTCTTCTATTTGCACTTCAGAAACTTTATTCAGCATTTTGTGTTTTTATATTTCAGAAGTTAAATTTGAAGCCTTCGCCCACAAGAGTCGGCTTTTGAAACATGTAGATGCATTTTCCTTTGATGATTCCAAGCCAGACCTTTCAGTCAACAGTGAATTTGAAGTAAGTACTGTGTGCTCCCTAAGTGTGCCAGGGTTGCTCTAACCGTAATGCAGTATGTTCAGTCAATACTCAATAAGCATTTGCCAAGTCTCCCCAGAGATCGGCAACTACTTTCCAAGAAGCCACTTCTATAAGACCACTCGGGAACAAACCTGGAATTTCGAGACAAGGGTAAACCCTCACCACAGATCACTTTTAACATTGCCTACGCCTTCAATTCAGTCGGAATACGAATTAATTTGGAGGCTGACTGCTCTCGCCCATTTAGCTTGGATTGGCTATGTGTTGCCAGATTATGTGCTGCCGTTGCATCAAAAAAATCGTCGAATCTAAAGAAACAGGTTATGTACAACGCCTCCGTTCGAGTTGGCACAACAAAACAGACTCCCCTAAGCTGGTTTAGCCGTGCAAAAAATTATAGATACAAAATCACACAATCCATTGAACGATACCAGAGAGCGACGTAACTTCATAACGATTTGTGAATACGTGTTCACATACAGTATGACAAAAACGCTGGTCTTAATTTCAAATGCCTGTTGCCGGGTAGTTAGGCGGAGATAGCCATACGGGTGTGGTCTTAAAACAAAGTTGTATTGAGGTCCGTGGTGCCGGAAGGCTAGGACGAAGTTTGAATTACTAGTGGTGTGCGTGTTTGGTTGGCTTCAAATTAGGCCTTAGCAGGTTTCACCGACAGAGGCGGCATTTTAACCGGTATACTCTCCTCAGCATCATTTTCACTTTCATCACGAAAACCATTATACAAAAGTTAGCTAGCAGAATACGGGTAATGCTCTCTGTATGCCGTTCTGATAGAAGAAATACGTTTTGTACAGCGAAATCTAACTGATGTCGGTTGGATGGCATACCTCATTACGTGACCTCATTTTATTCATATGTTGGAATACTTTTACGTGTAACTTTAACTAGTGTCATAAAAAACAATTGAACCGTTTTACCTTCCTTGCATAGGACCGTAAGAACGATCGCTCCCCCTATGAAGACACCTGTTAACTGCAGCAAGTCACTATCACCAGAGACTAAGTGACTTTTATTCCAGAAAGCACGCACATGTATGACACTTACTCAAAGAAAATCAAAGAACCTGTTTCATAGTCATAACCTCATGACTATTGTGCTGTATTTTTTTGCCTGGGCTCAAGTGAGCTCATTGTCAAAGGTGCGAATTTACTATTTGGAAAAACTGTGATTCGAACCCAACCCTGGCACTGGACTGCTCTTTCTAGGCCTGAACAAGCTTTCATATCTTGTGCCACTTCCGAGTGGCATGGCAAATAGCCACCCAAACTTTTACTGCTTGTGTCTGTGGCCACCTTGAAACTGGATAAAGTTGTTGCACTTTTCCTGGTCGTTCGAATTTTTGCAACACCTCCGTACTATTTGTTTCTGCCAATTTTCTTATACTGAATGAATGGGTGCGAAGGCCGCGATGAGTTTGACTACACAGTCTACAAAACAAGAACAGTGGTTTCTGAGGCAAACACAAAGTCATCACATTTTTGCAGCCACCTCAACACTTTCATAAGTGACCTAATATAAATAGCATTTGCGTGTTACAAATGACTCAGCGCCTGTGTTGGTTGAGGTTTGACTGACTTATCACTTTAGTTCATCTTCCTGACATTTTTAACAGACACTTCGACGAGTTGTTCCGGTTATCACAGAATCGCTTACTGATTGGAGGATGACTTCAACAGGAAAAATGATGGGTGAAGATGGGCTTATGCAAATCCCACACTGTTGGCTCGATAATTGCGTGAACACGCTCAAGTGATACCTAATTCATCTACAATGCAATTTCGAAGAAAAGTGAAGAGCCTCAAATGATGAGAAAATTTTTATCATCTCATGCGCCGGTCGGGAGGTCTGTAAAATCACTAGAATATCGGCTCAAGTTCCGATAGATAAAACTGCACCAAGGACGTTGGCGAATCAACAGTAAAATAGTGCGGCAAACTGCATCAAACCATCCAGCTCAGTTGCAGACTGGTCAAATGTTTGCTAAGATAGTTTGTTGGGAAAGTTAATTAGCTAAACCGTTCAAGTAGTTGTGCCGAAAATCTTTCAAACCCAAGCATGACAGTTAAAACAGTGTGAAAGTGCATCCTACTGCAGCAGAGATAACCTGAAGGATACTTTAGCTATTAAATCATTTTATACATACTGTTACGTAGTACACGGCTTGGTAATAAACGCACGTTTTCTTCGGTCTTGATTCAATGTCCCGGATGTTATGCGGCTTTTACTGGAGCTCTTCTTGTGAAGCCTCATTGCTGGGTAGGATTACGTTTAGTAATTTTTACTGACGCTTAAATACGCGTGGGCTCCCAGCAACAAAGTTGAAAAGACCACAAGTTTTGAAAGCGTTCAACTAAATCAAATATAATTTTGCGTTTGTGGGATTGATGAACGGTTTGAGGCCGTGTAAGATGCAGAGGCAGAGTCACTTGATAAACACTATATCACAAAGGCAAGAGTTTTTCTTCAACCTATCATACAACTCACACATGTATGCTCGTAACGCTAGATCACCAAAAGTTACATCCCGTTTAACTATGTCTAAGTGTTCTTTCAACCACTCACACGCGTGTCTTTTTGTATAAAGCCTAGCTCGCATTTGCACCCCAAAGGAACTACGGGTATTTATTTGGGCTACTGATCCCTAATTTTATAATATACAGAATTTTATTGAACATCTAATTTCTCCTTACTGCTGTGGTGTTTGATTTTTGATGTGTAAACATATCGTTGCGTGAGGCGCACGTTATCCCTCGTATGGGCCGTAGAGACAGAAAATTTGCAATGCATTTTTGATACGACTTACGTGTTTTTCAGAAATTCAGTACTATAACTGTGTAGCGCAAAAACGGTGATGATTTAGAAGTATGTAAATTTCATAAAAAAACATTAGGTCATGCGAACAGTAGGACAGTTATTTGGATAAAATGAAATCTTCGCTAACTTTGAGGTTAGATGTCCTGGGACTGGAGATCGCCCACCAAATTTTACCCCCAATCATTGTGGTACCAGCAAACCGAAGACACACCAGTCGTTCGCATTATACTAAAGTTAATTTTCCTTACTGAGTCCATCATTTCCTCCATTGGAGTTTTGCTCGCTTACCGGGACAATTTAATTACAAGTCTTTCGTCATCAGTTGCGGTAGAATCTTCGATAGGAAAAGGGCAGTTCCTAAATTCATCTTCCCAAACATCGGGACATTTCAACCTGTAAAATTGATGCTTCGACTATAATGGCAGGTAAGCGTAGCTGGCCAATTGTTTTACCGTCCGAACTCTGTCCGATGTACCGGTTATTTAAGTTGTCAGAAAACGTATAGTACATTGGTTTGGTCCTGATCACCATTCAACTTCAACGGCCTTTTTTTGGTGTTCGGCAATCGATAAAAGGTATCTATCCCGTTCAACAGCATTGTTAACCAAACCGCATAATTTTGTTCACCTCCCAACTTCACATGTTATGGCTTGTTCGTCGTTTTCTAAACCTGAATGGCTGAAAGAATTTGCTGAGTGAATGGGTATATAGTAATGTCCAAGAACGAGAGCCAACTTGAGATCTTGCCAGTCAGTCGTTGGCAGAGTCGGTTTTCGGCTCGAAAAACTGTCTTTCAGATGTTTTAGGACACCTGAATGCAGATATATACACCGCAGTCGACGGGAAGCTCGTTGCTGTCTATTCACAAGACGCCATTTTTTGAAGATATAATGCGTCATTCGTTAATTAGACTAAACTTACGAATCCTCTCCTAAGACCTCGCTCTTTTATTATGTTTAATCACAAGATTGTGGGGCTGTTCCGAAGTCTGAAACTTTCTCCGCAGGGGCTTAGTCTCCTGAGAAAATAAGGTCAACCTGCAATGGCTTACTTGTTTTTCACTCCTATCTGTCTGACATTTTATGGCTTGACATCGCAATAGGCACTAGACTCCTTCATTTTATCTTACAAAGTGATGGATTGATTTTACAACGACTGCTGAACCCTTGGACTTGTCACTCAAACGTTGATTAAAATGTATTTTAACTAGGGTAGTTGGTCCATCCATTTTCTTATACACACAATCGTGAGAATGACAAGATTCCTGTCCTTGGTAAACATTTCATGTAGAAAAATTTGCGCTCTTTACTTATGTTATAATTCAGAATAAGACGGAAATCTAAGACGGAAATAGAAAAGCAATTTGGACTTACTAGAAGTTATCATGTGTGAAAGAATATTAAGGGCATCGGTTTTAAAGTGTTTCTTGGAGTACAAGTCAACTGGTTTAGCACAGTGACCCTCAACCAAACAGCTAAAGGCCCTCTCCAAGCGGACCCGCCTTCATAAAAATAATTACGCTTTCATTCCCGCGAATGTAAGGTACAACACAGACGTAAACTCTTCAGATGATAACAACACAGGGAAAGCCGGCAACTCATATAGAACTTTTGCAGTTTTTCACAGTAGTAAGGGTTGTGCTCCCCTAATTATCTTTGAAACAAGAAGTTTTCCCCACAAATGGTTTGAGTGAAAACACAAGTGACAAAAACAGTTATAAGTCTGGTACATGGTACATGTTAGTGCACCGTTTGACGCAAGGTGTTTGAGTCGCAGGACACACATTGCTCTCATGAGGCTCTTGCATCTCGTGTGAATCAGAAAAAAACAAGCAAGTGCCAGGCACAATAGCAGTTAGCCTAGTCAACCGGGTTGATACTTTTTGAATCAGCGTGACCTCTCGAGTGTCCTCCAATCATTTTAAGTTTATTTATCAAAATACATCTCAAAAGCCGGGTCAATCTTTAACATTAAGTATTTCGTCATATTTTTAAATGAACTTGTAAGTTGGTACTATCGTTCTCAAATACTGTCCGCGCTCAGCTGTTTTGAAAAAAACTTGTCTAGCAGAATTGAACGATCAAAAAACCCTCATTGGTTTACGTTCGTGACTAGAGTTGTAGAAGAAACATTCAAAGCGACAAATACACTCATTTGCAAATCAATTTGGTTTTCACGGGAGACTCAAGCGAAACTCTCGTTGATGATGTTCTTCAGCTGAATGTGCTGCACACAGTCCACCTCATGTTTCAGTTGGTACGATATTCAAGATTTCGCAGTATATCTTTAGCAACCTTGTGAGTAGATTCCTTTATGACAAGCTGCTATTTACAAAACAACAAGGTCGACAGTGCCTGTCCACGTCGACAGGCCTTTTTGCGGTGTGATCGACCAAGCAATCCAACAAAAGTTCTCCTTTCTCAATCAATTTTACGGATGGATACAGATTAAACCAAGCAATTCAGTGAATCCAGATCTGGGTTGGACATCAAAAATTCCCTCTTGAACCAATAGTGACAACCCTGAATACCTTTGACGGACCGGACAACCACCAACCCATCGCTACGCTCCACCACGCTCCCTACCAACGCACTGATGATGTCACCTCGATTGGTGATGAAACGTTTGCAATCAAATTACCCAGCTCAGCGAACAAACCAAAGACTGGATATTTCTATTTTTAAGGGAATCCATTATTTCGCTTGAAATCTACTGTTCTTCACTCTCTTTCAGATGGCTTAAATCTTGCCTTGAGTACTCAATAATTTCTGGCAATGCTAGTGCAATTTCTAATAGATGCTGATTTATTTCGAATGGCCTTAGAACGATTTTTTTATTTTCGATTACTGTAATGATAATTTACTCCTCAGTACTTTCTGAAAAACAGTGACCTTGATAATTTTACTGCGACAGATAATTGATTTAGATTTGCACCACTATCACAAGCTGCCTTCTTCGAAATTTTCAAATCATGAAATGTTTGCTAAATGCAGTGCAACACAAACTCGAATTTTACTTTGTTTAGTTGCTTTTAAACACATTTAATCAAAATAAAACTTTGACAACAAAATGCGGCGTAGAAATTTTTAATTCATTTTGTATTTTCTGAATTTTCTGAACGCAAGATTGAGAGTTTGTACCGTTGTCTTCTTCTTCCGTGTATCTGGATTTTACCCAGGAAAGGTGGGAAATTGATCACTTTTGTGCACTTTCTTGCCGGCATTTGCTTGTGCGTCAGTATGTTCGTTCATTTTGTCAGATGCTTCCTCTTATTGTCAACGGAAAAAAACATTCATCTGCATACCTGAGGGTGCATCTTCCCAGAACAATCGCGTGCGCCCAAAAGAAAGTGTTTCTAACACGTGATCGCACTTCAGTCACTACGGTACCTCATCTGTGCTTCTAACACGTTTCGGATTTTAGGAATACTTTTACATCCTTACATAAACCAACCAAAGCTCCTTAGATGTACCATGGTAGAAAGCTGTTCCTGTGGTGCGATTACCACCTGCTGGACAACAAATGCGATCGTTCAAAGCCCCATGGTTATAATGAGAAAATATCGATTTTTCCACTACAGCTGTTCATGATTGAAGCAGGTGCTTTTATTGTACAGATGTCCCTCGTTTGATTCCCCGTTCTGTAAATCGTAATCAGATAGCCATAGACATTGACTGCTTGAGAATATCACTGAAATATTATGGGATTTTATTAACTTATGGTAGCAACAAATATCTGTGGGGCAAAACTAGAAACAAATGGTGAATCCAATGGACTGAGAATTCCAGCTAAACATGGCATGAGGGAAAAACACCTTGGAGAGTAAATGAACAGTCAAATTCCATTAATCTAGACGGACGTTCCACCGGTTTAGTTTATTTGGCCTTAGTCTCTATTCAAAAAGACAAGCGGTTGATTTGGTCGTGCCTTCACGTGCACTATGCTCACTCGCTTGTCGGTCGCTCGAATGCTCGACTGCTTCTCGTACACGCTCAAAGTGGCCCCGCCACAGGAGCTGCTTTTGTTTCCCGATTCTTGTCGCTGAGATCTCTGTGTTGAAGCTGTGTTTTCATGCAGCTGACACGACACTCAACTCCCTCTGAGATATCCTTTGCACCTCCTAGAGTATCGATGAATCAAGTACCAAAGTTGCCGTACGTGCCAAACGAACCCGGAAAGAAAAATTAAAGCTGAGAGCACTTAATCTGACATCCGCTGTCAGTTCCGATCTGATCGCTGCTCGAGAGTGTCAAGACAATAGATGTGACCATGGTCTCTTTTGAAGAACAAATGGCCTTGTGTAAAGTGTGTTTCCATTTCTGATAATCAGTCGAAGTTAACAAAGTTGGTCAGAAGCTATCTGCGTTGAAAAAAGTATTCAGGGCAAAAAAGGGTAATCATCGGACATCATTCATCCAAAGTTTCATCATTGTTTGAAATCTTTTGGGTTACTGCAAACATAAAGAACAATATTTTAACTAACACTGTGGCGCTGGTTTAATAATTCGTCGTATGTCCCTGTGGTTGTACGCATTTCTTATCAGGCAAGCGAGCATCGTGGCCTTCCGCATTTTCAAATGTGGGTTGTGATTCTCCAAGACAGACTTGTGTTCTCCTGACTGATCTCTGTGTGGTTTCAATATATAACTGTCGGATGACCGTGCAGATATCTAATCATCCCCTGACTATTTTTCATTTGACATAAACAGTGACGTTTTTGTAAGTCTTTTTGGAGTCCGATTCCAATATGTCTTGTGGTAGCTTTTAATCTAATCATAGCGTGAGTATTATCCTAGAGGTTATTCAGATGAGCAAGACAGTATTTGACTGAAAAACGGGAAGTCGAGGGTTGACATCTCCCTAGGGATTCGTGAGATAACAAAGATGAAACACAGGTGAAACGGTTTTGCAGTACCTTTCTTCTCTTCTCTACGGGTCAAATTCACTTTCTCTACGAAATTTCTAGTGAAGTCTGAGACAGACAAAGCCGTAATCACATGAATTGTATATGCACACAGGCAAATCGTGTGTGAATCCTATCTGATTCCGTATGATAATGCGCCGGATGCGCTGATGGTCTTTTAATGGAAAGAAGTTCGTCGAATGAACCACCGTGATTTCGATTATTATACCTACCTTGATTCAAAATTTGATTAAGACTGCTCTCAGTGTTATGATACAATGCACATTACAGTTCACCAGTCGGCTCCAAAAACGTTCGACGGCCATGGATTTGACTGCCCTCAGACATGTTATCAAACCGTAAACCCAGCCCGTAGAATCGTTTGTGATACAAAGATGATCCGGGCTTACAAAATACTGTTCGTAGAAGAACACTTCTCACAAGGTTGCTGAAAACTGTTTGACAGCCCACGATCGGTTGTGTCCTTCTCGGAACCATTCTTCGTGGTCTGAAATACTGTTGTTGTGAGCTGGCACATTTGGAGTTTTCTTCAGCTCTTTGTGAGTCATCACCATCATCGACAGCATGACATCAGTGTTCAGTACTGTCGCTTTGCTGCTGCAGCTTTTTTCCTGCTTGCTTCAGTGTGCCGACATTAAAGGTGACCAGATAGACTAGGCTAGCACCATACGACAGCTAATGTGACGTGAGTTTATTTGTATTTGTGCAATTGATGGTTGTACGTGAGCTGGGATACAGCCAAGGTGCCCACACCCAGACAAGAGGACGATTAGGGTCCTCTACCAATGCCTTTGGCTCAAAAGCCTAATCACAAGGCAGCGGCGTTTGGCGGGATATGCGAATACATCTGCGTTTTTTTAAGGAATAGGTCGCCACACATGTTTCAATCCCAACCTGGATGACCAGAATGCTGTGTTCGGTAGAACTCTAGCCAATGACTGGCGTGGTATGAGAGACTTTGGTTGTGGCGCGAACATCCTCCAGTATAGTTCACTGAGTCGCCGGAATACACAGACCCTCACATCACGGTAGCGTTCAGTCTCTTCATGACGGCCTTAGTGAGTAATATGCGTCCAGGATTTTTGCTGATTTGGCCTAAGAAATCCCACATGTTTCACACGTGAATACACCCACACAGCAATTGAGGTTCCCGGTGGCAACAGTCTGACTGGCTTCTAATAATATGTCAAAATTCAAACTAACCTGTTCCGGCAATTACAGGCTGCACGAGGACCTCTGAATTAATTCGAATAACTACACTCATTTGCAAATTAATTTGGTTTTTGCGAGAGACTCACCTGGAACCCAGCTGAATCTGGAAACATCACAAACGGGAGATTCAGCTGGGTTCCAGGTGAGTCTCTCGCAAAAACCAAATTAATTTGCAAATGAGTGTAGTTATTCGAATTAATTCAGAGGTCCTCGTGCAGCCTGTAATTGCCGGAACAGGTTAGTTTGAATTTTGACATATTATTAGAAGCCAGTCAGACTGTTGCCACCGGGAACCTCAATTGCTGTGTGGTACTGAGTAGTGTACTGCGCAGTTCGAATCACCTTTCGGGATCATTTTATCTCTGTGATCTTCCGTAATGTCAGCTGTTTGCAATCAAAATTTATGAGAAGCGAGGAAATGGAAAAATTTTTGTGCAAAAACCTTTTCCGTTGTTACCCAAAAGAAATCATGGAAACAATGTGTGTTTGAAAGTTCATTCCAACAAGCAACGCTTATGTACCGAGCTCCTAGTAATCATTACTTACTTCCACAATATGCCTTATGAATTCACCGTTATCTGGACAGATCTGGACATATCGACGCCGAAAACATCACGTGTCCGGGAAACATAGATTCATTTAGGCCGTGTCCAAATTAGCGTATTTTATCAAGCACTCCAGTTCCTCATAACCAGACAAAGCACACTTGCGTGACTTACCCAACAGTTGATTGTCTTTTATTCATAAGAAGAGGAGAAAAAAGAAAAAAATCGTAAAGAACGTCTTCTTGCTGTTCTCAACAAATAGACTAGAGGTCACGGTGCATGAATTTGTCCAAAAGGTAAAAATGTATGTTGGGTAATACATCGACATATTTTGTCATTTAATTTCCAATGGATCTGCTGGGACAACTAGTCGACTGATAACATGTATTCAGGTAGCTAAAGTGTGTTATATGCAGCTTTATTTTATATAGAAAATATTTTCCATTCCTGCAACTCATTTGCCCCGTCACATAGTGCTCATAAATCCCCAACAGATTACCAGCTTCAGCTCACAACAGAAAACATTTTGGTTGCACAATTTCAGCTCAGCTTTGTTGTGGTAACGTAGGAGCCAGTGCATACACGCATGCACCAGGTAACATATACCTTAAAATACATATTCATACCCGCTGGGGGGAATAATGCCCGATCCGCTCCCGGAAAAAGATATTTGGGGCTGCCATCAACTGAACATTTTCAATCCAGTCACAGTCTAGTCTGTGAAGATCATTGAATTTTGCATCTAGAAGTGTTCCAGCTCAGGTGGCTGCCATTTTTTTTTACCGCCCACGGGTATTCTGCCATAAGTGTTTCGCGCATCGGGCCCGAACAACTTTCGAAACATTCTGAAAGCGCATTCTAAGTCAGTAAACAGCTTCGAACGCATCCAAAACGTATGTGAGTTGAGCAAATGTTTCAGCGATTAGTGTCATATCATGTTTGGGAAATAGTTGGAGTCGATGGATGAACGTGTAGCATGAACGAACGCAATAATTTTCAAAAAGCGATAAGGAGCATTTGTCGGGTAGGGATAAGCCAAGTTTTCAATAGTGGATTTCATTCTGTGTTACAAATTTAACCTGTATTGAAAAAAGCGGAAGGTACTGTATGTATATACATATACATACCATGTCTGTTGAAATTTTCCAGCAGTGTGAATCTTTTGCGTCGTGTATCCCTGTTCCTGACAGATAGCACGCATCAATGTGGAGGGAATCAGTTGTACGAGCAAAGGCTATTTTTGTCTGATTGCTTCAGGGTAAGAAGAATTAAAGGCAGCTAAGTAGATCGGATGTCGGGGTTTGAGTACAGACTTCGAATTGTTTAGGTTTGTTACTGAAGTCGGAATTACGGAAGTTGCAGCTGAGCGTGCTGCGGTCAGTCCTAATGCTGGGACCTGCAGAGAGCGTATGAAAAATTGAGGGGTCAGGAGGTTAGAATAGGATAACTGTGAAAGTGTGAAAAGGGAGTTGTTAGCAGTAACATTCTTTCGCTTGCCGGCCCGGCTGTGCGCAGCAACAAAGGCGGCTGGGCTGGTGACAACACGCGACGGCCGATGTGGCGTGAGAGTATTGCTAGCTAAGTGTCGTGGTTGCACGTGGGCTGGGATACTTCCAGGGGGTCCAGACCTAGGCAGGGGATGATTAGGGCCCTCAACAGAAAGCTTTGGCTCAAAAGCTTAACCGCTGGACAGTGGCATTTGGGGGGACTTGATGGTGAATTACCATTACCGCCATACATGTTTCACCCCAATCCGGGGTGGCAGTAAACTGTCGGTCAAAGAACTACATATTGACCAAGCTGGTATGATAAATCCTGTGAATGTCGCACGGACACCACCCAGTATAGCTCAACGGGTCACGAAGGCACACACACAACAATAAGGTCCCGTCTCTTCGTGACGGTCACAAAATGTCTAAAATACCATTAAAATTCACAGCTTTGCTGGCTTGTTTCGAAGGTTGTACATGCATTGTCTTCGTTTCGAGGAAAATGGCTGTTGGAGATGCAGTATTTTAGACAGAGATTGGGGACATTTAACAGCCAAGCTGATTGGACAAGGCTAAGATTTCTGACGCATCTCTACACCAAAACAGATGGCACCGGACTACGTCTTAAAATCCCTGGAAATACTGAACGTAAGAATTATACGTGCACTGTAGATGCGCACAGCTGATTCCTACTAGAAGTAAGTAGCTTTTCAGTGTTTCCTAACTTTCAGTATGGGTTGGCTACAATTGCAGGACGAAATCTCTATTGAAAATCTCTAGATCTCCCCACATTGTAATCAGTCCTCACCCTATGCATACTAACAGCGCGGTTCTTCCTCTGAGTAGTAACCGAATATGATGCGTGTTGAGCTTTTAAATTCTTTTACCGCAACTTATTTGGGATTATCCTACTTGATGAAAATAGGATAAAACATTATGACTATTGGTGTAAGTCATATTTCCATAAAAAACAATTAATTTGTTCAAAAATTCCTGTTAGAACCACTTGATCCGGCACAGTTGCGCGGAATTTACAAAACCTTTTGGTGTGTAGTTGCAACGACCGAGAGAGTGGGTTCCAAATCAAACAAACAGACAGCAGCAGCAGCCAATCTGAAACGAATGCACATGTTTTCTGCCCTCAACACTGCCAACGGTTCACTGTGACCACCACATCATGAGTGCAAATGAGAACAGATATTTTCTCACTGCCGTGAGTTATGTATAACCTAACAGTTGCACACGAACTCAATTTCATCACACACTGTGTAGCAGGTGGTTGGTTGATCAACAGATCAATCAAATCAGATGACAAATGTGAGTAAATGATGCATAGTTCGTCGAGAGTCAGTTAACCACTTCACCCTTCCTCGAAAAACCGATTCTTAATTTGGCCTCTCCCCGTGGACCAAATGAAATTTTGCATCAGAAAAACCGAAATGGCAGAACTGATGCAAAAAGATGTTATCACGGCGACAACGGAGGCATTACAGCAATATGATACGGAAAAGGATATATGTGCCTACTTGAAGAAAGTATTCGATAAAAAGTATGGCCCCACTTGGCACTGTGTGGTGGGGCATCACTACGGGAGGTGAGTTTTTTGAAAGATCGTACTGGCCAGTTCGAAAGTAAATCGCCAGTATTATGCGATTAATCGTAGTTGGTTCACACTGATTAAGGTGTCAACACATTTTTTTTGTTTCATGTTGAACAGTGATGACTAACATCCTAAACTTTGGAATGCTTGTTTGAAGTGATGACATTTTGCCCTAACTAAGGAGCTAAGTAAAAGATTATGTGACTGTGAAATACGTAGTAAGCCATTCATAGTTATCGAAATAACTGGATGAGCCGGTAAGCTTCACCACAGTTTTGTGAGCGAATGGCACCAACCATACAGTAGAGTAAACTATAGTGCAATTCCAGTGCACATCGGTCAGGAACTTTGAAAGATTTACCATCAGTGTAATAGTCCAGGTCTGTAAAAGCATAGGATTAAAAAATTTCGGCTCAAAGGCTTACCCTAACCACGGATATGATAGCAATTAGCTTGTTTCCATTTTAAACACATAAAATGGGCTGTAAAACCCCAATGCAGCACGCCTGACATTGGAAATATGCATTTCTTATAGACGGGCGTGGAGACGAATGGAAAGGTTTAGTTCTAATCGTATGCTCCCTGATATCAGTGAGGCATCACTGTCAAAGAATAACTAAAGAACACCACTGATGAATAAAGATTGGGCGGATATGTGGCCAACATTGTTAGAATTCCATGACAGAAAACATTTTGCTTTTTTGCTTCATGCTTCATCATTGCGCAGTCCATTCAAGCGCAACTATGTCCATTACGGTCCTCTACAAAAATTAGATTCCAAGGTATGCCGACTAAATGAAAAGTAAGACGCTCGGTTATTTAGCGAGCTCTGGTATGACGAGTTTAATTATTCTACTACGTAGACCAAACAGTTACATTCCTCACTTTACAACGCACTCTGGCGCACGACCATATGACTGAAGGCCAGTCCTTGCACAATGACGTAACGAACCATCTGATGTCAGCAAATTAACAGCTTCAGTGAATGCTTCAGACAAGTTACAGCTTGTGTGTATCGACCGCAGGAAGTGAATTTCGGATGGCATATTGACTAAATCCCTGGACAGAAAGACCTCGTCTGGTGGAAGGGCCGTAGACGAAGAGGTGAATAACTTGGTCCTAAAGAGGAGGTGATAATATATATACGTAATGCACTACTCATGAGGTTGCTGGAAATTCTTCGACAGCCCACGACCGGTTTCGCTCTTCTTGGGGCTCATCAGGTAGGCGCAGTCCCCGAGTTTCCGTCAACCTTATGTTTTACTTGAACCCAAATTGGACTGTTCTCGAGAAATACACTAATTTCCAAATCAATTTGGTCTTTACGAGAGACTCACCTGGAACCCAGCTGAATCTCCCGTTTGTGATGTGTCCAGGCAACTGAATGTGCTGCACCAGGCCGCCATGTTCCAGTTGCTACGATATTCAATATTGATTGAAATTGATTTGCAAATTAGGTGGTAATATACTTTCACAATTTGACTGTTTCACTGGGAATTGAACGAGACACTGAACACTCATACATGAGAATAATAATAATGAGAATAAATAATACTCAGACGTATTGACCCCTGAGGAAATTTCCTATGCTTCGCAGTTGTGTGATCAACCAGTCCGATGTAACACCTTTGGGTCACGTGACACGTTTGTTTGAGGTGTTCAGATAATTTTCCTGGATTTGACAGTTTTTACTAATGAATTCGAAGTACCAGATGCTGTGGTGTAACAGTGAATATGCTTGGCGCCATTAAATTGGAACGTTCATATTATTGATATTGCAGTACCCTTATGCCCAGAGAAAATTCTCACTCACTCTAAGGAAGTACCTGGTTCTATAAAGTACGCCACTCAGGTGTAGTCTCCGCACCACGCTTTCCCGGTATCGACTACCAAACCATTCACGTGTGCAAAAATATGCCTGCCTACGAATTTGGACGGCGCCGACGTTAGTATCGGTCAAAACACCAACGGATCAGCCTTTCTTCGCATGCTATGTCTCCATTTAGATCATTATCCAAAAAAATGAAACAGTTATTCCGTGACACCACGAGGAACGGCCGTCGATGGTATCTCTCAAGTTCTATCCTCTTCTTGTCTGATTTGTTCCATTGGTTCCAGAGTTTTCATCAGTTTCATTCCGCAATTGGACGAAAATCAAGTGTTTTGGGGTGTAAGACGCTTATTTTGAAAACAGAACTTTAGGGAATTGGAACTTGAGGGCAACTGCTGATTAGCTGAAGATCCTTTGACCAATAATAAAATAAGATGGAGTTTATTCAACTGTCAGATCATCCTATTTTGATTTGGTACCGCAAAATAAGGTTTCTTTCAACACGGCAGTGGGTTGATCATAATGAAAGGCTAGTTGAAAGGGGATTGCACTTCACACGCTCATGTTTCCACACATTTTTTCATCTGTCTCAGTGTTGAGAGATGGAATTATCTCTGTCTTCCGTTGAATGTGCCAACTGGAACACTGTCATAAACAGACCTCAAGTTAGGACTCTCTCGTTGTCGTATTTTATCACTTGCATTAATCGTTGTAACACGAGGTTTGTCAATCAGTTCTTCGTCCATTACTTACATAAAACCAAATGTGGAACGATGATTCAGTTTACTTGACTGACATTCCGATCAGTCTTACACATTACGCCATTTCAAATCAAATTGTGGCCTTACTAAATCAGTTAGATTAGAAGGTTAATTTGGGCTTTCTTTGAACATTGCATGGTTGAGGCAAGACGCCAGAATAGTAGCCGCAGAGCTGGTATTGTTCTTTTTGTCACACGGTAATATCTGACTGCAAATCAGTTGGGAAAACTCTCATATATCACTCGTTTGTTTTGTGAAGCACCCTGATCTGTGGGGGCCAGACCACCTGTAATGTTGTAGGCTACAGTATATACATATATTATATATATATTATATTATATATATTATATATATAGGCGGCTGTATATAAAGAACATACTGGTCCAGATTGTGAAACCGCTGTTAAGATTAAATGGACTATAAACACTCACTAATTTCGTGCAATGATATCCTGGGCTTCCAGCTGCGTCTTTTTTTGAGCAGACACGTCACATGTTTGCGTCCAAAGAAATCTGCTGAAAAAAAATGTTTTTCCTGATCTAGACCTGGTTGCATACCAGCATCATTCCGACCGAAATGTTAACATTAGTCAGTAGAATGGAAGCACGTGCATAATTGGAGAGATATACCCTTTGTAGATAGTTACTTCGCCATTTATGCATATAGAAGATGGATGCTTGGTATCGATAGAGGAAGGGACCCCTTTGGGATATTCATAAGTCGGCCAGCGCATTTCTTACACCTTAACTAAGGCCACATTTCTTCGCACCCTGGCATTACATTCAGTAGCATGACAACGGGGCGTTAATTTTGATCTACTCATTAGTAATCAGTTGTTATTCACAAAATTCCACCAACGAGAGCCAGTTGCCCAATAAAATGCTCATCAGTCCCAGACCCCAACCATCGTAAGTTTTACGTCATGACGACGCACACACTCAATGGTTGGATGACGTAGGAACGCGGTGTCAAATTTAAATAAGGTATCCAGGTCGGTCGCCATCCCTCTTCCTTGGACAGCTTTATTCCCCCATAGTGCTTTTCCAGGTTCTGGGGACATCCTGAAGAAACTATTTTCTAACGGATATCAGCTGAATGCGGACCGCATGTTTTTACCTTGACATCACAGATCACGTTTTGCTTACACCACCTTTCAGACGCCCGTTATCTACAAACTGAAAATCTTCATTGATATATCTAGTCCTCCTGAAGTACACTCACTTGCGTACCAATCAAAAACATCATAACCGAGAGATTCGGCGGGGCTCCAGCTGAACCTCCCGTCAAAACCAAACTGGCAAGTAAATGAGTGTGCTCCGCAGATTTCGTGCAATTTGGGTTCAAGTATAACATAAGGTTGCCTGGAACTCGAGGACTGCGCCTACCTGATTGGCCCCAAGAAGAGCGAAACCGGTCGTGGGCTGTCGAAGAGTTTTCAGCAACCTTATGAGTAGCGCATTACGTCCATCTAGTTCTAGCTTCAGTTTCTGTAGGCGTTCTGTTTGCGAAGGTGTTCATGTTTGTGACAGATGTTGACAGCAGCCATTGTCGACTTCAGATGGGAGACATGATGCGGCAAGTAGTTTGTTTCATGCACCAATATTGCTAGTCGGTGACTTCAACACCAGTTCTGGTAAGAAAATGATATTCCATAGTCCGGATGAGTATTAAAAAGTCTCATTTTCATGTAAATTCGATGAAAACAAACCAAGAAGTTGTGTAACTAATTTCAAATATTTCGGTGGACCTCGACTAAGTATACCTTTGGTTTACCCAAAATTACACTCAAGTATCGTCTAAAACTCGGAAAAGACAAAAGCGATAGTGGTTATGTCAAAGAAAGGTAGGTGCGTTGGAATCTCGGACCAGCCATCCGCCACTGTTACGTTCATTGTTGAGGAACATATCGAGCAGTCTCTACCGAAAAAATTCAGTTGAATTTCTACTCCAGTTTCTTCTACAACTCCAGGAACGACGCCCATTCGGCGAACCCCAAGTTGCACAGTGGACTGTCGGCCGATTTCCAGGAATCTTTCCGTACTATTTATTTATGGCTGTAATGTGCATACAACCCCACACTTTTAGGGAAAAAGGATACACCCTCTGTCCGCTAATTGGGTTCCGCTGCGTTCCATGAGTTACAATTTCCCTTTGCGGACGGAAAAAGCAGGAGCGGAGATCAAACTTCAGCTCATCTGAACAGAGGATTTTATGATAGACGGCCAGAGAATAACCAAAAATATATTTTTACATAAGGATGGCCACGTTGCTTTCGGTTTTCCCTTTTAAGTACAAGTAATGACAGGGAATAAAGCCCAAAGGATGTCAGCTGGTGCTGATGCCACCAAAGACGTTTGTGAATCAGTCAGCCTACGAAAAAGTATCACTTCCCAGGAGAGCCACTTTAGGTCTGTATCCTAAAGATGTCTTTCCAGGTGAGGAGAAAAGCACGCCATCACAGTTCAACAAATTCAGTTGTTTATTTACATTTTTTCAACGGCCCACACGCAGAGTTCACAGCTTCTCATCGCAATGGAGTGTTTATTGTAGTCTCTCGCGGGCAATACATGACTGGCGCATTTTGTCTGCACTTTCGGATGAGAGTTAGCAAATGCACCTTCTGTTGTCCACCGGGTATGAATATCGCACCCGCAAAACGACGCCAGTTATTGACGTCCATTCTCCGAAACTTTTAATTCTTCCTCAAGTGGAAGTCAGCACCTGTGCAGATAACCAAGCGTCATCGTTACTAGAGTCTCATTTATTCTGAAAATCTCGGACAGGTCGAATAATGCTGGAGATACGTGAAAGTCGTCTCTATTATGCTTCACAATAGGTATTATTAGAATCATTTACTGAAAGAGCAAAATGAAGTCTGAGTTCATGGTCTTAAGAGATCTTAGACCATGATATAACCGTGTCAGTAAATAACTGCAATGCTGGTGTTACGGTGGATACTACTGATGAGGCGTACGAGTAGTATGTTTTCTCGTAAATCCGCTTCGCGTCTCTTGAAAAGTGAGCTCTATTACGGAATTTGTGGAGTCGCTTTGTAACATCTGCTTGTATTTGAGTAACAGTCAATGAATATCCAGGAAAGTTCAGGAAGACGCGTCCAATGAGAAGATGGATATTCAATTTTTTAAACAAGATGCATATGAGAGTTTTGCTCCACTGTCCAATAGTCTGTAACTGTTAAGTTGGTGTTTCTCTAATGAATAACTCCGAGCGACGGCCTTCTTCCTTTTCACTGGTATGGAGATGGTACGACCCATATTTGGGCATCCATATTTAGCTTCCAGATCATTTGTCTTTATCGGAGGTGTATTTATGAGGGTGAAGGTATTAAAAGCTGTGGGTTTTATAACTGTCAGTTGCAAGTGGATACTCGCTAAGACCCATTGGGATAAAAAATAACAGCGTCTCGTGAAGCCGATGGCATTGATTTCCAGGAGTTAAGTTTTCTTAGAGAAACCACGTGTAAAAATTCATTCGTTTTGTATACTTCTGCACCAATCGCAAAGGGCTTTGAAAATAACAGTCCCTACAAAGACGAACACCTGATTACTCACAAGGCAAACAGAGATTACGAATTATTCGTCTCAGGCTATCGGATTTTGACAAGAACATCCCAACAATTTGTCCGATGTGAATATTGATCCTTACTCAGTACGGAGAGGTGTGTGCTAATAGGGACTCTTTACAGGACAACAACTGCATGTTATACGTTGTGGTGCATACAACCTAGTCTAAGTTCATATTTTTTTCTCTTTCAGCTTCATTACCCACGACTCGGGTGATTTTATCTATATGGATATTGGGAACGTTGGACTATTGCTGTTTCGATGTGGCTGACTTGTACACTTCACCAATATGGCCTTCAGAACAGGGACACTTCAGTGGTTATTATCTTTGAATCCGATAAAGCTGCTAACAGTTTTCCCGTGCGGCTTTATCGGTATATTCATTTTCACCAAGAGTAAAACTATTGCATTCCTCTTTACCTTCGTTTCAGTAAGCCAATAAATGTTCAAAAAGTTTTTAAAAAAAGTTTATATTAATTGGTTTCCAAGTTGTACACCGCCAGTTTTGATATTCTATTCTAAAGATACACAAAATCTCTGGGTAATAAGGCAGTCTGCAAATCAATCAAGTCTTCCTTTGACAACGATTCCTTAACGAGCAAGGGAGTTTGCTGCGGAGTAAAATAAAGAACGACACTTCTTTTAATTCGAGTAGGATGTGGTCACATTACCGATTGGTCATCGGTGGCTGGATGCCGGTTTCCCAAGACTCTATCCAAGGGGTTTTGATTTCAAACCTTCCTAAAGCGTACCTAGGTTCGTGCTTCTGATATGTCCCAGTGAAGATGCAAGAGCTTACATAGACAGCTCAATTTCACAGCTTCTTCTTGTGTGCGTAATCTAGAAAGAACACTTTCGAACCTCAAATATCAACCGTACAATGTCTTCTACGCAGGGCACCGGAAGGAGCTGGGAAACGTTTTAAAACATGCAAGTGCCTTAATCTAATAGATTCAGGCACCAGTCTGGTAGCGTTTGATCCGCGGAGCAGGTTCTCAAGAAGAAAACAACTATAGGGTCATGCAAAATAGCTGTCTATAATACATTTGTGTTAGGCTTTCATACTACCTAGGATAAATTAATTCCTTGGGGCCACGCCTACCTTTTTTCGTAAATACTATAACATACGTTGCTGGAAAATCATTACTTTGAAAAAGCTATTAGAGAAGCATGCATGATGAGCTAGTCTTACCCAATAAGCTGATATTGCCAACAACGTTGAGCTTAATTGCAATGTGAGCTGCCGGTACCTTAATATCCAATGATAAAAAAAAAGTTTCAATGGGTTTAGTTGAAGCACATCAGAAGATAATACCAGCTGATTCCAAAAGTCTCTAGCAGAGAATGAAAAAAGAAAACCTTGGTCTGTCAGGATGACTGATTACCAATATTGAAGTCAAAGGTTAACGCCAGCCTTCTTAGCTGCACTTTGTAGGTAGCGCGCTCAAACTCCTGGACACATGTGCCTTTTTTCGTGGAATAATGAACATTTTTTGGTATAACCTGCAACTCAGCCAAATTGTGGTTTATTGGCATGTCGTATGATTTTAGACAATATTTTTTGCAAACATGTCTGACGTAGTTTTGATTAAGTAATATAAATGAACCACATTGGCTATCTGTGGTATACTTAATTTTGGCCTGATATCAAGTTAGGGATTCCTTAAACCCCTAGCACTTTCCAACGTTTAACTAATGTTGCTGGGGCTGTCACCATTCACCTTCTCGTTTCTCAGATTTTGTACTCAGAAGAAGTACGTGCAACTGCCTTCACAAAGCTGATTTGGTTCTGCCCGCCTGCCAGCCATGGCAGACGTAAACCAAGAAGTGTCCGAAATAAACCATATTTATAAGCGTGATATAAAGCTTCATTTAGCAAGCCGTAGCTCTCTTACCTACCTTGTTGTTGTTCACTCTGTTAAGTTGTGCAAAGCACACACGTGACGGGTACAAGAAAATGAATTAAAAAAAATTCAGCATCAGTTTCAAACGTCAGTGAGAGAAGATTTCAGGAACTGATGATTTGAAAAATCTGAGACCTTAGAAGCACGGTTGTCATCCTGTAGAAAGCCCTGATCAGACCAAATGAAGTTGATCTCTAGGTTCGCGAAGTACGCCTGTTTGCGGACTAATTTAGTTCCAACCAGTGGCTCAAATGAATCACGACCGAATCCCTGAGTTGAGTTTCCCGATACGGGACTTTGAGTGACGCTAAGTCTCGACAAGCTCGAATAGCAAAAGGAGAGATTGGGTCCGGACGTCTAAGGTACTATTTACGCAAGAGTAAGCAGGTTTATAAAACATACCTCATTTGCCCACGTTCTTGGTGTCAACAAGTGCACAGGTCTGTCACTGTTGGCATGGTGCAGTGTCAAGGTCCGCACACCAAACAACGGCAAGTGGAATATTGGCTCGGTAGTGTGGATTGCGGTCGTCCCTTCGGACGACAATCTCGTGAGTCGTAATGACGATGCGATCAGACGGAACTCATTAGAAATCAAGTCAAGGTAGGCTCAGAAACCGGAACACGAACGGACATGGGTAGCTAGGTCACCTGCGCACGTTCACGCAAAGACATGCTAATACACAATTGTCGGACGGGACGGCATTTGCGGTAAGGTGAGTGGCGTGTACAGATAAGCAAAGCAGTTGGAGATCAAAGGTGCATAGACGGAGCAAGCAAACGAATGGGGGAATTATCATGAAGTCGAGTTAGGTTTAATACCCTCAGGTAAATATACTGCACAAATGCTGCATCGCTTTTCAGTTGGTAAAGTATCGTGGCATTGTAGGATATTGTATTGACGAATAAATGTCATTCGCTTATTGGGTAAAATTTTACTTTCATTTAGAATATACCCTCAACGGGACATCGCGGAATGCTTCTACCTGATAAACACCAAGATGGGCAGAATCTGTTGTGAGATGTCAGAGTTTCCAACAAGTAAATGAAGTTTCCCTCAAGAACATGGCCTTCAGATTATTTCTTCTATGAGCGATGTTACAGATAATATGCGCGAATTTGTCTCATGTTAGGTGGTCCCCTGTGATGGATAAATGCACGTAAAACCATTTTCATTTTGAAAGTCCATCTAGACTCACCCCCAGAAAACTTTCTCCACCGATATTGACCTCGAGAAGTTTCTGCAAATTTCTTCCTCAAGCAGCCGGTGTGTGTATTATGGCAATATATGACATTTCCTGAGACAACAAAGCATTTTAAAACTTTTCACACTAATTAATGATTATCTCTGCTCCCAATGCGGTTTAGTTCTGCCAAATGATTTTGTACTTCTTTGCAAATGTCGTTATCAACTAGATGGGCTTCAATAGTTCTAGAACACTGGGAATATATTTTAATTTTTTGATGAGTTTCAGTGTCGACTATAAAATATGACATGGTTTTTTGACTTGAATTTAAGCTAAATACGAAATATTAAACATGATCTTACCATGTGCATTTGAGTGCGATCAGTTCAATTCGCCTGGTTGTTCTTGACGAAAACTGATGCTACAATTCTGTCCTGATCCGGTGCTCCAGTGATGACGATCCACTGTTCTCCACATGTGCTCATATGAGCAATCATTCGGTTTTTTTAAACTTATTCCAAGCTGTTCCGTAAAATATAAAACGTGAAATACCTGTTGAATCATTTGTACCATACGACTAAGGTGAGCGAACGGTTTGCAGCTCTCTCGGAGTGCTATCCAAGTATGCAAATGAAAGAGTGGTCTGTGAATAGGATTTCAGAGCACTATCCTGGTTCTAGCTAATGGTCAACTTTACAACTAGTTAAACTTATGGGACTTTTGGAGAAATAATAAGTGGTGAGTTTAGCTCGTCGGTTGTCGACATGACCATCGGACCTTCATGAATTTAACCAAATAGCTCCATGAAACAATTCACTTATTGTCACACAGAGCTTGCACCTAAATTTCTGTCCCGCAGAAATGTTCAAAATAACTTCTGTTTCAACAGTTTATATGGGTTAAAAAAGCAAACATCACGCTTTTAATCCGAGAGAGTTGAGAAGATCCAAAATATGGCACTTCTATCACCTTTGGTAGCCTGTTTAGACGGAGTGGCCTGGGTGACCCCGACGGTTGTGGGAAAATGGTTTCATCATTTTATTGAAGTGACATTCGATTATGGAAGTGGTAGTATATGACCTGGTTGGATGACAAGAGTCATCATTTATTTGTACCCTTCATAACGTCAATTGTGTCACCACATAGAGTAAGAGAAGTGAAGTAACTCGGACCCTGACCAGGCGCAACAACTATTTTGCTCAATGGCCTCCTGCTGTTTACGACAGGAGTACATTCATGAGTCAGTGGCTAGTCAACTCGCGTTTGCTGTGGGGTTTTACCACGTTGTGTTACGGACAGACGGATGCCTTCTTCCATGTGTCCAACTGCTAAAACTTCTCAGCACTTCACTCACTTTAAGCTACCAACTGTTCAAACCAACACAACAGTGACATCAATGGTTGAACTTGGGAATAAGCGAAACTGCTCATTTGATGATCTGATGAGAAAACCCTACCTTCAAAACCGGGCCGGTATAAGATACCAACGAATATGTGATACTAAGGTGGTCGGGTGGATCGGTCATATTCATAATAATAGTAATAATATTAGCGGTATTTGTTTTTCAGCCTCCAAGGAAACAAGTCACGGTCAGTCTCTGCAGACAGTCAATGTGAGGATATAAGACGTCGTGAATTTACACTGGCCAGTGTCTTTCACTGTACCGAAGGAAGATCGATTTGTGAATCGATTGATAATGCAAATACAGTCTGTGACTTGCATATGTTTTCTTACATTGTTACCAACCTGTCTGTCGACAACCGTCAAGCAGCGGTCCATGTATCACAAAATTGGACACCTTTGCAAGTTTGTCCACACTCAGTTGGGACGGGTGAGCCCTGACCCTAAACACAGGAGACAGCATGACGCCCCAGAGGATGTTTATCTTAAATGCAAGTCAGAAGGATGGATGCACATGTCCCTGCTAGAAGTGATCGAGAGCGAAATGCGATAAGATGCACACCACTCGGAGCAGTTCCGAAACGCATGCAGAGGACTGCTTAATCTTAATGGCCGCTTAATGTGCTTTATTCATTGACAGATTTGTTCAAGTTTCCACTGTCTTGTGTTCACTGTGAATATCCTTTACCCACTTGCAGAAGTTTGCTATGTACGATTTGTGATTGGCTAACTCAACCGTCCTTTAATACAACATTAGTACTTGCAACAGCTGACCACGTTGGTTCTCACGAAAATTCCTCTCGCTCACGACTGAGTAGTTCGACCAGCTGATTTCGGTCGCATTTTTCCAGCAGGTCTACTCTACATTCTTTGTAACAAAGCGTCCCAGTTGTAATATTTTAAAAGCAATGAAACTGTTTAATGATCACCACCCAATAATTAGGTTACTCAATACTAAAATGTAGGATCATCAATTTGGCTGATTGCATTTAATCTATTACTATATAAATCGTTTGCTGGTGAACTTATTATCACTATTCCAAAGGGCTTACTAACACAGATAAAATTAGAAGTAACTAAGTAGTGCCATATTATTTTGATACCGCTGAAATTATTCGCTCTTCTGGGCTGATAAAGCACCACTGCGTTTCCCAAAAAACAACATTTTGTTTGTATCGTGCAAGTTAGAACGGTGCAGCGTACCCTATTTCCCCTGACAGATATACACATTTCAGCTGGCTGGTTCAAGCAAACTAATGCTTATGTGTTTTGCGGGACGCTAAATCCGACCTAAACAAATTCGGTTAACACATCTTTGTCAGTTCCATCTTTCCTCCGTGAAAAGTTTCTATGCTTTGAAAGTAGAGTGATATAACTGTTGTAAGTGCTTCTGATAAGGGTGTGTGCCTAGTTTGATGACAAGTGAATAGTTGAGTCAGCATACAGTACACATGATTCGGGTTGCTGCATTTTCCAGCAGAGCAAGTAGTGAACTGTGAACGAGAATGACTGAAATGAGGGAATGTGAAGGTGACAGTTATGATTTCTGATCGAATAACAAGTTCAAACTTCCCAATATTGAAAAAAGGGAAGTTATACAATTTAGCCGTTCCTAAACCAGAATAGAAATAGTTCGTTTTACAGGAACTTTCAGGTGTCAACGGATATTAATTAACATCCCAGTGGTTGTAGGTAACTTAATTCCAAAGCATGAGGGCTGTTAGCAAAAATTCCGTGTGAATCTCACTGCCTTACATATTCGAATAGCCTGTTTGTTACTTGCTTAGGTTTTCGCCTGGCATCTGCCGTAGTACGGCTAACTATAAAATTGAGAGTCGTGTAATTTTTAACTGAGAAATCAACAAACGGACTTTGGCAAGGATGATAGTTCTGTCCTCTTCAATTCATGCTCAAACAGTCTACTTCTAAAAATGCTGGACAGACCAACTGGCCCGATGGCCCGAATATCATCTAATGAATCCCGAGTCACCTCAGTGTTATCCGCAGATGAATGAATGAACAATCCTGCTACTGTCTTCCCACAATTATCCTGATGAATCCAAAATACAAAGGGTACTCAAGTGTTGGTCCAGTTGGAGGTCGCGAGGAATGCACACTCCTGACCGTGCAGATGCCTACGATTTTCAGCTTTTGTACAATCTAAATGGTACGTAAGTTTCGAACGTGTTACATCATACAAAGCCCACGTGCGTATAAGGTTTTGAGTACTAGTTACGCATGTTTTTTTAAATGCGTGAGTCGTCAAATAAATTATCTGTTTTTGTTTTCTGAGCTCACCGGGCGCTCATGGTTCCATGCTAAAGGAGTAGGTATTTCTCTAGCTAAAAAAGATTATGGCGGCCAAAAAACGTCGCGTTTCAAAGCCGAAACAGCCCAACAACTGTCCGTCTACTGCGTTTCCTGATGGCAGACGCGGAAATTTACGGTAACCCACTTATCGACTCTTGAGGAGCCGACAGTTATGGGTTTCCGACATTTTTTTCGCTACCACCAGGTTGAATATTGGCGATTTTTCCTAATACATGAGACACCTAAGGGGTACATCTATGTACATCTATGTACATCTATGTACATCTATGTACTTCGGCTAGAGCCCGTAAAATTGCACTTGAAAAATGATTAACCGTTTACTACAGTTAGGGGCAAACATGCCATTGTGAAAAACCATTTCAAGTCTTTCAAGTTACCGCAGCACGCTAAGGCACAACATTCCCTGGTGCCTCTTGGAACAGATTTAGCTGTGAGGAAGGTTTATCTCGAATCAGATGATAAAGGAGTGATATCACGTGTATTTTAAAGGCTGCTGTGTAATTGTGAGTGGTCTAAAGTCGCCTTTCTAATTGGGAGATGGGTTATCAGGAGCGAACTTTTTACAGAAAGTTAAAACAAATGATCAACACTTAGAGCGCTGTTCTGACATGTAGAAGTGAATACCTTTGTTCAGTGGGCGTCCACTTTTTACACAGCTGTCCGGATACGTGACACACTGGCGCCAGAAACACTGTGATGGCCACCAATTAGGTCAGAGGTATGGGATACTCTTTCACAGAAATACGTGCTAACGGTAGTCACTTTCTAGGGCTCTCCTGATCATATGTAACACTGGTCGGTCTGTTAACTCAACTTATTTCGGCTGGACAAAATAAAAACTGATAGAAATTTACGTGTGGGCTACTTATTTCATGTGAGGGGGAATGTTCATAGGTTTTTCGAACATTTAGGATAGTCTGAATACTTCTTTACAGGACATTTTTTTGGCATCACTAGTCGATCCTCATTGAGGTCCGACTTAATCGAATTTTCGGTTTGTGAAATTTTTTTCTTTCCTTCCTTTACTTTCCAATTTCTCCTGATATTCCATCCCGGAAATCTAAACTAGATGCAGTGAACCAACAAAACGTCTCTGATATGATTTGTTCAAAATGAGTATTGCACCACTAAACAAGGTCTACCGACTACATTGGTTGTCCCGATTTGTGGGAATGATTGATGCAAAATTTGAACCTTTCCCGGTCGTTGTATTGAGGTTAACCATGCGATATTGTGAGTGAAAAACGAGCGTTATATATGAGGTTCGTATTGTGCCCTATCTGTGGTTGCCCCGGAATAGTTCAATACGCCAGATGACCTGAAAAGTTACGTCTTTGCTTCTTCACTGAGACTATTATCTAATGTTTTAAGCCCGAAATAGGATCGTCTGATGAAGTCTGCGACATCTGGCTTTTATTGGAATAATCACAAGCATTTGACGCGCTCGAGTAAAACTAGCTTAACTGAATTTTGGTATCGTAGCCTTGTACTTCGTTTGTGTGCATCACATACAGGTTTCTTTTAATGACCTGTCCCTGGTAATGCACACGGATTTCGTTGTTAACAAAAGCAGCTGATTAGCTATGTTAGGTGTCTGATTGACGATGAAGCGTACTGTGAGTTGAGGTTACAGCAATGACTAGGATTGCCAAACTGGTCCGAATAAATTCAAATTCTTGGTTTACAAACAGCATTAGTTTTTTTCGCGTATCCGTCGCATTATTTAGTCCTTAGAAGATAGCTGTTGCTAAACACAGCAAGCCAAATTGTCTGAGCTGGACCACCAAAAGTGTCGTAAGAGATTGACTTGTGATTCTAGTTATGGTTAGGCCGAGTTGGCGATAAATGCGCACCCTCAGCTCCAACAGATTTCGCTTCGATGGTGAACGCATGGATTCAGCAACTACCAAGACAGGCCCATTCAGGGTTACCACTCCGTCCATTTGCAGAGTTTTCATCACAACTTGCATGATCGAAACAGTGACATTAGATCAAATGTTCTTACACATTTGACCGAATGCCACCGTTCCGATCATGTGATTTGCGATGAGAACTCTGCAAATGGACGTAGTGACTATCAGCACAAATCGTGGGCCTTCACCTGTAGACGTTTTCACGGGCAGGCCGGGGAACAAATTGTTCGAAATCGTTATCATTTACAGCTTAGGTGCGCCTTACCGTAGGTTAAAATCGAACTGTATCGTCAGCTGGCTCGAAGCAGAGGACTACAATCTGAGGAATACTTTGAAAACGGAGATGAACTGACTGTTAAATCGACTAGCTATCAACATAATACGGGTTGAGTTCAGAGGGCATTTGGAAAATACGGTTTCACTTGTCAGTATACCGAACTTGAAAGCCTCATTCTGCTCCAATATTAAGCCTGGTCATTGTCGGTTGCTAAACGAACCCTATGTTTGTGTTTACTTTTCAGAGGAACATGAATGTTATTATCATAGTTATTATCACCCACTGATTTTGGGTGTTCAGTGTTTTTTTTCAATCCGCATTATTTCACCATAGAACATTTTACTTTTTGTAGGCACGGGCCAAGCTGCTGTTCCACAGTAGTGCCCGTATTTAGAAAATTTCATTGGCCACTGCCAAGAACACCATACGTCTTCCCTTTTCAGTGGGGTGCACCACAACTATCATTCTACCACGAAGTGAACATTAATAGTGCATTCCGTCAGGTTCCGCTTCATCTCAGTTTACCACTTCAAATTAGCCTGATGTGTCTTTTCAACTGGAAAGAAAGTTCCTTGATGTATTGAGCACCAAAGTTTCGTCTAACACGTGACTTGTCAAAGTCCTTAATAGGCGGTGATCTGTTCCACATAAAAAAATGTGGTCACAACGTGGTTGAGTCCGTGAACTGAACGTATGTTCAACAAAAGCCTTTACATGTATGGCCGTGCTCTAATCCGTTTGTCACGCCCGTTCAAGAGGTTGAATGCTCATTGAAGTTCTGCATGGAACACCAAGTGTGGATTGCTGGACTACGTCAGGGTCAGAGAAGGAGAAAACTTTCCAAAGGATTGGCTGTATTGGATAACGGGAAAGTCAGTATAACAGCGTGATTAACGTAACGCTGCTGGATGATTTTTTGGGGGATTAGTGTTACACTTCAATAAACCATATACAACTGAAAAACTGCTGGATCACATTGTTGTCCATTTATTCAACACAGTCTATCTTATTTGGGTGTTCTGTAGCTAAGACCACATACACTTCCCCGTCAAACGCACCTACTGTTAGTAGATATAGTTTCAGTGCAAATTTATATAAATGGTCAGTTTTTGGCAAATGTGAATAGTTAATGCCGCGTGAACTGCTGCAGTAGTAGGCACTCACATTTTTGCATGTATCGAATGCATTGTATTTGTTGTGCTTTTTCGACCAGAAAGAGCGCCTAAAAGATGCCCCAATGACTGGACACGTCGTTGGGGTATTATAAAGGTACGGGTGATTTGATCATTGTGGCTATACGTCACCGTTGTACTGTGGTAAAAGACGGTAACTTACCTCTGAGTCAGTGAATGCACTCAAGCGTGCTTTTTGTAAGGTCCGGCATTTTTTGTATTTACCTTCCTCATGTCAATGTGAACTAGTCCAGAAATACAGACGCCAGTTAAGACAATTTTTGGGAATCAAAGCGCATGGTTTATATACATCCAGAACATTGTAGATTGTAAGTAGTTTCAGACGGATCTCAGCATCATGTCCCGATGCACATGTATTCTGTGTATGGCTTTACGGCGAACTTTCTGCTAAAAAGATCCAATTAGAAACGCTAGACTGATTGGGTGAAGGGCAATTAAGTTAATTCCTTGGCAGTGGTATAATGTTCTGTGTTTTAGATCGAGATAATGAATCCGTGTCAGTTTGTATCCGCATATGTTCATTGCTGATTGATATCCAAAAGTGGTTAATCTGTTCTTTTCATTCATGTGCACTGTGCATTGTTTATAAACAAAATATTCGCCCGCATTTTGAACATGGATTGATGAATTGATATCTCTTCCAGGTGGCAATTAGCAAATACCAAATCCGCAACTTAACCATACATATTAGTTTATCCACCAACTACCGAACATAAAATTTAGTAAGGACACATTTTTGCTTAGGCTTTCTTTATCACTTTGGAAAAACAGAAACATGCTCACATTTTGGTATAAGTTTAGAGTGAGTCAGTTGGCCAATACGTTTGTGTTTGCTCTCACAAGTGGTCTGTTGCGTCCGTAGGCTATCCAGTTAAAGCGCAGTCTGAACGGTGCTAGTATTAATTCACCTAATGGGTTTTCCCAGGTGGAAATTGCTGCGGATTGCGCCTACGAGAACGTACACGTATGAAGTGGACCAGTAGCTTTAGGTGTTGAAGTCCGTTTACACCTCGGTCTTGGAAAGTTGATGGTCCCTCGTGCTGTAATACCACCAGTTGTACCCTAATCAGTGTGGTTTATTGGTCAACAGTTCGCCCACCACGGAGAGCGACTTCAAAATGTATCAGTGTGCATTAGTTCAAATTTCTCCCCGGGTTACACTTCACTTAAATCAGCGCTAGCTAAAGTCAGTCACACGTGCCGAATAAATAATGGATGATCAAATGCCTGTCGATCTGTTCGGCGAACTTGACAATAAGATAGCACACAATTCGTCCACAGTAGAGGAGACAGCGTTGTTGTGGAGTATATTGAGGGCTTCCTCCTCAGCCTCCTGCGGTCGTATACTTTTCTAATACTTTTCTAATTTGTGTATACATCTATCGTAATCTTATTGGCCCGTTTTCGATTAGCGCCGCCTTGTCTTCTTCATACCTCATTCCCCATTGGTTTGTTGAGCACCTTCTTTGTGGCTTTTAGGTCTGCCTTCCTAGTGGTCCGTTCCAGGTTCGTGCTGCATTGTGTTAATTCTTCCTTGAATTTGGTTAGTCAGTATGATGAGTTTTATTCATGGTAGTTTCTTTTCTTTGGTGTAATTAGTCTCTTCTCTGTTTCTTAGTATGATCTTGAGATTTCTTGACCGGTTTTACTTCCTCACTTGAAGTAATATGTTCTTTTTTGTTGAACATGTTGATTGCGCTGGAGTGACCACCTTAGTGCCTACACTCCCTGAGTCTCTCTTTATCCTGTTTCTATTTATCGGCTCGATGCTGGTTTGGCAAAATGGATTGATCTCTTGGAATTTTGGCTTACCTGTCTCTTCTACACGCGCTTCCTCCGGGTTATTGTATTGCCCTTTTCATTATAGCTCTTTGCTCTCAGTGGTCGATTTCAGCGTGTGTTTGATGTATTGTTTAGTAGAGCGCCACGCTTATAAGAATTCACGTTCTTTCTTAGGTCACTATGTGAATGTTGCTCCAGGCAAGGATGTTTCCATCCTGATCTTCGCGCACGAGTTTGAGTGATCACTGATCATATTTTTTGGACACACGTTTATGTTCATGCAATCTGGTAGAAAGCTATGTTTATGTTTGTCCCACGTAGTGTTTGTTGGAATCGCCGCACTGAATTTTGAATACGACAGTGGTTCGCAGCATTGTGTCCATTAGTCTAGTTACGTTTGGCAGCGCTATCCACAAAGTGTTCGAAGGTTTGTGAGCCACGGTTGTGTTATATTGTAGTAAAAATCGTGCAGTCACTTTCAAAACGTTTCTGTTGAATGGTAGTATGAATTTATTTTGGGTCCTCCTTGTGCTGTTGAGTTGGTTAAATTGGGTTTTGTGGCGGTCCTTCAGAAGGAGTTTCTTTGGCACATATTGCTCCTAAAGGTTTTGTACAAACACTTAAGTTTGTTGACCTTTAACCTCGTAGTGTCACGTTAATCTTTGTAGGCTTGAGGAAAGTCAGGAAGCAGCTGTAGGCGACAGCCCGGATAATTGCTATGTTAGCTGAGAATTTTGTCGGTATGTGTCGTCCTCCCGTAGATCGTCTGTAGATACCTCCTTGGCAAACTCCTTATGAAAATTTGCAAATATGATCGATTTTACTCTGTTTTCACCTCCACTGTGAATTAGATATAATCAGGAACGTTATTTTTCAGTTGATGTTTTTTGTTCTAGTTTATTTGGTTTGATAAAAAAGGTATCGTCTGGGTTTACGTCCAGGAGTAAAACCCGTTCCAGTTTTTGCATTAAAGTTTTTGTAATAAATTCCTGGATTCAATCGGTGTTCTTTGTAGTTGTCTGTCATATAATCCGTTGGTTAGACATAAGGCAAGCATTTCGCAAATGGCTTTTATTTCTAGGGATCTTTTTAGTACGCCATGTCCGTCAAGCAGTTTGGCTACAGTTATCTTGGTGGAGTCCATGTCTACGGACGTGAACAGCCAGCCTACATCGAAAGAAACCATCATTTCATCCACTTCGGTGTTCATATGTATAAGTGTTTTGGAGAATGGTAATAGTGAATGAGTACTGCTACCTAATAATAAGTCATTTCTGCATCCTCAACAGTTCTTTGACCGATTGTACGTTGGAATCCTTGGGATTGGTACGCTTGCTTTTTCCCCTTTGTGTATCTTAGAGAGTCTAAAGAAGTGGACAGACATATATACGTAACTACGAATCGATGGATACCACGAAATTGGTCCGTAACTTGGACTAGGGAAGCGCGGAAGAACTAAAAGGGAATTACGAGCAAACTTAATGTGTGCGTTCCGGTAATTTGGGCATCAAAAGTGACTCAGACATTTCTCAACTCAGCTTAATCTAATGTCCAAATTTAAAAAAGGCGAGGTCTTGAAGAATGCATTCACAGCCAATCGAGGTTTGGTGTGTAAGCAGATAGGTATGCACTGAGGATTTGCCACTTACAGCCTCCTCAAGGGTGATAAATTCGAAAACTGAAAGTGGCACCCACATGGATACCCAGACCAGCTATTTATCCTAGCTGATCTATTTTCCACTTGTAATGCCGAAAAATAAAGTCTAAGCACCGCTGTAGCCAGCAAGTGCTGCCTCTGTAATCAGTTCACGTCCTTATTCGATAGTTCGGTGCCTAAAAAATGAAAAGTTCCAGATAATTACAAAAATCCAAATAATTTCATAATGATATTTAGCGAAATAACTGTGAACGTTGGTGGCTGCCGTACTGTGCAAATTCACACTCAAAGTAATCCAGCTTATTTGAGATAAAACACTTTCCAGGTGAATCAGAATCTCACCACCAGACCAGCAAAGCAAACTAAACTAGGATGCCTCATGTTTCCGTCGATGGCACGGAACAAATACGGGAACATGTGGTCTATGTGGTGCCACATTGAGGACATCGGTTGACCAAAATGGATTTGGTGCTGTTAGATTCACTGCATGTGGTCGGGATTGTGCGTTGATTCAGGTGCAAGATAGCAACATGTCTGGGCAGAAACGTGGCAGTCGCTGGCGGATCAGGCTAGTCAGACCAGTAAAACCTTCTGCAAATATTTTGTAGAAAATGCGAAAGACCAAGAGAATGTTGTAGAAAACAAGATTTTCACCGAATGGTGCGTTTGATAACCAAGTGACTATCTCACCTACAATAATACTTGTACCGAATTGAAAACTGAGAACTTTCTACTGAAACTTTCCACTGAAACGTGATCGATTCTTCTACAAGGCTGATCCAAGTTTGTTTTTCAGTTACTTGTTTTCACATACCTTGGGTAAAATAACCCCCCGCTTCGACGGGCGAATTGGACATCAGGACTTACCACTCACGTGGTGTCGTCGAGGTCATGAAAGCTATAGGTGATCAATTGTCTGCAGTAAAGCTGCTCGAGAAAACCGGTAATAAAGTTGAGAAACAGGCAACCAACTTCTCGAACGAATGCTCACCTAATGAGGCTCAAGTTGCGTGATTTGGAACGCCCGTCTTGGGTGTTCATTTACTATAATTACCGCCTCTCACCGATTTTTACTTCCGCTCTCATGGGTGAATAAGCTTCTTCGCTAACTATACAGAAAGTGGTTACAAAGCTACACCGGGGTCACGCAGAAGTGATTTCTATTTCATTTTCCTGACACTGCCCAAAATGACACATTTTAAAGGCTTTTGATACCAGTACAGCAAATTTACCTAGAGCATTTACTTCATACAAACCTTATTTTGAAGTTGCAATGGAAATTAGGCAGTAGGTTACTTTGATCGAATAGTTCAGTATTTTTTCTGCTTGGGGTAACCAATGGCTATACAACCAGATGCAGGCAGCGAAACCCATGGTATTATCACTAATGACTAGGCTACTAATTACACACATAAAACACGGAATTTCATAACTTCCAACTGGATATTCCCTATTCTACACACATGGTATGAACGAAGCCTATTGATGAATTTAGTTGATTTTAACGGGCTTGCACCTATTCATCATGAGTGAAATCGTATTTAATTCGTTTGATCGAGTAATATGTTTGCGTTTTTCAATCTGCGAGTGTTGTCGTAGTATTTCCAACTCTTCCAAAGCGTCCGGTTACTAAAATGAAGTAGAAGACATGTTTAGACAGGCGTGGTTTTGAGGGCTTAGTGTGGGTTTGGAAATGAGAGTTATTTTCTAGGAACTTTTTTGTCATACCAAACGGATCAGACTATTTCAATGTTCTGCGTCATAACGGTTATTAGTTCTGTTTGTTGCAGTAAGTCACACCAATTATGACGCAATTTCAGTAAGGTAACTATTTTAAACCACCCAATCTCGCACCGAATTTCACCTAATATAAGACCCAGTAATAACTCTGTGTAAACTATTTATTGGTGGTCTTCTATCTCAGTACGAAGGATAGTTTTAAACCTAATCTGGGATCGAGAAGGCGCACAGTTTAACGACAGTATGCGCTGGTATTCCAAAAGTAAACACTACATCATAGTGCAACCATTTTTTTGGACAGTATCGAAATGTTTCAAATTTTTGCGGAAATCTTCAACCTACTATTAGTATCCAGTGCTTGTTGCCTTTTCAGCATAGGCTGGCATCAATTACAGAACAAAACCCTCCTTTAGAATTCGCAAACCTCCGCACACGACCAACAGCCACGAATAAATATATGGCCACGCTCATTTTTTGGTCAGTCACCAAGCTTTAGTCCTGCAGTAGAGTAACCAGCCGGTAATGAGCTGGTGCTAACCCTTCGAAAGGTTTGAAGAGGCTAGGCCCGGTAGCCTTGTCTGTCCTATTTATTCTTCTTTGAAATTTTGGTTCTTTTCGAATAAATAAGCATTGTTTCCAGGCAGTCATCACGTGCCGGGTGCTTCCTATGCTGTTGCTGCCGATGATAACGGTGATAATGAGTGGGCGTTTTTACGTGACACATGACATCGTATAGTTGTTGGTGTGGCCATGTTTCAATTTTCTCCGTTTCAAAAAAGCTTGCCATGCTACCTATCTTTAATCCCTGAACTGTACTCTTTTGAAGTTGGAGAAACACCGGGCTAAAAGTCTCGTTTGACTCACAAGCACTGGCTCCGTGGTCTGATGGAGTATCATCTTAATGATCCACCTAGTTAATATAAAGCTATCCTGACATGTTTTTGCCTAGTAACAAGTAGGTTGCCCTGTTCAGCGAGATTCACTCTTCAGAAATAATCTTGCTTCGTTGTTTTGGGGTGAAATAGCCAAGGCTCGCGATGAAAAGTTTCATTCATTTTGGCGGATGTTCAGTAACACAACGGTCATACACCACGTGTTTGGGGTTCACATTGAGGTCTTTCGTATACATTCAAGTGCACTTAGTGCACACAACAAGCGTATTTTAATACTTAACATTTGCACGTTTTGAAAGATTTGCGATAATTGCAAGCCCATAAGCTCCTCTTAAAGTAATTAAATTCTTGCGTGCCGTCGTTGTACTACTGAACGCTCAGGCTTTCAGCCATGCAAAACTGCTCAATCCAGACATAACTGCATGGCTACTTCCACGACGCCGCAGGAGAGAAAGAATTCACTAGATGATGTTTTGACTCATAACTCTATTTGTATGTGAGGAGCACCGAGGTAATGCGCCATTGGTACATTGAGTGATGGTTTTCATCAATTGCTGTGTAATATACAATGTACTGGTCTTTGGGCCCATGAAGGTTTGTTCTTAGCTAAACGTTTAAGGTGAATATAATCTTAAATTTCAAATGTGCATCATCCATACGTTCTCTCTCCTTCTTATCTTTAAAATGTGATCTACGGTCCCACCTAAATGGCACCATTGTACACTTGGTACTCCCGGATGCGACCTCATAAATGCTGCTGCTACCTTTTTCCGCGTTTAGTGATTTTTGTGTTATGATCCACTTGAACCACTCAAAATCTCTCACAGAAGATATACGTTCTCAACACACTCAAAGTTTGTGTGGGAGATTTTCCATTTTTCACACCAAAAGCAATCTCTTGCACCAAAGATGTTCACCATTTTCGCAACAACCAAAAAAATTCGCCAGGCTTTGATCGTTTTATGTACATCAACATGTACCGCCATTCACGGGGGAGATCAAGTTAAAATCAATATAATATGTCGACACTATGGGTTGCGAATGTCAGTCTTTCAGTCCAGTCCCTTGCTAGAATTGTTTCTACATGGTTATTGAATCGTTTACTTCTTCCAGTAAACTTCTAAATGGAGCTAAATGCGTCATTTTGCTACCATATGTAATGAAACAAAACTGGCGTTCTATGCTTTTCACCATTTGTTTGGCTGACGGCGACGTAAGGGCACAAACACATTTTGTTTAATGGTGCCTCACGCCATCAATCTGCGATTTGTTTACTTGGTTAATGACGGAGGCATGCAATTTTGTCGCGGCATTTTGCCTGAGGCACGCAGTGTAAAATTACTTCCTTTGCTGTTAATCGAAGATGTATGGCCTTGTTGCAAAGAATTATTTGGAGGAAATTCATTTAAGACTTCTTGTGAAATCAAATAAATGTGCGATGAAGTGCTTAAGTTCACACGAATAACACTAGATCTTCTAGTACATAATACGGCGCACGATTTTTCGGAGATCAGAATTTTAAATATAGACCAGTACCTAGTTCTCCTGGAGTTTTCGTTGACTTTATGAGTAATCATAACAGTGACGGTCCTTTGTTGTTTTGAATAGCCACCTTTCTTGCGGATATTTCAATTTTACGCTTCAGTAAATTAACTGGCGTAACGCAATTAATACTCTTCGTTAAATGGGGTCTCTCCAAAACACACCGGGAAGCTATGCTCATGTATGAGATGTGGATTTAACATGCTACAGAGAATACTGTTTGTCACTGTGGATAAAAAATTGCCCGACAAATGTTGCTCCATTTGGGATTATTATTGAAAAAACAGGTAGGGACTTTTCACACCAATGGGAGTCCATATATTTTCAGTCCAATAAGTTTGTTCCAGTGTGCATTTTATTCCAAGCCGGAATGTAAACCACCTGTTCTATATACTGGTCATATGTATAGAACAAGAACAGCATACCGAGAGGCTCAGATAGGTTAATCAACATTTGTTTCAACTGTTAAACCATAATTAAGGACTTCTGTTGCTTCGTATGAAAATAAAATGGACTATTTAAGTGTTTATGGGGTGTGACCATTGAAGCAACAGCCAACTCTTTGCTTAGCCTTGTAGTTTGACTAATAGTTAAAATATAGTCTTTCGTACCCAGAATACGTCTTTTTTTAACAAGTATCAGATAAAATATAAGAGTCACACTTGTAACTTTACTGGAAGCTAACTAACAAAGATGTGTCCATAAGGAGAGCACGCTGAATGTTGGATATAGGCCGCCACCTTGTGTGAAATTCCTGGCCATATTGGCAAGCTATAAATAATAGAACTTTATGGAGAAATGCATCCTGCTTGGAAGTGTTGCACAAACTGCTCAGCAGGTCTCCTGCAGTCAGATGCATTGGGACGCAAAGATATGTGAGTGATAATTTATTGTTGTTACATCAATTTAGGAGAAAGAAGGGATACTGCAACGACTCAACATAATCTGTCGAGTTAATACACACCAACTGCAGAGTTAACATTTGCATAGAGTGATATGCGGAAACGTCCAAGAAAGCAAGAGCAAAATAACTTTTTCTAACAGAAGGAAGATGAAACATGCCGGTCCAAAAATTATATTCCACAGCAAGATACTCTTTGACAGAGCCATTCAGGGGGATGTTAGCTTCTATAAAAAAACTAATGTCACTCGGCCGAGAGTCCTATCCAACCGTGACAGGTCACTCATTTCATACTTTGGGAACAAAGGTTTGGTAGACGACTTCCAGTAAATATCTACTTATTAGTTCACAGTTTTCAGTACCAATAATCAAATGACTCGAAACAGACCTAAAAGCATTTCAGATCACTACTTTGTTAATTGAAACCGGAAAAATGAGTGAAACTTCAACGCTGGACAGAAATAGCCAGCCCAAAAATAACCACTCAGCAAACTTAGCACAGTGTGCCAGCAGCCATTAGACCTCTAAAGTCATTAGTCACATCAAAAGAGATGGTTTCGTTTCGATCACACCAGGCACTCGAGGTCTTTGGCCGAACAACCGCTGCATTTTTCTTAAATTTATGAGCAAATGATCTTCTCTGCAGATGTTTTAGCCATGTGATGTATACAGTTGTCATTGAAAATATCTGTTACCTGTGTAAGATATTCTGTGTCGCAAAATTGTTGTACTTCGTTCCAGCCTGTAAACAATTCTGTGTCGGTTAAAACCGGCCTGCTCTCGTTGGCTTGTGGAGATCAGTGATTAGTTTAGGGCGGTATCATCAAAAGCTGACCATCCTCGAGAAAGACAGAGTTGTAATCAACGTGTGATGCATAGTCCGATTGCAATTACCTCGATGGTCCTGTTCTTTCAGACCAGTATTGGGTCTGTGTAATATTTGAAGAACACAGTGGTGATAGTTGCTTATCTGGTCAGTTTGATGCGTAAAATGTTGAAAAACGCGCTCTCTGAAAATAAAATCACGGATAATTAGAAATGAATCAGATGCCTCACGTGAGAAAACCTGTTTCTTGGTTGCTCATAACTTAAGGATTTTTTTTGTTTTGGCAATAAGAATGATGAGAGTGATGCAGTAACGGCATGATCATAACGATACTGACAATTTTAGTATTGACGGTATCCTAACGACGCTGACGACAAAACTAGTAATAAAGTTGGTGGGTGCGGCCAGCGATATTACAGTCTGTTTCTTAGTTCTTGAAGCGACCGCAATAATGTCTGATCCGTCGATAGGAGACATTCGGCCGACTTGAGACACGTCCTAGAATTATCAGCAAATAACACCTGACACCTTTTGGTTGCTACGTGAGTGTTGTTGTAATTCTAAAGCGGATTAAATGAGCTTGATTGTTTGTGTTAAGCCGGGTAAGAGCAAAGTGGATGAATCCTCAGCTGACTCTGATTTTCTGAGAGGCTAAGCTTGAATTGATACAAAGAACACTGTTTCAGTTGCATTTCTTAACAAAATTGTATATCTACTTTAATTCCAACGTGACGGTTGAGTCTTCTACATCACCCAGCGAGCTGAATGGTTGATAAACCATATAAAAGTAGCTCATTCCAGATAAATGCACTATTTGACTCGCCTATACGTATAGGTATGTCTTTAACCATCAAATGTATCGCACAATTTGAAGCAAACCAGGCAGCTGGTTTTTGCGAACTGTACAGATTTATCGGTCAACTGCGCTTTGCTGATAAGTGCTTAGTCAGGAGAAGACGCCATTCTTCCTTGATAATATCGTTCGCGACATGTGAGCTTTGTGGTGGAAAACTAAGTAGATTCTTTTGGTAGCAACATAAGTAAAACGGTCTTTGGATTGATTTGCATTGGTTTACCTTCTTGCTACTTACGAGTAGGAGCGGAATGCAGATATGCGTAAGGTGCATTAAATTCTGTTAAAGGCGACTCCCCTGTTAATGACTAACAGGAAATTAAAGAGCCGAAGTCTCTTGTGAGTTGCATTTCTCAAGAATTTTTTCCAGGTAAACATCATCTCCCACCGAAATTGAACATCTACATTTACAGAAGCGGTATATTCTTGCAACACAGAGCGCTATTTCTTAAAGTGCCTGCCCTGAGCGGAATGTTTGTATCAGAAAGTCACAAGTTATTAATTAGTTTGCGCAATCCGAAGGCGTAGTATCGTTTCGCATTACGACCTTAAAATGGGCGTCGAAAAACAACATAATTCATTCAAGGAAGTCTTCATTGTGCTTGAAACTGACACCAATGCGCGGTGAAATGTGATGCTCACTGTTATGAAGACGGTGATCGATTGAATAAATTACGTGAGTTTCACCTCAAAAAGTATAAAGCCTGTTGAAACGATTTCCATTCCTAACGATGCGTGAATTTTTCCAAAGAATATTTCTGGGACTGTGGGCCGAAAAGTCTTCCGAAACATTGGTTATTAATTAAATGAATACTTCCCGCATAGATGAAAGGATTGCTTTGAGGGATGAACTCACAATTTGTTAATTTGTAACTCGCAAATATTGTCTATTCTTCATTGGCGTCAGGTATAATATTGCATCCTAAAAGTTTTCAATCGTTCCATTTCCGTGACCATCGACGCGGTTACGATTACTGAACTTCGGATTAGGTGCAGAATGTGGATTTTTAATTTGGAATGACAGTGTCGTTTAAAAAGTACTGCTGGGAAATCATTCAGTTGACCTTCAAAGCAGACATTTTGTAACAGTATAGCTGCTTGCTTATTCCGCAGAAGCTCCTGCATGAAATGTCACAATAATGGGTGGAAACAGTTAGTAGTGAGTATTCCGACACTTCAACACATGATGCTGCCCTGATTCTCAAACTAAATTGTCGTACCAATTACGGAAGGTCAGAATTTAAGACCGGAATTGGTTTCAAGTCAAACTAAATTCCTCTGCTTACTAATGATGAAACACATACCCACTACAGTCTAATAAGGAAAACGTTTAGACCTTGCTGTATCATGGGGCTGTAGGCATCCCTTTGTCTTTGAAATGACAAAGGCAACGGATTGCAGGTAGCACTGTAGAGGATATTTGCCTGTTCCTTCAACCAACTTCACTTGATTTGTCTAGTATATCCGTGTTCACTAGATCATGCGACCCGCCTGCTCCGCAAGCACACAAATCACGTGACAAACCCTGTCGCGCTAGCAACCTTGACCGGCAACAAGTTAGTTCGCATCTTGTACGCATCGGAACGATTGTGTGTATTATACACACGTCAAACCTTCCTATATATAGGAAAACACAACACAGTCACCCCACACATACTGGCGCGCGCAGGGGGCAGGGAGTCAGCCAAACTTTTCAACTCCACGGACAATTAAGGAACACAACCATACTGCGGATTTTCACCCAGGGACTCTCACGAGGTATCCACAAACGATAAGTCACCTTTTGATTTATTCCATTGTTCGCACTGTATTTATTCTATCATGGTGCAACTAGTAAGCGTAAACTACCACTTGCCTTAGTAAAAATGTTATTAGTGCATATACCTTCTGATTTATATTGTGGCTATGATAACCAGTGCACTAATAATTGGTGAGTCCGACGTGACTCAAAACCGACGTGACCACATAACCGAAATGACTCACAAACGACGTACCCAACGTGGTCCCCATACCATGTCAGTTCCTCCAGCACAAGATATCTCCTCACCTTCAATCGCACCAACACCCAACATCAACCCCGCCTCTGTTCAGCTTCCACCATTCTGGTACCATGACCCGTGCATCATGTGCATAGACAACATGAGCACTTTGGCATCTACGAAACGGCATCATCTGACTCTGTTGGGTGTTCTAGTTCTTCGATCCTCCGATTCCGAATCAGACTGCTTTGTACGTGTGAACCCTTCCAAAAAGGAGAGGTTTTCATAGATACTTTGAGGAACTGTCTTACTTGATCAAAGCACGAGCGCGAAACCTATATTACTTCAGGAGTCTGTTACCACAAAATGTCACTTGTGCACTCATTAAGATTAGCAGTGGTACCATAACCCTTATAAATAGGCTAGAATTGTCTTATACATTTGTTTTTTCATAGTTTTCTGAAGGCGAGGGTGACATATTCGACGTATCAGTGCAGTTGTACATCATTACGAGGAGTTCTTCGTCAAACATGCTGAGCGTACAACTGGCATTTCTTGCACTTTCAGCAAGGCCTCTTAAAAAGCGGTTTGCTTAAGGTGGTATGAAAGCCGGGATGTCGCTTGTCCGAGTGCTGATGTGTTCATAAAAGCCCACAGCCACCGACTGCTTGTAGTCGTTATGAAGCTGGCTTTTTTCCGGAAAGTGTTTTCGTTTCTCGCCCTCATACCTCTGAAATCAATAATTATCAGTCAGAAATACACTCAGTCGCAGCAGTTTAAGTTGATCATGCGAATCCGTTCCTCAGATGTTGTGTAAAACAACCACATGTGTCCAGGGTGATTGCTTGAATTTGAAGTCAAAAACTTGCGTGCTCTAATTACAGAAAAAGTCATTAGAAATCGCATAATCGAAGAAGCGTTACACTCAGCGAGCTCAACTGACGTACTCCCGCTTACTATAAATCAGTGATATCGTGTCACATGAAGGTACATATAATATATATATATATATATATATATATATATATATATATATATATATATATATATATATATATATATATATATATATATATATATATATATATATATATATATATATATATATATATATATATATATATATATATATATAAAATATTCAGTGTTAGTTAGATCTAATTTGAAGGATTCACATCAATGTGCTACTCATAGCTTGTTATACAATGGCAATAAAATATTCTTGTTCATGAAATAAACCAACATATAACTTTTCACGATGACAGTTCAGGGATCAGTTAGCTTCTAAGAGGAACATGTCGCAGGTGAACTAACATTCAGATTCTGACTATTCCGTTAAGCTTTAACTCTCAGCAAGATTCTGTCATTTTGAAACCACGTGTTGATTTTCAAGTGAACTTCTGTTTTTGTCCCAATTTTAGTTTGCCTCAGACATTGGCAAATTCTAGGCCATTTGCGTCAACTTGCTAAAGGCACGTGTTACTACAGTTTTTCATAAGTCATATGATTGCAACTTACGCGTCCTGAAGTTCCTTCTCAATAGAGGGAAGTAAGCGTCAGTATTACGTCAGTACCAAGTAGCAGGAGATAGTTTGTCCCCGTCCTAAGCCTAGTTGATACTCCGCATCATCTAACAACACAGGGATAAACTACTTTATGATTCACAACAGTGACCAGTGCAGACTCCTGGTATATCTACTGTATTACACTACACTCCGTCGAATTTTTGAATGGTGTATCCGCATTCCAAAGGATACCAAAATTTCTTTCCGTGATCCAGTGCAGTGGATGTCGACCAGTTTGTCTTTTTTCAGCCCTCTGCGTTCGAGACCAGTTCTTCGAATAATTGGTTCATTTTCACTCTGTTTATTGGGAAGCTGTTTTGAATCGGCATAATCAGAAATTTTGAGGACAGCCTTCGCGGCTGTTGGGTTGTTCTCTGACCTAGGGTAATTCGTTACGAACGTTTCATCAGTCGATGTGACACTATTAGTGGAGGTACGTCGAGTTTTCCAGTTCGTGGTTTTTGCGCGTTCATGGTGTGATATAGGGTGTGCTCACCGAGGGTCACCTTGTTCAATCAGTGAACGTTCGGGTGAGCATTCCTATTGGCTGGTTGTTTTACCCGTCTCTTGATTGGTGGGTCTTCAGGCAAAGCTACGACTTGACCACTCCGGTTCTCTCGCCGCGGACTTTTCTGATTTTCAACCGCAGAGAGTCCTCTGTTTGTTACGTTGGTCTGATGGTATCACCACTTTGCTGGTGGTCCGTCGCTCAATGGCTGTCCCCAGTTATCATACTCATTTCCAGAGTGGTACATTTCGTAGTTTTCAAATGGTTTTCTAAGCATTCTATATTGGTAAATATATCTATTGCCAGTTTGTGTTACCGTACCCGAACAGTAAAAGTCTACTCGGAAACAGCTGCAATAATGACTACTCTACACATTTGGGCATGAAAAACTTTGTCGTGTTTTATCAATCCAAATGGTTGCAGATATCTTATGCGTAGCGTTTCAACAGGATGATGGAAAGAAATGTCATATTGGTTTCCTCACGTCTTCTATTTAGGCTAGAAATAAACCTTTGTTCGAAATAAATCAAGGTGTGCGGTTTTAACCCCTTCCTTTTCCCTATGTCAAAACGAGAACGTTATCAAATTTCTAGAAACAATACAGATATTTCGACGACTAATCAACCACAACATCCTTGAGGACTCTCCACGGGATGCCCAACTTAGGAACATCACCACAGCCTGTAAATGCACGTTTGTTCACGTGTCCCTTCAGAAACTCCATGAGAATTTCGAATTCGGCCGAGCAACATTGGAGAAAATAAACATCATGTAAGTTGGCTTAAGTAAGTATCAGCCTATATCGTTGTGTTTAATTCCCAAAATCGAAGCCAGGGAGCCTTCCACATTACATGTGGCAGATAGCGTCATACAGTAACAGCAAATGATTGAAGTACTCGGGTAATTTGGGACGTAGATTAGGCTTGA
This sequence comes from Clonorchis sinensis, assembly GCA_003604175.2. Lineage (NCBI taxonomy): Eukaryota > Metazoa > Platyhelminthes > Trematoda > Opisthorchiida > Opisthorchiidae > Clonorchis > Clonorchis sinensis. Next base: position 15,559,595 of record CM030371.1, read on the forward strand.
TGTTCAATAGTTGGGTCGTTTGTTGTTTGGTGTGGTGTTGCTGCCATCAGACATCAGTGGGTCATCATGTAGCCAACCGACGCACTTAAGTACTGTTGAATCACGAAACTACCTATCTCAACAAAGTACCCGGTTACAGATGAACGTTGCAAGCAGGAACTTAGCTTTTTACAAAATTTTAAAGCACCACAAGGTTAGTACTGGTACGAAAATGGAACCTTGTTTTCTTCCGTCTTTTAGGCACGACCAGTCTATGCAGGAAAGCCGAGAAGCGCTTACAGCTGTTTCATCTCTACTGTGAATGATCAGCAGTGCGCAGAGTGAGAGAGAGAGTTGCGAAAGCGCGACCTCCCGATTTGTAGTTTGAACACAACCGTTCGGTTACGTGTGGCTGATCACCACTGTCGTTAACTCGCACGCAGACAGGTAGTATCGCCAATCCGCTTCACATGGTCTCGTGTCCACTGGTTCCTGGAGTGTTGATTCCCCAGAGGGAAGTTCCTCTCATTGGGTGAATTTTATTCTTCCTCTGAGCTGCTTATAGATTGTTGTTAGCGTAAAGCGGCGTGGTAATTTTAAATTGAGATTCCCAAATGTAAGCTGATGCGACCTCAGTTTTCTCCGCGACCATGGACTCAAAAGAGTAGTCCTTTTTGGTGGGGAGAACGGCTGGGAGACAACTTAGGGAAGATAGCCAGAACCAAATTGAGCCAACCATGTAACAACAGCTTTGATAACGTATCATCTAACCGTAGTAATCGTAAGCTGATCGGTCTACTCGTTTTGCTACTTTAACACACAATGTTTTGGTGCTTTCTTCCTATGCTTTTGGGACGTGTTACTCTCAAACAGTTCTGTTGCAAAGTATCAACTGGCACGGCCGTTTGAAATGCGACCGTGCAAGAATAAATGGCTTCCTGCTGTGATGACAAAAGACCAAGTTTCCGTACCCTCATACCTTACAAGCATTTTCCATGCAATGGTTTCGACGTATGGAATTTAACAAGTACCTAGTTTTATCGAGTGTTCAACGTTACTCATAAGTCGAAATTACTTAATATTGATCGATAAATGATCAGCCTTTGACCGGATTGAAGTTGTTTGTCTAATGAAAAGGGATGGAGTTGCGCAGTGAGCAGGGAAACCAAACATTTGCATGATTCAGTGGGTTTCGTTCTGTTTTACTGAAGATCATGTACTTATCCTAGTTCATTTTACTATGACAGAACAGCTCAGGGAGGAACAAATGACATGATCAATAAGCTTCACCAATTTGTCGCGGGTGACATGAATCGCACAATGATGGCATGCACGTGACTCCTTCGTTGACATTTCGGTATGCGATTCCGATTTTGTTTGTCCAATTATCGGGTTAAAATGGCTATTCGTGAGAAGTGCATCACCAGTCTTTCCTTTATGGGCTGCATGATGTCATTTTTCGTCGCAAAATGCCGCGATTTTCCCAGCGCAACTGCTCCCTTAATGTAAGTAGAGCGTAATACTGGGCAAACATGATGTACCAGTTCGATAAAATGGAGTGAATCTCCTGTGTTGATCAAAGGAATGGCTTGATATCAGGTATTTGCAAGCTAGAACTCCATGCTACACTGAATATCCCTCGCTATTTCTGAATTTCCCAAGTCATGGCGCCGGGAGCTGAATTGTGTCCTAATACACATAAGTCACTTTTCATACCAATGGAATACCAAATTCCGAAGTTGTTTGCTATTTTTTTTAACTTGTCAGTGCCATGTGCATATGCATTATCCGTATTGGTTGGATAAAATTTTGTAGACAATTCAGTATGCTAGTGCTTTGAGGCTCAAAATACCCATTTGCCGGATCCTCAGCCTGTCTGACTTCAAGGTGATTAAACAGTACAAAAATAGTCGAAGATCCGAAAAATGCTATTAGCTCGCAACAGCTATTTGAATAACAGAGGTAAAAAACGGATAGTGGTGGATATGCCGGCATATTTACTAGCTCCTCACCATTCAGTAACGCAGAAAATGGGAAATGAGTTGATAAAGTAGGTTAGATGACAAGATGGGATAAAATGGTTAGAATGTCAGACCAAAGTATGGAATTTCTGTTCTCTGACCCACGAAAAATGGAACTTATCTGGCGTTCTACTTCCCGGGGATTTTTTCCACTGAGAGACACTGCACTGAGGATGCTCACTCTAGACAATGCACGCAGTTGTCTCTTTTTAAAGCAATGGTGCAAGACTGTGCGAACAGTGTTTCCCAGTGCAAAAGATGTCTGCATTCTGCAACTTATGGATCATGACCTGAGACTGTTAGCCAAGACAATGAAGGTGACTGGCTATTCATCGCAGTGAATCATCATAACGAAGAAATAAACTGGGAGCACAGGTAACCATGTGTAAGTCGGTTGAGGCGGCCCAATGACCTGAACTAACATGCGCTACGACGCCGAGTGGTATGGTACAAGCTGACAGTATAGTGAGTTACCATCTGCCCCCTCCAAAGATCACTACCGTCTACCACCAAGCGAGATCAAAATCGGTGGCATAATTTCATGACGTGCATATCAACTATCAAAGTTAAATAAGTGCCCCATCATCTAGCAGAAACAACATATTTTAAATTATGCCTAAACTAAAACTCCAGGTTGACTGAAATCTTCCAGGTTGATGGGTTTGCCAATGTCTATTGCTGTCAGTTGTTTGCGTCGATTCCACTTCATCTGTCGGTATCTGGTTAGGCTACACGGAGTTCCGTGTTTTGAGGCTCTAGCTGTCGATAAAGTTACCTGATCAATAGAATTCCGCAGGAAATCGAATGAGGGCTCAAAGAGCCTGAAATTTCCGTCATCGAACTATTTCAGTGCCTTTATAAACAAGATTCAAGTGTCATAAAAGAAACTACTCACAAGGTTGCTGAAAACTATGACAGCCCACAACCGGTTCTGCCCTTCTTTTGTTCAAGCAAATCATATCGTTGACGGGAAATCGGGGACTGCGACTACCTGAAGAGCCTCAAGATGGGCGAAATAGGTTGTGGACTGTTAACGTGTTTTCAGCAACCTTGTGAGTAGCTTCCTTTGTGAAAATATAGTGCGATATCTCGAGTATCATAACAACTGAAACACGAGGCGGCATTTAGGTAGCACATTCAATTGAAGAACATCACAAACGGGAGATTCACTTGAATCTCCCGTGAAAACCAAATTGATTTGCAGCTGAGTTTATTTGTCGCAAGATTCAACTAGCCTTGGTTAAATGGCACCAACTGAGCAAAACAAAACCACTTAAAATAATTTTCCTCTTGTGTACTTGTTGGTCGAACTAGGGAAATTATATATAGTTCGCTGAAGCCCCTCTTCGCAAAGGATCTTGCTTTATCCTGAGATTATCCACTCAAAAATTATATAAGCAATTCGATTGAAGTTTTGATTCAGGCCCTTTGATTGCGGACGCCTGAGCACATTTTCAAGGGGAAGTGTTCACGTCTGCCAGCTCTCTGTTGTCGTTTAGTCACAAAAACTGAGTAGTTTAGTGAACGACAGGAGCCGTTGTGTTTCCTTCCGCTTACTATGAAAATCGACCTCTTATGTTCTTCTCCTTCTGGGTGAAAGAAACATGTATTGTTTGTAGCTCAATCTGTTCGGTGCATGGGTTTGTAAATCAACAAGACCAGCTTTTCAGGTCTGAATCAAGGCGTCGGATACAATGGGTGCGACGTCCCAAAATTCGTTGAAAAATTATGCGAAGTAAGTGCGGCAACAAAACAATTATCTGGAGTCATTATAAAATAAATTCATTGACCTTGTTTCGACGTACAAGTTCGTAGATGGGCAATGTGATTCAAACCTTTTCCACTAGCAAGTCTTTCAGACACACTCATAAAAATAATAGACGAAAACGAAGTTATCGGCGATGTGCAGCCCGGTTGGTTTAACAAACCGTGTTAGAGCACCGCATCCAAGTTAAACCTATAGGGGCAAAAATGCCTGCATAAACAAGCATCGAGATGGAAACGAATGGTGGCGCGTTGAACAACCTCCGTAGTGCCGAGTGGAAATCCCGGACGTCAGTGTGGGTGAGTTAAGAGCTCAGCAGCTCCAGACGGAGCCGATCACTGCTTTTGGTTTCGGCGTACTAGTTACTTGCTGCAGTAAATGACATGATCCACGTGGCACGCCTGCCCCTGTTCTAAACTGGATACAGGAAGGAATTTCGGGACTCATAAGTGAAAATCAAAACGGTTCACAGTCGAATTCACGTCCATAGAGTTGTTGTTAAGTACGTTGGTCTCCAGTTAACCCATGTTTACTAGTCCTGCAGAGTTCCGACTAAGGTTAGTGTACCACTGACACGTGCATCACAGCGTGTTGCTGATAAGCTCGCCTGAGTGAAGCATTCCGGTGTTCTCGGTTCAAACAATAGTGACCGTCACCTTTGTGATTAGACGACAATATTTATCTGTCTTCTAGTAGGCACCTTGCGCCGCTCACGAGGCCAAAACGGTATGTTCCTAGTTGATTAGACGTCGGTATCAAAACCAGGTTACATGCATTTAACTGTCAAGTACACCCGAGCGAATCATCACGTATCGGTCCCGACCAAAACATAAGCCAAAGGGCTCAACATTTGTTCTACATTCAACCCGTACTATCTGATACAAACAAATCGTTGACTGCACTTCAAATCCAATTCTGACAGGTTGCTTGCTGGTTTTAATCTTCTGGCCGTTGCCTAAGGGTTGCAATTCGGCGTCATGACACCAAGTCCTGTCGATCTTTAGGCGACCAAGACACTTCCACACGCCTGGAACTCATTCTTTAGACACCGTCACAAGCAAGCTCATCGTATTTCGCCGGAAAGCAGAATTCACTGAAATCAGATTCACCAAGTCAACAGTACCATCATCCAGACTTTAGACCTTGAAACGCTAATAGATTCTTATCATATGCTGTGCTTGTTGGGTTGTGGCCCACCACCCAAGGTGGAAAACTATTGGATGCAGGTGCTCTCTGCCCAAAATCGCTTAAAAAGCCAGCGAATTCGCGCAGCCCCACCATCGGGTTGGATTTTGCTCGAGCTGGATACAAGGGAGGAAGTTGGTCATACTATCCGTTTGGTGCACAATACCTCTTCAAGTCTGGACGAACTCGCGCGAAAAATGCTTTGCTGTGCTCTTGCTTACTAGTTTAGTCTACCGTAATCATCTGGTTTTCCCAACCGAGTTGATGTTGTGCTTGTGTCGCCCTACTTACGAAGTGTCGAATCCCAACTCTATCGGAACTGCTGAGAGCGATTTCCATGACATCTATTTATGTTCGCGTCTTCACTAAAGTGTATGCCGGTTGGTGCGCTGACTTTGCTCCGGTTTGCAGTTCTACATAGAGTCAGCCGTGTGGAAGCAACTTAGCTGCTGCATGCGACTGCTTTCCACCTCATTTTGGCACTTAGTTTTAGCTTGGAATGGTTTGATTGTGTTTTAAGTGACAACTATTGGATCTTCTTAGGCCTTTAAAGCATCGCCAATCCCGCTTCCATCCGTAGCACTAACCTGTAAGAAAACCGTAGTGTTACCTTTATTAGGAAGTTCCTTGCTGCAGAGTAGTGAACATGAATCTCCACTGCGTCCATTAATGCATATCAGGGTGATGGAAAACTGCCAAAATAAACGTCCACATAACTTATTGAGGTAGGCATTGATCCAGATTAATGTATCGGTCTGGGTGTCTGTAAAACCCACGGTTTTTCGGTCTGTTTTTGTCACGTACGTTTGTTCAACCGAGTGAAATTAGTAACATCTTTATCCAATCTTCTTTCGATTTACAGGCATCTGATGCATACTTTTTGCAAAAAGTAATACATTCCCTCCAGTGCTGCTGCATTTGTCAGAAACAACCACGAAAATGAGTCTGGCAAAATACAAGCGTTGGATAGTCATTTTATGGTTAAATAAGCAACGAAAATTTAGGCACCATCACTGAAGATAAAGGTTACCGTTTTCTGGTCAAAAACCTTCAATACTGTAGGGAGAATTCCTGGAGAATTTTCAGTCGGACAGTTCCAAAACACTATAAAATGTAAATTTATATGAGAATAATTTTAGTGACTTGGGCAAGCAAAGTCACCGGCTTGTTAACCCATTTGCGCTATTAGAGTATTAGTTAGCTGGTGTCAATGGGTGAGAGTGAAATGTGGCTGACGGGTGTATTCTGGGGTTGGGTAGGATGCCTAGATGTGCGTTCAGAGGATAAAAAACTGCAGTCAGTCGTCCAATACTATTGAGGTCACGGTTCTGCATTAGACCCCCCCTGTATATTTGCGTGCGATGTTAACCCAATTCAGTAGGTCAGTATGGCTGAAGTAGACCGTGGGACTTCGGAGCAAATTTGTTTCATAAGTGACCCGAAAGCCGACTAGTTTAGGCATAAAAAAACATAATGGGTGGACTTTAACATGTATGGCGCGACGATGAGTCACGTCTAAGCTGTTTGAACGGAGTGTCTTTTGAGCCCAGTGCCCTTTACATTCTTGGCTGTCCAGCCACTTAGCTGGGTGAGCATTTGGAATTGATTGTTTAAATCTGACTTTACTTCTGGCTTAGTTTTAGCAAGGTCTGGAGATTTCCTTCCTTGTATTTATCGTCCAGCGAGAAGGGGATGTTAAATGTTCAAAACACTTAAATTCCTCTATGAATATGTACATATATAGATGCACTCAAAGGTTCGTGACAATTTATGTGAAATTCTCCTGTCACTCAAGGTGAACCGCTTTCTCAGCTGTGACTTAAACTACTGAAGAAAAAACGGGAAAGATATCATCTGCGACCTCACACCAGGAAGGTAAGATCACAGCTGTACAAATTATACTTCAGGGGATCGAGAACTTTCTCGGGGAGATAGATCTTGCTGCACCTATTCTAACCGAAGTAGTTAATCAAAAGGGCTGAAGGCTTCTCATTGCCATAATTTCTGGACTGATGGAACAACATGGGAATGCTGACGTGAACGTCGTGTTGGATATCCAGTTACAGTTCAGATGAATCAACCTATGATACCTGATCAACCTGTATATTTCCGAAGATAAGGGCTGCTTGATGCTCTCTGTCAGTAGCCTACAAGCCGAACATGACACATGGAAGATTAAAAAAAATTCTTTGGAATAAATTGGTCGGTATCTTTTATGGAGTGGCTTTTCTTTTTGAATACTTTCAGTGCTTGTGGATTGTTTAGGATGCGAAAACGTGGAAGAAAATGTTGGAACGATAACCATAGGTGACTAATGCATATGCGTATAGCCATATGTCGTATGCCTGAAAATACACTGTTCGCTGCGGGGCAGTGAGCTCTCAGCACACGGACTCAACTGGCTACGGATACAGTGGAATATACCACTGAATGTTTCAGCTACCTTAGCAGCGTTCTGAGTAGGAAGCATTTGCCGCAAAATTGCATAGCTCCGCGAACGGCCATGCATCACAAGTTAATTAATTTTCCTGACAGTACCACTTTTCTCATTTTGTTTCAGTATCAGAAAACTTGGTATGTTGTTGTGTTTTCGGCCGTATCTCCGCGACGCAAATGAAATAAGCTTCACGTCGAAACGCAGTATTCATCAGCTGACTTCGGCACAAGTTTAATTAGCTGCAATAATGAACAAAATAAAACTTTCATTGTGTGTTTACTACTGTCATCGAGGGATATTTGAAGTCGCTTTTTTATGCAGAACACAGAGGTCTGCAGTTACTTGGTGAAAACAAGACAGTTATTATCCTCCGTGACGATAATCACATGACTGAACACCTATTTTTGGCACGACTGTCACGGGATCACGAGATTTCACTCACCCCATATGCGACGGATGTTGTACCAGACTGTACTGGATAAGACTAGAAATATGATGTTTTGTAGAGCGGTGTGGAGAGAGAGATACTGATGTAAGTTTTAATGTTGCTGGCATTCAAATGCTGTAGATGTTGCTCATAGCTGTACACTAGTCAATCAGGAAACGCCATAACTCCTTATTTCCTTTAAAGTACGGACGCATTTGTGATCTAGTTTTTGGCTCACCCGCTGTGTACTAGCTAAGGAGCTGTACAAACATTCGCTCCGTGAGGCATAACTATCATGTGATCAGTTGACACTGACATTTGATATCACCTGTCTAGCCCGAAGAAGGAAGGCCGGCTGTCGACCTGCATAGCATTTGCATAAAAATAAAATCTTGTTTCCTGCGAAACAGAATTTTGGGAATGAAGCTTGTCTTTGGTAACGTCTGGGAGCTTTAGGGGAGGACTTTTCACGTAACACTCTCCCATTCATTCGCCAAATTTGAGCGCACGAGTACTTTTCGGCTGGGCTAGAAGGGCGCTTATAATTGGGAACTACAGTAATTTGGAATAGAACCAGGTTTATGTCCGCTCGGAGGATAGAATGAAGGCTGACGGGACGCATTAGAAGATGGAATGAGCAAAGCTTTTTTAATTTGAGTGAACAATATGCCGGAAAATATCATCGCAATTCAAGGGAAGGGAAATCCAGTCAAGTAGAATGACCATGAGTATCAGCGTTTTAGTAAGCTACCGTTTGTTCTGTTAATTTCAGGTCGAATGTTTAATGTCTCGCATTAAATTTTTCAAATTTATATGTCCTTGTCCTTCTCATTTACAAGTGCCTTCAATGATGTGGGAGGTGGGGTGTTTGGGAAACTATCTTCCGTCAGCATCTATTGAGTAATATATGTCTAGAAAACGTGCCTCCCGCAAAGTTTGTATTCATTCTTGTTTGGTGTAGAACACATATAACATTGTGGTAACTGCATAAGAACAATAATTCCGTTTCCTTGTGCTGCGATATTTTAAAACCATTGTAGACATGAAGCCACCCTGCACAACTGGTGAGAAAATTCCTTCGCTTTGAAAAATCAGTTCCACCAAAGGACCAACATTTGTGTTCCGGTTTTGAGTGAAAGTTATACGTACATTTCATTAACTATGCCTTGAGTGCTTAGAATTCGAAAGTGATACTTGGACACATTCTACTTTTCGGCGCTACCTGGAGACACGAGCAGTACTGTGCCACGTGATTTGAAATTTTGCCGCAGAAGAAAAAAATGACCACACGTTCTTTTTAAAGAATATATTATTTATTTTCGATCACTTATACATCGCTTGTCAGTGGAATGTTCATTGTTTCTATTTGAGGATAGTCTTTGGTAGAAATTCGTTCTACATATTTGCATTGTTTTCTTCAAAGCTTGTGCTGAGCAGAGCTACCATTTGTCGTTTATAAAGTATGGCGAAAGATAAACTCAGTCAGCTTTGATTTTGTTTGGCGCTTTGGTCATGTTTGTCTGGAGCAGTGGTTTTCCGTAAATCACCTTAAATACTCTAATTCCGTTTATTTTTAATCCTTGCTGACAGAGTGAGTACATGCACATGCCATTTTTGCTGCTGAAAATGTGCAAATCATGCTGACTCAGAAGACATCCAGCCAGCAACACGAATCAGCCCAGTTTTTAGCTTGCACCGTGCGAGTAGAACAAAATACAGGCTTTTCCTCGGGGGTAAAAACCGGTTGACAGTAGAAGAAAGAAAATACTATCAATCGGGAACGGCCAGTTTGGAGCGTGTGATATCTGCGGTCCAACTACTCTGCGCATTTGTTGGTATCTTTCCAAATAAGCGTATGATTTGGAGGAACAGAGGAGAATTCGTGATTAAACTTGTTTGTTCGTCGTTTTAACAAGATTGGCTTTTCAAATTCTTCGTTTTTCCTAAGCTGACCAGCCATTCAAACGGGGGTTCCTTTTGTGCGATGCAAATCGTTCTGTAACCGAAGGTGCCGAAAAAAGAGATTTTGGTGACGAACTCGTCTTATCTAGGTACTAGGTGCTGTAGAGTGAATGAACCCCGTGTATCTTATTAATTTCAGTTGCCAAGTAGATTTACTGAAGCCTGTTTGGGTGTTACTGGCCCTTGAAACACATTGTCATACGTTTCAGATCAGGCTGTCGTAGCCGGAGAATGGGTCTTCTATCAGTAGCTCATCAGTTGGCTGTGATATGTTAAATGAGCTTCGTAACTGACTTGCAAACGTTTCGTCACCTTTTGAGTATATGTCATTATTGCGCGCTTGATGAAGGGCTATGGTCCTTCTCATCATACCTCCTGCTAGATGTTTTCGAGGAGAATCTCGAATGCCAACTTCTACCCGGAACCCGAATGGTCCATTTGCAATCTGGAATGCCTTTTGCTCAGTCTGGTGAGCGGTAGGCTTAGTCTGATAGCTACCATCTTTTTGGTTCTCTTTTTATGTTTTATGACTTGTAAATCATAGGTGCAAAAGACCTCTCAACGCTTTCCTGAAGACTGGCAGTGTTAAAACTAAAGAATGGGAATATGCTAAATGATGGGTAACTATTTTCATTTGCAGCATCCAGTCTGGTTGCGCAACTTTTGATGCGGCTATTTAACTACAGAAAACAAAGCAGTGACATGAGCAGTCAGATTTGTCCATCATACTTGGAGTGGAGGTAAACGGACAACTTGGCAGTGGTTTGCGTTTTGAAGACAATCGTCTTCGTAAGTTAAGAGCCACTTAGATTTAACGCTTCTAATAAAAGCAAATACATATATCAGGAACTTGTGAAAGGCCCGCTGATTTTAGAATATATTTACGTCTTTGTGACTACCAAAGTGAAAAATAGGTTCACGGCAGCCCAAAACCTCTTGTTTATGTCATTGCTTCTAAGTTTTATTACGGAACTACCCTATTCGTCCGTTTAACGCACTCAGTGTTGAGAACCGATGGCGCTTGCTATTCCGGGCGTTTCAGATAGCCCCGAAATAAAACTTATCACATCATTTTTTCGGATCCACATTATTCAAAACTTTGGTATTCCCTGTCAGGAGTCGTTCAGGGACTGTATTGAGATCATTTAGATCCGCAACCTGCAACAACGTTCATAAAGAGGATTGACCGGTAAAACCTCAGTCCTATGAAAGAATTGCGATGTAATTATGTTACTTGTGGCCGGAAACCAGGTGGTTTTATCCTAACAATTAATCTGCTTTCTGAGAAGCGGAAAGTATTGCTAATGTCGCGTGTTGATGTCGGTTTAACTTCGTTTATTGCCTTCTACCTGCTAACTTCTAGCCGATTATTACGCCCACGCTGTGCCGTAAGTTTGGCATAGATGTGTTTGGCCCCAGTCACATGATGTGCTGGGTTTCACGAACTGCCGAGAGAGCGTTTAACATACAAACGCCATGTCCTGAGGCATGTGAACAGAAATGCTTGAAAAAAGCTTTTGGTCGGCATGGGTTACACTCATTCTTTAGAAGAACAGTCTTCCTCAATATTCGGAAAGCAGTCAGTTTTGTCAAGTATACGGTCGATAAAAGTAAAAATACTGGCAATCATCTATCAAATTCTTTGCAACTGTGTCTGGCAGATTTCGGGACCCAGCTTTCGCGGCACAATGCTAAACTTTTCACTCTTTCAAGGTCAATATTTTGAAGATTGTGCGTAAATAGTCGAATTAGACTTGCTTTGTCGGGAACATTGCGCTCTTGTAGAACGGCCTATTCATTTCCCAAAAGAGCGATGTTTCCAAACAGTGATGCCGGTATCTCTGAATAAGAGTGGTGCAAATCTACAGATCTCCAAGTATGTCGCAGCTGAGAGTAGATGGCGATGACAGTAATGACGATCTGGCCTTTTTTGACGGTCACTCGCAACACGATTCTCAATGTTACGTCAGTGCCCTTCTGTTATGGAAAATAAGCCTCAAGAAATCCATTGGATACAAATGGTGGTCTCGTCTTATGAATCAGAATTCTTATCCTGATAAAATAGGTAGAGAAACATAAAAACCATTGTAATGAATGGAAAGTAAAAACACAATTAATGGCCTTCTATTTGAAGCATACTTCAAATAAGGGGGGGTCGACAATATAGTACAAACTCGATTCGCCAAGTGGAGTATCACTGTAGGATAGCTTTTATATAATTGATCTGCCGTGGAGAGTTATCCTGAGGTAGTTCACCAAATTCATGCCGTTTTAAACAGCAAAATTGCCAAATTTCCGACGTAAAAGTATATGAAGTAATTATTTTCGTGCGTCACATAGCTGAAAAAAAAACAAAGTACAGCGAAGGTAATGGAAACGTGATCATTTAGCTTACAACTCGGTTGCAGACCAATGCTTGCCATTGGCCAAGCTGGACAAGTAAATCCGTAGATGCCTGATGAACAAATATAAATGAATTTGGTAGCCGTCTAATTTGTAGCCGTCTAATGTCATATTAGACTTTTCAGCACTTTGTCAGGTCTCCGAAGCTCAGTAGATTACTGTGCCTTGGAGCTTGCTTGAGTGCTTGGCTGAGAGAAGTACCCACTTTTTATGAGTAAAGATTTTGAATGAATACTGTAATATACCAGTTTTATATGGCTGAAAACTCCAACCACTCTAAGGCCGTGCTTTTTTTATTCCCGTTGGTCATACGCCCAATAGATCCCTCAAGTATGACGAAGCAAAACATATTTGCGTTCTAGTCGTTAGTGGTAGGAGAATCGTCTGTTCTGCAACATATATGGGGAGCTTTTTTAAGAGCTAGAGAGTGGCTTCATAAAAGATATCAGTTTCCGAACAAAAACTCAAGCATCGGGAGAAGTAGCCTTGCTAGTGGTTTTTTGATTTTTCATCCCATATTTCGTTACTTATAATCCTTCAGCTCGTCAGTGGAAATGAGCTAGAGACGTAGTCCTTGATATGTGTACGACTTTGTAGAATTTGTGTGGAGTTATATCCATCTAAGGTGACTCAAGCTCACCATCCATAAAAGCACCTTAGTAGCGCAATGCGACTCTTTATCTGGACACTTTAAAAAGTATTTTTCTAGAATATTCGCACTTTGACGACATTAGAAGGTGGAAAATGGATGTAGTTTACCTGAATTTCTGAAACGTTATTTTCGTGAATGCACTTTGCTTGATCTAACAGCGAGCCTGAGGGTTATTTTCGTGTCATCACCAGAGTATCTATTTGCAACAAGAGCTTCATTTCTTCTTTCTCGGAATTTAGTTTACATATGTACATTCTATGGAAGCAGTTAGCAGAGCTTGAACTTTGAATATTTTCAAGTTTGTTTGAATGAGTGAATCTTCTGGGATGACTATATGTTGTAGGTTAACGCTGTTTCGCCTTGTCAGAGTTTTCCTCTTTTTCCGAAGTTATGTCATACTAAACGGACCGCTAACACTCGAGTCCACTCCAAACTACTTAAGTAATTGTAGGTGTTCTGGTCCAATTCTATCTGACACGCAGCAGGAAAACTGTCCAGAAGCATTCTTTCAGCACAGCTCTATAACCTTAGCTTTTTCTTTTTCGCACAATCTTATGTGAGATTTTTATTGTATAAATATTGGTAAAACAAAGTCCTACAGGACATGTAGCTAATAACATATTTCCTCTTGTTTCTAGATTTTTTGTCACTTTTCTGCACTCCGATCACATTTTACTTTACACATATATTTTTGGTAAGATGATATACGTCGCGTGCAACGTTTTCAGAGACAATCAATTTCTTTCTCGTTTACAGAATAAGAAATAGAGAACGCATCAAAAATGAATAATAAAAGGGAACGTGTTATCGAAATCAGTCCAATTTGGGTTCAAGTAGAACATAAGGCTGACGGAAACTGGGGGACTGCGCCTACCTGATGAGCCCCAAGAAGGGCGAAACCGGTCGTGGGCTGTCGAAGAATTTTCAGTAACCCTTATGAGTAGTGCATTACGTGTATAAAAGGGAGTAAACTTTTAATATGCCCAGGACAGTTGATAGCCTTTCTAACTGTCGCTACAAATCTCCCATGCCTAAAACGATGACGTCTGTAGGAAAGTGTACACTTATTACCAACTGTCCTTGCCAGCCATATTTTAAAAGCTAATTCACAGAGTCCGCCCGTCTGTTTAGGCCTTGTCATAATGCAGCCCGGGTAAAAAGTGACGGAAATTATTTTTGCTCCCAGAGCAGGACTCATATATCCCGAACTATCTGTCGCTGATAAGCTACACAGAAATGAAATAAACGAACCAACATCGATAAGACAGTATAAAGTTTGTATTCGTGCATTTTGGCGCAGCCAGTCTAGTCCAGTCTACAGTAAGTGATAAGCTCTAATTAGAAAGAATTTTGAATTTACGGCTGCTTCTTTTTCTATGTGTTGCTCACAACAGTTGCCGCATGACCGTGGTAATCTGCTGAAAAAAAGAGTTATATAAATGCACATCCTACAAATGCTACATCGGAGGTACGAATCGGAAGATTGTTTGCTCAAAAATTCTACAACACCTGTATTTTCCGCAAATAATCTAACAGTCGGGTGATTGCCAGCTGGTTACTCAAAAAAGCAGCTTAGGCGAAACATGAATAGATAAAATATACTATCATGTTCTTTGAATAGTCCTCTTGTTTAAGGCTGTCCGTACAATGAGGCACACAATTTCTATACGCACTCTGCACGCGACGTTTCATTTCAGGACCTTCATTGCTAGGGCCCCAAGCCTAGTTCGCTCTCTTGGCAGATAATACTTATCATGTGCAGCAAAAGCCTGCAGCTAGCGGCAAAATGCTGTACTAATAAAAACACCAAGATGAGAACACTCAACGATTTTGTCAATTTATACAGGATAAAGGAGGAGACAGTTAACATATAACTGATTTTTGGTTGGCCCGTCGTTTGCTATTAACTGAAGCTTAAATGTTGGCGACTTCCACACAGTGAATAGAAAGGACGATGTATTTTTAAGCAAGCGACTAAACATTCAACGAAAAGGATTTGGAGATTTCGGTGCATGACTTAAAAATGCTACCGCAGCAGGAGATGAGGAATTCAGTCTGTGGTGGCATACCGGTACAAGTGGTTAGTTCACGCTTCTGCGAAGAAGCACTTCGACTCTATGAAGAAGATGGTTTCCCAAAATTAAGTAATATATGGCTCACCGAATATTACTCACCTGTCTTTATTTAAGCTAACAGAATACTACTGTTTGCGAGGGCTTTTATCAGGAGAAAGGCTATAAGCTGTGGTAAAATACCACAAAATAAGCTTGTGTGAATTATTTTGCTTACAACAGACCTCATTTACTCCGTCTTTTTGATGATATTCTTGAACCACAAAGCACAAAGCTTGTCTCGCGTTTAGGTTGGCACGATTTTTGATACCTATGCTTTATTCACATGGCTCACCACCCATAGCAAAAAAGAGAAATTCGGATGGGTTGCTCGCTAGGGATGAAATATTCGCGTATGTGTACATTTCATGAATTGCGTTGGAGTAAAACGTAGATTTGATGGGAATCGCACATATCCTTAACTAGTGAGCTAGAAGCAACACGAAACTGGTAGTACGTTATCGGAAAATTTTCATTACCATCGTGAGTAATATGTTTTGTCTAAACCCTGTTATTATCTCAGCAGGTGACCACAGCGGAGGCACCTGTGGAATGGATCTACGTGTCAGCAAATTATCCGATAACGCAAACACCTGTTTATCTGCAGGTGTTTCTCCCCGACGCTGATGTACGATTTCAGCCATTCATAGGATGTGTAACAACGTAACTCATTTATGTTTCTGTCTTCTTGCACAGTCGGGCGACACTCAGTCTAAATGAGACTAGGGCCTTGGCAGCTTGGTTAATGTGTGCTACCTGAAACCACATATATTCAAGTTTGATGTGAAGCAGGTATTCTTAGTTGATGTCCATGACCATTGAGGTGTTATATCCAGAGGGAGGCCGATGAGTCATCGCCTACTCGTTCCTGGAATCATTCCACGCAGGTCTGTTTCAAGGGGAAAATGCCATGTGACCATTGTTTGTCCTCGCAGTGGTCCGGACAGGAGAGTGTTATGTTCGTATTGTAAATTACTTCATTATTTATGCCGTTCAGTTTGGATTAATATGCTTTTGAGTGTGCTCCGCACCATGCAGCGGGGACAATAGAATCACGACAGATCTTTTCACATCTCCAATTTTCACCCCCTCAGCTATCACGAAAAACACTGATAAGTGGTAGATGGGAAAAATAAATCAATACATCTTATTGTTTCATATTTTGAAAATATAACACAGAGGATGCAGTGCTGAAGACAACAGGATGGACCTGCTTACTCTGAAAGAGGTGTTCTCCAAAGAAAAGCTTTTGGATATTTTGTGTGCGGCAAGCTATAGAAGGAGCGTACAAACACTTACTGGGCAACAATTTCCGTCTTCGTTTTTTACTTTGTAATCGCTGGTGCTGGACCGCACCAGAAGAAATGACAGAAAAATATATGTTTTGCGGATAACTCTTTCCAGTTGGTTGGTAGTAAATCTAGCGCACTTAAAACACTCGCCTTTGTGTGGTTTTGCTTATCACATGGTGCTCTTTCCGTGTGACATCTGTCGTCGCCGCCATGACAGCTAACAATTACATGCCAATGTCGCGTGACGAAAACGATTTAAGTCGTTTCCAGCAACTTAACTTCATCCCACAAACTGACAAGTTCCAACCACTACGAGCTCCTTGCTTATCAGGAGGTGCAACCTGGTTTCAAGACGTTCGTCGTCTGCTTCACATATTTGGACTTTAATTTTTAGCGCACTTGGTTCAAAATGGTTAGTAGAAGGCTTTCTATTTTGTCCTAAACTGTATCAGTGAGAAAAATAAAGAAAGTCTGACGATAATTTCGAAATATTTTGTGAATATCTTGCTTAAAAGAAGACGAGGTATCTTCAAATCGGGCAGAGAATGGGATTCACACCATCGGCAAATGCAACGCTTGAACATCTTAGTATCAGTAGCATAACACAATGCCTAAAATGCTTAATTTCAAATTGCAAAATTCAATTGGTTTATGAAACCGGATGACGCAACAACACAATGACCCAAATACAGTAGAAGGGGTAACGTAAATAAGATCGCAAAATCACTTCGATATTATTAACATTGAACGGTGACAGTAGTGCCTGCAGCAATTCCTTGATTTTCCAGGCTACCGACGGTATCATTTAAACCAACAAGGCTCATCTTGGGACACTTTCTGACAAAATACCAGCAGCAAACGACTATAAAGCGAACCGGGGGTAAAGTAAACAGAGTGGGCTTACCCACCCGGTAAGCAAGTGTAGACAGCCTTGTCATCCACCATGATGGGCTTCAATAAATGAACTGACCGCTGTTACGAAAAGTGAGTGGGGCCTGACGCTGAAAACGTTGGTGGCATAGACGCAGGATGGTGAACCAAACAAGGCACACAGTCATCTGAGCCCATGCTAAACCTAAGTGGCCCAAGCCTCATTAGACAGACCCATTCTGCTTAGGGAGATGACGAGATCATGAGCACAGAATAGCTGCCACATTTTAAGTCGCCAAACGTGTATATGTCTCCTACAGGAAGGAATATTTGCACTGAACGTTCACGTGGAGAAATCCGGGTAAAACCACCGTTCTGTGCCTGCAAATATGGCTCTATTTTTTAAATACACTGTCTATCTGACTGTATGGACTTTCACTTACTAAAGTCGAAATGCTGCAAGTAACCCCTGCACCGAAAACCAACCCATTCCCGTTACGCATTCATAATAAGCGACACACATGGAGGATAACAACAAGTGATACTTGAAGTGATACCGGGCCAGCAATTGGTTAGATGAAACCTGCGTCCAATTCTAGGGATCCTTCTTCCTGATAACTCCAGGAATCCCCAGTTGAGAGAGGAGATATCCCCATTGAGCATCATTGCGATAAACAAGCAGTTCTAAACTGTATTTTGATAGGTGAATGTCTCTACTGTCTGTCTAAAATCTTCGTGTTTTATTTGCTTCTTGACCCGCTATACTGGCAACACCACATTCAATTTCTTCGGTGAATCATGCGTTCCATGAAAGTGACCTCCAATGACCCAGACTGCCCGCTGACAACCCTGCTGACAGATATAGGCAACTGACGAGGTCAAGTTTGATGAAGACCGACAGAGCGGAATTAGCATGTGTACTACCGACAACGCATCTCTTTTGTATGAATATAAGAACATGTAGCCATCAGATAAAAAATACCATAGATATTCTGGTTAATCCAACGACATCGGCAGTCATTTTGTGCAGGGTCAAGTATAGATGTATAGAAGAATCTGTGATTTCAATCGGATGGGCGATTTCAAGCTAAAAAATGCTCTTGAAAATTTGCGGTGGTATGGCACTCCCTTAAAATGCCGCAGTTCTGTGTCAGGTAACAACGCACACTGTTTTGATTATTGAGAGTATTATTAGCTTAGTTCCCGTTTTATTGCTAACACTGTATTAATCGTGTTAAAACGGGTCAGGATAAGCCATATAAACAGCCTACATTAAAGTCACGAAAGAACTTAAAATTCCCATGAAATAGAAGGGAATCTACGGCTTCTGTGAAGGCATCCAACCGTTTTATCATCATCATCCTCACCCTCCAGCCGTTATTAACCTAGTTTTTTAGTGGCTATTGCCGGGATTGTGTTTTTGCTTGGGCCTCATGCCAACTACCATAAAATAACTAAAAAAATCAATTTAAGTTCCTTGATAAGGGGCTGCAATCTCTTAGCTATTACGAGCTACTAGAAAAAGCAAACCAAGAGACAATATCTAATAAATGCTTCATAGTTATTCTTAACTGATCCATAAGCTTTAGTGAGTGCGTTGTGCCGAATGTCTGGTGATTTTACTGTCGTAGTTTGAATAAACCGCACTCAAAGTAAGATCTGGGTATTGTGCGGTGGCGTACGTGTTTCGCCATGCTGGAAGATTTTAATAGAATTTCTAATCTGAGATGCCCCATTGTGATCCACAATTCTGAAGGGACAGTCAGTAGCTTTTGTGCTAACAAAGATGTTTGTGGCACACTTGACATCAATGAGCCCAAGAACTCTCTCCAATGCGTAGCTCAACAGCGTGATGAGGGATATCCACATAAGCAATGGACAAACCGCAGGATGCAACCATACATGACAGTGTTCTTGGAGAGTCATTATGTCACGTCGGCAGTTCCAGATTCATCACTCTAGCAGTAATTACTCTTTTAAAATGCCGAGACACGAAACCCCCCATCCTATAGATAGAGTAACGACGGCTTACTTGTAATCAATGGGCTTCACTGGACTGCCTTGCGGTTGCAGGCCAACATCGTTGAAATAAAACTACTCCTCACAAATCTTATTCCAGTCGGTAACATAAGCCAGAATAAAAGCATATTTTGTGAAACTGGCTCCTCCAAATCCACTTTATTAAAATCGTAGAAAGGCAACTGACGCAATTTTTATTTGATTTATTTTACTCCTATTTTTACAAGTTGTCCACGAAGACCATGCACGTATGGCTTGCGATCAACCAAGCATCACTGGTGAACACTAACTGTGCTCTCGATGATGAAGAGGTGTTAGAAACGCTTTCCTGTGCTGGCTAAATATTGTAGCACTTTAGAGTGTAGACAAAAAATCGAAATGAATGCTGCGTTAGAATACAAAAGCATTACTGGGTGACGTGGGACATGGTAACATCAACTTTGTGTCTAGACGGTTCTGTTGTAACCGGTCTAACAAATTTTTCTACCACCAGATTGATGGCGTTGTCAGAGATAGATTTCCAGGTTTTCCGCCTGCTGGCATATTTTTAACCATGAAAAGAAGCAAATAATTTTTTAATGCCAGCAGCGTCCAACTTTAAAAATAGCTGAATTTCAGTTCATTTTTTGATCTCCAAACCATCTTTCAACCCAGCTTATCGAAAGTATGCTGGAGTTAATCGAAGGATTTACTAGCATTCATACGTAGTGTACACAAACTAATTCCAGATGATAAGTTATTCCGCAAGACTCATCGTAAAACAACCTGGAATGGTCAGAACAGTAACTTTTCAGCTTTTGATCATGAAACAGATTTCGTCGTGTTGAAACATATATACCCGAAAACCATTTGACTAATAGTCTATGAAATAAACCGAATTACGGATGTTTTTATCAGGGATATTTAGTCGGAATTTACGGGCCGAAAAAAAACAAA